>JAOWCC010000019.1:59252789-59852789 GCA_030867875.1 Actinernus sp. WN-2022
GGGTCAAAACAATAATCCAGAGTTTCAACGTTGAAAAATGATTGAGGGATAACTGCTCCGCAAAGCAGTCTCGTGCATAAAGGAACTGTGTTGGCTATGTTCTGGAATTTGCATTCTAAACCGAAAGATCCGCCACCGAATCAAAAACAACAAAAACTACTAGCTTGTGTGCTTTCACCTTTCCCCTTCCCTTCTGAGACCCATTCTATTTTCATTTGTTTGTTTTCCTTCTGTATTTTACTTGCTCTTCTAATTTCCTTTCGCGAAATATGATCTGTGACCTTGTCTGTAACGCCGTTTAGCCACTGTTGACAATCTCGGACAAATTGAGTAGGAAAAAAAATCCCGCCCTCCCCCCATTTCAGTGATGAGAGCGTAGGCAAACTAAAATGGACCATGATTTAACATCATTGAATAGGGGGGAGGGGGGGTCTTAATTTTCCAACTAAATTGACCGAGATTGTATTCAGAGCGTTAACGTGACAAAGCCACCAACGTCATTAATTATGAGAGTATCTGTCAGTAAGATGGCGCGATAATTTTCGAGGGTTTTACGGAATGACCTAATTATATATATGACAACGCTTCTATATTTGAGCTTAGAAGTGCATAAAAAGGGAGGTTTTCGGTACATAAGAAAACAAAAACCTAAACTATAAGACGAATTTTTACAACCTTGAACACTGTCTCTGTATATATGATGGTATTTAAAAAGAAAATCGACTCGAACACACGAGCTTCTGTAGAGCATTTAAGAAACAACACAACTCTCACCTTAGAAGACATTGGAAAACGATGTAAAGTTTCAACTACTACCGTTTTCAGAATAACTAATAAGCCTAAAACTGCAGTGATAAAAAAGAAGTCTCCTTGCGGCAGGCGGCGAAAGATTTCCAAGGAACAAGAAACATTACTCGCTCGTAGCGTTGAAGATTTAAGAGAACGAGAGGGCGGGGCATTTTCATCAAGACGGCTCATGGAACACACGGGCATTCGTAATGTGAGTGATCGCACTATCCGTCGCGTCTTGAACATAAATGGCTACTTCTACCTTCAAGCGCGTAAAAAGGGCTTAATGAACAAAGCAGATAGGCAGAGACGGGTGGAATTTGCCAAAATATACAAAATAATTATTCTAAGGATGTTTGGACAAACGAAATTGCATTTTACTTAGATGGAGTTAATTTTATCTACAAAACAAACCCCCTGGACCAGGCACGGGCTCCTAAGGGAAGAATTTGGAGGAAAAAGTCAGAAGGCCTTAACCAAGGGTGTCTGGCAAAGGGAAGTAAAGTAGGAACTGGAGGAAAAGTGGTCAAGATGATTGTGGCTATCAGTCATAGCAGAGGAGTAGTGATTTGCCAGCAGTACGAGAAAATGAATGCCGAGTATTTCGAATCGTTCATTGACGAACACTTTGATGGTTTGTTTCATCGGGCTGCAAAAGGAGCAAGCCGGCTCTGGCTTCAAGATGGGGATCCCTCACAGAATAGTGCAAGAGCTCGGGCAGCTATGCTTTGTGCCAATGCTGATCTTTTAAAGATACCTCCCCGAAGTCCAGATCTGAATCCTATCGAAAATATTTTCCACATTATATCGAAGAAGTTGCAAAAAGATGCATTATGTCATTGTATCACACGCGAATCTTATAAGGAGTTCAGTGATAGAGTACAGCGAACAATTACCGGAATCTCAGTTGAGGTGATTGACAAGACTATAGAGTCTATGAACAATAGGATTAGAGAAATAATTAGAAACAATGGAGAACGGCTGAAATACTAAAAGAACGCTTATACGGAAAAGTGGTATTCATGTTTCGTGTGTTTGGGAACCCTGTGCTTTCTGACTACCACAAGCTAAGGCCTGTAAAGATTTCTGTTTAACCCTCAGTTCCAAAGAGGAAAAAAAACACGATTTACAACGGTTAAACGTGGTTTTTGGACGATTTAAGAAACGTTTCAGACGGTTTTTTACGTTTTTTTACGGTTTATACCATAACAATAAAACATCGATGTAGTTTCTCTTATTACTAAAAAAAACGTTAAAAACCGTTGTAAATCGATAAAAATCGCTCGTAAACCGTGGCATATCAAGCCAAATGCCATGTAAACCGTCCAAAATATTCGTAAAACCTTATAGCTAGTAGATCAAAGAAGAAAATGGGGAAGACAGTAAAATCGAATAGCGTCTTTTTCTGAACAGTCTTTTTCTGGGTAACTTGCAAAAACAATTCAGCGCGGTGGCGCAGTCGGTTTCTCTTGCGGCGCGGCTGAGAGGCCATGCCCATGGACGCGGGTTCGATCCTTGAACAAGACGGATTTTGTTTTCACTCTTTTCTTTTTAACCAGCACATCATGGCATATAAAGATATAGACAGACATACAAATGTATAGTAACGGTCTTAATACACTGTATTTCTAACTGCGGCCTTATCAGTGTCCGGCGGAAAATACATGCAATAAAGCTTAAGAAATAACGTAATTGTAGTGATTATATTGTTTGTGATAATCGTGGTTAATTCTTTCAATATAATACTAGACATTCAGCCCGGGTCAAAACAATAATCCAGAGTTTCAACGTTGAAAAATGATTGAGGGATAACTGCTCCGCAAAGCAGTCTCGTGCATAAAGGAACTGTGTTGGCTATGTTCTGGAATTTGCATTCTAAACCGAAAGATCCGCCACCGAATCAAAAACAACAAAAACTACTAGCTTGTGTGCTTTCACCTTTCCCCTTCCCTTCTGAGACCCATTCTATTTTCATTTGTTTGTTTTCCTTCTGTATTTTACTTGCTCTTCTAATTTCCTTTCGCGAAATATGATCTGTGACCTTGTCTGTAACGCCGTTTAGCCACTGTTGACAGTGTATTCAGAGCGTTAACGTGACAAAGCCACCAACGTCATTAATTATGAGAGTATCTGTCAGTAAGATGGCGCGATAATTTTCGAGGGTTTTACGGAATGACCTAATTATATATATGACAACGCTTCTATATTTGAGCTTAGAAGTGCATAAAAAGGGAGGTTTTCGGTACATAAGAAAACAAAAACCTAAACTATAAGACGAATTTTTACAACCTTGAACACTGTCTCTGTATATATGATGGTATTTAAAAAGAAAATCGACTCGAACACACGAGCTTCTGTAGAGCATTTAAGAAACAACACAACTCTCACCTTAGAAGACATTGGAAAACGATGTAAAGTTTCAACTACTACCGTTTTCAGAATAACTAATAAGCCTAAAACTGCAGTGATAAAAAAGAAGTCTCCTTGCGGCAGGCGGCGAAAGATTTCCAAGGAACAAGAAACATTACTCGCTCGTAGCGTTGAAGATTTAAGAGAACGAGAGGGCGGGGCATTTTCATCAAGACGGCTCATGGAACACACGGGCATTCGTAATGTGAGTGATCGCACTATCCGTCGCGTCTTGAACATAAATGGCTACTTCTACCTTCAAGCGCGTAAAAAGGGCTTAATGAACAAAGCAGATAGGCAGAGACGGGTGGAATTTGCCAAAATATACAAAATAATTATTCTAAGGATGTTTGGACAAACGAAATTGCATTTTACTTAGATGGAGTTAATTTTATCTACAAAACAAACCCCCTGGACCAGGCACGGGCTCCTAAGGGAAGAATTTGGAGGAAAAAGTCAGAAGGCCTTAACCAAGGGTGTCTGGCAAAGGGAAGTAAAGTAGGAACTGGAGGAAAAGTGGTCAAGATGATTGTGGCTATCAGTCATAGCAGAGGAGTAGTGATTTGCCAGCAGTACGAGAAAATGAATGCCGAGTATTTCGAATCGTTCATTGACGAACACTTTGATGGTTTGTTTCATCGGGCTGCAAAAGGAGCAAGCCGGCTCTGGCTTCAAGATGGGGATCCCTCACAGAATAGTGCAAGAGCTCGGGCAGCTATGCTTTGTGCCAATGCTGATCTTTTAAAGATACCTCCCCGAAGTCCAGATCTGAATCCTATCGAAAATATTTTCCACATTATATCGAAGAAGTTGCAAAAAGATGCATTATGTCATTGTATCACACGCGAATCTTATAAGGAGTTCAGTGATAGAGTACAGCGAACAATTACCGGAATCTCAGTTGAGGTGATTGACAAGACTATAGAGTCTATGAACAATAGGATTAGAGAAATAATTAGAAACAATGGAGAACGGCTGAAATACTAAAAGAACGCTTATACGGAAAAGTGGTATTCATGCTTCGTGTGTTTGGGAACCCTGTGCTTTCTGACTACCACAAGCTAAGGCCTGTAAAGATTTCTGTTTAACCCTCAGTTCCAAAGAGGAAAAAAAACACGATTTACAACGGTTAAACGTGGTTTTTGGACGATTTAAGAAACGTTTCAGACGGTTTTTTACGTTTTTTTACGGTTTATACCATAACAATAAAACATCGATGTAGTTTCTCTTATTACTAAAAAAAACGTTAAAAACCGTTGTAAATCGATAAAAATCGCTCGTAAACCGTGGCATATCAAGCCAAATGCCATGTAAACCGTCCAAAATATTCGTAAAACCTTATAGCTAGTAGATCAAAGAAGAAAATGGGGAAGACAGTAAAATCGAATAGCGTCTTTTTCTGAACAGTCTTTTTCTGGGTAACTTGCAAAAACAATTCAGCGCGGTGGCGCAGTCGGTTTCTCTTGCGGCGCGGCTGAGAGGCCATGCCCATGGACGCGGGTTCGATCCTTGAACAAGACGGATTTTGTTTTCACTCTTTTCTTTTTAACCAGCACATCATGGCATATAAAGATATAGACAGACATACAAATGTATAGTAACGGTCTTAATACACTGTATTTCTAACTGCGCCTTATCAGTGTCCGGCGGAAAATACATGCAATAAAGCTTAAGAAATAACGTAATTGTAGTGATTATATTGTTTGTGATAATCGTGGTTAATTCTTTCAATATAATACTAGACATTCAGCCCGGGTCAAAACAATAATCCAGAGTTTCAACGTTGAAAAATGATTGAGGGATAACTGCTCCGCAAAGCAGTCTCGTGCATAAAGGAACTGTGTTGGCTATGTTCTGGAATTTGCATTCTAAACCGAAAGATCCGCCACCGAATCAAAAACAACAAAAACTACTAGCTTGTGTGCTTTCACCTTTCCCCTTCCCTTCTGAGACCCATTCTATTTTCATTTGTTTGTTTTCCTTCTGTATTTTACTTGCTCTTCTAATTTCCTTTCGCGAAATATGATCTGTGACCTTGTCTGTAACGCCGTTTAGCCACTGTTGACAATCTCGGACAAATTGAGTAGGAAAAAAAATCCCGCCCTCCCCCCATTTCAGTGATGAGAGCGTAGGCAAACTAAAATGGACCATGATTTAACATCATTGAATAGGGGGGAGGGGGGGTCTTAATTTTCCAACTAAATTGACCGAGATTGTATTCAGAGCGTTAACGTGACAAAGCCACCAACGTCATTAATTATGAGAGTATCTGTCAGTAAGATGGCGCGATAATTTTCGAGGGTTTTACGGAATGACCTAATTATATATATGACAACGCTTCTATATTTGAGCTTAGAAGTGCATAAAAAGGGAGGTTTTCGGTACATAAGAAAACAAAAACCTAAACTATAAGACGAATTTTTACAACCTTGAACACTGTCTCTGTATATATGATGGTATTTAAAAAGAAAATCGACTCGAACACACGAGCTTCTGTAGAGCATTTAAGAAACAACACAACTCTCACCTTAGAAGACATTGGAAAACGATGTAAAGTTTCAACTACTACCGTTTTCAGAATAACTAATAAGCCTAAAACTGCAGTGATAAAAAAGAAGTCTCCTTGCGGCAGGCGGCGAAAGATTTCCAAGGAACAAGAAACATTACTCGCTCGTAGCGTTGAAGATTTAAGAGAACGAGAGGGCGGGGCATTTTCATCAAGACGGCTCATGGAACACACGGGCATTCGTAATGTGAGTGATCGCACTATCCGTCGCGTCTTGAACATAAATGGCTACTTCTACCTTCAAGCGCGTAAAAAGGGCTTAATGAACAAAGCAGATAGGCAGAGACGGGTGGAATTTGCCAAAATATACAAAATAATTATTCTAAGGATGTTTGGACAAACGAAATTGCATTTTACTTAGATGGAGTTAATTTTATCTACAAAACAAACCCCCTGGACCAGGCACGGGCTCCTAAGGGAAGAATTTGGAGGAAAAAGTCAGAAGGCCTTAACCAAGGGTGTCTGGCAAAGGGAAGTAAAGTAGGAACTGGAGGAAAAGTGGTCAAGATGATTGTGGCTATCAGTCATAGCAGAGGAGTAGTGATTTGCCAGCAGTACGAGAAAATGAATGCCGAGTATTTCGAATCGTTCATTGACGAACACTTTGATGGTTTGTTTCATCGGGCTGCAAAAGGAGCAAGCCGGCTCTGGCTTCAAGATGGGGATCCCTCACAGAATAGTGCAAGAGCTCGGGCAGCTATGCTTTGTGCCAATGCTGATCTTTTAAAGATACCTCCCCGAAGTCCAGATCTGAATCCTATCGAAAATATTTTCCACATTATATCGAAGAAGTTGCAAAAAGATGCATTATGTCATTGTATCACACGCGAATCTTATAAGGAGTTCAGTGATAGAGTACAGCGAACAATTACCGGAATCTCAGTTGAGGTGATTGACAAGACTATAGAGTCTATGAACAATAGGATTAGAGAAATAATTAGAAACAATGGAGAACGGCTGAAATACTAAAAGAACGCTTATACGGAAAAGTGGTATTCATGTTTCGTGTGTTTGGGAACCCTGTGCTTTCTGACTACCACAAGCTAAGGCCTGTAAAGATTTCTGTTTAACCCTCAGTTCCAAAGAGGAAAAAAAACACGATTTACAACGGTTAAACGTGGTTTTTGGACGATTTAAGAAACGTTTCAGACGGTTTTTTACGTTTTTTTACGGTTTATACCATAACAATAAAACATCGATGTAGTTTCTCTTATTACTAAAAAAAACGTTAAAAACCGTTGTAAATCGATAAAAATCGCTCGTAAACCGTGGCATATCAAGCCAAATGCCATGTAAACCGTCCAAAATATTCGTAAAACCTTATAGCTAGTAGATCAAAGAAGAAAATGGGGAAGACAGTAAAATCGAATAGCGTCTTTTTCTGAACAGTCTTTTTCTGGGTAACTTGCAAAAACAATTCAGCGCGGTGGCGCAGTCGGTTTCTCTTGCGGCGCGGCTGAGAGGCCATGCCCATGGACGCGGGTTCGATCCTTGAACAAGACGGATTTTGTTTTCACTCTTTTCTTTTTAACCAGCACATCATGGCATATAAAGATATAGACAGACATACAAATGTATAGTAACGGTCTTAATACACTGTATTTCTAACTGCGGCCTTATCAGTGTCCGGCGGAAAATACATGCAATAAAGCTTAAGAAATAACGTAATTGTAGTGATTATATTGTTTGTGATAATCGTGGTTAATTCTTTCAATATAATACTAGACATTCAGCCCGGGTCAAAACAATAATCCAGAGTTTCAACGTTGAAAAATGATTGAGGGATAACTGCTCCGCAAAGCAGTCTCGTGCATAAAGGAACTGTGTTGGCTATGTTCTGGAATTTGCATTCTAAACCGAAAGATCCGCCACCGAATCAAAAACAACAAAAACTACTAGCTTGTGTGCTTTCACCTTTCCCCTTCCCTTCTGAGACCCATTCTATTTTCATTTGTTTGTTTTCCTTCTGTATTTTACTTGCTCTTCTAATTTCCTTTCGCGAAATATGATCTGTGACCTTGTCTGTAACGCCGTTTAGCCACTGTTGACAGTGTATTCAGAGCGTTAACGTGACAAAGCCACCAACGTCATTAATTATGAGAGTATCTGTCAGTAAGATGGCGCGATAATTTTCGAGGGTTTTACGGAATGACCTAATTATATATATGACAACGCTTCTATATTTGAGCTTAGAAGTGCATAAAAAGGGAGGTTTTCGGTACATAAAAAAACAAAAACCTAAACTATAAGACGAATTTTTACAACCTTGAACACTGTCTCTGTATATATGATGGTATTTAAAAAGAAAATCGACTCGAACACACGAGCTTCTGTAGAGCATTTAAGAAACAACACAACTCTCACCTTAGAAGACATTGGAAAACGATGTAAAGTTTCAACTACTACCGTTTTCAGAATAACTAATAAGCCTAAAACTGCAGTGATAAAAAAGAAGTCTCCTTGCGGCAGGCGGCGAAAGATTTCCAAGGAACAAGAAACATTACTCGCTCGTAGCGTTGAAGATTTAAGAGAACGAGAGGGCGGGGCATTTTCATCAAGACGGCTCATGGAACACACGGGCATTCGTAATGTGAGTGATCGCACTATCCGTCGCGTCTTGAACATAAATGGCTACTTCTACCTTCAAGCGCGTAAAAAGGGCTTAATGAACAAAGCAGATAGGCAGAGACGGGTGGAATTTGCCAAAAATATACAAAATAATTATTCTAAGGATGTTTGGACAAACGAAATTGCATTTTACTTAGATGGAGTTAATTTTATCTACAAAACAAACCCCCTGGACCAGGCACGGGCTCCTAAGGGAAGAATTTGGAGGAAAAAGTCAGAAGGCCTTAACCAAGGGTGTCTGGCAAAGGGAAGTAAAGTAGGAACTGGAGGAAAAGTGGTCAAGATGATTGTGGCTATCAGTCATAGCAGAGGAGTAGTGATTTGCCAGCAGTACGAGAAAATGAATGCCGAGTATTTCGAATCGTTCATTGACGAACACTTTGATGGTTTGTTTCATCGGGCTGCAAAAGGAGCAAGCCGGCTCTGGCTTCAAGATGGGGATCCCTCACAGAATAGTGCAAGAGCTCGGGCAGCTATGCTTTGTGCCAATGCTGATCTTTTAAAGATACCTCCCCGAAGTCCAGATCTGAATCCTATCGAAAATATTTTCCACATTATATCGAAGAAGTTGCAAAAAGATGCATTATGTCATTGTATCACACGCGAATCTTATAAGGAGTTCAGTGATAGAGTACAGCGAACAATTACCGGAATCTCAGTTGAGGTGATTGACAAGACTATAGAGTCTATGAACAATAGGATTAGAGAAATAATTAGAAACAATGGAGAACGGCTGAAATACTAAAAGAACGCTTATACGGAAAAGTGGTATTCATGCTTCGTGTGTTTGGGAACCCTGTGCTTTCTGACTACCACAAGCTAAGGCCTGTAAAGATTTCTGTTTAACCCTCAGTTCCAAAGAGGAAAAAAAACACGATTTACAACGGTTAAACGTGGTTTTTGGACGATTTAAGAAACGTTTCAGACGGTTTTTTACGTTTTTTTACGGTTTATACCATAACAATAAAACATCGATGTAGTTTCTCTTATTACTAAAAAAAACGTTAAAAACCGTTGTAAATCGATAAAAATCGCTCGTAAACCGTGGCATATCAAGCCAAATGCCATGTAAACCGTCCAAAATATTCGTAAAACCTTATAGCTAGTAGATCAAAGAAGAAAATGGGGAAGACAGTAAAATCGAATAGCGTCTTTTTCTGAACAGTCTTTTTCTGGGTAACTTGCAAAAACAATTCAGCGCGGTGGCGCAGTCGGTTTCTCTTGCGGCGCGGCTGAGAGGCCATGCCCATGGACGCGGGTTCGATCCTTGAACAAGACGGATTTTGTTTTCACTCTTTTCTTTTTAACCAGCACATCATGGCATATAAAGATATAGACAGACATACAAATGTATAGTAACGGTCTTAATACACTGTATTTCTAACTGCGCCTTATCAGTGTCCGGCGGAAAATACATGCAATAAAGCTTAAGAAATAACGTAATTGTAGTGATTATATTGTTTGTGATAATCGTGGTTAATTCTTTCAATATAATACTAGACATTCAGCCCGGGTCAAAACAATAATCCAGAGTTTCAACGTTGAAAAATGATTGAGGGATAACTGCTCCGCAAAGCAGTCTCGTGCATAAAGGAACTGTGTTGGCTATGTTCTGGAATTTGCATTCTAAACCGAAAGATCCGCCACCGAATCAAAAACAACAAAAACTACTAGCTTGTGTGCTTTCACCTTTCCCCTTCCCTTCTGAGACCCATTCTATTTTCATTTGTTTGTTTTCCTTCTGTATTTTACTTGCTCTTCTAATTTCCTTTCGCGAAATATGATCTGTGACCTTGTCTGTAACGCCGTTTAGCCACTGTTGACAATCTCGGACAAATTGAGTAGGAAAAAAAATCCCGCCCTCCCCCCATTTCAGTGATGAGAGCGTAGGCAAACTAAAATGGACCATGATTTAACATCATTGAATAGGGGGGAGGGGGGGTCTTAATTTTCCAACTAAATTGACCGAGATTGTATTCAGAGCGTTAACGTGACAAAGCCACCAACGTCATTAATTATGAGAGTATCTGTCAGTAAGATGGCGCGATAATTTTCGAGGGTTTTACGGAATGACCTAATTATATATATGACAACGCTTCTATATTTGAGCTTAGAAGTGCATAAAAAGGGAGGTTTTCGGTACATAAGAAAACAAAAACCTAAACTATAAGACGAATTTTTACAACCTTGAACACTGTCTCTGTATATATGATGGTATTTAAAAAGAAAATCGACTCGAACACACGAGCTTCTGTAGAGCATTTAAGAAACAACACAACTCTCACCTTAGAAGACATTGGAAAACGATGTAAAGTTTCAACTACTACCGTTTTCAGAATAACTAATAAGCCTAAAACTGCAGTGATAAAAAAGAAGTCTCCTTGCGGCAGGCGGCGAAAGATTTCCAAGGAACAAGAAACATTACTCGCTCGTAGCGTTGAAGATTTAAGAGAACGAGAGGGCGGGGCATTTTCATCAAGACGGCTCATGGAACACACGGGCATTCGTAATGTGAGTGATCGCACTATCCGTCGCGTCTTGAACATAAATGGCTACTTCTACCTTCAAGCGCGTAAAAAGGGCTTAATGAACAAAGCAGATAGGCAGAGACGGGTGGAATTTGCCAAAATATACAAAATAATTATTCTAAGGATGTTTGGACAAACGAAATTGCATTTTACTTAGATGGAGTTAATTTTATCTACAAAACAAACCCCCTGGACCAGGCACGGGCTCCTAAGGGAAGAATTTGGAGGAAAAAGTCAGAAGGCCTTAACCAAGGGTGTCTGGCAAAGGGAAGTAAAGTAGGAACTGGAGGAAAAGTGGTCAAGATGATTGTGGCTATCAGTCATAGCAGAGGAGTAGTGATTTGCCAGCAGTACGAGAAAATGAATGCCGAGTATTTCGAATCGTTCATTGACGAACACTTTGATGGTTTGTTTCATCGGGCTGCAAAAGGAGCAAGCCGGCTCTGGCTTCAAGATGGGGATCCCTCACAGAATAGTGCAAGAGCTCGGGCAGCTATGCTTTGTGCCAATGCTGATCTTTTAAAGATACCTCCCCGAAGTCCAGATCTGAATCCTATCGAAAATATTTTCCACATTATATCGAAGAAGTTGCAAAAAGATGCATTATGTCATTGTATCACACGCGAATCTTATAAGGAGTTCAGTGATAGAGTACAGCGAACAATTACCGGAATCTCAGTTGAGGTGATTGACAAGACTATAGAGTCTATGAACAATAGGATTAGAGAAATAATTAGAAACAATGGAGAACGGCTGAAATACTAAAAGAACGCTTATACGGAAAAGTGGTATTCATGTTTCGTGTGTTTGGGAACCCTGTGCTTTCTGACTACCACAAGCTAAGGCCTGTAAAGATTTCTGTTTAACCCTCAGTTCCAAAGAGGAAAAAAAACACGATTTACAACGGTTAAACGTGGTTTTTGGACGATTTAAGAAACGTTTCAGACGGTTTTTTACGTTTTTTTACGGTTTATACCATAACAATAAAACATCGATGTAGTTTCTCTTATTACTAAAAAAAACGTTAAAAACCGTTGTAAATCGATAAAAATCGCTCGTAAACCGTGGCATATCAAGCCAAATGCCATGTAAACCGTCCAAAATATTCGTAAAACCTTATAGCTAGTAGATCAAAGAAGAAAATGGGGAAGACAGTAAAATCGAATAGCGTCTTTTTCTGAACAGTCTTTTTCTGGGTAACTTGCAAAAACAATTCAGCGCGGTGGCGCAGTCGGTTTCTCTTGCGGCGCGGCTGAGAGGCCATGCCCATGGACGCGGGTTCGATCCTTGAACAAGACGGATTTTGTTTTCACTCTTTTCTTTTTAACCAGCACATCATGGCATATAAAGATATAGACAGACATACAAATGTATAGTAACGGTCTTAATACACTGTATTTCTAACTGCGGCCTTATCAGTGTCCGGCGGAAAATACATGCAATAAAGCTTAAGAAATAACGTAATTGTAGTGATTATATTGTTTGTGATAATCGTGGTTAATTCTTTCAATATAATACTAGACATTCAGCCCGGGTCAAAACAATAATCCAGAGTTTCAACGTTGAAAAATGATTGAGGGATAACTGCTCCGCAAAGCAGTCTCGTGCATAAAGGAACTGTGTTGGCTATGTTCTGGAATTTGCATTCTAAACCGAAAGATCCGCCACCGAATCAAAAACAACAAAAACTACTAGCTTGTGTGCTTTCACCTTTCCCCTTCCCTTCTGAGACCCATTCTATTTTCATTTGTTTGTTTTCCTTCTGTATTTTACTTGCTCTTCTAATTTCCTTTCGCGAAATATGATCTGTGACCTTGTCTGTAACGCCGTTTAGCCACTGTTGACAGTGTATTCAGAGCGTTAACGTGACAAAGCCACCAACGTCATTAATTATGAGAGTATCTGTCAGTAAGATGGCGCGATAATTTTCGAGGGTTTTACGGAATGACCTAATTATATATATGACAACGCTTCTATATTTGAGCTTAGAAGTGCATAAAAAGGGAGGTTTTCGGTACATAAAAAAACAAAAACCTAAACTATAAGACGAATTTTTACAACCTTGAACACTGTCTCTGTATATATGATGGTATTTAAAAAGAAAATCGACTCGAACACACGAGCTTCTGTAGAGCATTTAAGAAACAACACAACTCTCACCTTAGAAGACATTGGAAAACGATGTAAAGTTTCAACTACTACCGTTTTCAGAATAACTAATAAGCCTAAAACTGCAGTGATAAAAAAGAAGTCTCCTTGCGGCAGGCGGCGAAAGATTTCCAAGGAACAAGAAACATTACTCGCTCGTAGCGTTGAAGATTTAAGAGAACGAGAGGGCGGGGCATTTTCATCAAGACGGCTCATGGAACACACGGGCATTCGTAATGTGAGTGATCGCACTATCCGTCGCGTCTTGAACATAAATGGCTACTTCTACCTTCAAGCGCGTAAAAAGGGCTTAATGAACAAAGCAGATAGGCAGAGACGGGTGGAATTTGCCAAAAATATACAAAATAATTATTCTAAGGATGTTTGGACAAACGAAATTGCATTTTACTTAGATGGAGTTAATTTTATCTACAAAACAAACCCCCTGGACCAGGCACGGGCTCCTAAGGGAAGAATTTGGAGGAAAAAGTCAGAAGGCCTTAACCAAGGGTGTCTGGCAAAGGGAAGTAAAGTAGGAACTGGAGGAAAAGTGGTCAAGATGATTGTGGCTATCAGTCATAGCAGAGGAGTAGTGATTTGCCAGCAGTACGAGAAAATGAATGCCGAGTATTTCGAATCGTTCATTGACGAACACTTTGATGGTTTGTTTCATCGGGCTGCAAAAGGAGCAAGCCGGCTCTGGCTTCAAGATGGGGATCCCTCACAGAATAGTGCAAGAGCTCGGGCAGCTATGCTTTGTGCCAATGCTGATCTTTTAAAGATACCTCCCCGAAGTCCAGATCTGAATCCTATCGAAAATATTTTCCACATTATATCGAAGAAGTTGCAAAAAGATGCATTATGTCATTGTATCACACGCGAATCTTATAAGGAGTTCAGTGATAGAGTACAGCGAACAATTACCGGAATCTCAGTTGAGGTGATTGACAAGACTATAGAGTCTATGAACAATAGGATTAGAGAAATAATTAGAAACAATGGAGAACGGCTGAAATACTAAAAGAACGCTTATACGGAAAAGTGGTATTCATGCTTCGTGTGTTTGGGAACCCTGTGCTTTCTGACTACCACAAGCTAAGGCCTGTAAAGATTTCTGTTTAACCCTCAGTTCCAAAGAGGAAAAAAAACACGATTTACAACGGTTAAACGTGGTTTTTGGACGATTTAAGAAACGTTTCAGACGGTTTTTTACGTTTTTTTACGGTTTATACCATAACAATAAAACATCGATGTAGTTTCTCTTATTACTAAAAAAAACGTTAAAAACCGTTGTAAATCGATAAAAATCGCTCGTAAACCGTGGCATATCAAGCCAAATGCCATGTAAACCGTCCAAAATATTCGTAAAACCTTATAGCTAGTAGATCAAAGAAGAAAATGGGGAAGACAGTAAAATCGAATAGCGTCTTTTTCTGAACAGTCTTTTTCTGGGTAACTTGCAAAAACAATTCAGCGCGGTGGCGCAGTCGGTTTCTCTTGCGGCGCGGCTGAGAGGCCATGCCCATGGACGCGGGTTCGATCCTTGAACAAGACGGATTTTGTTTTCACTCTTTTCTTTTTAACCAGCACATCATGGCATATAAAGATATAGACAGACATACAAATGTATAGTAACGGTCTTAATACACTGTATTTCTAACTGCGCCTTATCAGTGTCCGGCGGAAAATACATGCAATAAAGCTTAAGAAATAACGTAATTGTAGTGATTATATTGTTTGTGATAATCGTGGTTAATTCTTTCAATATAATACTAGACATTCAGCCCGGGTCAAAACAATAATCCAGAGTTTCAACGTTGAAAAATGATTGAGGGATAACTGCTCCGCAAAGCAGTCTCGTGCATAAAGGAACTGTGTTGGCTATGTTCTGGAATTTGCATTCTAAACCGAAAGATCCGCCACCGAATCAAAAACAACAAAAACTACTAGCTTGTGTGCTTTCACCTTTCCCCTTCCCTTCTGAGACCCATTCTATTTTCATTTGTTTGTTTTCCTTCTGTATTTTACTTGCTCTTCTAATTTCCTTTCGCGAAATATGATCTGTGACCTTGTCTGTAACGCCGTTTAGCCACTGTTGACAATCTCGGACAAATTGAGTAGGAAAAAAAATCCCGCCCTCCCCCCATTTCAGTGATGAGAGCGTAGGCAAACTAAAATGGACCATGATTTAACATCATTGAATAGGGGGGAGGGGGGGTCTTAATTTTCCAACTAAATTGACCGAGATTGTATTCAGAGCGTTAACGTGACAAAGCCACCAACGTCATTAATTATGAGAGTATCTGTCAGTAAGATGGCGCGATAATTTTCGAGGGTTTTACGGAATGACCTAATTATATATATGACAACGCTTCTATATTTGAGCTTAGAAGTGCATAAAAAGGGAGGTTTTCGGTACATAAGAAAACAAAAACCTAAACTATAAGACGAATTTTTACAACCTTGAACACTGTCTCTGTATATATGATGGTATTTAAAAAGAAAATCGACTCGAACACACGAGCTTCTGTAGAGCATTTAAGAAACAACACAACTCTCACCTTAGAAGACATTGGAAAACGATGTAAAGTTTCAACTACTACCGTTTTCAGAATAACTAATAAGCCTAAAACTGCAGTGATAAAAAAGAAGTCTCCTTGCGGCAGGCGGCGAAAGATTTCCAAGGAACAAGAAACATTACTCGCTCGTAGCGTTGAAGATTTAAGAGAACGAGAGGGCGGGGCATTTTCATCAAGACGGCTCATGGAACACACGGGCATTCGTAATGTGAGTGATCGCACTATCCGTCGCGTCTTGAACATAAATGGCTACTTCTACCTTCAAGCGCGTAAAAAGGGCTTAATGAACAAAGCAGATAGGCAGAGACGGGTGGAATTTGCCAAAATATACAAAATAATTATTCTAAGGATGTTTGGACAAACGAAATTGCATTTTACTTAGATGGAGTTAATTTTATCTACAAAACAAACCCCCTGGACCAGGCACGGGCTCCTAAGGGAAGAATTTGGAGGAAAAAGTCAGAAGGCCTTAACCAAGGGTGTCTGGCAAAGGGAAGTAAAGTAGGAACTGGAGGAAAAGTGGTCAAGATGATTGTGGCTATCAGTCATAGCAGAGGAGTAGTGATTTGCCAGCAGTACGAGAAAATGAATGCCGAGTATTTCGAATCGTTCATTGACGAACACTTTGATGGTTTGTTTCATCGGGCTGCAAAAGGAGCAAGCCGGCTCTGGCTTCAAGATGGGGATCCCTCACAGAATAGTGCAAGAGCTCGGGCAGCTATGCTTTGTGCCAATGCTGATCTTTTAAAGATACCTCCCCGAAGTCCAGATCTGAATCCTATCGAAAATATTTTCCACATTATATCGAAGAAGTTGCAAAAAGATGCATTATGTCATTGTATCACACGCGAATCTTATAAGGAGTTCAGTGATAGAGTACAGCGAACAATTACCGGAATCTCAGTTGAGGTGATTGACAAGACTATAGAGTCTATGAACAATAGGATTAGAGAAATAATTAGAAACAATGGAGAACGGCTGAAATACTAAAAGAACGCTTATACGGAAAAGTGGTATTCATGTTTCGTGTGTTTGGGAACCCTGTGCTTTCTGACTACCACAAGCTAAGGCCTGTAAAGATTTCTGTTTAACCCTCAGTTCCAAAGAGGAAAAAAAACACGATTTACAACGGTTAAACGTGGTTTTTGGACGATTTAAGAAACGTTTCAGACGGTTTTTTACGTTTTTTTACGGTTTATACCATAACAATAAAACATCGATGTAGTTTCTCTTATTACTAAAAAAAACGTTAAAAACCGTTGTAAATCGATAAAAATCGCTCGTAAACCGTGGCATATCAAGCCAAATGCCATGTAAACCGTCCAAAATATTCGTAAAACCTTATAGCTAGTAGATCAAAGAAGAAAATGGGGAAGACAGTAAAATCGAATAGCGTCTTTTTCTGAACAGTCTTTTTCTGGGTAACTTGCAAAAACAATTCAGCGCGGTGGCGCAGTCGGTTTCTCTTGCGGCGCGGCTGAGAGGCCATGCCCATGGACGCGGGTTCGATCCTTGAACAAGACGGATTTTGTTTTCACTCTTTTCTTTTTAACCAGCACATCATGGCATATAAAGATATAGACAGACATACAAATGTATAGTAACGGTCTTAATACACTGTATTTCTAACTGCGGCCTTATCAGTGTCCGGCGGAAAATACATGCAATAAAGCTTAAGAAATAACGTAATTGTAGTGATTATATTGTTTGTGATAATCGTGGTTAATTCTTTCAATATAATACTAGACATTCAGCCCGGGTCAAAACAATAATCCAGAGTTTCAACGTTGAAAAATGATTGAGGGATAACTGCTCCGCAAAGCAGTCTCGTGCATAAAGGAACTGTGTTGGCTATGTTCTGGAATTTGCATTCTAAACCGAAAGATCCGCCACCGAATCAAAAACAACAAAAACTACTAGCTTGTGTGCTTTCACCTTTCCCCTTCCCTTCTGAGACCCATTCTA
The DNA here is from genome assembly GCA_030867875.1 of Actinernus sp. WN-2022. Taxonomy (NCBI): domain Eukaryota; kingdom Metazoa; phylum Cnidaria; class Anthozoa; order Actiniaria; family Actinernidae; genus Actinernus; species Actinernus sp. WN-2022. The sequence goes on from JAOWCC010000019.1 coordinate 59,270,402, forward strand.
TTTTCATTTGTTTGTTTTCCTTCTGTATTTTACTTGCTCTTCTAATTTCCTTTCGCGAAATATGATCTGTGACCTTGTCTGTAACGCCGTTTAGCCACTGTTGACAGTGTATTCAGAGCGTTAACGTGACAAAGCCACCAACGTCATTAATTATGAGAGTATCTGTCAGTAAGATGGCGCGATAATTTTCGAGGGTTTTACGGAATGACCTAATTATATATATGACAACGCTTCTATATTTGAGCTTAGAAGTGCATAAAAAGGGAGGTTTTCGGTACATAAAAAAACAAAAACCTAAACTATAAGACGAATTTTTACAACCTTGAACACTGTCTCTGTATATATGATGGTATTTAAAAAGAAAATCGACTCGAACACACGAGCTTCTGTAGAGCATTTAAGAAACAACACAACTCTCACCTTAGAAGACATTGGAAAACGATGTAAAGTTTCAACTACTACCGTTTTCAGAATAACTAATAAGCCTAAAACTGCAGTGATAAAAAAGAAGTCTCCTTGCGGCAGGCGGCGAAAGATTTCCAAGGAACAAGAAACATTACTCGCTCGTAGCGTTGAAGATTTAAGAGAACGAGAGGGCGGGGCATTTTCATCAAGACGGCTCATGGAACACACGGGCATTCGTAATGTGAGTGATCGCACTATCCGTCGCGTCTTGAACATAAATGGCTACTTCTACCTTCAAGCGCGTAAAAAGGGCTTAATGAACAAAGCAGATAGGCAGAGACGGGTGGAATTTGCCAAAAATATACAAAATAATTATTCTAAGGATGTTTGGACAAACGAAATTGCATTTTACTTAGATGGAGTTAATTTTATCTACAAAACAAACCCCCTGGACCAGGCACGGGCTCCTAAGGGAAGAATTTGGAGGAAAAAGTCAGAAGGCCTTAACCAAGGGTGTCTGGCAAAGGGAAGTAAAGTAGGAACTGGAGGAAAAGTGGTCAAGATGATTGTGGCTATCAGTCATAGCAGAGGAGTAGTGATTTGCCAGCAGTACGAGAAAATGAATGCCGAGTATTTCGAATCGTTCATTGACGAACACTTTGATGGTTTGTTTCATCGGGCTGCAAAAGGAGCAAGCCGGCTCTGGCTTCAAGATGGGGATCCCTCACAGAATAGTGCAAGAGCTCGGGCAGCTATGCTTTGTGCCAATGCTGATCTTTTAAAGATACCTCCCCGAAGTCCAGATCTGAATCCTATCGAAAATATTTTCCACATTATATCGAAGAAGTTGCAAAAAGATGCATTATGTCATTGTATCACACGCGAATCTTATAAGGAGTTCAGTGATAGAGTACAGCGAACAATTACCGGAATCTCAGTTGAGGTGATTGACAAGACTATAGAGTCTATGAACAATAGGATTAGAGAAATAATTAGAAACAATGGAGAACGGCTGAAATACTAAAAGAACGCTTATACGGAAAAGTGGTATTCATGCTTCGTGTGTTTGGGAACCCTGTGCTTTCTGACTACCACAAGCTAAGGCCTGTAAAGATTTCTGTTTAACCCTCAGTTCCAAAGAGGAAAAAAAACACGATTTACAACGGTTAAACGTGGTTTTTGGACGATTTAAGAAACGTTTCAGACGGTTTTTTACGTTTTTTTACGGTTTATACCATAACAATAAAACATCGATGTAGTTTCTCTTATTACTAAAAAAAACGTTAAAAACCGTTGTAAATCGATAAAAATCGCTCGTAAACCGTGGCATATCAAGCCAAATGCCATGTAAACCGTCCAAAATATTCGTAAAACCTTATAGCTAGTAGATCAAAGAAGAAAATGGGGAAGACAGTAAAATCGAATAGCGTCTTTTTCTGAACAGTCTTTTTCTGGGTAACTTGCAAAAACAATTCAGCGCGGTGGCGCAGTCGGTTTCTCTTGCGGCGCGGCTGAGAGGCCATGCCCATGGACGCGGGTTCGATCCTTGAACAAGACGGATTTTGTTTTCACTCTTTTCTTTTTAACCAGCACATCATGGCATATAAAGATATAGACAGACATACAAATGTATAGTAACGGTCTTAATACACTGTATTTCTAACTGCGCCTTATCAGTGTCCGGCGGAAAATACATGCAATAAAGCTTAAGAAATAACGTAATTGTAGTGATTATATTGTTTGTGATAATCGTGGTTAATTCTTTCAATATAATACTAGACATTCAGCCCGGGTCAAAACAATAATCCAGAGTTTCAACGTTGAAAAATGATTGAGGGATAACTGCTCCGCAAAGCAGTCTCGTGCATAAAGGAACTGTGTTGGCTATGTTCTGGAATTTGCATTCTAAACCGAAAGATCCGCCACCGAATCAAAAACAACAAAAACTACTAGCTTGTGTGCTTTCACCTTTCCCCTTCCCTTCTGAGACCCATTCTATTTTCATTTGTTTGTTTTCCTTCTGTATTTTACTTGCTCTTCTAATTTCCTTTCGCGAAATATGATCTGTGACCTTGTCTGTAACGCCGTTTAGCCACTGTTGACAATCTCGGACAAATTGAGTAGGAAAAAAAATCCCGCCCTCCCCCCATTTCAGTGATGAGAGCGTAGGCAAACTAAAATGGACCATGATTTAACATCATTGAATAGGGGGGAGGGGGGGTCTTAATTTTCCAACTAAATTGACCGAGATTGTATTCAGAGCGTTAACGTGACAAAGCCACCAACGTCATTAATTATGAGAGTATCTGTCAGTAAGATGGCGCGATAATTTTCGAGGGTTTTACGGAATGACCTAATTATATATATGACAACGCTTCTATATTTGAGCTTAGAAGTGCATAAAAAGGGAGGTTTTCGGTACATAAGAAAACAAAAACCTAAACTATAAGACGAATTTTTACAACCTTGAACACTGTCTCTGTATATATGATGGTATTTAAAAAGAAAATCGACTCGAACACACGAGCTTCTGTAGAGCATTTAAGAAACAACACAACTCTCACCTTAGAAGACATTGGAAAACGATGTAAAGTTTCAACTACTACCGTTTTCAGAATAACTAATAAGCCTAAAACTGCAGTGATAAAAAAGAAGTCTCCTTGCGGCAGGCGGCGAAAGATTTCCAAGGAACAAGAAACATTACTCGCTCGTAGCGTTGAAGATTTAAGAGAACGAGAGGGCGGGGCATTTTCATCAAGACGGCTCATGGAACACACGGGCATTCGTAATGTGAGTGATCGCACTATCCGTCGCGTCTTGAACATAAATGGCTACTTCTACCTTCAAGCGCGTAAAAAGGGCTTAATGAACAAAGCAGATAGGCAGAGACGGGTGGAATTTGCCAAAAATATACAAAATAATTATTCTAAGGATGTTTGGACAAACGAAATTGCATTTTACTTAGATGGAGTTAATTTTATCTACAAAACAAACCCCCTGGACCAGGCACGGGCTCCTAAGGGAAGAATTTGGAGGAAAAAGTCAGAAGGCCTTAACCAAGGGTGTCTGGCAAAGGGAAGTAAAGTAGGAACTGGAGGAAAAGTGGTCAAGATGATTGTGGCTATCAGTCATAGCAGAGGAGTAGTGATTTGCCAGCAGTACGAGAAAATGAATGCCGAGTATTTCGAATCGTTCATTGACGAACACTTTGATGGTTTGTTTCATCGGGCTGCAAAAGGAGCAAGCCGGCTCTGGCTTCAAGATGGGGATCCCTCACAGAATAGTGCAAGAGCTCGGGCAGCTATGCTTTGTGCCAATGCTGATCTTTTAAAGATACCTCCCCGAAGTCCAGATCTGAATCCTATCGAAAATATTTTCCACATTATATCGAAGAAGTTGCAAAAAGATGCATTATGTCATTGTATCACACGCGAATCTTATAAGGAGTTCAGTGATAGAGTACAGCGAACAATTACCGGAATCTCAGTTGAGGTGATTGACAAGACTATAGAGTCTATGAACAATAGGATTAGAGAAATAATTAGAAACAATGGAGAACGGCTGAAATACTAAAAGAACGCTTATACGGAAAAGTGGTATTCATGTTTCGTGTGTTTGGGAACCCTGTGCTTTCTGACTACCACAAGCTAAGGCCTGTAAAGATTTCTGTTTAACCCTCAGTTCCAAAGAGGAAAAAAAACACGATTTACAACGGTTAAACGTGGTTTTTGGACGATTTAAGAAACGTTTCAGACGGTTTTTTACGGTTTTTTACGGTTTATACCATAACAATAAAACATCGATGTAGTTTCTCTTATTACTAAAAAAAACGTTAAAAACCGTTGTAAATCGATAAAAATCGCTCGTAAACCGTGGCATATCAAGCCAAATGCCATGTAAACCGTCCAAAATATTCGTAAAACCTTATAGCTAGTAGATCAAAGAAGAAAATGGGGAAGACAGTAAAATCGAATAGCGTCTTTTTCTGAACAGTCTTTTTCTGGGTAACTTGCAAAAACAATTCAGCGCGGTGGCGCAGTCGGTTTCTCTTGCGGCGCGGCTGAGAGGCCATGCCCATGGACGCGGGTTCGATCCTTGAACAAGACGGATTTTGTTTTCACTCTTTTCTTTTTAACCAGCACATCATGGCATATAAAGATATAGACAGACATACAAATGTATAGTAACGGTCTTAATACACTGTATTTCTAACTGCGGCCTTATCAGTGTCCGGCGGAAAATACATGCAATAAAGCTTAAGAAATAACGTAATTGTAGTGATTATATTGTTTGTGATAATCGTGGTTAATTCTTTCAATATAATACTAGACATTCAGCCCGGGTCAAAACAATAATCCAGAGTTTCAACGTTGAAAAATGATTGAGGGATAACTGCTCCGCAAAGCAGTCTCGTGCATAAAGGAACTGTGTTGGCTATGTTCTGGAATTTGCATTCTAAACCGAAAGATCCGCCACCGAATCAAAAACAACAAAAACTACTAGCTTGTGTGCTTTCACCTTTCCCCTTCCCTTCTGAGACCCATTCTATTTTCATTTGTTTGTTTTCCTTCTGTATTTTACTTGCTCTTCTAATTTCCTTTCGCGAAATATGATCTGTGACCTTGTCTGTAACGCCGTTTAGCCACTGTTGACAGTGTATTCAGAGCGTTAACGTGACAAAGCCACCAACGTCATTAATTATGAGAGTATCTGTCAGTAAGATGGCGCGATAATTTTCGAGGGTTTTACGGAATGACCTAATTATATATATGACAACGCTTCTATATTTGAGCTTAGAAGTGCATAAAAAGGGAGGTTTTCGGTACATAAAAAAACAAAAACCTAAACTATAAGACGAATTTTTACAACCTTGAACACTGTCTCTGTATATATGATGGTATTGAAAAAGAAAATCGACTCGAACACACGAGCTTCTGTAGAGCATTTAAGAAACAACACAACTCTCACCTTAGAAGACATTGGAAAACGATGTAAAGTTTCAACTACTACCGTTTTCAGAATAACTAATAAGCCTAAAACTGCAGTGATAAAAAAGAAGTCTCCTTGCGGCAGGCGGCGAAAGATTTCCAAGGAACAAGAAACATTACTCGCTCGTAGCGTTGAAGATTTAAGAGAACGAGAGGGCGGGGCATTTTCATCAAGACGGCTCATGGAACACACGGGCATTCGTAATGTGAGTGATCGCACTATCCGTCGCGTCTTGAACATAAATGGCTACTTCTACCTTCAAGCGCGTAAAAAGGGCTTAATGAACAAAGCAGATAGGCAGAGACGGGTGGAATTTGCCAAAAATATACAAAATAATTATTCTAAGGATGTTTGGACAAACGAAATTGCATTTTACTTAGATGGAGTTAATTTTATCTACAAAACAAACCCCCTGGACCAGGCACGGGCTCCTAAGGGAAGAATTTGGAGGAAAAAGTCAGAAGGCCTTAACCAAGGGTGTCTGGCAAAGGGAAGTAAAGTAGGAACTGGAGGAAAAGTGGTCAAGATGATTGTGGCTATCAGTCATAGCAGAGGAGTAGTGATTTGCCAGCAGTACGAGAAAATGAATGCCGAGTATTTCGAATCGTTCATTGACGAACACTTTGATGGTTTGTTTCATCGGGCTGCAAAAGGAGCAAGCCGGCTCTGGCTTCAAGATGGGGATCCCTCACAGAATAGTGCAAGAGCTCGGGCAGCTATGCTTTGTGCCAATGCTGATCTTTTAAAGATACCTCCCCGAAGTCCAGATCTGAATCCTATCGAAAATATTTTCCACATTATATCGAAGAAGTTGCAAAAAGATGCATTATGTCATTGTATCACACGCGAATCTTATAAGGAGTTCAGTGATAGAGTACAGCGAACAATTACCGGAATCTCAGTTGAGGTGATTGACAAGACTATAGAGTCTATGAACAATAGGATTAGAGAAATAATTAGAAACAATGGAGAACGGCTGAAATACTAAAAGAACGCTTATACGGAAAAGTGGTATTCATGCTTCGTGTGTTTGGGAACCCTGTGCTTTCTGACTACCACAAGCTAAGGCCTGTAAAGATTTCTGTTTAACCCTCAGTTCCAAAGAGGAAAAAAAACACGATTTACAACGGTTAAACGTGGTTTTTGGACGATTTAAGAAACGTTTCAGACGGTTTTTTACGTTTTTTTACGGTTTATACCATAACAATAAAACATCGATGTAGTTTCTCTTATTACTAAAAAAAACGTTAAAAACCGTTGTAAATCGATAAAAATCGCTCGTAAACCGTGGCATATCAAGCCAAATGCCATGTAAACCGTCCAAAATATTCGTAAAACCTTATAGCTAGTAGATCAAAGAAGAAAATGGGGAAGACAGTAAAATCGAATAGCGTCTTTTTCTGAACAGTCTTTTTCTGGGTAACTTGCAAAAACAATTCAGCGCGGTGGCGCAGTCGGTTTCTCTTGCGGCGCGGCTGAGAGGCCATGCCCATGGACGCGGGTTCGATCCTTGAACAAGACGGATTTTGTTTTCACTCTTTTCTTTTTAACCAGCACATCATGGCATATAAAGATATAGACAGACATACAAATGTATAGTAACGGTCTTAATACACTGTATTTCTAACTGCGCCTTATCAGTGTCCGGCGGAAAATACATGCAATAAAGCTTAAGAAATAACGTAATTGTAGTGATTATATTGTTTGTGATAATCGTGGTTAATTCTTTCAATATAATACTAGACATTCAGCCCGGGTCAAAACAATAATCCAGAGTTTCAACGTTGAAAAATGATTGAGGGATAACTGCTCCGCAAAGCAGTCTCGTGCATAAAGGAACTGTGTTGGCTATGTTCTGGAATTTGCATTCTAAACCGAAAGATCCGCCACCGAATCAAAAACAACAAAAACTACTAGCTTGTGTGCTTTCACCTTTCCCCTTCCCTTCTGAGACCCATTCTATTTTCATTTGTTTGTTTTCCTTCTGTATTTTACTTGCTCTTCTAATTTCCTTTCGCGAAATATGATCTGTGACCTTGTCTGTAACGCCGTTTAGCCACTGTTGACAATCTCGGACAAATTGAGTAGGAAAAAAAATCCCGCCCTCCCCCCATTTCAGTGATGAGAGCGTAGGCAAACTAAAATGGACCATGATTTAACATCATTGAATAGGGGGGAGGGGGGGTCTTAATTTTCCAACTAAATTGACCGAGATTGTATTCAGAGCGTTAACGTGACAAAGCCACCAACGTCATTAATTATGAGAGTATCTGTCAGTAAGATGGCGCGATAATTTTCGAGGGTTTTACGGAATGACCTAATTATATATATGACAACGCTTCTATATTTGAGCTTAGAAGTGCATAAAAAGGGAGGTTTTCGGTACATAAAAAAACAAAAACCTAAACTATAAGACGAATTTTTACAACCTTGAACACTGTCTCTGTATATATGATGGTATTTAAAAAGAAAATCGACTCGAACACACGAGCTTCTGTAGAGCATTTAAGAAACAACACAACTCTCACCTTAGAAGACATTGGAAAACGATGTAAAGTTTCAACTACTACCGTTTTCAGAATAACTAATAAGCCTAAAACTGCAGTGATAAAAAAGAAGTCTCCTTGCGGCAGGCGGCGAAAGATTTCCAAGGAACAAGAAACATTACTCGCTCGTAGCGTTGAAGATTTAAGAGAACGAGAGGGCGGGGCATTTTCATCAAGACGGCTCATGGAACACACGGGCATTCGTAATGTGAGTGATCGCACTATCCGTCGCGTCTTGAACATAAATGGCTACTTCTACCTTCAAGCGCGTAAAAAGGGCTTAATGAACAAAGCAGATAGGCAGAGACGGGTGGAATTTGCCAAAAATATACAAAATAATTATTCTAAGGATGTTTGGACAAACGAAATTGCATTTTACTTAGATGGAGTTAATTTTATCTACAAAACAAACCCCCTGGACCAGGCACGGGCTCCTAAGGGAAGAATTTGGAGGAAAAAGTCAGAAGGCCTTAACCAAGGGTGTCTGGCAAAGGGAAGTAAAGTAGGAACTGGAGGAAAAGTGGTCAAGATGATTGTGGCTATCAGTCATAGCAGAGGAGTAGTGATTTGCCAGCAGTACGAGAAAATGAATGCCGAGTATTTCGAATCGTTCATTGACGAACACTTTGATGGTTTGTTTCATCGGGCTGCAAAAGGAGCAAGCCGGCTCTGGCTTCAAGATGGGGATCCCTCACAGAATAGTGCAAGAGCTCGGGCAGCTATGCTTTGTGCCAATGCTGATCTTTTAAAGATACCTCCCCGAAGTCCAGATCTGAATCCTATCGAAAATATTTTCCACATTATATCGAAGAAGTTGCAAAAAGATGCATTATGTCATTGTATCACACGCGAATCTTATAAGGAGTTCAGTGATAGAGTACAGCGAACAATTACCGGAATCTCAGTTGAGGTGATTGACAAGACTATAGAGTCTATGAACAATAGGATTAGAGAAATAATTAGAAACAATGGAGAACGGCTGAAATACTAAAAGAACGCTTATACGGAAAAGTGGTATTCATGCTTCGTGTGTTTGGGAACCCTGTGCTTTCTGACTACCACAAGCTAAGGCCTGTAAAGATTTCTGTTTAACCCTCAGTTCCAAAGAGGAAAAAAAACACGATTTACAACGGTTAAACGTGGTTTTTGGACGATTTAAGAAACGTTTCAGACGGTTTTTTACGTTTTTTTACGGTTTATACCATAACAATAAAACATCGATGTAGTTTCTCTTATTACTAAAAAAAACGTTAAAAACCGTTGTAAATCGATAAAAATCGCTCGTAAACCGTGGCATATCAAGCCAAATGCCATGTAAACCGTCCAAAATATTCGTAAAACCTTATAGCTAGTAGATCAAAGAAGAAAATGGGGAAGACAGTAAAATCGAATAGCGTCTTTTTCTGAACAGTCTTTTTCTGGGTAACTTGCAAAAACAATTCAGCGCGGTGGCGCAGTCGGTTTCTCTTGCGGCGCGGCTGAGAGGCCATGCCCATGGACGCGGGTTCGATCCTTGAACAAGACGGATTTTGTTTTCACTCTTTTCTTTTTAACCAGCACATCATGGCATATAAAGATATAGACAGACATACAAATGTATAGTAACGGTCTTAATACACTGTATTTCTAACTGCGGCCTTATCAGTGTCCGGCGGAAAATACATGCAATAAAGCTTAAGAAATAACGTAATTGTAGTGATTATATTGTTTGTGATAATCGTGGTTAATTCTTTCAATATAATACTAGACATTCAGCCCGGGTCAAAACAATAATCCAGAGTTTCAACGTTGAAAAATGATTGAGGGATAACTGCTCCGCAAAGCAGTCTCGTGCATAAAGGAACTGTGTTGGCTATGTTCTGGAATTTGCATTCTAAACCGAAAGATCCGCCACCGAATCAAAAACAACAAAAACTACTAGCTTGTGTGCTTTCACCTTTCCCCTTCCCTTCTGAGACCCATTCTATTTTCATTTGTTTGTTTTCCTTCTGTATTTTACTTGCTCTTCTAATTTCCTTTCGCGAAATATGATCTGTGACCTTGTCTGTAACGCCGTTTAGCCACTGTTGACAATCTCGGACAAATTGAGTAGGAAAAAAAATCCCGCCCTCCCCCCATTTCAGTGATGAGAGCGTAGGCAAACTAAAATGGACCATGATTTAACATCATTGAATAGGGGGGAGGGGGGGTCTTAATTTTCCAACTAAATTGACCGAGATTGTATTCAGAGCGTTAACGTGACAAAGCCACCAACGTCATTAATTATGAGAGTATCTGTCAGTAAGATGGCGCGATAATTTTCGAGGGTTTTACGGAATGACCTAATTATATATATGACAACGCTTCTATATTTGAGCTTAGAAGTGCATAAAAAGGGAGGTTTTCGGTACATAAAAAAACAAAAACCTAAACTATAAGACGAATTTTTACAACCTTGAACACTGTCTCTGTATATATGATGGTATTTAAAAAGAAAATCGACTCGAACACACGAGCTTCTGTAGAGCATTTAAGAAACAACACAACTCTCACCTTAGAAGACATTGGAAAACGATGTAAAGTTTCAACTACTACCGTTTTCAGAATAACTAATAAGCCTAAAACTGCAGTGATAAAAAAGAAGTCTCCTTGCGGCAGGCGGCGAAAGATTTCCAAGGAACAAGAAACATTACTCGCTCGTAGCGTTGAAGATTTAAGAGAACGAGAGGGCGGGGCATTTTCATCAAGACGGCTCATGGAACACACGGGCATTCGTAATGTGAGTGATCGCACTATCCGTCGCGTCTTGAACATAAATGGCTACTTCTACCTTCAAGCGCGTAAAAAGGGCTTAATGAACAAAGCAGATAGGCAGAGACGGGTGGAATTTGCCAAAAATATACAAAATAATTATTCTAAGGATGTTTGGACAAACGAAATTGCATTTTACTTAGATGGAGTTAATTTTATCTACAAAACAAACCCCCTGGACCAGGCACGGGCTCCTAAGGGAAGAATTTGGAGGAAAAAGTCAGAAGGCCTTAACCAAGGGTGTCTGGCAAAGGGAAGTAAAGTAGGAACTGGAGGAAAAGTGGTCAAGATGATTGTGGCTATCAGTCATAGCAGAGGAGTAGTGATTTGCCAGCAGTACGAGAAAATGAATGCCGAGTATTTCGAATCGTTCATTGACGAACACTTTGATGGTTTGTTTCATCGGGCTGCAAAAGGAGCAAGCCGGCTCTGGCTTCAAGATGGGGATCCCTCACAGAATAGTGCAAGAGCTCGGGCAGCTATGCTTTGTGCCAATGCTGATCTTTTAAAGATACCTCCCCGAAGTCCAGATCTGAATCCTATCGAAAATATTTTCCACATTATATCGAAGAAGTTGCAAAAAGATGCATTATGTCATTGTATCACACGCGAATCTTATAAGGAGTTCAGTGATAGAGTACAGCGAACAATTACCGGAATCTCAGTTGAGGTGATTGACAAGACTATAGAGTCTATGAACAATAGGATTAGAGAAATAATTAGAAACAATGGAGAACGGCTGAAATACTAAAAGAACGCTTATACGGAAAAGTGGTATTCATGCTTCGTGTGTTTGGGAACCCTGTGCTTTCTGACTACCACAAGCTAAGGCCTGTAAAGATTTCTGTTTAACCCTCAGTTCCAAAGAGGAAAAAAAACACGATTTACAACGGTTAAACGTGGTTTTTGGACGATTTAAGAAACGTTTCAGACGGTTTTTTACGTTTTTTTACGGTTTATACCATAACAATAAAACATCGATGTAGTTTCTCTTATTACTAAAAAAAACGTTAAAAACCGTTGTAAATCGATAAAAATCGCTCGTAAACCGTGGCATATCAAGCCAAATGCCATGTAAACCGTCCAAAATATTCGTAAAACCTTATAGCTAGTAGATCAAAGAAGAAAATGGGGAAGACAGTAAAATCGAATAGCGTCTTTTTCTGAACAGTCTTTTTCTGGGTAACTTGCAAAAACAATTCAGCGCGGTGGCGCAGTCGGTTTCTCTTGCGGCGCGGCTGAGAGGCCATGCCCATGGACGCGGGTTCGATCCTTGAACAAGACGGATTTTGTTTTCACTCTTTTCTTTTTAACCAGCACATCATGGCATATAAAGATATAGACAGACATACAAATGTATAGTAACGGTCTTAATACACTGTATTTCTAACTGCGGCCTTATCAGTGTCCGGCGGAAAATACATGCAATAAAGCTTAAGAAATAACGTAATTGTAGTGATTATATTGTTTGTGATAATCGTGGTTAATTCTTTCAATATAATACTAGACATTCAGCCCGGGTCAAAACAATAATCCAGAGTTTCAACGTTGAAAAATGATTGAGGGATAACTGCTCCGCAAAGCAGTCTCGTGCATAAAGGAACTGTGTTGGCTATGTTCTGGAATTTGCATTCTAAACCGAAAGATCCGCCACCGAATCAAAAACAACAAAAACTACTAGCTTGTGTGCTTTCACCTTTCCCCTTCCCTTCTGAGACCCATTCTATTTTCATTTGTTTGTTTTCCTTCTGTATTTTACTTGCTCTTCTAATTTCCTTTCGCGAAATATGATCTGTGACCTTGTCTGTAACGCCGTTTAGCCACTGTTGACAATCTCGGACAAATTGAGTAGGAAAAAAAATCCCGCCCTCCCCCCATTTCAGTGATGAGAGCGTAGGCAAACTAAAATGGACCATGATTTAACATCATTGAATAGGGGGGAGGGGGGGTCTTAATTTTCCAACTAAATTGACCGAGATTGTATTCAGAGCGTTAACGTGACAAAGCCACCAACGTCATTAATTATGAGAGTATCTGTCAGTAAGATGGCGCGATAATTTTCGAGGGTTTTACGGAATGACCTAATTATATATATGACAACGCTTCTATATTTGAGCTTAGAAGTGCATAAAAAGGGAGGTTTTCGGTACATAAAAAAACAAAAACCTAAACTATAAGACGAATTTTTACAACCTTGAACACTGTCTCTGTATATATGATGGTATTTAAAAAGAAAATCGACTCGAACACACGAGCTTCTGTAGAGCATTTAAGAAACAACACAACTCTCACCTTAGAAGACATTGGAAAACGATGTAAAGTTTCAACTACTACCGTTTTCAGAATAACTAATAAGCCTAAAACTGCAGTGATAAAAAAGAAGTCTCCTTGCGGCAGGCGGCGAAAGATTTCCAAGGAACAAGAAACATTACTCGCTCGTAGCGTTGAAGATTTAAGAGAACGAGAGGGCGGGGCATTTTCATCAAGACGGCTCATGGAACACACGGGCATTCGTAATGTGAGTGATCGCACTATCCGTCGCGTCTTGAACATAAATGGCTACTTCTACCTTCAAGCGCGTAAAAAGGGCTTAATGAACAAAGCAGATAGGCAGAGACGGGTGGAATTTGCCAAAAATATACAAAATAATTATTCTAAGGATGTTTGGACAAACGAAATTGCATTTTACTTAGATGGAGTTAATTTTATCTACAAAACAAACCCCCTGGACCAGGCACGGGCTCCTAAGGGAAGAATTTGGAGGAAAAAGTCAGAAGGCCTTAACCAAGGGTGTCTGGCAAAGGGAAGTAAAGTAGGAACTGGAGGAAAAGTGGTCAAGATGATTGTGGCTATCAGTCATAGCAGAGGAGTAGTGATTTGCCAGCAGTACGAGAAAATGAATGCCGAGTATTTCGAATCGTTCATTGACGAACACTTTGATGGTTTGTTTCATCGGGCTGCAAAAGGAGCAAGCCGGCTCTGGCTTCAAGATGGGGATCCCTCACAGAATAGTGCAAGAGCTCGGGCAGCTATGCTTTGTGCCAATGCTGATCTTTTAAAGATACCTCCCCGAAGTCCAGATCTGAATCCTATCGAAAATATTTTCCACATTATATCGAAGAAGTTGCAAAAAGATGCATTATGTCATTGTATCACACGCGAATCTTATAAGGAGTTCAGTGATAGAGTACAGCGAACAATTACCGGAATCTCAGTTGAGGTGATTGACAAGACTATAGAGTCTATGAACAATAGGATTAGAGAAATAATTAGAAACAATGGAGAACGGCTGAAATACTAAAAGAACGCTTATACGGAAAAGTGGTATTCATGCTTCGTGTGTTTGGGAACCCTGTGCTTTCTGACTACCACAAGCTAAGGCCTGTAAAGATTTCTGTTTAACCCTCAGTTCCAAAGAGGAAAAAAAACACGATTTACAACGGTTAAACGTGGTTTTTGGACGATTTAAGAAACGTTTCAGACGGTTTTTTACGTTTTTTTACGGTTTATACCATAACAATAAAACATCGATGTAGTTTCTCTTATTACTAAAAAAAACGTTAAAAACCGTTGTAAATCGATAAAAATCGCTCGTAAACCGTGGCATATCAAGCCAAATGCCATGTAAACCGTCCAAAATATTCGTAAAACCTTATAGCTAGTAGATCAAAGAAGAAAATGGGGAAGACAGTAAAATCGAATAGCGTCTTTTTCTGAACAGTCTTTTTCTGGGTAACTTGCAAAAACAATTCAGCGCGGTGGCGCAGTCGGTTTCTCTTGCGGCGCGGCTGAGAGGCCATGCCCATGGACGCGGGTTCGATCCTTGAACAAGACGGATTTTGTTTTCACTCTTTTCTTTTTAACCAGCACATCATGGCATATAAAGATATAGACAGACATACAAATGTATAGTAACGGTCTTAATACACTGTATTTCTAACTGCGGCCTTATCAGTGTCCGGCGGAAAATACATGCAATAAAGCTTAAGAAATAACGTAATTGTAGTGATTATATTGTTTGTGATAATCGTGGTTAATTCTTTCAATATAATACTAGACATTCAGCCCGGGTCAAAACAATAATCCAGAGTTTCAACGTTGAAAAATGATTGAGGGATAACTGCTCCGCAAAGCAGTCTCGTGCATAAAGGAACTGTGTTGGCTATGTTCTGGAATTTGCATTCTAAACCGAAAGATCCGCCACCGAATCAAAAACAACAAAAACTACTAGCTTGTGTGCTTTCACCTTTCCCCTTCCCTTCTGAGACCCATTCTATTTTCATTTGTTTGTTTTCCTTCTGTATTTTACTTGCTCTTCTAATTTCCTTTCGCGAAATATGATCTGTGACCTTGTCTGTAACGCCGTTTAGCCACTGTTGACAAT
Source organism: Actinernus sp. WN-2022 (assembly GCA_030867875.1). Classification (NCBI taxonomy): domain Eukaryota; kingdom Metazoa; phylum Cnidaria; class Anthozoa; order Actiniaria; family Actinernidae; genus Actinernus; species Actinernus sp. WN-2022. The sequence continues at coordinate 59,285,516 of JAOWCC010000019.1, forward strand.
CTCGGACAAATTGAGTAGGAAAAAAAATCCCGCCCTCCCCCCATTTCAGTGATGAGAGCGTAGGCAAACTAAAATGGACCATGATTTAACATCATTGAATAGGGGGGAGGGGGGGTCTTAATTTTCCAACTAAATTGACCGAGATTGTATTCAGAGCGTTAACGTGACAAAGCCACCAACGTCATTAATTATGAGAGTATCTGTCAGTAAGATGGCGCGATAATTTTCGAGGGTTTTACGGAATGACCTAATTATATATATGACAACGCTTCTATATTTGAGCTTAGAAGTGCATAAAAAGGGAGGTTTTCGGTACATAAAAAAACAAAAACCTAAACTATAAGACGAATTTTTACAACCTTGAACACTGTCTCTGTATATATGATGGTATTTAAAAAGAAAATCGACTCGAACACACGAGCTTCTGTAGAGCATTTAAGAAACAACACAACTCTCACCTTAGAAGACATTGGAAAACGATGTAAAGTTTCAACTACTACCGTTTTCAGAATAACTAATAAGCCTAAAACTGCAGTGATAAAAAAGAAGTCTCCTTGCGGCAGGCGGCGAAAGATTTCCAAGGAACAAGAAACATTACTCGCTCGTAGCGTTGAAGATTTAAGAGAACGAGAGGGCGGGGCATTTTCATCAAGACGGCTCATGGAACACACGGGCATTCGTAATGTGAGTGATCGCACTATCCGTCGCGTCTTGAACATAAATGGCTACTTCTACCTTCAAGCGCGTAAAAAGGGCTTAATGAACAAAGCAGATAGGCAGAGACGGGTGGAATTTGCCAAAAATATACAAAATAATTATTCTAAGGATGTTTGGACAAACGAAATTGCATTTTACTTAGATGGAGTTAATTTTATCTACAAAACAAACCCCCTGGACCAGGCACGGGCTCCTAAGGGAAGAATTTGGAGGAAAAAGTCAGAAGGCCTTAACCAAGGGTGTCTGGCAAAGGGAAGTAAAGTAGGAACTGGAGGAAAAGTGGTCAAGATGATTGTGGCTATCAGTCATAGCAGAGGAGTAGTGATTTGCCAGCAGTACGAGAAAATGAATGCCGAGTATTTCGAATCGTTCATTGACGAACACTTTGATGGTTTGTTTCATCGGGCTGCAAAAGGAGCAAGCCGGCTCTGGCTTCAAGATGGGGATCCCTCACAGAATAGTGCAAGAGCTCGGGCAGCTATGCTTTGTGCCAATGCTGATCTTTTAAAGATACCTCCCCGAAGTCCAGATCTGAATCCTATCGAAAATATTTTCCACATTATATCGAAGAAGTTGCAAAAAGATGCATTATGTCATTGTATCACACGCGAATCTTATAAGGAGTTCAGTGATAGAGTACAGCGAACAATTACCGGAATCTCAGTTGAGGTGATTGACAAGACTATAGAGTCTATGAACAATAGGATTAGAGAAATAATTAGAAACAATGGAGAACGGCTGAAATACTAAAAGAACGCTTATACGGAAAAGTGGTATTCATGCTTCGTGTGTTTGGGAACCCTGTGCTTTCTGACTACCACAAGCTAAGGCCTGTAAAGATTTCTGTTTAACCCTCAGTTCCAAAGAGGAAAAAAAACACGATTTACAACGGTTAAACGTGGTTTTTGGACGATTTAAGAAACGTTTCAGACGGTTTTTTACGTTTTTTTACGGTTTATACCATAACAATAAAACATCGATGTAGTTTCTCTTATTACTAAAAAAAACGTTAAAAACCGTTGTAAATCGATAAAAATCGCTCGTAAACCGTGGCATATCAAGCCAAATGCCATGTAAACCGTCCAAAATATTCGTAAAACCTTATAGCTAGTAGATCAAAGAAGAAAATGGGGAAGACAGTAAAATCGAATAGCGTCTTTTTCTGAACAGTCTTTTTCTGGGTAACTTGCAAAAACAATTCAGCGCGGTGGCGCAGTCGGTTTCTCTTGCGGCGCGGCTGAGAGGCCATGCCCATGGACGCGGGTTCGATCCTTGAACAAGACGGATTTTGTTTTCACTCTTTTCTTTTTAACCAGCACATCATGGCATATAAAGATATAGACAGACATACAAATGTATAGTAACGGTCTTAATACACTGTATTTCTAACTGCGGCCTTATCAGTGTCCGGCGGAAAATACATGCAATAAAGCTTAAGAAATAACGTAATTGTAGTGATTATATTGTTTGTGATAATCGTGGTTAATTCTTTCAATATAATACTAGACATTCAGCCCGGGTCAAAACAATAATCCAGAGTTTCAACGTTGAAAAATGATTGAGGGATAACTGCTCCGCAAAGCAGTCTCGTGCATAAAGGAACTGTGTTGGCTATGTTCTGGAATTTGCATTCTAAACCGAAAGATCCGCCACCGAATCAAAAACAACAAAAACTACTAGCTTGTGTGCTTTCACCTTTCCCCTTCCCTTCTGAGACCCATTCTATTTTCATTTGTTTGTTTTCCTTCTGTATTTTACTTGCTCTTCTAATTTCCTTTCGCGAAATATGATCTGTGACCTTGTCTGTAACGCCGTTTAGCCACTGTTGACAATCTCGGACAAATTGAGTAGGAAAAAAAATCCCGCCCTCCCCCCATTTCAGTGATGAGAGCGTAGGCAAACTAAAATGGACCATGATTTAACATCATTGAATAGGGGGGAGGGGGGGTCTTAATTTTCCAACTAAATTGACCGAGATTGTAGTCTTGTGTCAAATGTGATTCGTACAGTGTACCAGAGTACAGTGTACAACATAATGAGTGCGAACCTCTGTCATTTTCACGTGCAGCTATTGTATTTCCTATTAGCGCTATTGTTTTAGCCTTATTTTTATGTCATTGTCCTGATTCTGGCGCTTAAACTTTCTAATATGGCGAGTACTAAGCTTACCAAAGGAGACTAAAAAAACAATTTGCATTAAAACACTCACCTTGTCGTTTGATTCCCGAGACTGATGAAGAGAAAATCTCTCCACATAACCATTTTCCCCCAAAAAAATCGGGGCTTTAATCAAACTGAGCTACTTGAAATTTCCCTATATTGCAGGAATCTATAAAACATTGAGTCGCTGCATAGCAACAATTTTTGTCGAAAATGTCGGTTATCCATCGGTTATCCATCGGTTATCCATCGAATTTTCATTCCAGGAAGCTCCACAACAGTTGAATCTCAGAAGCCGTCATTTTGTAATTGCCACAAAATTCATCACATATTAAATATCGATGAGCTAAGACCTCGGTGCCGCCGTCTTCGTTATGGAAGCTAAATGTGTGCGAATAAATTAGCTTCCCTTGAATTAATCAAGTCATGGCAGTGCTATCTAAATTTCCAGCGCCGATGAAACAGCTGTCGTGCAGGTAATTGTTACAGAGGTTTTAAAATGTTTTGCATTTACAGTTGTAAACCTCTGGAACTCAGGGCCCGGTTGTTCAAAGCAAGGGTAAGCACTAAAAGCAAAGGCGGTTAAAGCAATTCTCGACGAACTTACCAAAACAGGGGGGGGGGGGGGGAGGGCAATTGGCTGCTTTAATTTTCTTTCAGTTTCCCGCCCAATCTCGTACCTAGACCCCATTTGTTTCTTATTGCTCGACGAACAAAATAGGGCTCCGGAAGAAACTGAATTTTATGTATTCTACCTAGCTGTTCTGAACAATGCAATTTCACCGGAAGTCAAACATAAAGCCGTTTTTTTTGGACAAAGGTATTGAAAATTAGGACTTACCTAAACGCTAAAAACCGTTGAATTTTATCTAAATGGTTTCCACTACAAGTCTTCTGGGAGTCTTAGACACATTGGGTATTGTCACGGTAAAGCAAGGTAGGAGTTGTGTGATTTAGGAAAAGAGTCAACTTCTTTGGTTTATTTAGAATAATTATTGACCAATGAAAATGCCATCTAGGATTATAAGGTATAAGACTTTTCCAGAATGGCTCCTTTTCTCTACACAAATAAGAAGTTTTCCAAACACAAAATTATTTCCAATGGAAGCCGGGATCACCCGAAGTGTGGGCATAGTTTGATTAAACAGAGAAAAGGAATTTTCGAAAACTATGTGGGCGAGTCTTTAAAAGCGTGATTAAGCTAATTCGGAATTTAGGGTAATCTTTACTTCGATTTGCGATCTAGTGAGCTACGGTTTCGTGGCTAAAATCTTATTCCCTTTGGAGAAATAACTAGTGGTTTTTCTACCTGTGATTCTAAACTTAATGGCCACCAATTTTTAACAATTCTAAGGTATTATACACGTAAAAGCTGTTAAATCTAACACTTATCTTTGTTCTACTTGAGTTGATTGTTTCGAAGTTTGAATTAGGTTAAGAGTGATGATGGCATTGTTTACCGTGTATTGTTAATAAATTGTATGGACTACTCCTGTTATCGCATATAAGTAGATGGGTAAATCATGCGATGATCATTCACTTGAACTATCAACATCCTCGAAGAGACCTCGTCACCTGAAATTACCGTCGTAAGATCATGCAGCACCTGGCAATTTTAATCGCTCTTGTACTGGGAAGTCTGTGCCTGGAAACTGGACTTGGTGCAAAATGGTAAGCGGAACCGACTCCTATAAACAATTGTGTTGGCACGATGCGCGATGCACGATGTTGCTTGAAGAGTTTTATTGACCTGCTTTCGTCGAACCCGTGTTGATGAATGAAGAAGATATAGTGCGTTCGTTGAGTTGCCTGATCTGTTCATTTTAAGATGGTTTGGAATAGCTCGCTTGTCTAGCGCGCAAATGAGTCGGTATGAACCGCATTTGTGATTTGAAAGCAAAGAAGTGTTCGTAAATTGCTTTGGGGTAACGCTTGTTGGACATTAATCATTTTTGGTACTCTTGTCTATGTACTCTTAGCGGCGGGTGAGGCTTGAGAACAGCAGACCAGCTAATAAAATTGAATGAGCCGTAAAAAGAGATTTGTTTTATAGATTACTGCTAGCATTTAAATGCCGTCCATCTAATTACCACTACTTTCCTGCCATAGTAATTAATGTCCTGAAGCGAAGTGTAGCCGTGGATTAAAGGCAGCCGCGGCTCTCGTCCTTTTTTTAGTATCGCAATATTGTTGGACGAAATCCGTGTGTTTTTATGTCTCCTTTTAACGTTCCTTCATTATTGGACATGCTTACGAGAAGCTGCTGGAAAGTGTTCGTACTGGCGCCGAGATGGGTCTGACAGAATGCAAACAACAGTTCAAAAACAACAAGTGGAATTGCAGTACAACTTTGCAATCCAACAGCCTTCCGCACATGGCCACATTGGGCGTTGTCACGGTAAAGCAAGGTAGGAGTTGAGTGATTTAGGCTGAGAGTCAACTTCTTTGACATCTAGGATTATAAAGTATAAGACTTTTCCAGAATGGCTACATTTCTCTACACAAATAAGACGTTTTCACTTTCAAACACAAAATTCTTTCCAATGGAAGCCGGGATAACCCAAGTGTGGGCATAGTTTGATTAAACAGAGGAAAAATAAAAGACATCTAAGACTGCATTTAATTTTGCCAAAGTTGTTTTATTTCTCTACTCACAGAAGAACTACAGTTAGCATATCAAACAATTGTTGTCGTTCAGAGTAATATTTGGGCCTGACTAGATGCTAGCGAGGCATACGCTCATCCTTTTCAAATTTCGCCATCGATTTTTTTAATCGCACTTCCTGTAGCCTACGTCGTATCCGCCTCTCTTCTGCCGGCTCGCTACACTTCCTGAACGTGTTCTAGCATTCGACGATCTGTCCTGCTTTCCAAATATGGAATATATTGACCATATATGGAATATCACAGGGAGCTCTCAGGAACGACACTTTTCTCAATAAATTGTTTGATATGCTAAATACCAGTGAATCAGCAGGACAGTGTTTAACTTGGACGAATTGTTCTTGTTTAATTTAGCAACTAAAGAGACAGCCTTCTTCCATAGTATCAGCGCCGCTGGTGTGACCTACTCACTGACAAGGGATTGCCGAAAAGGAATGTTCGAAAACTGCGCATGCCAACAATCCAAGCGCAAGTCAGCTTTAGACTGGAGCGGGTGTAATGATGACGTGAGGTTTGGTGAAGTTCTGGCGAGACACTTTCTCGATAAGCTGAGGAAGAGAGGCAAGGCAAGGACGGTCATTACTCTACACAACTACGCTGTAGGACGAAAGGTGAGACAGCTGAAACCAATTTCTCACAGCGCTATTTGCCCTCAACAGTTTTGTTGCCATCAGTCGGCCGATTATTTCATTGATGCTGAAAAATGAAAAATAGCTTTGATTTGTAAAAAATGGTATTGATGATCATGAGTTAATGTTACGATGGGATAGATTGAAACTAGCGCTTTCAAAGAGTTGACAATCCAAGCGAATCTAATGACGCTGAAGTATTATTGATATCAAAATAGAGGTTTAGTTTTTTGTTCGTTAATGACTTGAAGACAAACTTCAACTAAATGATCTCTATAGAAAATATGGTGTTTCAAAGGCAGAACATGTTTGTTATTATGTTGGAGGTTTCTGATATGGATCGTTTTCGCTAAGTCACGTCCATATGTTGATTTTTTAGGCGGTTAAAGCAACTCTGAACGAACTTTGCAAATGCCACGGAGTTTCCGGTAGCTGTTCAACACGGAGTTGCTGGAAAAGCATGGCATCCTTCGCCGCAGTCGGGAACTATCTAAGGGAAAAGTACCAGAACGCCAAAAAAGTTCGCGTTGAGAACAATAAGCTTGTTGAGAAGCTTGCTCCAAAATTATTCATTGCGCTGGAAAGAAAGGACCGCAGTCTCGTCTTCCTCAAGTCCTCCCCAGATTACTGCCATCCAAATGCAGCCATAGGGTCAGCTGGTGTCCTGGGAGGAAAATGTAGCAGTGACAGTCCCTATTACGCCAAGTGCAGTGAATTGTGTACTTCATGTGGTTTCAAGATGGACAAGAAGTTGAGCATAAGGAGTTATAAGTGCAATTGTAAATTTGTATGGTGTTGTGATGTTAAGTGTAGCACGTGTAAGAAATTGGTTGCTGTAGGAACTTGTAGAAGAGGATAGTATTTGGCAATCAGGATAAGAACGAAATTGAAGTTATTACAATGTAAGAAAGTTCATGTTATTTATGAAGATGGTTTTGTAATCATCGCCTGGTTAAAATAAACTGAAATATAATATAAGGCGCAGTCACAGTTTTGTCATAATTGTACCTAAAGTTCTCACTAGAATGTATGATGATCTCTCGGATCTCATGGATTGATAAGCAACAACATTGAGACCAGTTCAACTTTGTAATAATCAGAATTTGCGTATTTAAAATAACATAAAATAGGAATACTTTGCGTTTGTTATTGACTTGAGAGATCATTTGGGGTGCCTAATATTTCTGGTTTGAATCTATTATTGCCATTGAATTATGGTGGTCCATGTTTGTTAAATCAGAACTTGTCCGTAGAGAATGTCGGCTCTTCTTCAAAATAGCCTACTCATGCCGTAGAAAAAAAAAACCTAGTGTATGATGTGGATTGAGTAGTTGTCGATATGAATTTTTGAACCGAACTTCAATTTAAGTCCTGAATGGAATGCAATTAAGCCGATGATCATAAATTCTACTTCTAAATTGTTATCAGAGGGGAGGTCTGTAAATAACAATTGCGTTTGCAATCGAATTCGGTCTTGTGGACAAATGCAGCCGCACTCTATAGTTATTTTGCTAAACTGATATCGTACACTATTTGATTTTTTTTTTCGGTGGCCATTTTGGATTCAAAGCGAGGCAATCCTTTGCTTTTGCTAGGGTAGCCTTCCACTTGGAACGAATATAGGCGGCAAACACAAAAACAACAACAACGAAGCATTGCCTCGCTTTGAAACCAAGATGGCTATCGGGGCCTAATTGTTCGAAGTAGGGTTAAATCGCTAACCCGTGCTATAAAAGGCATACAGATAAAAATTACAACTTTATCCCTATCCTAGGGAAAAAGTTACCGTACTTCGAACAACAGGGACCTGGTGAAAAGAGTGGATAATACACTAGAAGGCTGGTCTTATTCCCCTAATACTACATTATTCTGCATTAGACACTTAAAAGATGTTAAATCTAATACTTGTTTTTGTTTCACTAGAGCTTGGACACTTGATGCGTGTGCTCATTGTGAACATGATATAATTAGCTCATCAATGCAATAGCTTAATTTGTTTTCTGGTCTTATTGATGGTTCTACGGATTACTCAGATATTTGCATATACGTCGATCATGCTACGCTTGCGTTCGTTGTTAAAGCAAAAACTGGCGGATTAATGAAAATGTAAAGGAAATGCAAGTCAGTCTGTAGTCATCGCATTCAGTGAAAAGTTACAAGTATAAAATAGGTCTTTGAGAAACAAGTCAGAGCCGACCTTAAAGTCGTCAAAACAGTGTGGTCGAGTCTTTAAAAGCGTGATTACGCTAATTGGGAAATTAGGGTAATCTTTACTTCGATTTGCGATCTAGTGAGCTACGGTTTCGAGGCTAAAATCTTATTCCCTTTGGAGAAATAACTAGTGGATTTTCTACCTGTGATTCTAAACTTAATGGCAACCAATTTTTAACAATTCTAAGGTATTATACACGTAAAAGCTGTTAAATCTAACACTTATCTTTGTTCTACTTGAGTTGATTGTTTCGAAGTTTGAATTAGGTTAAGAATGTTCATGGTATTGTTTACCGTGTATTGTTAATAAATTGTATGGACTACTCCTGTTATCGCATCTAAGTAGATGGGTAAATCATGCGATGATCATTTTCTTGAACTACATGTATCAACATCCTCGAAGAGACCTCGTCACGTGAAATTACCGTGAGATCATGCAGCACCTGGAAATTTTAATCGCTCTTGTACTGGGAAGTCTGTGCCTGGAAACTGGACTTGGTGCAAAATGGTAAGCGGAACCGACTCCAATAAACAATTGTGTTGGCACGATGCGCGGCAATTTTAAAATGTTTGGTCGCGGCGTTAGGTTTGCCGAACTAACTTGTTCTGATGTTCTCTCTCGTCGAACCCGTGTTGATGAATGAAGAAGATATAGTACGTTCGTTGAGTTGCCTGATCTGTTCATTTTAAGATGGTTTGGAATAGCTCGCTTGTCTAGCGCGCAAATGAGTCGGTATGAAGCGCATTTGTGATTTGAAAGCAAAGAAGTGTTTGTAAATTGCTTTGGGGTAACGCTTGTTGGACATGAATCATTTTTGGTACTCTTGTCTATGTACTCTTAGCGGAAATATAGTACCTATAAAACTATATACACGTTGTTTCAGCTTTGCTATAGTAAAAACTCTATCCGCAGTCTGTGGCTTCCGGTTGACCTTTTCGACATTATGCGGCGCCAAAGCGTCGCGGTGTTCAAGTTTGTGCACTTGAACTACTTGAACAGCGTGAGCTGATTGGTTGGGGGCGAAATACCTGGACTTGGAAAATAAAATGTTTAATAAACACTTGCGATTTAAGACTCAGGCCTGCCCACAGTCAGCCCGAGTAATAATATACACTTGCGATTTAAGACGCGGGCCTGCCCACAGGCAGCCCGAGTAATGAATCCGCAGTGCCTGAAATAACTGATTGAATTAGCCTGGGATATCTGTTCGCATGCTAGGTAAATACAATATTCGGTTTGGTGCTCCGAAAGTGCTTGGTTCCGATTTAAGAAAGCCTTAATCTGTCGAAAGCATAACTCGCAGGAATTGAAATGCAGAGAATAAGGGGGCTGGAACAATAGTTGTATTCCATATTCCTGTAACACATCCTTTAGATCGGCTCCGTGAAGTTCCTAATGGTGAAAACAGCAATTGTCCATAATTACTTTGTCCCCACGCTCAAGAACTATTGAACCGTCTGTCTTAGTGATATCCAGGGCTTCTTCAAAGAAAACTACTGAACAGTTCATTTCCATTTTCTGGCTTCGTTTTACAGGCCTCCAAGTTCTCCCTCGGAAGTACTTGAAAAGCTACATGACTCCATTAATAGTGTATTTGAATCTAGTAAAAGTCACCCAAATATTGTCTTATGTGGTGACTTCAATCTTGGGCATATCGACTGGAACACTGGACCTCCCCAGCTCTTAAACCAAGCAAATGCAGCTCATGAACATGATAAACTATTACAGATTATGGACGATTTCTCTCTCTCACAGCATGTTAAAGTGCCAACCCGTCCAGCATCAAACAGGACATTGGACCTAATTCTGTCTTCATTTCCAAATACTATCTCTAGTGTAGAAACTACGTCAGGCATGAGTGATCACTTAGCTGTCCTTTTTAACATCAATGTTAAGGCTACAAGATCCTTCAAGCCCCCCCACAAAGTATATATCTATAAGAAAGCAGATTTTGCTAGCTTTAATGATTATATGCTGAAAGCTTCCGAAGATTTCCTCCAATCAACAAGCTGTCAAACAAACACTGTGTCTGAGAACTGGGACTTGTTCAAGTCAACCCTATTTAAAGGCATTAGCAAATTTGTTCCCCAAAGGAAATCACTTGCAAAGTACAAGCTAGCCTGGATTACTCCATCAATCAAACGTCACATGCGCAAAAAAGATCACCTCCACAAGATAGCTCTCAGATCACATCATCCAAAGCACTGGGAAGCTTTTAAAAAGAAACGGAACTTTGTTTCTTATCTTGTAAAAAAAGCACATAGTAACTATCTTAATGATATTATTGGTAGCAGCCTTTATGACAACCGCTTGATGTCCAAGCTGAATTATTATGGCATTAGAGGTCCTGTTGCCAAGTGGATCGAAGCATTCCTGCAGAACCGGTCTCAAGTTGTCTCTGTTAATGGTACCCACTCCCAACCAAGATCTGTGATTTCTGGTGTACCCCAAGGGACAATCTTGGCTCCAATACTATTCCTACTATACATCAATGATATTTCGGACAATATTAGCTCACAGATTCGTTTATTCGCTGACGACAGTATCATTTATAGAGAAATTAATACACATCAAGACCATATTATTTTACAGGAAGACCTAAATAAGTTAAGCAAATGGGCTGAAACCTGGCAACTAAACTTTAATTTTTCCAAGTGCTACCACCTAGGTGTTACCAACAAGAGAATTCCATCTTCCTTCTGTTATGTAATGGATGGTAAATCCATTTCTAAAGTTTCCTCTACCAAATACTTAGGTGTCAACTTTACTAGTAATCTTAGCTGGAATCTTCATTGTGACACTATCTGTAAAAAGGCCAACAGCACCCTCGGTCTGCTTAGACGTATCCTTAGTGAATGCAGTACAAAGGTTAAATCTGGAGCTTATACTAGTTTAGTTCGCCCTCAACTTGAATATGCTTGTTCTGCTTGGAATCCACATACCAAACGTAATATTAACAAAATTGAAATGGTTCAGCACAGAGCAGCTCGTTTTGCCTTCAAAGATTACTCTAGATATAGCCATGTCACTCCTATGATAAATCAATTAGGATGGGTAACCTTAGAGCAGCGCAGGTTGCTATCCCAAGTGTCCTTGTTCTTTAAGATCAATCAGGGTCTCGTTGGTATTAAGTTCCCCCAGGAAGTTACAGCTCTGACTAGAGCATCCAGGCTACCAAATCCCTGGCCTTACCGTCAGCTTCAATGTTCTACAAACGTATATAAGTTCTCTTTTTATCCTAGATCAATAGTAGTTTGGAATAATATTCCTCTTAGTACCAGACCAGTAACTTTAGAAGAATTTAAGTCTATTGCCCTGCCATCCCTGGAGTCCCACTGAAATTCTCACTACTAGTATTATACATGTATACTAGCATATATATTATTTTAGTAATGTTTGTAATATTGTTACTGATTATAAATCTTTCACTATGCATAATTTCATAGCCGTAGAAGCTAAGTATACCGCCCTCCTAGTATAGTCTTGTACTGATTTAGGAGTAACCCATTAAAGCATAAAGACGCTCCATCTATTACGTTCACATAGTCTACACCCTGAATGGAATGTAAAATGTTTATTGTAAAATTTGCGTTCGATGCGTACCTCTGTACTTCAAAAGCTGGTTGTCCAAGCCGGGAATTTTCGTAACGCCGGTTCATTGTAGATTTTAGCACGCTGCTTTCGTCAAAGAAATGGATTGATGTCGGAGTTGAGTCGCTCACTTGATCAAGGAAAAAGTTAGTATACTCAACATTTGTTGCAGTTATCGATTCCAGCGGCTCCTGCAGTTGTAACGTTTTCTTGGTCATTACAAGGTCCTCCCTGATGCATTTTGTGATTCCACTCTTCGATGGAAGATCAGCAGGGTGCATGGACAACCCCGTCAAGCAGAAGTCTTTCTAAGTTCTGAAGCGTAAATATTCGGCTTACTTAGCCTTTCGTTTTCTAGGTATTCAGCTACACCGTTGTCATTTTCGAACGTGGTGGAGGTAACCTCTTCGTGGGAAATGATGAGTTGCTAGCATAATAATCTCTCAAAACATTTCGAACGAAATGTCTACTCGTTTTCAATTCAGTGGTGATCAACCGCGGATTCAATCCGCGCTCTCGTAACAGCCGTGAAAGAAGGCGACCATTGTCGTATAAGCCACCATGTCGATTTACCCTTATTTTATTTGGATATTCTGGGCAAAATCCATTATTTTTCTAGCGCGAGAAACTTGAAAATTTCAAAACGCTCTTTGAATTTGAACACAAGTTGGTCGGTTGCAAAATTCAACGTGATTGGCCCATTACGAAAACTGTACTGATCCTATGTTTTAAAGTTGCGCTCTGATTGGTTAACTTTCTTCAGGTGGGCCCGGTTCGAGTAGCCGCACAGTAAATAAGTTTTAGTTATTTGTTTATTCAAAATTAGTTGTTGCGGACTGCAACATAATTACAACAAAAAAAACACAAGTGCTGCTTACCGGCGGGGAACACCGCCAGAGTACTCCCAATACATCAGCCGAAAAACGCAAGAAATTGGAAGCTTTTTGACATTCCAACCAAAGGCGAAGAGGGTTTGGATGTCCAGTAGAGTTAACGAACCACATGGCAACTTTCCAAGTCATATTATAAATGATATCTATCTACGGCATAGAAATGAGGCTGAAATTGTATGAACCGACCGGAGTGCAAAGACTGTACGAAAATTGATTGGCAAAACAATCTCATGAACTCAAACACGATAGCCTTGTGAGCAATCGACATTACATGAGTCAAAATATCGAAGTGCTATGAAACCGCTAGTCAGTTTACGCACTTTCGTGACAAGCGAACTTTTCTACTTTCGACACACGGTCGCTAAACTGTACGAAATCTCCAAGAATAAATATGAAACCGCTAGTCACTTTACGCACTTCTGTGACAAGCGAACTTATCTAGTTTCGACATATGCTCGCTACAGTTTACGAAATCTTCGCGAATAAATCCCTAATGTCCAAACTAACCTGGAAAACTGAAAGAAGAGATCCTTTTGACCAATCGACATACAAATGAAGCTCCAGAAGTAATTATTGAATACATGAGAACCCCATAGAGCAAACTGATGATAATGAACGCGCTATTAGTTTTACGGACATTTGTGGCTACTGAACTCGCGCTACAACATGCTTGCAATACTGTACGGAAACTTCCGTTTAAAAAATTCCTGATGCCAAAAGGACCATAGCATCTTAAACACGATAACCTTCTGACCAATTGACATAAATATGAAGCTGTGAAAGAAAGTTTACAGTCCATAACAGCTGATAGTGCAAACTAGTGGACAGCCACTAGTAACCTAAATACGTACTTCCGCGAGTACCGAACTTTCTAGCGTCAAATGCACGTGTTACGTTTCCAAACTTTAAGACAGGAAATCTTCCATAGAAGATTTTACAGCTAATTTCTATTTTTTTTACAGCAGAGAACTGTTATTAAACATGCAAAAAATTGGTGCCATTTGGAGAATTATTTCATATCAAAAGTGCATAACGACGAAATATATATCTACGGACGCGAGCAGCTTGCGACTTCACTTTGGTCAAATTCGGACTGTTTACGACTGGAAACACTGCAAACAATACAAGCAAGTAATGAAATATAGATACCATTCTTTACTCAGTGCTGTTTATCTTCGATGTAGGAAGAATAAAATCCTTGTACATCTCGCCATATACTGTGCAAAACTACAATTTGTGAATCACGGCTATCACGCGAACAGTGTGGATTGATTCTCATTGGATGTTCAGTACACAATACGGCTGTCAAGTCAATGTCTGGACACTGTAACATGCGCAGTACCTTTAAACCAAACATTCCTGACATCGACACTAAGTAACACGGATTACATCATGTGTATAGCTTTACTCACAGTTTAAAAAACATTATAAGAAACATCTCCTTAAATTTCAGCTATAACCAAAGATGACATACAGTATCTAATTATCATATAATGTATCTAATTATCCAACGCATCCTCGCTCTACAATTACCAATAATCAGTAAATGGCAAACACGCTTGAAATACCGATTATTGTTAATACTACGCCAAATACCGGTAACAACACTTCCTAATGACCAAGCGTATTGTCCATGAATATGAACAGGATTCGCAATATCAATGAACTTCAGAAGATCAAGTAGTTTCAGCGAATGGAAATCAGGCGATCTCTTCATAGTACAATGGATTCCAGACATTCTGAACATTTCGTAAGAAGATATTTGTAGAGAACTTCTGATCCTCTGAATACTGCGGCCTATATTGGATAACAAGCTGAAGTATAAAGTCAGCCTGAAGTATAGCACATTACTCAGAGAACTTACATTGTAAAGGACTCTTTCAAAACAACGACACACAGCTGATCTACCTTCGAGTCTATTAACGCTAGATTGATTAGAAACAAATCGGCAGATTTCGTGGAATGAGCTGATGTGTACTGTTAAACCTGAGGTAGAGGTGCATGTGGTCATCCCCCGTGGTTGACGTCCCAGATATTGTCATGCATAGCCCTCCTTTTGTGTACCTTTCCAGGGTTACGAGATGCAGTTGGCAATGGCAGGCCCAGAGTAAAGCTTGAAGAACGGATCGCCGATTAATAGAGGGTATAACGTACCCGCATGGAGGTTCACATCACTTGATCTTCTTTACTTTGGTTCTGATAGAATACATGAACTGGAGAAGCTAAACAATCGGAAGCTTTAGGTATTTTGATGGTCACATTCCAGGTCAAACACTGCAATGGCAAATCGTCAGTAAAAGGAAAGCCAACTGACAGTCACTGTCAGGTAAAATGCATATGAAGCGAAAATTAAGTTGATCTAATTTTAAGATGTTTCCGAAATGAGGTATAAATGACATTTTCCGTTTGTCAACATCTCATCTCGTTTCAGAGATATTCAGGTTTTTGTAATATGCAAATGAGATTACCTATGACGTCATGTTGGTTGCACAGCCTTGGAGACAAACCACAAAATATATTGGGTAAAAACTGAAACTTTGCACATATGTGGTACTTTGGAAAATACACATTATTATTCATTTCGAAAGCATTTTAAAATTAGATCAACTTCATTCGCTTCATATGCACTTTAAGTAAAACTTCAGTACTCATTAAGGATAACGTTGTAGAACCAATCCAAAGTGGATTTCCTGTGCTGAATATTGGTTTTCTGAAGTCAACAGCTAGAACCAATGGAGCCATAACCATTCCTTCCCAGTTTCCATTGCCGTTGAAATTTGACATCTTGAATGCAGCAAAATGGGCAAAACTACGGACATAAATCGGCAGTAACCGACAGTACTTGTCGACTTGTTATGCTCAAATGAGTGACTTCATTACCCAGACAGCTTTTTTCCTGGCGTTTCTTGCACCCCACACAAGCTATGACTCATTTGCAATCAGATAAGGTCAATCTGTAGTCAGGAATCCAGGAGTGTTGTTCTGCTGGCAGCTTTGTCTGATGATTTTGACATCGCTCTGCTGTTTGTGCTTTTGAGGAATATTTGTGGACTTGTAAAACCAGCCAGTGGTTGAGATAAGCTACCTCCTTCAACCGATAGATCCCTTGAGGCAAATTCAGTAAGGATCAAGTTCTTTAGGAACGAACTATATCGTCATGTCACAACCATTGCTATTGACAATGTAAGTTTTGAGAAGAAATGGTAAGAGATCTCAGGTGCTTTAAAGCTTCTGGAGAAGATCAAGTGGACGTTAATAAGGGTTTCACTACTTGGAACGATAGACAGGTGTAGAATAAGTTCTCAAACCTCTAGAATCTACGACCAGACTTCATGCACAATTCTTTGAAATCGATTATAAAAACTCTGAACTTACAAAGAAAAAGAAGAAACTCAAAAAGCTATTAATGGAACAAAAGGTTAAGCTAGCAAAGTCTGATTTTACCAGTCTATCATTCCAAATAGTGAAGACTTTAACTTATTAATGCTTACCCGATTTACACCAAGTGACACTAGAGCACCTGAGATCTCCTTCCATTTTTTCTCAAAACTTGCATTGTCAATAGCAATGGTTGTGACATGACCATATAGTTCGTTCCTAAAGAACTTGATCCTTACTAAATTTGCCTCAAGGGAGCTATCGGTCGAAGGAGGTAGCTTATCCCAACCAGTGGCTGGTTTTACAAGTCCACAAATATTCCTCAACAGCACAAACAGCAGAGTGATGTCAAAGTCATCAGACTTTGGTGCAGGGCTGCCAGCAGGTGGGTAAAGTTTGTTCCACTGGTTAGTATTCAGCACTCGCTGTCCCACTGAGCGATAACTCAAGGCAGTCAAAGTTGATAGATGCAATTTCAGAGTGGTATCCAACGTACATGGAGCATGTAT
Organism: Actinernus sp. WN-2022; assembly: GCA_030867875.1. Classification (NCBI taxonomy): domain Eukaryota; kingdom Metazoa; phylum Cnidaria; class Anthozoa; order Actiniaria; family Actinernidae; genus Actinernus; species Actinernus sp. WN-2022. Next base: position 59,302,269 of record JAOWCC010000019.1, read on the forward strand.
TTTGTCAAATACTTCACGTAGAGCTCCTGTGCCCTGATCAATGAGCAATCTTGAGAGCTTCATGAAGTTGGCTCTTTCCTCACACTTTTTGAAGACTTCCATGATGGTAGGAAGAAGATGGACGAGTGTCAAAATCTGTAGAAATACAAGCAAAAATAAATAAAAATAGTCAGTAATACTTTGTGAAAAGCAGCAAAACTTGACCTGGGAAATGAATGTCATTAGTGAACTAATTCACAATGACACTTGTCTGATAAATTATATAAACAGAACAATATTAGACGCTTATCCAAATTTGGTGTTGGGGGGGGGGGGGGGGGTGGGAGCAGGGAGTAGGGAGTACTTTTTATGCAGTCATGTAAGCAATGATATCAATCAATCAATCAATAACTTTATTTAGGCACGCTAGCCTCTACAACTTGTAGCTGATTTCCATGAAGGGCGTGAACAATACAATTAATTAAAACTATAATACAAAAGTCGATGACTACTTAAATGTGCTAAAAACACATATAATGCATAAATATATATAAAGGTATTTAAGATGTGTTAAAAACACATGATAAGTATTTACAATAATATGACATTATAATATACTATAATGTCAACTGCTGATTTAATGGTAGCGTTTAAAAGTACGGAAGGAAAGGAATGATGCATGCTAACGGTTAATGGAGGAAGAAATGAGATTGCAGAAGGAATTAAACGATTCGCAGTCCCTTACTTCAGTTGGCAAGGTATTCCATGACTTTGCACCATTGTACATGTAACTCCAGCTTTTCTTTAAGAATTCGGTTCTTGGACGAGGCATAACTAGCTTACTAGAAGATCCTCTCATTGACAAGTTATAACTGCTAGTTTGATTAAATTTTTGAAATGAATGACACAGCCTCGAAGGTGCTAAACCATGGAGTATCTTGAACATAAGTTTTGCCTTCATTTGAGCTCTATGCTCCTGTAATGTCAACCACCCAAGAGCATTTAGGGACGCTTCAGACTGTCCGGCTTCGTTACTGCGTTTCATTATAACTCTGGCGGCTCTATTTTGTAGTTTTTGAAGACGATCCGAAAGGACACTTCCTATCGAGTCCCACACTACACTACAGTAGTCGAAATGCGGCCTAACCAATGCATTATATACTAATATCAATGTTTCGTGATCTACAACTGTCTTAACCTTTTTATAGCACCAATACCCGATGAGATTTTCTTAGCTATATAATCAATATGACTTTCCCACGTAAGGAACTCATCGATCTGGACACCAAGTACTTTACAATTATTAACCCTCCTGATTGGTTGGTTCCCAATGGCAATGTCTGGTGCCTTTGAAAGATGATTAATATTATATCTAGATCCAATCAGGGTGTATTCAGTTTTTGCTACGTTAAGACTCAGTTTGTTTGCCGAAAGCCATTTTTTAACGTTCCCCAAATCACGATTTATTGCCAGTTCTACTTCCTCTAGAGTTTCACCAGCTGCTGTTAAATTTGTATCATCCGCAAATAGCCGTGCTGTTGTGGAGCTCAGGCAATTTGGCAGATCGTTTACATACATTAGAAATAGAAGTGGCCCAAGTATTGACCCTTGAGGAATTCCACATGTTATTTTCCTGTGACCCGAAACTACATTATTTATTTGGCACTTTTGAGTACGGTCTGTAAGATATGAGCGGATGAGATTCTTAGCAGCTCCCTTTATACCGAATAGCTCAAGTTTATGTACCAAAATGTTGTGATTTACGGTATCAAATGCTTTTTTTAGATCAATAAACACAACCAGGTTAAAAAGGCCACGATCCATATTAACATACCATTCGTTTGTGCTATCTAATAATGCAGCTGCGGTCGAATGGAATTTTCTGAAACCAAACTGGTGATTCGATAGTAGGTTATGTTCCATCAGGTATTCGTACAACTGATCGTATAATATTCTTTCAAATACTTTACTTATTATTGTTAGAATTGAGATAGGTCTATAGTTGTCAAGTATGTTTCGTGGGCCCTTTTTGTAGAGTGGATTAACTCTGGCAATTTTCCATTCTGAAGGAAAAGATTCAGTGACAATGGCTATATTAAATAATTGTGTAAGGGAACTTACGATAACTGGTGCTGCCACTTTAAAAACTCTAGCAGAGATTTTATCGACACCTGTTGCTTTTCGAGTAGACAATGAATTCATTATTTTGTAGACTTTTGATGTACTTATAGGCCTAAAACTAAAACTTGTATTTGCTTTCTTGATATAACTCTCGAAATCGGGTCCATCATTATCTATGGTTTCTGCAAGTTTAGGGCCTATGTTTGTAAAGTAGTTATTGAAACAATCTACAATTTCCTCTGGTGAGGTGATAGTGTCATTGTTGGTGTTAATTTCATTCACGAAAGTATCCGTTCTATTTCTTCCCAAAATATCATTAACTGTTCTCCAAGCTCGTTTTGGGTCATTTTTCTGGTTATCGATTTGGGTCTGATAATATTCTGCTTTAGCTTTCCGCATTCTGACATTGATATCATTTCTGGCTGACCTGTAAAACTTCCAATCAGATTCGTTGTTAGTTGAGATTGCTTTTCGTTTGAAATGATCTCTTTCGAATATTTTAGCCCTGATATCTTTGGATATCCACGGAAGGCTAATTTTCTTTCTAACTCGTTTTGATCTTACCGGGGCATGTCTATCAAGCACTTCTAAGAACATTGCCTTCCAACACACCCACATTTCGTCAACGTTCTGCTTGGTATATGTTTGTTGCCACGGCTGACAATTGAGATCAGCCAGAAACCGTTGATCGTTGAATTGTTTGAAGTTCCTGATCTCAATTTGCTTATGGGTTCTATCTTTTTTGACTGTATTGATTTTCCGTATCACATATATTAGACTATGGTCACTATGTCCGACGTGTAGAACACCGGAACGAGTGACTTTCCCTGGGGTATTAGTGATACACACATCCAATAACGAACGTGTACTCTCTGTAACGCTTGTCGGTTCATTAATTATTTGAGCTAGCTGAAATAGTTCCAAAATTGAAGACAAAGTTTTAGCAGGTTGATCTAGAGTTTGAGACAATAAGTTGCAATTTAGATCTCCCAAAACATACAACTCCTTGTCTTCATTGTCAACCAGCTCAATGAAGTGTTCAACTTTGGATAATACTTCGGCAGGAGCACTGGGTGGTCTATATATTGTGGCAATGATGAAAGGCCGGCTATTGGGTTTCGTGATCTCAATACAGACAGCTTCGATGTTTTCCGAGATTAAGTCGGATCTTTCATGATAGCAAAGAGATCTCCTCGCATATATACAAACACCTCCTCCGTTGCGTGCTCGATCGCAACGGACAATATCATAGCCGTCGACACTTATTTCACCATCCGAAATAGTTGAGTCTAACCGCGTTTCGTTTAATGCCAGAATATCAAGGCACTTATCCGCTAATAAAAGGCGTATTTCATCAATGTATTTTGGTAGGCTAACAACGTTTAACATAGCCATCTTAAAACCTCTTACATTTGAAATCATTGATAAATCCTTTATAGCTATTTTCTCGGCTCCACTAACCGTCTCATGATCTCACTTTCCAGTGTTAATGTCATCATTAATAAAATCAATTAAATTTGACTGTAGTGTCATGCTCCCCTTACGATTTAAATGAAGCAACTTGGGATTTATATGTGATACATTAATATTGTTATTTGCTAGGAAAGGCACTCCATTACGCCTACAACCTTAACTTAGCGCTTTAAGGGCTGGTTATAGCAGCTAGCCATAAGGGAATTGTTGGTCAACTTGTTAATAGCAACTGGGGGAAACATGCTTTTAAGGTTAAACTCCATTGTACTCCAAAACTGGAACATACTGTACTTAATTAGTCCATCTCTAGCTAAATATATAGGCTTCATACACATTCATATCTTTCAAAATCCAGGCCTTCCCAGAACATTTTTCAGGCTTTTTCCATGAGTATTTTAATTAAAATCAAAAAAACAAAAACATTTTTGCACAATTTCACGATAAAAACTGCTTTTAATAACATGTTTAATTAATTAAAAGTAAACACTCTTTATTCATTAGGATTTCAGTTTTCTAGGAGTTAGATATATTTGCCAGAACTTTGAAGGACTCTTCAGGAAGAAGAAAAAATCCAGGATTTCCAGGAGGCGTACAAACCCTGTATGTAGCGTTAACCAGTGCCATTACTCTCAGTTTCTACCTGAAAGAGCATTTGTTTTGGTTTGGAGATATAGAGGCATTAGCATATTTGAAAACATGGATGTGTTTTACGTTTTTAGATTTCTTGTTTTCTTGTGAGTGTAGTGTCCTTGCGTTACACTATATTGCATTACAGTCATGCGCACGAGAGCAGGAGACAGAACTAGATCACAAAAGTGAGCATTGAAGTAATGGAATAAACACTGTTTTCATTGGATTAGAGATCTTACAAATGTATAATTGGCGACGAGGATAAACATAGGGCCCCTAAGGGCAACTCGTGGATTTTGGCTTATAACCCAATGCGTCACGTGACTCGATATTTTCTCTCCGCGAGTGGGAAATATCAGCAAATACACCCCCTGTGAGCGTATAAGCGCACGTCAAAGAAAATATTTGAAGGATGATAACAACAATAACCTACATTGTGGCGTCGAAATATGCCCTGATATTTGTCCTTGGACATGAACTGTTTCAAATTGAAAGTGACATGCTGTCGAGCGAATATAGTAGCAACTGATTAGAATCTAAGCCATGTATTAAGACCATCATATACCCATCTAATATTATAAGAGTATGATTTGAATGAATGAAAGTATTCATCAAAGCTGAACGCAGAGTAACAAATGGAGCATTGGCCTCGTACTCACTTTTGATTAACCCCTGATATTTTTTGTTATACTTTATGATCCAAACTAATTGGTTGTCATTTGCTGCTTTGTTTGCCTCAATGGGCTCCACCCACAACGGACGGTACACGTGTGTATTTCCCTGGAATTGAATCGCAGATCAACGTACCCTGCGAGCAGAAGTTTCTCATCTCTAATTTGCCTTTTCTGTCGCCGAGAGAAACCTCTATGCGCCATGGTATCTGGATTTCCATTGGCCGAGAAAAACGAGACGGTATAATCATTGTAGATTTCAGATTGTCCATTTCCTATTGTTAACGGCAAGAGAACAGCGAAGAAGAGAAAATAAATCTTCGAGGGTATAAATCAAAGCTTTCTTTAGGATAATTTTTAAGGTAGATCTATTGAACGGTAATTTCAAGGTATTCTGAGCAGTTCAGCAAAATGAGAAGAGACAAAGCCAGAGTTTGAAGCCCTTATCAATCGTCGGCAAACAAGAAACTGCGTGACGACATAAATAACGGCTGCGAAGGATACTGTGGGTTCTTGCAGAACCAGCGATCGCCAAAAAGCCATGCCCATCAATTTATTTCATTTATCAACCGAAAACTGTCAACCTGCACTTTGTACCCTCGTGCTCGCTAGCTATACGCTAGGTCACGTGCTCACTTTCTCACGTGACTTGACTCATATAAATAATCCGGACATACAGAAAATCAAACAGACAAACAAACCGACATCCACGTACTTTCAAACTTGCAGCGATTATATGCTGGCTTGCCTGGCGGCAATGAACTGTGCAGTACTGACTGAGGAAAGGAAGTGGCATAGAGCAGGAATTCTCCGCAATTACGTGTCAAATAACCCATATATCATTCTCTTTTGGTTCAATTTGGTCATGGAATTTTTAAATAACCCTTTGTTTATTAGCGCCCTGTTTGTGATAGAAGTATGCAGCCCATGGTTACAAATATTTTGTGATAATGGTCACTTCTGAATCTGTTCTGTCAATGGTACAAGGTGCAGTCCTAGCAAGAACCTTGTCATGCATAATTCGTTGGCTTCGACCTTATGTTATCATTGAAAATATTGCATGGTTTATTTGCAGTACAGAATTACTTATAAACACGAAAGCGATATATGTACAATGTAAATTCAAATGTTTCATAGTATATTAAGTAAAACAAAAACATTGAGTGAAACAATACAGTACTTGTATTTCCAGGGCCATGAAAGAATATGTGGCAAGTAACTTATACTTACTTATGGTCTGTTATCACAATTAAGTCATTTTGGATAAAACAATGGTTTTGGCCTCGGTCGCCTCACACTGGTGGGTTTCACAACGAGTTTACCAGGCGAAAAGAAAGGTTTTTATTCTCCTAGGAGTTAACATGGCCGTTGCATGATAAAAGCCCATGCATGAACAGTGTTTGGGCCTGTTCCGGCCAAACTGTTTAGATAATTGAAAACTGTTTTCGTTTGACATTGTGCGCGGGCTGCCTGTGGCCGAAAGTCACGTGACGTACGGCACATGGTCTGAGATTCTTGAATGCATGCATTGCAGAGCCAGTTTGGGCTACGAAAATAACTTTTGTTGTGCCATTGTCTCGCCCAGCCGCGCAGAATTGCAAGTTAAGACGTTTATTTACTCCAGGAGTCTGTTCTGGGCACAATTTCAGTTTGTAATTCATTGAATTTGTCTTTGTTTATTCGTTCTAGTTTTCACCGTACGCTTGTAATCCGCTGTTGTTGTTATCAAGATAAAGGAGTGAAATTTATAATACGACGAGTTGAAATATCTGTGCCCTGGTTCGGGCCCCCACAAATAGTGCAAGAACCATTATAAAGTTTCATTTCCATAAAATGTACATACATTGTAGGTCAGAACATATAATAAAATATATGTGGATCTGGTTGCTTGTTATTTTTTATACATTTCTTTATGTATTTCTATTTCTTTTTATTTCTTTCTATTTCTTTCTTTCTTTTGGCCTGACCAAGTTTAGATTCCCCATGTTGACTCTACAGATTTTTGCAGCAAAATGTTAACTATGAGTATATAAGTTACTATGTCTTTTCTTGAAATCTACCAAAAAGTAAAAACGAGTCAGTCCTACTCTGAACTTGTAGGGGGGCCTGAAACAATCATACAGGCTGATCAAAACCAGGATCCGGCTAACGTGCATATCTTATTGGAATTTAGCATGTTGGTTTTAGAATACCCGGCCACTAAAACTTGGTAGTAGTAGTTATTGGCTACTGGCTACATACATGTACAATTGTATGGTGTATATAGAGATGGGTACATGAAAGCAGACTACATGTGTACGTAGCCGAGTACTTGGCTACGTGGCTATGGGGGTACATGGCTAATTGTGCGTCAATACATGGCTACGTGGCTACATGTATGTGGCTACATGGCAACGACTTGACTATGTGACTACATGCTTGGCTACATGGCTATATGACTACATGTTTCTATGAATTAATCTAAACCCTTACCCTACAGTAAAAAAATCCTAACCGTCAACAATGGATATTCACTAATTTAGGGTTCTTTAGGGCTAAATCACAAAACAACAAAGAAATATAATGCTTCTTAAATGTTTCTGTGAATTAATCCAACCGTTATCCTTACATTTTAAAAAGACCTAAATGTCAACAATGGTTGCTCAGTAATTTATGGTTGTTTAGGGCTAATCACTAAATAACACAGAAATATAATACTTCTTAAATGTTCCTGTGAACTGATCCAAACCCTTACTCTACATAAAATTAACACACCGGTAGTTAACTGGGCTGTCGTGTATCTATTATATAACCAACAACAAAAACAAAAATGTTACAAACAAATGACCTACACTGTACAGACCAGGGCTTGAAACTGGGACCAATATGGTTGCCAATGTGACTAAAACATGTTTGCATGTGACTAAAACTTTATTACCGATTAGTTTCTAACTCAGCTACATGTACTAACATTTGCTGGGTGGTGCCTTGATCTTATTTCTTGGGCACCAACTGGTGACTAAGGATTTATTTTAATTTTGAGGCCTGTGAACTCTTTTGAACCCAAAAAATGTTTAAACCAGTTCATTTTTTTAAAACCAGTTCAAATTTTCAAAACTGGTTATTTTGTTTTTCACGATTCTAAAAATGGATTTTTCAATTGTTTTTTTGTTTTGTTTTTTGTTTGATTTTTGTTTTTTTTGGGGGGGGGGGGGGGGGGAGGGGAGGAGAAATTTATAAAGAAAAAAAATTAACCCACCACCTCACTGGTTAGCTCAGTTGGAGGGTACGGTCCAGAGTGTGGGAGGTCAGGGATTCAAATCCCAGCCGCGTCCTTGGGCAGGGACGGACTTGGGCAGGACTGCAATTGTTCACATGCATGAATCTTGATACCCAATGAAACACTAGATGAACATCACTAGTGATTTGGATATGTGATCCAAATCACTAGTGATGTTCATCTGTGCTGACATTGGGTATCAAGATTCATGCATGTGATGGACCTAATTAAGCTACAAGGATTACAGCATAAGTATGACTTTACATGGAGAAGTGAAGGAGAAGACAGAAAAAATAGGTATCCAGTGGATATGCGTGCCTACTGCTTTTGTAATACAATTGTAAAGCTGAGGGCCCCTCTGAGATTTTGGGTGGGGGTGCGCCACCTGGGTCTCCAAGCATTGACCCTATTTCAGACCAAAATATAAGATTTCCCATAACGTTTTTTGGACCTGTACTGATCTGTCATTACAAGCTAAATAAATGGAAATGTACGCCACCGTATTTCCGTGAAAAAAATTCGGCTAGCCGAAATATAGTACACGTTTAAAACTATACATGTTGTTTCAGCTTTGCTATAGTCCTTGGACTACTCGCTTCTAAGTGTACCAACACTTTTGAACACGATTGTCTGAGAAACTTCTTTGATGAAATCGACTGTAGGATATCAAAATATAGGAGAATGCTAGCCAAACTTGGCAGGCTCTTTTATTGTTGGAAACTACATTGTGTATTCTGCTTGAAGTTCATCGCTGCTTAATGACATCACAATGACGTCATGAAGATAATAACATTTGCAGCATTGAATGAAAATAACAGCAAAGTGCTTAAATGTTTTGATAAAAGTCACAAATAATAATAAACTTTGCAGTATTGACTAAAAATGACAGTAAAGTACTAAAATATTTTGTGAAAATAACGTAAAAAGGTGATTTCTGTAGTATTGGGCTTGTCATAACGGTTCACCCCTATTTGTGTTGTCAGAATGACATCATAAGTTGCTCTGATTATGAAGGGGAGCCAGGGTGGCGCAGAGGTTAAGTGCTTCGCCTCTCACCTCTGTGGCCCAGGTTCGATTCCCGGACGTGGCACCATATGTAAGTTGAGTTTGTTGGTATCTTGTCCTTGCACCAAGGGGTTAATTTCTCCGGGTAGATATGGTCAACTCAAGTATTGTAGAACATAGACATGGTCTTGTTTTAATAAAACAATTGTCCAATATTATAGTTTATGCTCTAGTTTTACAGTACAGTGGACAGTTCAGTACAGTTCAACTGAAGTATTGTAGAACATGGTCTTGTTTTAATAGAACAATATTATTGCCCAGTATGGTAGTAGTCATGGTCAAGTATATGGTACAATATGTTCTAACAGTATGGCAATCAGATTGCAAATTAATTTCCTGAAATTCACTGACCTTTATTAGGAACTTAGGCTTTTACTTAGTGATGGAAAACTCATATAATATATTCGATTTGCTAGGCTGATCAGGATGATGTTTGCCTTTATCTTATTTGTTTTGTAAGGAAGATTTGAAAACTTGATCTGTCATCACTTAACTCTTTCTTCCGCTCACCTCTTCAATTGTTTTATAGTGCATATACATTGTAGCTATAAAGGATAAAATTTAAATGGCAAAATATATGTATATCTCCCTAAATTTAAATGGCTTTAATATTTTAATCAGAGATAAAAGAAAATGCAAGGAACATAGAGGTATAAAATTATATGATTCACATTAACATCACTGATTGTACTGTCATATTAAGGTTACCGGATACCTTCAAAACGAAAAAGATGGGAAAATATTTTTTTCGCACAGCAATGTAGTTTTAGTAGTAGTGTCTCGTATACCAAAAACTCCGTTCAATAAAAAATAATATTAACGGAGAAATACCAAAAGGAAGTTTTTAACCGGAAGTAAAAGGTTCTTTTTGATTGACAGCAGATCAATAAATACATGACAAGTGCTCACTCGCCAGTAACGACGGTGTGGGAATAGCACATATTAAATTCATTTCATTTTCCAATGTTTACGTTTATTGAAAGTTTTTCCACACACAATTCCACAATTCCATCGGTTGTTGGCCATATATCTTACAAAAAGCAGGCAGGATGCCCTTAGCTTGAAAAACAAAGAAAAAAGAAAAGCAAAACGAGGCCAAACAATGCATACAACTACAATTACAAAGCCAAACAGGAGTCCTCGAAAAACCCGACAAGCGTTCGTATTTTCACTTTCAGCCGAGTGGTCCACATCTGAACATATAAAGAAGAATTGATAAGAGCCAGCCGAGAGAATAATTATTTGTTTCCAAAAAAGCTTAGATGGAAACGTAGTCTGACGGTGATCCTGAATCGTTTGAACCACGATCTCGCTATTGCCGTGCTGTTTCAGACGCCTACAAATCGCTGTCTCCTCTACTAACTATGCTGGCATTCAAGGCGTCTCTATAGTTGTTCACCTAGGCTTTGCCCCTCGAGGTCTTTTTGTCTTTCCCATTTTTCTAGCCTGGGAAATGAGCCGACTCTTGCCGCAACATTTTCTGGATGCGGCGTGTAGCTTTGATCGGAAATCAACATTGGCGGGAAATCTTGACAGATAGTTGAACTGTGATGAGAAATGATTGGCCAAGACGCTTGCTAATTGTTGAGAGGCGGGGCTTCAGATTCACGCACGACAGACGGTATTTTTTTTGAAGTGCTATTTTCTCGCTTTCGATTTTCAATCAAAATAGAGTTTTAAAAAAGCTCCCACACAAGAGGAATTTATTTGATTTGTGCGAAATTTTCACAAAATGTCAATTGATATCTCAGCTGCAAAACAGTGTCGGGGAATTGGGAAATTCAAAAAAGAAAGCTCTTGACGACGTTTTCCGCATATCTACTCGGATTATTTTTCGCCTTTTAACGGAAAGCATGATAACTTTTGAACTAAATCGAATTTTGAAATTCCCCGACACGGTTTTGTAATACGATTCCTCTGAAATACGACAAAGCAAACAGATTTTTAAACTTTAAAATATTTTCGGAGTCGGAGCTTCTGAAAGCCATCTCACTAGATCGGAGAAAAGGGATGGCGGAAAATTCGAGATTTTCAAAGAACTCAAAACTTTTTATGTACTCTTGTAGCCAATTTTATAAGCTTTAAAATGATACATGAATGATTTATCTACGATGTTTCCTCGAGGCGCTACATAATTTAGACTGGAAACGCACCCTGAAGGTATCCGGTAACCTTAAGCTTGGGATTAACATGTGATGATAGAAAATTAAGATTTACTTACCTTATGGTATATGTACTTCGCGATGAAAGCAACCGTCATTCTTGTTGACCAAGAGCTGCTTGTTTGAGTTTCAGTGGCAAAAGACTGCGTGACAAGAATTAGAAAGATAAATATAAACAAACAGTCATGCAGAACACATTTTATGTGCAGGGTTTTTCTGGAGGTGCATTTCAGGTAATATAATGTACATGAGAAAGATTGAACAAAATATTTGCAGGGACTGAAATCTAAAAATATAAGGTTATAAGTCATAAAAAAAATCCCCTGAAGAAGCCTTCCATGTAAGGTGCTCTTCAATAATAAATGTTCTTAATGCCAAGACATTTGAATGAAATCTTTCTTTCAATTTGCTAGATTTATTTTAAGATTACTTGGCAATGATGCAATTTTTTTTGTCGAGTCCCTATTAGCATATATTTAGAGGAACAACTTTAGAATACCCGGCCACTAAAACTTGGTAGTCGTAGCTACTGGCTACATACCTACAATATTATTGTAGTGTAGAGATGGCTACATGACTATGTGGCTACGTGCTTGGCTACATGGCTCCGTGCTTGACTACATGGCTATGTGGAAATAATTATAGAATACCCCACAACTTGGATCATTAATAACTCATTTTCTTAAATTTTCATACAAACCTTCTAAAACCTAACCCTGAAATTTAAAAACACCCTTTAGAACCATTTTCGACCAAAAGTCATTAATAGAACGACACTACATACACCTGCACTATAATGGAGAATTTGGCACAGCTTTTATATGTGATCTTTGGACATGCAGGGTATTCTATAATTGTACCATGAACCTGTTTCCCCCCGTTTCGGCTAAACTATAGAATGCCCGGCCACTTCAAAAGATCACTTGAAAACTGTACTAAACTATGCTAAATTCTCCATTATAGTGCAGGTGTATGTAGGATCGTTCTATGAATGATTTGGAGTCGAAAATGGTTATTTTTTATTTTTATTTCAGGATTAGGTTTTTAGAAGGTTTGTATGAAAATTTGAGAAAATGAATTAATATTGACCCAAATGACCGGGTATTCTGTAATTGTTACAGCAAGACAAAATAACTCTGAATATCGAAAGGCATGGAAATGAGTCTTTGATCCAACTCCATCCATGTACTCTCCTGTTGTCTTCCAAGCCTTTGAAGTTGAGAGGATGACATTTTTAAAGCCGCTGCACAGATGATAAAGAGAACCTTGCTGTAAAACTGCCGGATTCTTGAATAATAATCTAAACCGTTACAATATACCTTCAGCTAATCTCTTTGTGTCCGCGCTTGTGTACCTAGACCATTGTGTAATTTGGCCATCTTGGATTGAATGAGGAACACATACCTGGCATGCTTGTGTTTTACAAGCCAAGTAGCCATGTAGCTAGACTTTCTCAAAGTCCTTCTTAGCACCCCGCACGAAGGACTTTTCCCACTTGCGGCATGCCAAATTTACCGGTTGATTTTTCAACCGGAGGCGTGGCTTATGACATACTAAGATTTGCCCAATCACAAAGCGTCAATTCTTCAGGCATTGTATGCTGACGTGTCAAGTCAGTCGACCGTGGATGTGGTATTTACAATTTGATTGTACTCAGAAAGAGTTTGTCAAAGGCGCGAAATGTAAGCTCTGCCCCTGAAACGTGTTTTAAAAACATAATCCCCCGATTCAATTTCCTGCAAGTGAAACAAGTCTAACTCGCCTCTCCCTTCGATTCTCGCGCTCGATTTTTGACCCAGTAATCGCTTACCCAGTGACTCAGCAAATTCGACTTGGAGCAAGTCTACCATGTAGCCATCTCTACACCATACAATTGCAGGTATGTATGCAGCCAGTAGCTATGACTCCCAAGTTTTAGTGGCGGAGTATTCTAAAGTTGTACCTAATTAGATTTAGTTACATTTAAACTAAGTTTATTGGCATTTAACCATTCATGAACGGTTCATTGATAGTACAATCTCTTCTTGGTCATCCGAGGCATGCGCATGGATGTAAAACTTATGTTATCTGCATACATACGTACACTAGATGATAAACTAGGAATTGCTAATAGCAAGTGAAGTGTTGCGATGTTACTCATCAAATACTAATAATTATTCACTGAAGTGGAGGTGAATAGTGGTGGATATTTACCGAGCCGCTTCGGTGAGGTAAATATCTACCACTATTCACTGACACTAAGGTGATGAATAACCAGCACCAAATAGTTCTTTTATTTTCTGTCAAATGGACAAAAACTTGCACGAGGTGATCGCTGCTTCGCTCGGAGGTGAATATGAAATCATATTCACTGTTTGAGTAGCCAATCAGAGCACACGAAAAGTGATATTCACTGGTGTGGTATATATTAATGGTTAATAGCCTCTGTGATGTTTACTGGATTTTTCTATATTTGTTCAAACAAATGTTATTTTTGGCATCACAGTTTTTTTGAACTACTGTATTTCTTGTATTGAAAAATTAATATATATTTCTCGGATATATTGCACCATAAAATAAATGCAGATCAGTATGCACGCCTGGCATAAGTTACCTCAAAATCGATCACTAAAAGCGAGCCAAAAATATATAAACCAGCACATCTTGTTTAATTCGCTGTCAAATTTAACGAAATTTTCGTATGTTAATATTAATGTGAAATAACGTCTTTAGGATCAAACACGTTTGTATATTGACGCTGGTGTGACGTCATAGCGAACGACTCCTTTTAAGGTCAAATTCTGCGTTACCTATACGTTTGAAATAAAGCATGTTACCACAACAACATAAATATGTGTTTTTGATTGCCGCAATTTTAAAGTCTCTACGATAAATATTTGCTGAGTTATTAAGAACTGAAGTTTCTGTGACGTCACATTTTCTGACGTCATGGGTCTGACATCAGTCATGCTTTCTAAATTGAATAAACATAAAAAGACCATATTGCGGCTATTCAGTGTACAGTAAGTACAGTTCCTCTTTAAAACCCGAAAAATACTTGAATAGTTATTTTTAAAAGACGTTTTCAAAAATATATGACGTCATAATGACGTTTGCTCTTTTTCACTGCGAATTTTAAAGTATTTCCTCTCGAAAATCGAAAATTCTAAAAACATACGGTTGTGGGTACGGATTTACTCTTTTGATTGCTAGATTGTCGTAAACAAATATTTTAAACTCTAAAAGATGAATGAAGAAGTTATTTTGTAAATGGTTCTGTGTTGAATATTTCCCGCCAAATTTTGGCGGGAAAATTGCCAAAATTCAAAATTTAATAACTTTTCTCCCTCTTAACCAATCGAACTCGGGTTTTCGGTTTCTTTGTTGTCGACATGATGGGAAATTGAAAATATAAAAATTACTGATGTTCAAGGTAATTGAAAACATCGAGAAACCTATTATAAATGGATACATGACGTAACTGTGACGTCATCAAGATGTCTACGGTAGATCAAATCATCGGATTTTGTTTAGGTCGTCGGTCTTCATCATCCCACAAAAATTCAATCTTCTATGTTGGAAACTTTTGAAAATATAGCAAAGTGATAGATTTTAGGGTCATTTGTGCCAAGCGTGATGTAATTCAACAATACAAGTGAATTAAATATAACTAGTACTAAATGGTACTAAATTATTTGTTTTCCATTGCTTAGACTTACAATGTAAATTACATGTAGTATTATTTAGTACTAATTACATTGTAGCTTGTAATGTTTTATGGTTTAATTATTGCTTGGACTTGAAGGCCTGCGATTTTCAAATATTAGTTTCTTCTAATTCTGAATGTATTTGGGTGGATTATGATATCATTATGTTTGAAATCACATGTAACGTACATGTATATATCAATGATATTGTTTTTATTCATAGATTGTAGTAACTCTCTTGAAGTTCAAATAAGTATTAAAACCATAATAGGTGATTCGTTAATTGTTTGTGCCTCAACGGGTGATTGCTTCGAACTGTTTGCCTCAATGGGCGGTTTTATGGCCTCAACAGGCGATTGATTTTGTTTTGTGGTCTCAACGGGCGGTGCTGTGGCTTATCAACGACAACGGGCGATTGAACTGGCGATTTAATGGTACAGAGCTCGATCAGGCAGATAGGTCAGGGACAACGTCTCTGTATCTGGGATGCTTTGTCTTTCAAGTGCATTCAATTACATCCTATCTCCTTCGATCAAAATTTGGTCGACTGTACCAGTATTCCAGTGCTGCACTGGACACAACTGTGCACATAACAGGGCTAAAAAACTCATAAAAGAACATTGTCTTCCCCTCGAAATTTCACTAAATCGTTCGTGACCTTGATGACTACTTCCAGCGATTGATAAAATTGTGTTTGACATGATAACGTTGTGGAAAAAGTAAACTTACCTCACTTCGTTGAGCATACAAACACAACGCAACAGAGCCCCATGTGGCCTGAGCATGCACAATTCTACGACGACTACCACTGATAATACATAACTGCATCCTCACTCATAAATCACCGCCCACGAAAAATCCAGAACGACTGTTGTCTCGCATATAAAGCGCCCGGGACTCACTCGGTCACATGAAACACAGGTAATCCGTCAAAATTAGTGTCGCTGCTTGCCTAAGGGCTCCCAGAAATTACAGTTGGGCAAGTCATTAATGTATAACAGAAAAAACAGATGACCAAGAATACATCCTTGTGGAATACCACACTTGACAGTGCAAGAATCTGACAAACTTCTGTGTACTCGTGTCATTTGTGTGCGATTTGTAAGGTAATTTGTGAACCATGCCAATGCTTTCGGTTGAACCCTGTAGAGATTTAATTTTGTTATGAGAATATTGTGATCAATAGTATCAAAAGCCTTTTTAAGATAGAGAAACGAGACTGTCAGCATTTATTAATCCATTGTCAATATTTAGAAACCATTCATTTGTGGCATCTAAAAGAGCTGTTACAGTTGAGTGCAAAGGCCTAATGCACCTATCAGTGGTCATCCCCTGGGGGGGACCCCAGGCAGGGGAGGGGACTTTGTCTAAGACCCTTTGCAAACATTGTGATTTCTCCCACCCTCTAGGGGAAGATTACCAGTAAAAGATATGAATTTCTCCATTCTCCCTGGGACACAAAATATTCAGGTAAATTTTGTTTTTTACAACGAATCAAGAACATTGGCACAAAATGTTGCTTAATATACATGTATGGAAGACTAATGTTTCTAGAACACTCTAAATTAAGTGCCAAGGAAGCATGAAATAAGATGCAAATGGTTCAACTCACTCCAACTTAGTCCTGACCTGGCCTCTCTTTAGGCCGCTCCGTAGACTGGAGATAGCTTTACATACCTTTGACATCTCTCCCCATGCCACAGGGACTTCTAACTTAATACACATACACTCATGTTATTTAACACAGATATACATGTACATGGAATCCCAATCTGCAGTAGATTTTCTTCCTTCTTAACTCTTGTGCGTCAGGTCTCCTCCCGCATGGTGACTAAGTCCAAGTCCTGTGTGTATTCTGTGGAAAAAAGGGTCCCTATGTCTCCCTGTGCGTATTTTGCCAACCCCTAGGAAAGATCCTTCAGCAAATCCACCATAAAATCCCCCCCGCCAGGGGATGGCCGCTGAGTTAGTTGAGTTAGGTAATCAATTTTATAGCCATATTTACTTGATTCCTAGCAACATATATGTCTGTAAGCCGTCCAGTTGCATTCAGTATTTGCATTCGACGAAGGAGAATGCATACTAATCTTGCAGTGGACTCCCTGTGGTCATGTGTGGGCTACCTGTGCTTTCCCAAGCGAAAGAAATCGAGATTCGTGTCCTCATGTCCTCTTGTCCGTATGTTTGTACTTTTTAGAATAAATTATCTTGGCCTGGTAACTGGTAAATACATGATGTGCACGCACGACTTTACAGGCATGTGCTCTGCGTTCTGCCATTGGCATTGTGTTTGGTTTTCGCTCGCTGGTGGTTTTCTTTTGCTGGGTAAGTTGTCTTGTTATGCGATTAATGTTTAAAAAGTTTGGAAGTACGATTAGTCAAAGCCTGAGGAAAGTGTATACGATTACTGGAACACTGAAGAAGTTTGATGTCCGAACTACAAGTTACAACACTGTGTACATCTTGGTTATACAAATTAACGGGTTCAAATTAACACTACATTCAGACAGAGTGTTAATCTATACCGACACTTTGATATGCCAAGGAACTGGAATATCAACACAGTACAAGGTGAGGGAAATTTAAAGTACTGACTTCATTGCTGTGTTCAATTAATCTACACTGAATTTCTAACAGACCTGAAACAAGGCTGATCAAAGCCAGTACCCGGCTACCAACATTGATCATAAATTATTCTGGAACTAACAATGGCGCTCAATATTCTGCAGCCATGCAACCTTGTTCTCACTTGAAAAATACCCGGGAAACATAACGTGAATGATCTGAATCGAAGGAACTGCATGGGCTGTACTTTATACACATGCATACCTATATAGTTTATGTTCTAGGAACTGGAATTCAGTTTATACACATCTGAATAGTAATATTTATTTATACGTACTTTATATGAATCCCTTTATATATCATGTAATATACTGTATTTTATATATCCTGTAATATAGTGTCCCCAATTAGCTTTACAGCTAAATCCTATTGACACTCAAATAAAGTTCATGTATGCATGTATGTATGTAAATGTATGTATGTAAATGTGTATTGTAGCTATAGCCTGGGTTGATTTGTGTTCTACACTAAATTCAATTATTGCTTTACACTGTATACCACAAAGCAAAATGTGCTACTAATTCTCAAATCAATGCCATAAGCATATAAAACACACATGTATACATATAGCCCCATAAGCATCGCATCCAATTATTTAATGTTACACAAAGAAAATTACAGTTTTATATCCAGATGCATCCCCTTGTATATTAACATATAAGCCAAGACATCAAAATTTTCACATTTAATAGTTAAAAAACAAGCACTTTTGATCAGGATTACGTACACCGTCCACATCATTGCAGCAATTTTTCAGCTTTGCAAACTGTTACCACAGTCCTTTCTCTTTCCAAAAATATGTCGAACGTACTTTGATAATCTATGATTACTTCTAGTTTTAATTACAGCTATTCGTTTCAGTCTGTCCCTCTCATGAATTAGGCTATTGATGTTAGCTGTTAGCCAGGGAGCAGCCGAATTCCTAACCCGTTTGGACTTAATAGGGGCGAAAGTCTAAAGATAAGGACATCGCGAGCTACGTACAAGGTACGTACAACGACAGCACATTCCCAACGTGAGACTAGACGTGATAAAAACGACATCAGATTTCAGAGATTTCCTTCTTTAAATTCAATTATATTCTTATTTACCATGCACAAGATATAAATCATTTTCAAACCCAGACTTACCAGGAAAAACAGAATAACAACTAACTTACCTTGTTAGAATAGAACTTACAGCCAAAAGTTATAAGCCCACTAGCTCTTCTCCTTAGCTCTTCTCCTTAACTCTTCTGCCAGTTCTAGGAAAAGTTGCTGATGAGTGATACATCAGTCATCATGGATATTGCGGCTGGTTCCCGTATGTAGAACCCAGACCCCCAGATTTTCGATTCGAAGGATATCTTCGTGAACAAAGGGCACTTTACCCACAGGCAGCCCAATCTATGGGTTTGTGCATGAAAATAGAAGAGATCAGGAGCCCATTACCGTGATGGGTAGCACACCGCGGCAAAACGTCACGCGCATGCGTATTTGCTATTTCTTGTCGGCGCGCGGCCGCCCCCAGTTTCCCGCGAAAACTGAAATGAAACAACAGGCACATACCCGTGATTTTAAAATTTCTGCTTAAAAGCATCCATTTGTGAACGGTTTTGTCAAAAAATAAGAAAACTACTTAAAAGATAAGCCTAAGACTTTAACAGGTTGAAGTTTTCTTAATTTGTAATTCACTGTGAGTTTACTAAGTTATAAAATTATTTACTAAAAAAAGTTGAAACCCTCGGTAATTTGTATTTGATAGCAGAGCCTTCGTTCTTTTCGCCAGCGGAGCATACCGTTTTGCCGCGGTGTGGATGGGTAGGGCCCACAGCACAGTAGACGATGTGGCTATTTATAGTCGCGAAATTCTGGGCGGGTATGCGGATTGTCATGTATTTTCCAACTTTAGACCAATTTCTATTTTACCTTGTCTATTAAAAATACTTGAAAAAATATTATATAAGAGATTCCTTGATTTTCTAAATAAGCATAATATTTTGTTCAATCATCAATACGGATTTAGGAAAAACCATTCAACTTTTATTGCCATTTTAGAACTGGTCGACAACATATCCCAAGCTTTTGAAACTAATAAATTTACTATTGGTTTATTCATAGACCTCAAAAAAGCATTTGACACTGTTAATCATACAATACTACTTGATAAACTAGCCTTTTATGGATTTCGAGGAATAGCTCATTTATGGCTCACAAGTTACCTCAAAAATAGATATCAATGTGTTCAAATTGATGGTATTCACTCTAATTGCAAACTAATTAAATGTGGTGTACTGCAGGATCCATCTTAGGCCCACTTCTTTTCCTTATTTATATCAATGATATTTGCTATTCTTCAAGATCCTTATCATTTATACTTTTTGCGGACGATACTAACATATTCTTCAGTGGCCATGATATTCAATCACTTTTCAATTTTATGAACCATGAACTTGAGAAAGTTCTTAAATGGTTTAATGCTAATAAACTCTCTCTTCACCCAGATAAAACTAAATATATATTTTTCCATCCTAGTAAAAAAAAAGTTAATCTCGATGAACTTAATATTCAGGTCCTCCCCAGATTACTGCCATCCAAATGCAGCCATAGGGTCAGCTGGTGTCCTGGGACGAAAATGTAGCAGTGACAGTCCCTATTACGCCAAGTGCAGTGAATTGTGTACTTCATGTGGTTTCAAGATGGACAAGAAGTTGAGCATAAGGAGTTATAAGTGCAATTGTAAATTTGTATGGTGTTGTGATGTTAAGTGTAGCACGTGTAAGAAATTGGTTGCTGTAGGAACTTGTAGAAGAGGATAGTATTTGGCAATCAGGATAAGAACGAAATTGAAGTTATTACAATGTAAGAAAGTTCATGTTATTTATGAAGATGGTTTTGTAATCATCGCCTGGTTAAAATAAACTGAAATATAATATAAGGCGCAGTCACAGTTTTGTCATAATTGTACCTAAAGTTCTCACTAGAATCTCGGATCTCATGGATTGATAAGCAACAACATTGAGACCAGTTCAACTTTGTAATAATCAGAATTTGCGTATTTAAAATAACATAAAATAGGAATACTTTGCGTTTGTTATTGACTTGAGGGATCATTTGGGGTGCCTAATATTTCTGGTTTGAATCTATTAATGCTATTGAATTATGGTGGTCCATGTTTGTTCAATCAGAACTTGTCCGTAGAGAATGTCGGCTCTTCTTCAAAATAGCCTACTCATGCCGTAGAAAAAAATATATAGTGTATGATGTGGATTGAGTAGTTGTCGATATGAATTTTTGAACGGAACTTCAATTTAAGTCCTGAATGGAAATGCAATTAGGCCGATGATCATAAATTGTACTTCTAAATTGTTATCAGAGGGGAGGTCTGTAAATAACGATTGCGTTTGCAATCGAATTCGGTCTTGTGGACAAATGCAGCCGCACTCTATAGTTATTTTGCTAAAATGATATCGTACACTATTTGAATATTTTTTTTCGGTGGCCATTTTGGATTCAAAGCGAGGCAATCCTTTGCTTTTGCTAGGGTAGCCTTCCACTTGGAACGAATATAGGCGGCAAACACAAAAACAACAACAACGAAGCATTGCCTCGCTTTGAAAGCAAGATGGCCACCGGGTAGGATGAAATCGCTAACCCGTGCTATAAAACCATACAGATAAAAATTACAACTTTATCCCTATCCTAGGGAAAAAGTTAGCGTACTTCGAACAACAGGGCCCTGGTGAAAAGGGTGGATAACACACTAGAAGGCTGGTCTTATTCCCCTAATACTGATACGTTATTCGGCATTAGACACTTAAAAGATGTTAAATCTAACACTTATTTTTGTTTCACTTGAGCTTTGACACTTGATGCGTGTGCTCATTGTGAACATGATATAATTAGCTCATCAATGCAATGGCTTTGTTTTCTGGTCTTATTGATGGTTCTACGGATTACTGAGATATTTGCATATACGTCGATGCTACGCTCGCGTTCGTAGTTAAAGCAAAACCTGGCGGATTAATGAAAATGTTAAGGAAATTCAAGTCAGTCTGTAGTCAACGCATTCAGTGAAAAGTTACATGTATAAAATAGGTCTTTGAGAAACGAGTCAGAGCTGACCTTAAAGTCGTCAAAACAGTGTAGGCGAGTCTTTAAAAGCGTGATTAAGCTAATTGGGAATTTAGGGTAATCTTTGCTTCGATTTGCGATCTAGTGAGCTACGGTTTCGAGGCTAAAATCTTATTCCCTTTGGAGAAATAACTAGTGGATTTTCTACCTGTGTTTCTAAACTTAATGGCAACCAATTTTTAACAATTCTAAGGTATTATACACGTAAAAGCTGTTAAATCTAACACTTATCTTTGTTCTACTTGAGTTGATTGTTTCGAAGTTTGAATTAGGTTAAGAGTGATGATGGCATTGTTTACCGTGTATTGTTAATAAATTGTATGGACTACTCCTGTTATCGCATATAAGTAGATGGGTAAATCATGCGATGATCATTCACTTGAACTATCAACATCTTCGAAGAGACCTCGTCACCTGAAATTACCGTGAGATCATGCAGCACCTGGCAATTTTAATCGCTCTTGTACTGGGAACTCTGTGCCTGGAAACTGGACTTGGTGCAAAATGGTAAGCGGAACCGACTCCAATAAACAATTGTGTTGGCACGATGCGCGGCAATTTTAAAATGTTTGGTCGCGGCGTTAGGTTTGCCGAACTAACTTGTTATGATGTTCTCTCTCAGGAAGGCAGAGAAGATTTTACAAAGAGAGGTGAGTGTCTTTTAATATTTGAAAATTAAGGATGTTGCTTGAAGAGTTTTATTGACCTGCTTTCGTCGAACCCGTGTTGATGAATGAAGAAGATATAGTGCGTTCGTTGAGTTTCCTGATCTGTTCATTTTAAGATGGTTTGGAATAGCTCGCTTGTCTAACGCGCAAATGAATCGGTATGAAGCGCATTTGTGATTTGAAAGCAAAGAAGTGTTTGTAAATTGCTTTGGGGTAACGCTTGTTGGACATTAATCATTTTTGGTACTCTTGTCTATGTACTCTTAGCGGCCGGTGAGGCTTGAACAGCAGACCAGCTAATAAAATTGAATGAGTCGTAAAAAGAGATTTGTTTTATAGATTACTACTAGCATTTAAATGCAGTCCATCTGATTACCACTACTTTCCTACCATAGTAATTAATGTCCTGAAGCGAAGTGTAGCCGTGGATTAAAGGCAGCCGCGGCTCTCGTCCTTTTTTTAGTATCGCAATATTGTTGGACGAAATCCGTGTGTTTTTATGTCTCCTTTTTAACGTTCCTTCATTATTGGACAGGCTTACGAGAAGCTGCTGGAAAGTGTTCGTACGGGCGCCGAGATGGGTCTGACAGAATGCAAACAACAGTTCAAAAACAACAAGTGGAATTGCAGTACAACTTTGAAATCCAACAGCCTTCCGCACATGGCCACATTGGGCGTTCTCACGGTAAAGCAAGGTAGGAGTTGAGTGATTTAGGCGGAGAGTCAACTTCTTTGGCATCTATAGGTATATAAGGTATGAGACTTTTTCAGAATGGCTACATTTCTCTACACAAATAAGACGTTTTCACTTTCAAACACAAAATTCTTTCCAATGGAAGCCGGGATAATCCAAGTGTGGGCATAGTTTGATTAAACAGAGGAAAAATAAAAGACATCTAAGACTGCATTTAATTTTGCCAAAGTTGTTTTATTTCTCTACTCACAGAAGAACTACAGTTAGCTAAATACCAGTGAATCAGCATGACAGTGTTTAACTTGGACGAATTGTTCTTGTTTAATTTAGCAACTAAAGAGACAGCCTTCTTCCATAGTATCAGCGCCGCTGGTGTGACCTACTCACTGACAAGGGATTGCCGAAAAGGAATGTTCGAAAACTGCGCATGCCAACAATCCAAGCGCAAATCAGCTTTAGACTGGAGCGGGTGTAATGATGACGTGAGGTTTGATGAAGTTCTGGCGAGACACTTTCTCGATAAGCTGAGGAAGAGAGGCAAGGCAAGGACGGTCATTACTCTACACAACTACGCTGTAGGACGAAAGGTGAGACAACTGAAACCAATTTCTCACAGCGCTATTTGCCCTCAACAGTTTTGTTGCCATTAGTCGGCCGATTATTTCATTGATGCTGACAAATGAAAAATAGCTTTGATTTGTAAAAAATGGTATTGATGATCATGAATTAATGTTACGATGGGAGAGATTGAAACTAGCGCTTTCAAAGAGTTGACAATCCAAGCGAATCTAATGCCGCTGAAGTATTATTGATATCAAAATAGAGGTTTAGTTTTTTGTTCGTTAATGACTTGAAGACAAACTTCAACTAAATGATCTCTATAGAAAATATGGTGTTTCAAAGGCAGAACATGTTTGTTATTATGTTGGAGGTTGCTGATATGGATCGTTTTCGCTAAGTCACGTCCATATGTTGATTGTTTAGGCGGTTAAAGCAACTCTGAACGAACTTTGCAAATGCCACGGAGTTTCCGGTAGCTGTTCAACATGGAGTTGCTGGAAAAGCATGGCATCCTTCGCCGCAGTCGGGAACTATCTAAGGGAAAAGTACCAGAACGCCAAAAAAGTTCGCGTTGAGAACAATAAGCTTGTTGAGAAGCTTGCTCCAAAATTATTCATTGCGCTGGAAAGAAAGGACCGCAGTCTCGTCTTCCTCAAGTCCTCCCCAGATTACTGCCATCCAAATGCAGCCATAGGGTCAGCTGGTGTCCTGGGACGAAAATGTAGCAGTGACAGTCCCTATTACGCCAAGTGCAGTGAATTGTGTACTTCATGTGGTTTCAAGATGGACAAGAAGTTGAGCATAAGGAGTTATAAGTGCAATTGTAAATTTGTATGGTGTTGTGATGTTAAGTGTAGCACGTGTAAGAAATTGGTTGCTGTAGGAACTTGTAGAAGAGGATAGTATTTGGCAATCAGGATAAGAACGAAATTGAAGTTATTACAATGTAAGAAAGTTAATGTTATTTATGAAGATGGTTTTGTAATCATCGCCTGGTTAAAATAAACAGAAATATAATATAAGGCGCAGTCACAGTTTTGTCATAATAGTACCTAAAGTTCTCACTAGAATGTATGATGATCTCTCGGATCTCATGGATTGATAAGCAACAACATTGAGACCAGTTCAACTTTGTAATAATCAGAATTTGCGTATTTAAAATTACACATAAAATAGGAATACTCTGCGTTTGTTATTGACTTGAGGGATCATTTGGGGTGCCTAATATTTCTGGTTTGAATCTATTATTGCTATTGAATTATGGTGGTCCATGTTTGTTAAATCAGAACTTGTCCGTAGAGAATGTCGGCTCTTCTTCAAAATAGCCTACTCATGCCGTAGAAAAAAAACACCTAGTGTATGATGTGGATTGAGTAGTTGTCGATATGAATTTTTGAACCGAACTTCAATTTAAGTCCTGAATGGAAATGCAATTAAGCCGATGATCATAAATTCTACTTCTAAATTGTTATCAGAGGGGATGTCTGTAAATAACAATTGCGTTTGCAATCGAATTCGGTCTTGTGGACAAATGCAGCCGCACTCTATAGTTATTTTGCTAAAATGATATTGTACACTATTTGAATTTTTTTTTTCGGTGGCCATTTTGGATTCAAAGCGAGGCAATCCTTTGCTTTTGCTAGGGTAGCCTTCCACTTGGAACGGATATAGGCGGCAAACACACAAAAAAAAAAAACGAAGCATTGCCTCGCTTTGAAAGCAAGATGGCCACCGGGTAGGGTGAAATCGCTAACTCGTGCTATAAAACCATACAGATAAAAATTACAACTTTATCCCTATACTAGGGAAAAAGTTAGCGTACTTCGAACAACAGGGCCCTGGTGAAAAGGGTGGATAACACACTAGAAGGCTGGTCTTATTCCCCTAATACTGATACGTTATTCGGCATTAGACACTTAAAAGATGTTAAATCTAACACTTGTTTTTGTTTCACTTGAGCTTTGACACTTGATGCGTGTGCTCATTGGGAACATGATATAATTAGCTCATCAATGCAATGGCTTTGTTTTCTGGTCTTATTGATGGTTCTACGGATTACTGAGATATTTGCATATACGTCGATGCTACGCTCGCGTTCGTAGTTAAAGCAAAAACTGGCGGATTAATGAAAATGTTAAGGAAATTCAAGTCAGTCTGTAGTCATCGCATTCAGTGAAAAGTTACATGTATAAAATAGGTCTTTGAGAAACGAGTCAGAGCTGACCTTAAAGTCGTCAAAACAGTGTGGGCGAGTCTTTAAAAGCGTGATTAAGCTAATTGGGAATTTAGGGTAATCTTTACTTCGATTTGCGATCTAGTGAGCTACGGTTTCGAGGCTAAAATCTTATTCCCTTTGGAGAAATAACTAGTGGATTTTCTACCTGTGATTCTAAACTTAATGGCAACCAATTTTTAACAATTCTAAGGTATTATACACCTAAAAGCTGTTAAATCTAACACTTATCCTTGTTCTACTTGAGTTGATTGTTTCGAAGTTTGAATTAGGTTAAGAGTGATGATGGCATTGTTTACCGTGTATTGTTAATAAATTGTATGGACTACTCCTGTTATCGCATATAAGTAGATGGGTAAATCATGCGATGATCATTCACTTGAACTATCAACATCTTCGAAGAGACCTCGTCACCTGAAATTACCGTGAGATCATGCAGCACCTGGCAATTTTAATCGCTCTTGTACTGGGAACTCTGTGCCTGGAAACTGGACTTGGTGCAAAATGGTAAGCGGAACCGACTCCAATAAACAATTGTGTTGGCACGATGCGCGGCAATTTTAAAATGTTTGGTCGCGGCGTTAGGTTTGCCGAACTAACTTGTTATGATGTTCTCTCTCAGGAAGGCAGAGAAGATTTTACAAAGAGAGGTGGGTGTCTTTTAATATTTGAAAATTAAGGATGTTGCTTGAAGAGTTTTATTGACCTGCTTTCGTCGAACCCGTGTTGATGAATGAAGAAGATATAGTGCGTTCGTTGAGTTTCCTGATCTGTTCATTTTAAGATGGTTTGGAATAGCTCGCTTGTCTAACGCGCAAATGAATCGGTATGAAGCGCATTTGTGATTTGAAAGCAAAGAAGTGTTTGTAAATTGCTTTGGGGTAACGCTTGTTGGACATTAATCATTTTTGGTACTCTTGTCTATGTACTCTTAGCGGCCGGTGAGGCTTGAACAGCAGACCAGCTAATAAAATTGAATGAGTCGTAAAAAGAGATTTGTTTCATAGATTACTACTAGCATTTAAATGCAGTCCATCTGATTACCACTACTTTCCTACCATAGTAATTAATGTCCTGAAGCGAAGTGTAGCCGTGGATTAAAGGCAGCCGCGGCTCTCGTCCTTTTTTTAGTATCGCAATATTGTTGGACGAAATCCGTGTGTTTTTATGTCTCCTTTTTAACGTTCCTTCATTATTGGACAGGCTTACGAGAAGCTGCTGGAAAGTGTTCGTACGGGCGCCGAGATGGGTCTGACAGAATGCAAACAACAGTTCAAAAACAACAAGTGGAATTGCAGTACAACTTTGAAATCCAACAGCCTTCCGCACATGGCCACATTGGGCGTTCTCACGGTAAAGCAAGGTAGGAGTTGAGTGATTTAGGCGGAGAGTCAACTTCTTTGGCATCTATAGGTATATAAGGTATGAGACTTTTTCAGAATGGCTACATTTCTCTACACAAATAAGATGTTTTCACTTTCAAACACAAAATTCTTTCCAATGGAAGCCGGGATAATCCAAGTGTGGGCATAGTTTGATTAAACAGAGGAAAAATAAAAGACATCTAAGACTGCATTTAATTTTGCCAAAGTTGTTTTATTTCTCTACTCACAGAAGAACTACAGTTAGCTAAATACCAGTGAATCAGCATGACAGTGTTTAACTTGGACGAATTGTTCTTGTTTAATTTAGCAACTAAAGAGACAGCCTTCTTCCATAGTATCAGCGCCGCTGGTGTGACCTACTCACTGACAAGGGATTGCCGAAAAGGAATGTTCGAAAACTGCGCATGCCAACAATCCAAGCGCAAATCAGCTTTAGACTGGAGCGGGTGTAATGATGACGTGAGGTTTGATGAAGTTCTGGCGAGACACTTTCTCGATAAGCTGAGGAAGAGAGGCAAGGCAAGGACGGTCATTACTCTACACAACTACGCTGTAGGACGAAAGGTGAGACAACTGAAACCAATTTCTCACAGCGCTATTTGCCCTCAACAGTTTTGTTGCCATTAGTCGGCCGATTATTTCATTGATGCTGACAAATGAAAAATAGCTTTGATTTGTAAAAAATGGTATTGATGATCATGAATTAATGTTACGATGGGAGAGATTGAAACTAGCGCTTTCAAAGAGTTGACAATCCAAGCGAATCTAATGCCGCTGAAGTATTATTGATATCAAAATAGAGGTTTAGTTTTTTGTTCGTTAATGACTTGAAGACAAACTTCAACTAAATGATCTCTATAGAAAATATGGTGTTTCAAAGGCAGAACATGTTTGTTATTATGTTGGAGGTTGCTGATATGGATCGTTTTCGCTAAGTCACGTCCATATGTTGATTGTTTAGGCGGTTAAAGCAACTCTGAACGAACTTTGCAAATGCCACGGAGTTTCCGGTAGCTGTTCAACATGGAGTTGCTGGAAAAGCATGGCATCCTTCGCCGCAGTCGGGAACTATCTAAGGGAAAAGTACCAGAACGCCAAAAAAGTTCGCGTTGAGAACAATAAGCTTGTTGAGAAGCTTGCTCCAAAATTATTCATTGCGCTGGAAAGAAAGGACCGCAGTCTCGTCTTCCTCAAGTCCTCCCCAGATTACTGCCATCCAAATGCAGCCATAGGGTCAGCTGGTGTCCTGGGACGAAAATGTAGCAGTGACAGTCCCTATTACGCCAAGTGCAGTGAATTGTGTACTTCATGTGGTTTCAAGATGGACAAGAAGTTGAGCATAAGGAGTTATAAGTGCAATTGTAAATTTGTATGGTGTTGTGATGTTAAGTGTAGCACGTGTAAGAAATTGGTTGCTGTAGGAACTTGTAGAAGAGGATAGTATTTGGCAATCAGGATAAGAACGAAATTGAAGTTATTACAATGTAAGAAAGTTAATGTTATTTATGAAGATGGTTTTGTAATCATCGCCTGGTTAAAATAAACAGAAATATAATATAAGGCGCAGTCACAGTTTTGTCATAATAGTACCTAAAGTTCTCACTAGAATGTATGATGATCTCTCGGATCTCATGGATTGATAAGCAACAACATTGAGACCAGTTCAACTTTGTAATAATCAGAATTTGCGTATTTAAAATTACACATAAAATAGGAATACTTTGCGTTTGTTATTGACTTGAGGGATCATTTGGGGTGCCTAATATTTCTGGTTTGAATCTATTATTGCTATTGAATTATGGTGGTCCATGTTTGTTAAATCAGAACTTGTCCGTAGAGAATGTCGGGTCTTCTTCAAAATAGCCTACTCATGCCGTAGAAAAAAAACACCTAGTGTATGATGTGGATTGAGTAGTTGTCGATATGAATTTTTGAACCGAACTTCAATTTAAGTCCTGAATGGAAATGCAATTAAGCCGATGATCATAAATTCTACTTCTAAATTGTTATCAGAGGGGAGGTCTGTAAATAACAATTGCGTTTGCAATCGAATTCGGTCTTGTGGACAAATGCAGCCGCACTCTATAGTTATTTTGCTAAAATGATATTGTACACTATTTGAATTTTTTTTTTCGGTGGCCATTTTGGATTCAAAGCGAGGCAATCCTTTGCTTTTGCTAGGGTAGCCTTCCACTTGGAACGGATATAGGCGGCAAACACAAAAAAAACAAAAACGAAGCATTGCCTCGCTTTGAAAGCAAGATGGCCACCGGGTAGGGTGAAATCGCTAACTCGTGCTATAAAACCATACAGATAAAAATTACAACTTTATCCCTATACTAGGGAAAAAGTTAGCGTACTTCGAACAACAGGGCCCTGGTGAAAAGGGTGGATAACACACTAGAAGGCTGGTCTTATTCCCCTAATACTGATACGTTATTCGGCATTAGACACTTAAAAGATGTTAAATCTAACACTTGTTTTTGTTTCACTTGAGCTTTGACACTTGATGCGTGTGCTCATTGGGAACATGATATAATTAGCTCATCAATGCAATGGCTTTGTTTTCTGGTCTTATTGATGGTTCTACGGATTACTGAGATATTTGCATATACGTCGATGCTACGCTCGCGTTCGTAGTTAAAGCAAAAACTGGCGGATTAATGAAAATGTTAAGGAAATTCAAGTCAGTCTGTAGTCATCGCATTCAGTGAAAAGTTACATGTATAAAATAGGTCTTTGAGAAACGAGTCAGAGCTGACCTTAAAGTCGTCAAAACAGTGTGGGCGAGTCTTTAAAAGCGTGATTAAGCTAATTGGGAATTTAGGGTAATCTTTACTTCGATTTGCGATCTAGTGAGCTACGGTTTCGAGGCTAAAATCTTATTCCCTTTGGAGAAATAACTAGTGGATTTTCTACCTGTGATTCTAAACTTAATGGCAACCAATTTTTAACAATTCTAAGGTATTATACACGTAAAAGCTGTTAAATCTAACACTTATCTTTGTTCTACTTGAGTTGACTGTTTTGAAGTTTGAATTAGGTTAAGAGTGATGATGGCATTGTTTACCGTGTATTGTTAATAAATTGTATGGACTACTCCTGTTATCGCATATAAGTAGATGGGTAAATCATGCGATGATCATTCACTTGAACTATGAACATCCTCGAAGAGACCTCGTCACCTGAAATTACCGTGAGATCATGCAGCACCTGGCAATTTTAATCGCTCTTGTACTGGGAACTCTGTGCCTGGAAACTGGACTTGGTGCAAAATGGTAAGCGGAACCGACTCCAATAAACAATTGTGTTGGCACGATGCGCGGCAATTTTAAAATGTTTGGTCGCGGCGTTAGGTTTGCCGAACTAACTTGTTATGATGTTCTCTCTCAGGAAGGCAGAGAAGATTTTACAAAGAGAGGTGAGTGTCTTTTAATATTTGAAAATTAAGGATGTTGCTTGAAGAATTTTATTGACCTGCTTTCGTCGAACCCGTGTTGATGAATGAAGAAGATATAGTGCGTTCGTTGAGTTGCCTGATCTGTTCATTTTAAGATGGTTTGGAATAGCTCGCTTGTCTAGCGCGCAAATGAGTCGGTATGAAGCGCATTTGTGATTTGAAAGCAAAGAAGTGTTTGTAAATTGCTTTGGGGTAACGCTTGTTGGACATTAATAATTTTTGGGACTCTTGTCTATGTACTCTTAGCGGCCGGTGAGGCTTGAACAGCAGACCAGCTAATAAAATTGAATGAGTCGTAAAAAGAGATTTGTTTTCTAGATTACTACTAGCATTTAAATGCAGTCCATCTGATTACCACTACTTTCCTGCCATAGTAATTAATGTCCTGAAGCGAAGTGCAGCCGTGGATTAAAGGCAGCCGCGGCTCTCGTCCTTTTTTTAGTATCGCAATATTGTTGGACGAAATCCGTGTGTTTTTATGTCTCCTTTTTAACGTTCCTTCATTATTGGACAGGCTTACGAGAAGCTGCTGGAAAGTGTTCGTACGGGCGCCGAGATGGGTCTGACAGAATGCAAACAGCAGTTCAAAAACAACAAGTGGAATTGCAGTACAACTTTGAAATCCAACAGCCTTCCGCAGTCCGCACATGGCCACATTGGGCGTTGTCACGGTAAAGCAAGGTAGGAGTTGAGTGATTTAGGCGGAGAGTCAACTTCTTTGGCATCTAGGTATATAAGGTATGAGACTTTTTCAGAATGGCTACATTTCTCTACACAAATAAGACGTTTTCACTTTCAAACACAAAATTCTTTCCAATGGAAGCCGGGATAACCCAAGTGTGGGCATAGTTTGATTAAACAGAGGAAAAATAAAAGACATCTAAGACTGCATTTAATTTTGCCAAAGTTGTTTTATTTCTCTACTCACAGAAGAACTACAGTTAGCTAAATACCAGTGAATCAGCAGGACAGTGTTTAACTTGGACGAATTGTTCTTGTTTAATTTAGCAACTAAAGAGACAGCCTTCTTCCATAGTATCAGCGCCGCTGGTGTGACCTACTCACTGACAAGGGATTGCCGAAAAGGAATGTTCGAAAACTGCGCATGCCAACAATCCAAGCGCAAGTCAGCTTTAGACTGGAGCGGGTGTAATGATGACGTGAGGTTTGGTGAAGTTCTGGCGAGACACTTTCTCGATAAGCTGAGGAAGAGAGGCAAGGCAAGGACGGTCATTACTCTACACAACTACGCTGTAGGACGAAAGGTGAGACAACTGAAACCAATTTCTCACAGCGCTATTTGCCCTCAACAGTTTTGTTGCCATCAGTCGGCCGATTATTTCATTGATGCTGAAAAATGAAAAATAGCTTTGATTTGTAAAAAATGGTATTGATGATCATGAGTTAATGTTACGATGGGATAGATTGAAACTAGCGCTTTCAAAGAGTTGACAATCCAAGCGAATCTAATGCCGCTGAAGTATTATTGATATCAAAATAGAGGTTTAGTTTTTTGTTCGTTAATGACTTGAAGACAAACTTCAACTAAATGATCTCTATAGAAAATATGGTGTTTCAAAGGCAGAACATGTTTGTTATTATGTTGGAGGTTGCTGATATGGATCGTTTTCGCTAAGTCACGTCCATATGTTGATTTTTTAGGCGGTTAAAGCAACTCTGAACGAACTTTGCAAATGCCACGGAGTTTCCGGTAGCTGTTCAACACGGAGTTGCTGGAAAAGCATGGCATCCTTCGCCGCAGTCGGGAACTATCTAAGGGAAAAGTACCAGAACGCCAAAAAGGTTCGCGTTGAGAACAATAAGCTTGTTGAGAAGCTTGCTCCAAAATTATTCATTGCGCTGGAAAGAAAGGACCGCAGTCTCGTCTTCCTCAAGTCCTCCCCAGATTACTGCCATCCAAATGCAGCCATAGGGTCAGCTGGTGTCCTGGGACGAAAATGTAGCAGTGACAGTCCCTATTACGCCAAGTGCAGTGAATTGTGTACTTCATGTGGTTTCAAGATGGACAAGAAGTTGAGCATAAGGAGTTATAAGTGCAATTGTAAATTTGTATGGTGTTGTGATGTTAAGTGTAGCACGTGTAAGAAATTGGTTGCTGTAGGAACTTGTAGAAGAGGATAGTATTTGGCAATCAGGATAAGAACGAAGTTGAAGTTATTACAATGTAAGAAAGTTAATGTTATTTATGAAGATGGTTTTGTAATCATCGCCTGGTTAAAATAAACTGAAATATAATAAAAGGCGCAGTCACAGTTTTGTCATAATTGTACCTAAAGTTCTCACTAGAATGTATGATTTGTATTGTATTGTATTTTATTCGCCACTAATAGAAGTTACAAAGTAGATAATACAAAGTAAATATATATAAAGGTTAATGGCGAGGAAGCCTAAAAAGAAACCATTAAGGGCTTATGTGAATTTAGGCTTCCTCTTAAAATAACAGCAAGTGGATAAACATAACGAGTAACTATGACGAACTGGCGTTTTTTCCTTGTTATTTTTTGCGTTACCTGTATTCTTAATAATAATTAATCATGATTAATATTTACAAAAGAGATTTTGTAGGAGTGTCATGGAATTTAATTATGTTTAGTTCTTTGAAAATAGGATCAGTGTGAGCATCAAATTTAGTCTTCATTAGGATTCTAATGACACGTTTTTGAAGTAGTACTATACGACGAAGATTGGATGGGTAAGTAGAAGCCCAGACTAAATTACAATATTGAAGGTAAGGATAAATCATTGCATAATACAGTGTTCGTAAAGACGTTTTAGAAAGGTAAAAACTAGATTTAAAAATGATTCCTACAGATTTCGATATTTTGTTGGCTATATGAGATATATATGGTTTCCAAGATAAGTGTTCATCTAGTATTACCCCTAGAAACATGGTTTCTTTTACTTGATCAATTATCTGGTTGTTTATAACCAACTGAAGATTATGACATTGCCTATTTTGTCTGGGTTTAAATATCATGAATTTTGTCTTTGTTAAATTCAATGAGAGTTTATTTGCCTTGAACCAATCTGATAATTTGTTTATTTCAGCATTCAGAGTATTGATCAGGTAAACAGGGTCTTTGTGAGAGAAAAATATATTTGTGTCATCAGCAAATAGAATAAGCTCTAATACATTAGAAACATTATTCAAGTCATTGATATACAATAAAAAAAATAAAGGACCAAGAATTGAGCCTTGAGGTACCCCACAGCAAATCTTTTTAGGAGAAGAGCAGTGCTCATTAAACTGAACGAATTGTGTTCTGTTGGAAAAGTAACTTTTAATCCAATCTAATGCTATGCCACGAATCCCGTAATGTTCAAGTTTGTCAAAAAGAATGCTGTGGTTAACAGTGTCGAAGGCTTTTGATAAATCTAGAAAAATTCCAACAGCAATTTCTTTACGATCAATTGCAGATGAAATTTTATCATATATGTCGATCAAAGTAAGCGCTGTAGAGTGATTTTTTCTGAAACCGAACTGATTATCATTTAAAATATTACATTTATTAATGTATATCAATAGGCGGTTATAAATTACTCTTTCCAAAAATTTAGAGAAGCTTGGTAGAATTGAGACTGGTCTATAATTGGTGAACAAATCTTGTTTATCAGCTTTAAACAGAGGAATCACGCGAGCAATTTTCATTTCATCAGGAACAATACCATGACTAATGGATAAATTGATAATGTGAGTCAAGGGTTCAGAAATAATATCAATAGATTGTTTTATTATAGACATAGGTATGTTGTCATACCCAGAGGCTTTTCCTGGTTTAAAGCTGTTGGCAATTTCTATCATCTCTTCTTTGGTTGTTGGATTAAAAAACACTGAATTCGAAAAAAAGCCGGAAAGAAAATTCTGATGAGACATGGCTGAAGGTTGTATTTTTTTAGCTAAGTTAGGCCCAATATTAGTGAAATAATTACAAAATCTAGTAGCAATTTCAACAGGGTCAGAAATTTCATGGTCGTCAACTTTAAACGTCGAGGTTAATTTAGGCTTCGACCTTTTTTGTTGATAACTTCATTAAGAATCCTCCAGGTGGCTTTAATGTTTGACTTATTGTCTTCTAATATTTTTTCGTAATACAGGCGTTTAGCAATTCTCAGAGAATGATTTAATTTGTTTTTGTAATCTTTATAAGACAGTTCGTGATTAGGAGTTGGAAAACGCAGGTATTTTTTATATAACTTGTTTTTTCTTTTTATGGACTTAAGGAGGCCTTTTGATAACCATGGCTTACCAAGGAGGCGGCGTTTTGCCTTTATTCTTCGTAACGGAAAGCACGCGTTATAAGTAGAAGTGTATTCTTTTAAGAAGCTATTGTATGCTTTCTTAGGGTCATTATACGCGTCAAGTTGAGACCAATTAATTGTTTCTAACTTATCTTTAAAATTAGCTAAGTTGTTTTGGCTTTTGTTACGAACAAGAATATAATCATTTGGGTTATGATACAGCGTGTCATCGGAACAAATCGAAAAAACCGGTAAATGGTCGGAAATGTCAGAAAACAATAGACCGTTTCTCGAGTGATTATGAAAATGGTTCGTAAATATGTTATCAATTAGCGTTGCCGTATGAGATGTTATTCTAGAAGGACGGGTAATCAACGGAAGAAACATACTGGAGTACATTCCATCTAAGAATTCGCCGGTAGGTGCATGACATTGATAGTTCATTAGGTTCAAATTGAAATCGCCCATTAAGTAACATATTTTGTTTTCTTTAGAAATCTTTCCAATCATGTCATTGAATTTTTTCAAAAATTCATTCACATTCTGGTTTGGTGGTCTATAGATGACGCCAACAATTATGTTTTTCCCCTGGGGTCTACTGATCTCAACGAATAAAGATTCCACAGTCTCAAAATCATCAAAGCTTAAATCAACACGAATTTTAGATTCAAATTCATCTGATAAATACAAACCGACACCAGATCTGTTTGATCGATATCTATGATGAAAATAAAAACCTTCAATATTGACTGAATGAGAGGAATCTTGCAGCCAGGTTTCAGTAATCCCAATAACTGAAAACTTAGTATCTAAATTAGCCAATAAATCTGTGAAATTATCTAAGTGAGATTCTAGGCTGCGAATATTTAAATGCAAGAGAGAAAATTGTTTACCATAATGGGCTTCATTTTTTAACATATGGTTAAACTCATCCTCAATAAAGTAATCGCATTGATTAGAATCATTATAAAAATGTGTATCTGGATCTAGGTCACCGGAAAGTGTTATGTGCTGGTTTGTATTTGAGAATAAAGGATTATAGTGCAAACTGGACAATCTATCAGAGTTGAAGTGAATGATGATCTCTCGGATCTCATGGATTGATAAGCAACAACATTGAGACCAGTTCAACTTTGTAATAATCAGAATTTGCGTATTTAAAATAACATAAAATAGGAATACTTTGCGTTTGTTATTGACTTGAGAGATCATTTGGGGTGCCTAATATTTCTGGTTTGAATCTATTAATGCTATTGAATTATGGTGGTCCATGTTTGTTCAATCAGAACTTGTCCGTAGAGAATGTCGGCTCTTCTTCAAAATAGCCTACTCATGCCGTAGAAAACAAACCCTAGTGTATGATGTGGATTGAGTAGTTGTCGATATGAATTTTTGAACCGAACTTCAATTTAAGTCCTGAATGGAAATGCAATTAAGCCGATGATCATAAATTCTACTTCTAAATTGTTATCAGAGGGGAGGTCTGTAAATAACAATTGCGTTTGCAATCGAATTCGGTCTTGTGGACAAATGCAGCCGCACTCTATAGTTATTTTGCTAAAATGATAGCGTACACTATTTGATTTTTTTTTTCGGTGGCCATTTTGGATTCAAAGCGAGGCAATCCTTTGCTTTTGCTAGGGTAGCCTTCCACTTGGAACGAATATAGGCGGCAAACACAAAAACAACAACAACGAAGCATTGCCTCGCTTTGAAACCAAGATGGCTATCGGGGCCTAATTGTTCGAAGTAGGGTTAAATCGCTAACCCGTGCTATAAAAGGCATACAGATAAAAATTACAACTTTATCCCTATCCTAGGGAAAAAGTTACCGTACTTCGAACAACAGGGACCTGGTGAAAAGAGTGGATAATACACTAGAAGGCTGGTCTTATTCCCCTAATACTACATTATTCTGCATTAGACACTTAAAAGATGTTAAATCTAATACTTGTTTTTGTTTCACTAGAGCTTTGACACTTGATGCGTGTGCTCATTGTGAACATGATATAATTAGCTCATCAATGCAATAGCTTTGTTTTCTGGTCTTATTGATGGTTCTACGGATTACTCAGATATTTGCATATACGTCGATCATGCTACGCTTGCGTTCGTAGTTAAAGCAAAAACTGGCGGATTAATGAAAATGTAAAGGAAATGCAAGTCAGTCTGTAGTCATCGCATTCAGTGAAAAGTTACAAGTATAAAATAGGTCTTTGAGAAACAAGTCAGAGCTGACCTTAAAGTCGTCAAAACAGTGTGGGCGAGTCTTTAAAAGCGTGATTACGCTAATTGGGAAATTAGGGTAATCTTTACTTCGATTTGCGATCTAGTGAGCTACGGTTTCGAGGCTAAAATCTTATTCCCTTTGGAGAAATAACTAGTGGTTTTTCTACCTGTAATTCTAAACTTAATGGCAACCAATTTTTAACAATTCTAAGGTATTATACACGTAAAAGCTGTTAAATCTAACACTTATCTTTGTTCTACTTGAGTTGATTGTTTCGAAGTTTGAATTAGGTTAAGAGTGTTCATGGTATTGTTTACCGTGTATTGTTAATAAATTGTATGGACTACTCCTGTTATCGCATCTAAGTAGATGGGTAAATCATGCGATGATCATTCACTTGAACTACATGTATCAACATCCTCGAAGAGACCTCGTCACGTGAAATTACCGTGAGATCATGCAGCACCTGGCAATTTTAATCGCTCTTGTACTGGGAAGTCTGTGCCTGGAAACTGGACTTGGTGCAAAATGGTAAGCGGAACCGACTCCAATAAACAATTGTGTTGGCACGATGCGCGGCAATTTTAAAATGTTTGGTCGCGGCGTTAGGTTTGCCGAACTAACTTGTTCTGATGTTCTCTCTCGTCGAACCCGTGTTGATGAATGAAGAAGATATAGTACGTTCGTTGAGTTGCCTGATCTGTTCATTTTAAGATGGTTTGGAATAGCTCGCTTGTCTAGCGCGCAAATGAGTCGGTATGAAGCGCATTTGTGATTTGAAAGCAAAGAAGTGTTTGTAAATTGCTTTGGGGTAACGCTTGTTGGACATGAATCATTTTTGGTACTCTTGTCTATGTACTCTTATCGGAAATATAGTACCTTTAAAACTATATACACGTTGTTTCAGCTTTGCTATAGTAAAAACTCTATCCGCAGTCTGTGGCTTCCGGTTGACCTTTTCGACATTATGCGGCGCCAAAGCGTCGCGGTGTTCAAGTTTGTGCACTTGAACTACTTGAACAGCGTGAGCTGATTGGTTGGGGGCGAAATACCTGGACTTGGAAAATAAAATGTTTAATTAACACTTGCGATTTAAGACTCAGGCCTGCCCACAGGCAGCCCGAGTAATAATATACACTTGCGATTTAAGACGCGGGCCTGCCCACAGGCAGCCCGAGTAATGAATCCGCAGTGCCTGAAATAACTGATTGAATTAGCCTGGGATATCTGTTCGCATGCTAGGTAAATACAATATTCGGTTTGGTGCTCCGAAAGTGCTTGGTTCCGATTTAAGAAAGCCTTAATCTGTCGAAAGCATAACTCGCAGGAATTGAAATGCGGAGAATAAGGGGGCTGGAACAATAGTTGTATTCCATATTCCTGTAACACATCCTTTAGATCGGCTCCGTGAAGTTCCTAATGGTGAAAACAGCAATTGTCCATAATTACTTTGTCCCCACGCTCAAGAACTATTGAACCGTCTGTCTTAGTGATATCCAGGGCTTCTTCAAAGAAAACTACTGAACAGTTCATTTCCATTTGACGCTCCATCTATTACGTTCACATAGTCTACACCCTGAATGGAATGTAAAATGTTTATTGTAAAATTTGCGTTCGATGCGTACCTCTGTACTTCAAAAGCTGGTTGTCCAAGCCGGGAATTTTCGTAACGCCGGTTCATTGTAGATTTTAGCACGCTGCTTTCGTCAAAGAAATGGATTGATGTCGGAGTTGAGTCGCTCACTTGATCAAGGAAAAAGTTAGTATACTCAACATTTGTTGCAGTTATCGATTCCAGCGGCTCCTGCAGTTGTAACTTTTTCTTGGTCATTACAAGGTCCTCCCTGATGCATTTTGTGATTCCACTCTTCGATGGAAGATCAGCAGGGTCCATGGACAACCCCGTCAAGCAGAAGTCTTTCTAAGTTCTGAAGCGTAAATATTCGGCTTACTTAGCTTTTCGTTTTCTAGGTATTCAGCTACATCCGTTGTCATTTTCGAACGTGGTGGAGGTAACCTCTTCGTGGGAAATGATGAGTTGCTAGCATAATAATCTCTCAAAACATTTCGAACGAAATGTCTACTCGTTTTCAATTCAGTGGTGATCAACCGCGGATTCAATCCGCGCTCTCGTAACATCCGTGAAAGAAGGCGACCATTGTCGTATAAGCCACCATGTCGATTTACCCTTATTTTATTTGGATATTCTGGGCAAAATCCATTATTTTTCTAGCGCGAGAAACTTGAAAATTTCAAAACGCTCTTTGAATTTGAACACAAGTTGGTCGGTTGCAAAATTCAACGTGATTGGCCCATTACGAAAACTGTACTGATGTTTTAAAGTTGCGCTCTGATTGGTCAACTTTCTTCAGGTGGGCCTGGTTCGAGTAGCCGCACAGTAAATAAGTTTTAGTTATTTGTTTATTCAAAATTAGTTGTTGCGGACTGCAACATAATTACAACAAAAAAACACAAGTGCTGCTTACCGGCTGGGAACACCGCCAGAGTACTCCCAATACATCAGCCGAAAAACGCAAGAAATTGGAAGCTTTTTGACATTCCAACCAAAGGCGAAGAGGGTTTGGATGTCCAGTAGAGTTAACGAACCACATGGCAACTTTTCAAGTCATATTATAAATGATATCTATCTACGGCATAGAAATGAGGCTGAAATTGTATGAACCGACCGGAGTGCAAAGACTGTACGAAAATTGATTGGCAAAACAATCTCATGAACTCAAACACGATAGCCTTGTGAGCAATCGACATTACATGAGTCAAAATATCGAAGTGCTATGAAACCGCTAGTCAGTTTACGCACTTTCGTGACAAGCGAACTTTTCTACTTTCGACACACGGTCGCTAAACTGTACGAAATCTCCAAGAATAAATATGAAACCGCTAGTCACTTTACGCACTTCTGTGACAAGCGAACTTATCTAGTTTCGACATATGCTCGCTACAGTTTACAAAATCTTCGCGAATAAATCCCTAATGTCCAAACTAACCTGGAAAACTGAAAGAAGAGATCCTTTTGACCAATCGACATACAAATGAAGCTCCAGAAGTAATTATTGAATACATGAGAACCCCATAGAGCAAACTGATGATAATGAACGCGCTATTAGTTTTACGGACATTTGTGGCTACTGAACTCGCGCTACAACATGCTTGCAATACTGTTCGGAAACTTCCGTTTAAAGAATTCCCGATGCCAAAAGGACCATAGCATCTTAAACACGATAACCTTCTGACCAATTGACATAAATATGAAGCTGTGAAAGAAAGTTTACAGTCCATAACAGCTGATAGTGCAAACTAGTGGACAGCCACTAGTAACCTAAATACGTACTTCCGCGAGTACCGAACTTTCTAGCGTCAAATGCACGTGTTACGTTTCCAAACTTTAAGACAGGAAATCTTCCAAATAAGATTTTACAGCTAATTTCTATTTTTTTACAGCAGAGAACTGTTATTAAACATGCAAAAAATTGGTGCCATTTGGAGAATTATTTCATATCAAAAGTGCATAACGACGAAATATATATCTACGGACGCGAGCAGCTTGCGACTTCACTTTGGTCAAATTCGGTCTGTTTACGACTGGAAACACTGCAAACAATACAAGCAAGTAATGAAATATAGATACCATTCTTTACTCAGTGCTGTTTATCTTCGATGTAGGAAGAATAAAATCCTTGTACATCTCGCCATATACTGTGCAAAACTACAATTTGTGAATCACGGCTATCACGCGAACAGTGTGGATTGATTCTCATTGGATGTTCAGTACACAATACGGCTGTCAAGTCAATGTCTGGACACTGTAACATGCGCAGTACCTTTAAACCAAACATTCCTGACATCGACACTAAGTAACACGGATTACATCATGTGTATAGCTTTACTCACAGTTTAAAAAACATTATAAGAAACATCTCCTTAAATTTCAGTTATAACCAAAGATGACATACAGTATCTAATTATCATATAATGTATCTAATTATCCAACGCATCCTCGCTCTACAATTACCAATAATCAGTAAATGGCAAACACGCTTGAAATACCGATTATTGTTAATACTACGCCAAATCCTAACCCGAACCATAAATCGAACCCTAACCATCGGTCGAGTTCGCGGGTAAACGACGGGTTCTCACTCACCTAGAGTCCACAGGTAAACAAGAAGAGAAAGTAAACGAGACATATTTTTTTTGAGCGCTCCTACTCGGGCTTGAACTCGTAATCGTTTGCGTGTTGTGCTTGGCAGTGCAGGCGTCACGACCACTACACTAAGCGCGTCTACGGATTTGGACAATTGTTTATCTTTATCCTTGACTGGTTTTAAGAATGTCATTGTTTAATTTGTGTTCCAGAATTAGCGATTATTGATAATTGAAGAGCAAAAGCCAATTACTGATTATTGGTAATTCTAGAACGAGGATATGTTGAATTATCATATGCACTTTTCATTCCAGCCTCTATTTACACAGTTTTTATATATTCTATTATATAATTTATTGTGGACTTAGTCTTTACTTCCTATGTGGCAGTGGTTAACTCGAAAGCTTAGCTCCTTTAACCACTGCACACTCTTCCTCTATACAAAAACTATGTTTAATCATTTTGCACTAGTCATTTTATAACAGTAATCTTTACTCAATTTCTGTGTATACTTTGCCTTAAATAGTGTTTAATAAAGAAATCTGAAATATATGGGTAGGGAAACGTCTCGCACTATCGACCTACCGACGTCTAGTTCCTTGTCCTGTCCACTACACTATCAGACACTTTTTGAAATGATGAAGAGAAAATAACAATGAAATCCTTGGGATCAGTAATAGTATGCAATAAAATGTATTGTCCATGAATATGAACAGGATTCGCAAAATCAATGAACTTCAGAAGATCAAGCAGTTTCAGCGAATGGAAATCAGGCGATCTCTTCATAGTACAATGGATTCCAGACATTCTGAACATTTCGTAAGAAGATATTTGTAGAGACCTTCTGATCCTCTGAATACTGCGACCTATATTGGATAACAAGCTGAAGTATAAAGTCAGCCTGAAGTATAGCACATTACTCAGAGAACTTTTAATCTTATTTATTTATTTCACGGTATTGCTAACAGCATAACGCTGATTTACATAGAATCCGTGGTTAAAAGTACATCCGTAGTATATAATTATAAGTAATTCCTATATATCTAATTATGTACTTAAAAACTCGTATAAACAATAATATATAAAATAGTAGTAACAATAACAAATACAAAAGTAAAGTAACATATAGTAAAAAATAGTCTAAAAGTCAATTTAAGAGAGAGGCAGTCGCAATGTTGTTCTTAAAAGAAACCAACGACCTAGTTTCGCGTAATTCAGCTGGAAGCTGGTTCCAGAGCTTTGCTCCATTGTAGGAGATGCTCTTTTCCGCAAACTCAGTTTTGGGGAGGGGCAAGCAGAGTTTGGTATCTGCCCCCCTCAGGTTGTAGTCTGTTCTGCTTCCAACTGTTTTGAATAATTCGGTGAGACTGGTCGGTGCACAGTTATTTTGGATTTTGTGCATCAAGACAGCCTTGCGTTTAGCCCTCCGTTCATCAAGTCTATCCCAATCTAGTATGTCAAGGAGTAGACTGGAGCTCGTTTTATAATCAGCCCTTAGAATAAGCCTAGCAGCCCTATTTTGAAATTTTTGAAGTTTATCACAGAGGACCCTCCCACAGGTGTCCCAGACCTCACAGCAGTAATCCATGTGAGTTTGAATAAGTGAATTATATATTTTCATTAGAGTGTCTTGGGACACAAATGGGCGGATCCTCTTTAACGCTCCTAGACCCGATACAACCTTTTTAGTTAGGTGGTCTATGTGGTCAGACCAACTTAAATTTTCGTCAACAACTACCCCTACCGTTTTGCTTTTACTGACCCTCTTAATATTTTTATCTCCAATTTCTATTATCGGCTCCTCGTCCAGATTCGATAAACGCTGACGCGAGCCGATTATCATGAATTCTGTTTTGGCCACGTTTAAGTGGAGCTTATTTGCTTTGAGCCAGTTGTTTATCTTGAGCAATTCGGTATTTGCTCTGACAACAACATCAATAACATCTGCTCCACTAAACGTGATGCTGGTGTCATCAGCAAACATACAGGGTGTTGACGTTTCGAGACAATTTGGTAAGTCGTTTATGTAGACGAGAAACAACAATGGGCCAAGTATCGATCCTTGTGGAACACCGCAGGTAATCAAACGCTCAGTGGATTGAATGTTCTCCACCGAGCATGTCTGGTATCTATTTGAAAGGTAGGAGTGTAACAGACCAAGTGACCCATTGTTAATTCCGTACAATTTCAGCTTCTCTAGCAATAATTCATGGTTGACCGTATCGAAGGCCTTTTTCAGATCTAAAAATATTACAATATTAAAAAGACCTCGATCCATATTGATCAACCATGAGTTCGTAGAGTTTAGAAGAGCTGTCATTGTAGAGTGAAGTTTACGAAAACCAAATTGCTTATTTGATAGAAGGTTCTGTGAAGAGAGATAGCTATATAGTTGATCATACAGAATCCGCTCAAATACTTTGCTAACGACCGGCAGAACAGATAGTTTACTATTCGGGTCGCTAAAATTAAGCCAATTGGAATTCAGGTCGCCTAATATATACATCTCTTTGTTCTCGTTATCGATGTTAGTAATAAGTAGTTCCATCTTCGAGAAATATTCTATAGATGAGTTAGGTGGTCTATAAATAGATGTTATTATAAATGGTTTGGAATTTGGCTTTTGAATTTCCACGCAAACAGCCTCCAAATCCGGTGGTACAAGGTCGGCTCTATTTATATAATTAATTGATGTTCTTAAATATATACCGACACCACCGCCAGATCTGGAGCGATCACAACGAACCAACTCATATCCATTTATGTTCATTTCTTGACTGGACACAGATGAATCGAGTCTAGTTTCGTTTAGTGCTAGTAGGTCTAAGGGCTGATCTAATAGTAACATTTTGAGCTCATCAATATGTTTGGGAACGCTAACTATATTTAGTAAGGCCATCTTGAAACCCTTAGTTTTAGAAATAAGCCCCAAATTCGAATCTATATTATCGTTCGCACGATTGAGATTACCTCTCCCCTCAATGGCTTCAGATCAAATGGACCTAATATACGTATTCATATTTACAGCCAACTGAGATAGCCCTTTGCCATTGAGATGTAGGCCTCTGGAATTTAAGCAACTCTCATCT
Organism: Actinernus sp. WN-2022; assembly: GCA_030867875.1. NCBI lineage: Eukaryota > Metazoa > Cnidaria > Anthozoa > Actiniaria > Actinernidae > Actinernus > Actinernus sp. WN-2022. The sequence goes on from JAOWCC010000019.1 coordinate 59,346,797, forward strand.
ATATTACTAGCGTGAGAAATAACTGTCCAGTCACGAGATTTACAGAATGATCGTAGTGTATGGTTAACTATTTTAGCCTTAGAGTTAAGCTCTTTGCTGTCAGATCTACAGATTATTTCAGACAATGCAATATGACAATCCGGTAGATTTTGTTCAATGTTAGAGCACAAATCAACGATCTTATCCGCCACTTGTTTTGGCGTTTCAGAACGTAAGTTATTAGTACCTACGTGTAATATAATATCATGTGGTACTTCCCTTATTGTAGGCTTCATATAATCTCTCATGTCGTCTGTCGTTGATCCAGGAAAGTCTCGAACTGTTACTTTGACATCAGCGTTCGACATCCGCCAATTATTGAGCTTGGAAACCATTGAATCACCAAGTATGACAACAGTCCTCCGTTGATCTCTGGCATTGGGCTGCATGCCTGGCTGACTAACTGGCCTTGATTCATTGGTGCTAGTTCGTTCACGACTCTTTTTCCTCTTCTTCGCCTGTTGGCCTTTATTCTTCTTGTTTTTGACAGTCTGCCATGTTTGACAGACACACAGCTGATCTACCTTCGAGTCTATTAACGCTAGATTGATTAGAAACAAATCGGCAGATTTCGTGGAATGAGCTGATGTGTACTGTTAAACCTGAGGTAGAGGTGCATGTGGTCATCCCCCGTGGTTGACGTCCCAGATATTGTCATGCATAGCCCTCCTTTTGTGTACCTTTCCAGGGTTACGAGATGCAGTTGGCAATGGCAGGCCCAGAGTAAAGCTTGAAGAACGGATCGCCGATTAATAGAGGGTATAACGTACCCGCATGGAGGTTCACATCACTTGATCTTCTTTACTTTGGTTCTGATAGAATACATGAACTGGAGAAGCTAAACAATCGGAAGCTTTAGGTATTTTGATGGTCACATTCCAGGTCAAACACTGCAATGGCAAATCGTCAGTAAAAGGAAAGCCAACTAACAGTCACTGTCAGGTAAAATGCATATGAAGCGAAAATTAAGTTGATCTAATTTTAAGATGTTTCCGAAATGAGGTATAATGACATTTTCCGTTTGTCAACATCTCATCTCGTTTCAGAGATATTCAGGTTTTTGTAATATGCAAATGAGATTACCTATGACGTCATGTTGGTTGCACAGCCTTGGAGACAAACCACAAAATATATTGGGTAAAAACTGAAACTTTGCACATATGTGGTACTTTGGAAAATACACATTATTAATCATTATTATTCATTTCGAAAGCATTTTAAAATTAGATCAACTTCATATGCACTTTAAGTAAAACTTCAGTACTCATTAAGGATAACGTTGTAGAACCAATCCAAAGTGGATTTCCTGTGCTGAATATTGGTTTTCTGAAGTCAACAGCTAGAACCAATGGAGCCATAACCATTCCTTCCCAGTTTCCATTGCCGTTGAAATTTGACATCTTGAATGCAGCAAAATGGGCAACACTACGGACATAAATCGGCAGTAACCGACAGTACTTGTCGACTTGTTATGCTCAAATGAGTGACTTCATTACCCAGACAGCTTTTTTCCTGGCGTTTCTTGCACCCCACACAAGCTATGACTCATTTGCAATCAGATAAGGTCAATCTGTAGTCAGGAATCCAGGAGTGTTGTTCTGCTGGCAGCTTTGTCTGATGATTTGACATCGCTCTGCTGTTTGTGCTTTTGAGGAATATTTGTGGACTTGTAAAACCAGCCAGTGGTTGAGATAAGCTACCTCCTTCAACCGATAGATCCCTTGAGGCAAATTCAGTAAGGATCAAGTTCTTTAGGAACGAACTATATGGTCATGTCACAACCATTGCTATTGACAATGCAAGTTTTGAGAAGAAATGGTAAGAGATCTCAGGTGCTTTAAAGCTTCTGGAGAAGATCAAGTGGACGTTAATAAGGGTTTCACTACTTGGAACGATAGACAGGTGTAGAATAAGTTCTCAAACCTCTAGAATCTACGACCAGACTTCATGCACAATTCTTTGAAATCGATTATAAAAACTCTGAACTTACAAAGAAAAAGAAGAAACTCAAAAAGCTATTAATGGAACAAAAGGTTAAGCTAGCAAAGTCTGATTTTACCAGTCTATCATTCCAAATAGTGAAGACTTTAACTTATTAATGCTTACCCGATTTACACCAAGTGACACTAGAGCACCTGAGATCTCCTTCCATTTTTTCTCAAAACTTGCATTGTCAATAGCAATGGTTGTGACATGACCATATAGTTCGTTCCTAAAGAACTTGATCCTTACTAAATTTGCCTCAAGGGAGCTATCGGTCGAAGGAGGTAGCTTATCCCAACCAGTGGCTGGTTTTACAAGTCCACAAATATTCCTCAACAGCACAAACAGCAGAGTGATGTCAAAGTCATCAGACTTTGGTGCAGGGCTGCCAGCAGGTGGGTAAAGTTTGTTCCACTGGTTAGTATTCAGCACTCGCTGTCCCACTGAGCGATAACTCAAGGCAGTCAAAGTTGATAGATGCAATTTCAGAGTGGTATCCAACGTACATGGAGCATGTATTTTGTCAAATACTTCACGTAGAGCTCCTGTGCCCTGATCAATGAGCAATCTTGAGAGCTTCATGAAGTTGGCTCTTTCCTCACACTTTTTGAAGACTTCCATGATGGTAGGAAGAAGATGGACGAGTGTCAAAATCTGTAGAAATACAAGCAAAAATAAATAAAAATAGTCAGTAATACTTTGTGAAAAGCAGCAAAACTTGACCTGGGAAATGAATGTCATTAGTGAACTAATTCACAATGACACTGTCTGATAAATTGTATAATCAGAACAATATTAGACGCTTATCCAAATTTGGTGTTGGGGGGGGGGGGGGGGGGGGGGTGGGAGCAGGGAGTAGGGAGTACTTTTTATGCAGTCATATAAGCAATGATAAACATGTAACCTTAACTTAGCGCTTTAAGGGCTGGTTATAGCAGCTAGCCATAAGGGAATTGTTGGTCAACTTGTTAATAGCAACTGGGGTAAACATGCTTTTAAGGTTAAACTCCATTGTACTCCAAAACTGGAACATACTGTACTTAATTAGTCCATCTCTAGCTAAATATATAGGCTTCATACACATTCATATCTTTAAAAATCCAGGCCTTCCCAGAACATTTTTCAGGCTTTTTCCAGGAGTATTTTAATTAAAATCACAAAAAACATTTTTGCACAATTTCATGATAAAAACTGCTTTTAATAACATGTTTAATTAATTAAAAGTAAACACTCTTTATTCATTAGGATTTCAGTTTTCTAGGAGTTAGATATATTTGCCAGAACTTTGAAGGACTCTCCAGGAAGAAGAAAAAATCCAGGATTTCCAGGAGGCGTACACACCCTGTATGTAGCGTTAACCAGTGCCATTACTCTCAGTTTCTACCTGAAAGAGCATTTGTTTTGGTTTGGAGATATAGAGGCATTAGCATATTTGAAAACATGGATGTGTTTTACATTTTTAGATTTCTTGTGAGTGTAGTGTCCTTGCATTACACTATATTGCATTACAGTCATGCGCACGAGAGCAGGAGACAGAACTAGATCACAAAAGTGAGCATTGAAGTAATGGAATAAACACTGTTTTCATTGAATTAGAGATCTTACAAATGTATAATTGGCGACGAGGATAAACATAGGGCCCCTAAGGGCAACTCGTGGATTTTGGCTTATAACCCAATGCGTCACGTGACCCGATATTTTCTCTCCACGAGTGGGAAATATCAGCAAATACACCCCCTGTGAACGTACATTGTATAAGCGCATGTCAAAGAAAATATTTGAAGGATGATAACAACAATAACCTACATTGTGGCGTCGAAATATGCCCTGATATTTGTCCTTGGACATGATCTGTTTCAAATTGAAAGTGTCCACTGTTGAACTGTTTCAAATTGAAAGTGACATGCTGTCGAGCGAATATAGTAGCATCTCATTAGAATCTAAGCCATGTATTAAGGCCATCATATACCCATCTAATATTATAAGAGTATGATTTGAATGAATGAAAGTATTCATCAAAGTTGAACGCAGAGTAACAAATGGAGCATTGGCCTCGTACTCACTTTTGATTAACCCCTGATATTTTTTGTTATACTTTATAATCCAAACTAATTGGTTGTCATTTGCTGCTTTGTTTGCCTCAATGGGCTCCACCCACAACGGAGGGAACACGTGTGTATTTCCCTGGAATTGAATCGCAGATCAACGTACCCTGCGAGCAGAAGTTTCTCATCTCTAATTTGCCTTTCCTGTCGCCGAGAGAAACCTCTATGCGCCATGGTATCTGGATTTCCATTGGCCGAGAAAAACGAAACGGTATAATCATTGTAGATTTCAGATCTTCCATTTCCTATTGTTAACGGCAAGAGAACGGCGAAGAAGAGAAAATAAATCTTCGAGGGTATAAATCAAAGCTTTCTTTAGGATAAATTTTAAGGTAGATCTATTGAACGGTAATTTCAAGGTATTATGAGCAGTTCAGCAAAATGAGAAGAGACAAAGCCGGAGTTTGAAGCCCTTATCAATCGTCGGCAAACAAAAAACTGCGTGACGACATAAATAACGGCTGCGAAGGATACTATGGGTTCTTGCAGAACCAGCGATCGCCAAAAAGCCATGCCCATCAATTTATTTCATTTATCAACCGAAAACTGTCAACCTGCACTTTGTACCCTCGTGCTCGCTAGCTATACGCTAGGTCACGTGCTCACTTTCTCACGTGACTTGACTCATAAATAATCCGGACATACAGAAAATCAAACAGACAAACCAACATCCACGTACTTTCAAACTTGCAGCGATTCTATGCTGGCTTGCCTGGCGGCAATGAACTGTGCAGTACTGACTGAGGAAAGGGGCATGATACAGTCATTATATACAATCTAGTAAGTGGCATAGCTAGAGCAGGAATTCTCCGCAATTACGTGTCAAATAACCCATATATCATTCTCTTTTGGTTCAATTTGGTCATGGAATTTTTAAGTAACCCTTTGTTTATTAGCGCCCTGTTTGTGATAGAAGTATGCAGCCCATGGTTACAAATATGTTGTGATAATGGTCACTTCTGAATCTGTTCTGTCAATGGTACAAGGTGCAGTCCTAGCAAGAACCTTGTCATGCATAATTCGTTGGCTTCGACCTTATGTTATCATTGAAAATATTGCATGGTTTATTTGCAGTACGGAATTACTTATAAACACGAAAGCGATACATGTACAATGTAAATTCAAATGTTTCACAGTATATTAAGTAAAACAAAAACATCGAGTGAAACAATACAGTACTTGTATTTCCAGGGCCATGAAAGAATATGTGGCAAGTAACTTATACTTACTTATGGTCTGTTATCACAATTCAGTCATTTTGGATAAAACAATGGTTTTGGCCTCTGTCGCCTCACACTGGTGGGTTTCACAACGAGTTTACCAGGCGAAAAGAAAGGTTATTATTCTCCTGGGAGTTAATATATAACATGGCCGTTGCATGATAAAAGCCCATGCATGAACAGTGTTTGGGCCTTTTCCGGCCAAACTGTTTAGATAATTGAAAACTGTTTTTGTTTGACATTGTGTGTGGGCTGCCTGTGGCCGAAAGTCACGTGACTTACGGCACATGGTCTGAGATTCTTGAATGCATGCATTGCAGAGCCAGTTTGAGCTACGAAAATAACTTTTGCTGTACCATTGTCTCGCCCAGCCGCGCAGAATTGTAATTTAATACATTTATTTACACCAGGAGTCTGTTCTGGGCACAATTTCAGTTTGTAATTCATCGAATTTGTCTTTGTTTATTCGTTCTAGTTTTCACCGTACGCTTGTAATCCGCTGTTGTTGTTATCAAGATAAAGGAGTGAAATTTATAGTGCGACGAGTTGAAATATCTGTGCCCTGGTTCGGGCCCCCACAAATAGTGCAAGAACCGTTATAAAGTTTCATTTCCATAAAATGTACATAGATCAGGAAAAACAATAAAATGTATGTGGATCTGGTTGCCTGACCAAGTTTAGATTCCCCTGTTGACTCTACAAGTTTTTGCAGCAAAATGTTAACTATGAGTATACAAGTTTGACTTAGAGATTTACTATGTCTTTTCTTGAAATCTGCCAAAAAGTAAAAACGAGTCAGTCCTAAATGTACTCTGTACTTGTAGGGGGGCTTGAAACAATCATACAGGCTGATCAAAACCAGGATCCGGCTAACGCACATATCTTATTGGAATTTAGCATGTTGGTTTTGGAACAACTTTAGAATACCCGGCCATTAAAACTTGGGAGTAGTAGTTATTGGCTACTGGCTACATACATGTACAATTGTATAGTGTATATACAGATGGGTACATGAAGGCAGACTACATGTGTACGTAGCCGAGTACTTGGCTACGTGGCTATGGGGGTACATGTACATGGCTACGTGCGTCAATACATGGCTACGACTTGACTATATGGCTACATGCTTGGCTACATGGCTATATGGCTACATGTTTCTGTGAATTAATCTAAACCCTTACCCTACAGTAAAAAAAATCCTAACCGTCAACAATGGTATTCACTAATTTAGGGTTCTTTAGGGCTTAAATCACTAAACAACAAAGAAATATAATGCTTCTTAAATGTTTCTGTGAATTAATCCAACCGTTATCCTTACATTTTAAAAAGACCTAAATGTCAACAATGGTTGCTCAGTAATTTAGGGTTGTTTAGGGCTAATCACTAAATAACACAGAAATATAATACTTCTTAAATGTTCCTGTGAACTGATCTAAACCCTTACTCTACATAAAATTAACACACTGGTAGTTAACTGGGCTGTCGTGTATCTATTATATAACCACCAACCAAAACAGAAAATGTTACAAACAAATGACCTACACTGTACAGACCAGGGCTTGAAACTGGGACCAATATGGTTGCCAATGTGACTAAAACATGTTTGCAGGTGACTAAAACTTTATTACCGATTCGTTTCTAACTCAGCTACATGTACTAACATTTGCTGGGTGGTGCCTTGATCTTATTTCTTGGGCACCAACTGGTGACTAAGGATTTATTTTAATTTTGAGGCCTGTGAACTCTTTTGAACCCAAAAAATGTTTAAACCAGTTCATTTTTTTAAAACCAGTTCAAATTTTCAAAACTGGTTATTTTGTTTTTCACGATTCTAAAAATGGGGGGGGGGGGGGGAGGAGGAGAAATTTAAAAAGAAAAAAAAATAACCCACCACCCCACTGGTTAGCTCAGTTGGAGGGTACGGTCCAGAGTGTGGGAGGTCAGGGATTCAAATCCCAGCCGCGTCCTTGGGCAGGAACGGACTTGGGCAGGACTGCAATTGTTCACATGCACGAATCTTGATACCCAATGAAACACTAGATGAACATCACTAGTGATTTGGATATGTGATCCAAATCACTAGTGATGTTCATCTGTGCTGACATTGGGTATCAAGATTCATGCATGTGATGGACCTAATTAAGCTACAAGGATTACAGCATAAGTATGACTTTACATGGAGAAGTGAAGGAGAAGACAGAAAAAATAGGTACCCAGTGGGTACGCGTGCCTACTGCTTTTGTAATACAATTGTAAAGCTGAGGGCCCCTCTGAGATTTTGAGTGGGGGTGCGCCACCTGGGTCTCCAAGTGTTGACCCTATTTCAGACCAAAATATAAGATTTCCCATAACGTTTTTTGGACCTGTACTGATCTGTCACTACAAGCTAAATAAATGTAAATGTACGCCTTCGTATTTCCGTGAAAAAAATTCGGCTAGCCGAAATATAGTACACGTTTAAAACTATACATGTTGTTTCAGCTTTGCTATAGTCCTTGGACTACTCGCTTCTAAGTGTACCAACACTTTTGAACACGATTGTCTGAGAAACTTCTTTGATGAAATCGACTGTAGGATATCAAAAAATAGGAGAATGCTAGCCAAACTTGGCAGGCTCTTTTATTGTTGGAAACTACATTGTGTATTCTGCTTGAAGTTCATCGCTGCTTAATGACATCACAATGACGTCATGAAGATAATAACATTTGCAGCATTGAATGAAAATAACAGTAAAGTGCTTAAATGTTTTGATAAAAGTCACAAATAATAATAAACTTTGCAGTATTGACTAAAAATGACAGTAAAGTACTAAAATATTTTGTGAAAATAACGTAAAAAGGTGATTTCTGCAGTATTGGGCTTGTCATAACGGTTCACCCCTATTTGTGTTGTCAGAATGACATCATAAGTTGCTCTGATTATGAAGGGGAGCCAGGGTGGCGCAGAGGTTAAGTGCTTCGCCTCTCACCTCTGTGGCCCAGGTTCGATTCCCGGACGCGGCACCATATGTAAGTTGAGTTTGTTGGTATCTTGTCCTTGCACCAAGGGGTTAATTTCTCCGGGTAGATATGGTCAACTCAAGTATTGTAGAACATAGACATGGTCTTGTTTTAATAGAACAATATTATTGCCCAGTATGGTAGTAGTCATGGTCAAGTATATGGTACAATATGTTCTAACAGTTGGCAATCAGATTGCAAATTAATTTCCTGAAATTCACTGACCTTTATTATTTTGTTCATCTATGTTAGATGTACAATGTAGGATCTTAGGCTTTTACTTAGTGATGGAAAACTCATAATATATTCGATTTGCTAGGCTGATCAGGATGATGTTTGCCTTTATCTTATTTGTTTTGTAAGGAAGATTTGAAAACTTGATCTGTCATCACTTAACTCTTTCTTCCGCTCACCTCTTCAATTGTTTCATAGTGCATATACATTGTAGCTATAAAGGATAAAATTTAAATGGCAAAATATATGTATATCTCCCTAAATTTAAATGGCTTTAATATTTTAATCAGAGATAAAAGAAAATGCAAGGAACATAGAGGTATAAAATTAGATGATTCACATTAACATCACTGATTGTACTGTCATATTAAGCTTGGGATTAACATGTGATGATAGAAAATTAAGATTTACTTACCTTATGGTATATGTACTTCGCGATGAAAGCAACCGTCATTCTTGTTGACCAAGAGCTGCTTGTTTGAGTTTCAGTGGCAAAAGACTGTGTGACAAGAATTAGAAAGATAAATATAAACAAACAGTCATGCAGAACACATTTTATGTGCAGGGTTTTTCTGGAGGTGCATTTCAGGTAATATAATGTACATGTACATGAGAAAGATTGAACAAAATATTTGCAGGGACTGAAATCTAAAATTATAAGGTTATAAGTCATAAAAAAATCCCCTGAAGAAGCCTTCCATGTAAGGTGCTCATCAATAATAAATTTTCTTAATGCCAAGACACTTGAATGAAATCTTTCTTTCAATTTGCTAGATTTATTTTAAGATTACTTGGCAATGATGCTATTTTTTTTGTCGAGTCCCTATTAGCATATATTTAGAGGAACAACTTTAGAATACCCGGCCACTAAAACTTGGTAGTCGTAGCTACTGGCTACATACCTACAATATTATTGTAGTGTAGAGATGGCTACATGACTATGTGGCTACGTGCTTGGCTACATGGCTCCGTACTTGACTACATGGCTATGTGGAAATAATTATAGAATACCCCACAACTTGGATCATTAATAACTCATTTTCTTAAATTTTCATACAAACCTTCTAAAACCTAACCCTGAAATTTAAAAACACCCTAACCATTTTCGACCAAAAGTCATTAATAGAACGACACTACATACACCTGCACTATAATGGAGAATTTGGCACAGCTTTTATATGTGATCTTTGGACATGCGGGGTATTCTATAATTGTACCATGAACCTGTTTCCCCCCGTTTCGGCTAAACTATAGAATACCCGGCCACTTCAAAAGATCACTTGAAAACTGTACTAAACTATGCTAAATTCTTCATTATAGTGCAGGTGTATGTAGGATCGTTCTATGAATGATTTGGAGTCGAAAATGGTTAGTTTTTCTTTTTATTTCAGGATTAGGTTTTTAGAAGGTTTGTATGAAAATTTGAGAAAATGAATTATTAATGACATTTTTAAAGCCGCTGCACAGATGATAAAGAGAACCTTGCTGTAAAACTGCCGGATTCTTGAATAATAATCTAAACCGTTACAATATACCTTCAGCTAATCTCTTTGTGTCCGCGCTTGTGTACCTAGACCATTGTGTAATTTGGCCCTCTTGGATTTGAATGAGGAACACATACCTGGCATGCTTGTGTTTTACAAGCCAAGTAGCCATGTAGCTAGACTTTCTCTTAGCACCCCGCACGAAGGACTTTTCCCACTTGCGGCATGCCAAATTTACCGGTTGATTTTTCAACCGGAGGCGTGGCTTATGACGCACTAAGATTTGCCCAATCACAAAGCATCAATTCTTCAGGCATTGTATGTTGACGTGTCAAGTCAGTCGACCGTGGATGTGGTATTTACAATTTGATTGTAGTCAGAAAGAGTTTGTCAAAGGCGCAAAATGTAAGCTCCGCCCCTGAAACGTGTTTTCGCGCTAAAACATAATCCCCCGATTCAATTTCCTGCAAGTGAAACAAGTCAAACTTGCCTCTCCCTTCAATTCTCGCGCTCGATTTTTGACCCAGTAATCGCTTACCCAGTGACTCAGCGAGTTCGACTTGGAGCAAGTCTACCATGTAGCCATCTCTACACCATACAATTGCAGGTATGTATGCAGCCAGTAGCTATGACTCCCAAGTTTTAGTGGCCGGGTATTCTAAAGTTGTACCTAATTAGATTTAGTTACATTTAAACTAAGTTTATTGGCATTTAACCATTCATGAACGGTTCATTGATAGTACAATCTCTTCTTGGTCATCCAAGGCATGCGCATGGATGTAAAACTTATGTTATCTGCATACATACGTACACTAGATGATAAACTAGGAATTGCTAATAGCAAGTGAAGTGTTGCGATGTTACTCATCAAAAACTTAACAATTAGACCCGCAGCCCGAATGGGCTACGAGTCAATAGCCCATGAGGCGCAGCCGAATGGGCTATTTAACTCGTAGCCCATGAGGGCGAGAGGTCTAATTGTTTTAGTATAAACTAATTAGTCGGACAGTAGAAAATAATAGAAACAAACAAATTGAAGTTGAAAAAGTGTTATTATTTCGTGAAAATGCGTGCGGTTTTTCTCTACCATGGGCTATCACAAATAGACCTATAGTAGGGTAGCCAATCAGAATGCAGGATTTGTAATAGTCCACTAGTTGGTTTATAATAATAATAATTATTCACCGAAGTGGAGGTGAATAGTGGTGGATATTTACCGAGCCGCTTTGGTGAGGTAAATATCTACCACTATTCACTGACACTAAGGTGGTGAATAACCAGCACCAAATAGTTCTTTTATTTTCTGTCAAATGGACAAAAACTTGCGCGAGGTGATTGCTGCTTCGCTCGGAGGTGAATATGAAATCGTATTCACTGTTTGAGTAGCCAATCAGAGCACGCGAAAAGTGATATTCACTGGTGTGGTATATATTAATGGTTAATAGCCTCTGTGATGTTTACTGGATTTTTCTATATTTGTTCAAAAAAATGTTATTTTTGGCATCACAGTTTTTTTGAACTACTGTATTTCTTGTATTGAAAAAATAATATCTATTTCTCGGATATATTGCACCATAAAATAAATGCAGATCAGTATGTAATTCAACAATACAAGTGAATTAAATGATAAGCATGAAATTGTGTTGAATATAACTAGTACTAAATGGTACTAAATTCTTTGTTTTCCATTGCTTAGACTTAAATTACATGTAGTGTTATTTAGTACTAATTAGCTTGTAATGTTTTATGGTTTAATTATTGCTTGGACTTAATAAGGTCCTGCGATTTTTAAATATTTGTTTCTTCTATTTCTGAATGTATTTGGGTGGATTATGATATCATTATGTTTGAAATCACATGTAACATATATATCAGTGATATTGTTTTTATTCATAGATTGTAGTAACTCTCTTGAAGTTCAAATAAGTAACCATAATAGGTGATTTGTTAATTGTTTGTGCCACAACGGGTGATTGCTTCGAACTGTTTGCCTCAATGGGCGGTTTTATGGCATCAACAGGCGATTGATTTTGTTTTGTGGCCTCAACGGGCAGTGCTGTGGCTGATCAACGACAACGGGCGATTGAACTGGCGATTTAATGGTACAGCATTCAATTACATCCTGTCTCCTTAGATCAAAATTTGGTCGACTGTACCAGTATTCCAGTGCTGCACTGGACACGACTGTGCACATAACAGGGCTAAAAAACTCATAAAAGAACATTGTTTTTCCCTTGAAATTTCACTAAATCGTTCGTGACCTTGATGACTACTTCCAGCGATTGATAAAATTGTGTTTGACATGATAACGTTGTGGAAAAAGTAAACTTACCTCACTTCGTTGAGCATACAAACACAACGCAACAGAGCCCCATGTGGCCTGAGCATGCACAATTCTACGATGACTACCGCTGATAATACATAACTGCATCCTCACTCAAAAATCACCGGGCACGAAAAATCCAGAACGACTATTGTCTCGCATATAAAGCGCCCGGGACTCACTCGGTCACATGAAACACAGGTAATCCGTCAAAATTAGTGTCGCTGCTTGCCTAAGGGCTCCCAGAAATTACAGTTGGGCAAGTCATTAATGTATAACAGAAAAAACAGATGACCAAGAATACATCCTTGTGGAATACCACACTTGACAGTGCAAGAATCTGACAATTAAACTTCTGTGTACTCGTGTCATTTGTGTGCGATTTGTAAGGTAATTTGTGAACCACGCCAATGCTTTCGGTTGAACCCCGTAGAGATTTAATTTTGTTATGAGAATATTGTGATCAATAGTATCAAAAGCCTTTTTAAGATAGAGAAACGAGACAGCATTTATTAATCCATTGTCAATATTTAGAAACCATTCATTTGTGGCATCTAAAAGAGCTGTTACAGTTGAGTGTAAAGGCCTAATGCACCTAACAGTGGCCATCCCCTGGTGGGGGGGGGGGGGGGGGGGACCCCAGGTAGGGGAGGGGACTTTGTCTAAGACCCTTTGCAAACATTGTAATTTCTCCCACCCTCTAGGGGAAGATTACCAGTAAAATATATGAATTTGTCCCTCCCCTCTGGGGCACAAAATATTCAGGTTAATTTATATTTTTTACAATGAATCAAGAACATTGGCACAAAATGTTGCTTAATATACATGTATGGAAGACTAATGTTTCTAGAACACTCGGCTATAATTATCTAAATTAAGTGCCAAGGAAGCATGAAATAAGATGCAAATGGTTCAACTCACTCCAACCTCCATGTTTATAACCAGCGATCGTGATCACGAGATAACTTAGTCCTGACCTGGCCTCTCTTTAGGCCGCTCCGTAGACTGGAGATAGCTTTACATACCTTTGACATCTCTCCCCATGCCACAGGGACTTCTAACTTAATACACATACACTCATTTTATTTAACACAGATATACATGTACATGGAATCCCAGTCACCAGTCGATTTTCTTCCTTCTTAACTCTTGTGCGTGGTCTCCTCCCGCATGGTGACTAAGGCCCTGTCCACACTAATGTGTTTTTGAAAACCTCCATTTTTGGTTCCTCAAAAACGGATAAAAAGCTCTGCGTCCACACTGTCGTTTTTGCATCGTTTTCGACCGGCTGAAAAACGATGATCCAAGATGCGTTTTCGTTACCAGGCTCTGCTCGGATGTTTTTTGTGTGCTCTAATATCACCAGTGATACTATTGGCTCTTTTCGAAGCGCGAAAAACACTGTAAACAAGACGTGTTCGCTCAAAGTTTACAGTAAAAATGACAAAATCTTCAAAGAAAAAGACATCAGAAAATGAAACAGATCACTTCACCCGGACAGATGATGAAGTTTAAAGTAAAAAAAGTGGCCGAAAACGTAAAGCTACTGCTTGTAGATTAATCAGTGCCACATTTAACTCCAGGCAAGCAATCAAGCTAGAAAGAAGGCTAAACATCATAAACACAAGCTCGTCCGCTATATCAAATAGTGATTTGTTTACGCGCTAAAGCGGGAAACTGAGGCTTGCATAATGAGTTGTGACGTAAGTGTTTTTGAAAAGCTCAGTTTTCATAGATAAACATCTCCGTTTTTGATCATTTTAGTGTGGACGAACGGTAAAAACGGATAAAAAAGTATGCGTTTTCAAACGAAAACGGATTAGTGTGGACGGGGCCTGAGTCCAAGTCCTGCGCGTATTCTGTGGAAAAAAGGGTCCCTAGTCGCCCTGTGCATCTTCTCGCAAGGTTGCATAAAAAGAACAGTTAATAGAGCTCAGAGTTAACAGTTGCTCAGCTTAGGTTGAAATATAATTTATAAAATAGTTTCGATAGTACGCGCGCTCTGATTGGCTGTAAGCCGTGTTTCTATAACTCTATAGAAACATAGTAAGTTGAGCGCGCACTTGAGCTACTTGTGAGAATTTACGTTTTGGTTATCAAATTAAGCGAGCGTTTCCGTGCTTTTATTGGTTTATTTTATAAAGGAAATAGAAAACATTTCCCCCTTGTTTCTATAGAGTTATAGAAACACTTGTGGAAGTTTGGAAGAACTCGAAATAGCTGTGGAAACACTCGCCCTTCAGGCTCGTGTTCCCACTGGCATTTCTCGTTCTCCCAAACTCTCACTCGTGTTTCTATAACTCTATAGAAACACGGGAAATGTTTTCTATTTCTTAAAGGGCAACTGTGAAAGAAGGCTACTTTGTGACGTTTATACAAAGTCCCCTGTATTCTCTGTGGGGTAAGGTTTGAAGATACAAATCCCCCATATTTTCCCAACCCCTAGGAAAGATCCTTCTGCAAATCCACCATAAAGTCCCCACCCCCAGGGGATGGCCGCTGATAGGTGCATAAAATCTGACTGAAACTTTGCCAATATATTATGTTGAGTTAGGTAATCAATTTTATAGCCATATGTCTGTAAGCCGTCCAGTTGCATTCAGTATTTTTAATTACAGCTATTCGTTTCAGTCTGTCCCTCTCATGAATTAGGCTTTTGATGTTAGCTGTTAGCCAGGGAGCAGGGGCGAAAGTCTAAAGATAAGGACGTCGCGAGCTACGTACAAGGTACGTACAACGACAGCACATTCCCAACGCGAGACTAGATAAAAACGACATCAGATTTCCTTCTTTAAATTCAATTATATTCTTATTTACCCCGCACAAGATATAAACCATTTTCAAACCCAGACTTACCAGGAAAAACAGAATAACAACTAACTTACCTTCTTAGAATAGATCTTACAGCCAAAAGTTATAAGCCCACTCAGAGCTCTTCTCCTTTTCTAGGAAAAGTTGCTGATGGAGTGATATATCATGGATATTGCGGCTGGTTCCCGTATGTAGAACCCAGATTCCAAATTTTCGACTGTACCCACAGGCAGCCCAATCTATGGGTTTGTGCATGAAAATCTTATGGTGTTTTATAAATCCTTTTAAATTGCCGTACAATGTATAAATAAACATACCTTTTCTCTTCCATATTGTTTCCTTTGTGGTTTTTCTTCTCTTGGAACCAATTTAGCGTGTTTTTAGGAGTTTTTCCTCGAGGTGGTGAGTCGAGGTGGATGAAAAACTCCTAAAAAGACGCTAAATTGGTTCCAAGAGAAGAAAAACCACAAAGGAAACAACATGGAAGCGAAATGGTATGTTTATTTATACATTGTACGGCAATTTGAAAGGATTTTTAAAACCCTATACATATCTTCTATTTTCATGCACAAAACAGTTGGGCTGCCTGTGTTGTACCAAACCCGAAATGATCCCGAACCCGAAATGAAGTGATCCCCGAAACTATTCAAGCCGCACCTGAAGTGATCCCCGACCCGAAATGACATCCAAATCAGTACCCGAAACGATCCCGCATTAAACTGGGAATGGACTAAAGGTTTTGGACAAAATGTTTGCTAAACTTCTTGCTAAACGAAATAAAGCTCAAAAGTAAGAATGTTTACTAGTGTTTAACCAACACTAGCATATCAGACAACAAACAAACCTTGTCAATTGGCCAGGCAAGTTTCCGATCAAGACCTCTGGAACAAGTAGTTCACGCATGTCAACTTAAATATTAGCGTTGATAACGGCTGACCAGGCTATGATGACGGCTCAAATCATAGGAAAGTAACCCACCAACGAATCACCGCTCAGTACAAAAAGTGAATGCGCACTTCTGATATATCTCGTTACTAAACGCGCAATAATGGTAAATGTCTCCTACAGAAATTATAGATCTTAGAAAAGGGCACTGGCGTCAATGAAAAACTAAAGTCCGATAAGATAGTGGCGGTTATCTTAATGAAGGTGGTATATAAGACTTGCATTTCATTCTGCCGACTAAAAGCACTATTTCATTTCTTTATTTGCCACAGATATAAATACCATGATTACATGAATATACGGGGTTGCAGGTGGCGAGGGAGCCCAAATAGAAATCATTAGGCTTATGTGATTTTGGGCTACCTCTGACAACTGATTGTATTAAGAGGGCATCCATGTGAAAACCATGCACTCTGAAAAAATGAGTCTACATGGTACATCTCAGATTTTGTTCATATTTTGCACATATGTTACTATTGGCCTGGCATTAGACTTGGTAGAATATTTTGGAAAAATTCCAAAAACTGTAAGAGATATGGGGGTCAGTACGAACTGCCTCGGTTTGAGGGGTATTTCCACTATGTATTTTTAGTCATGTTTACAGAATATTTTTGAACAAACCATATAAGCTATATACACAAAACGTTTCTACAGCATAAACACGACCAATTGCAATTTAATTATGATATAAGTGCCAAAAAATATTCAGTATTCAAGGAGTAAGGCTTTCATGTACAAGTGACTTCCAAAATAATTTTTCACAAAGTCAAATTTTAGGGTAAAATGACATTCGAATACTATCGATGCGGCGAAATTGTAGAAGATGAGAGAGTTATTATTTTGTAGATCAGTCATTTGGAAATACAACTGGGGACTAAAAAGTTTGTAAAGTTTATTCAGCTTAGGAGCAGTGAGGCCAAAGTAACATGCATACTCCCAACGCCCGGGTCCAACGTAAATAAACAATCAACGCCAGATGCAAGCTGTATCGTGTGCAGAATAACGGGACAAATAACGGACAGGAATGAGAAACATAGCCCTAAAATAACTGGGTGATAAATTTATTTGTCACTTATGCCTATGGTTTTGCAATAAACAACAACTAATTAACAATCAACTTCAAAATATTAGAGAAATTAGTAATACGAAGGATGAATCAGCGATAAATGCATACCTGATTCTATACTTATTTGTGCTCTCCTCCCCAGCTCTGTCATGGTCTCGAAGCCACAACTTACGATAATTATCTTCTTGTCGATTTTACACCGAAAGAATATTTACCCATTATAGTTTATACAGATGGCTTTGTAGCATCCGCCATTTTATTTAGGACTAGAACCCAGTCTGCTGTTGTGCACCACAGGTAGCCCGAACACAGATGTGTACATTCCATGTGGAATATTGGAAGAAAAAACTCTCTACCGTTGAATCAGCCTTTCCTTTCTTGTCTATTTATATATGTATATTGCTGATCAGATCCCTACACGCTAGGAGATCCGGTGTTTTATCATTTCGTCTGTGGTGCCCAACATATATACCAGAGTGGGTAATTTATATTGAAATATTTATGAATCTCATGAAACAGAACTGAAAATAATCATAATGCACTACTTAATACATCTACATAATTTTGTTTGCAAAACTTTAATTTTTTTCAAGCTGATTATAGGTTAAAATTACCCATGATGCACCTGATATATGTAACTGTTATGGGGTCAAATGTTTGCATACATTCATACACAAGGTCACAACAATGAATTATAAATGATTTCTAACATCCCGTGCATATATCCTGTATATTCACACGACCCACATACGGACATCCCAATAAAATGTTCCGATTCCAATCGCCAGACCGACCCAATTTTTTTGGGAAAAGTTAACAAAAATACAAAGCTTGACATTGACCCAATTTTTGGGAAAAGTTAACAAAAAAAATTTGAAGAGCATACTTTCAACTACACCTCTTTTCCTAGCTCTCTACGTATTTGCATTTTATTGGGATGGCCTAATCAGATGTGTCGGTGCCGAACTGGAGCGCAGTGCCATCCTGGAAAGCGAAGTTCAGAAATGTCTGACGTATGTTGCTATTGCTACAAACTATCTTAGAAAAGGGTTCAGAAAACATCTGGGTGAACGATGAAGCATATTGTGTCGATCGTGACAGACTTTATCCAGACCTGAATTACGCTGGATTTACATATACATGTATGTGCGGGGCGCTTGTTCAGACACACGGTAAGCCACGCAGTTTACAAGCATGAGTAGTTATGTTAGTTATCTTCCCATTAATGCGGCTGACCAACAAGCACTGAGGGTGGTCACTGCCAGATATTTGTTTAAAGTGCATATGAGCCTTCCTGCAATTTTCATAGCTATGAATCTCAGAAAAGTTTTGAGCACTCCTGCGAAGAAATGTTTGGTTTACAGAGAATACTCTATCTTCTACGCTTGTTTGAAATCGTGGAAACGTGACCTTTCCTGACCCATGACCGCGTAAGTAAATGCCTGGGTCGATACCTCGGTCGACGTCATCTCATTAATGCATTATTCTCCATGGCACCTTTCTATCACAACAACATCGATTTTTAGATAATATACACAGTTTATGAGCTGTTAGTAAAGGAAAAAGTCATATTAGTGAAAATTGTAAGTTTTTATTCAAATTGTTGCAAAGTTGAATTAATTAAATGACGTCTACCGAGGTATCGACCCAGGCTTTTACTGACGCGGTCATGGGTCAGGAAAGGTCACGTTTCCACGATTTCAAACAAGCGTAGAAGATAGAGTATTCTCTGTAAACCAAACATTTCTTCACAGGGGTACTCAAAACTTTCCTGAGGTTCATAGCTATGAAAATTGCACGAAGGCTCATATGCACTTTAACGTCCAAAGTGGTTCCTTAGCGTCCTGTGATACACAGCTGCTGATGAATACGAGCGTCGTGAGATGCAATCTCGTTCCCAGAGCCCGCGATCTTTTGACCAGCGCCAAGATACTGGCCAAAAGATCGCGGGTTATGAGAACGAGATTGCGTGAGACGGGACCGCCATTTTACGTGATCATCCGATCGAGGCACGAGGGATCGAAAAGGCGTAGGCGCGAACACTGCGCTTCTCAGTTTCTCTTAATGTTGCCTGGGTGGCTAATTGAACGAGCAGGAAGCATACAAATGTTTTGCTGCACGGGTGGATATACGAGGAAACGTTGTTGCAGAAAAAAAACTAACGAATGCGCACTGTGTCAAATTGTCTTGCCGGTGGGGTCTGGGTTTGTGTTGCTAAGAAACACATATACTGTGCCGTGTCACTGGAGCATAGTAAACATTGTTTTCCTCTATAGCCAACGTGAAAACATTGTTGCGGAAGCAAATTTTGCTTCATCGAAACAAAAAAATGTCTTTGAAATGCTTCAGAAAAATGTTTTCCTTCCTGGAAGATTGATTTTTTTTCCGCACATTTTCCCGCGGACTTTGACTCGTTTTTACAGACAAATGTATGGAAAACTAAATCCACGATTGCATGCTTCCCAGCACAGCTACATCCCTCAAATTTCGATCAATTAATCTTTTACCTGCTATCTTAAGTTTGTATCTGAAGAATATTTCAGAAATTCGATTTTACCGATTTTATTTGTCATCGGATTCCCATACAAACGCTGTATTTCGCGCCATGTTTACACCCCTTTCAAAATGCCGGAATTATAATAAACCGCGAACTGGTCTATTACCTTAAAACTGTAAAGAAATACGTTATTCTTTGTGTACGAGGTTTGTAGTTTCTCAGCTGTAGGATGTCCAGTATCCGCGGGGAACACTGAGGATATCAGGACACGTGACTTGTCCCTTCGTGTGTACCGACCTTTACGTCTGCGAGCGAGCGAGGCGCGCGGCGTGATTTTGTTTTTCACTTGTGTGGGTTGTTCTTTTATCTTTTGTTTTCCATATAGATTTTCTTTGTTTTTTTTATGCAACGAGCTCCGCTATAATGAGATACGAGGACGACAGTAACAAATCGCATACAAGTGTATCACAGGCAGCTTTAAGCAGAGAGTGAGCCATTATGCACTAGTCTAAGTAAACCCCCACCCCCCTCCCCCTCCCACCCTGTCCCGGGTTGGGGGAGGAGGCGGAGGGGGGGGGGGGGGGGGGGGGGGGGGGGTTACTTTGACTAGTGAATTACCACCCGGCCCTAAAATCAAAAATGAATAAAATACCCTGTCTAGACAGTACAGTACAGGTGAAAATATTTATAGATTTTATGATAATTTTACTTGACACGCGCCATCACAACATCCGCGCCAAGTGCCAAGGCATTTCATACAATTCTTAGTAAGGGGGTCGGGACATGACTTCAACGGTAATATAGTTGTTTTTCCCTGGTAACGCCGAGAAGATATGCCACATTCCCTCGTTGAATATACAAAAAATTAGCACTTGATCAAGTCCAAATCAATCTCGTGGATAGGGCGGGAAATACACGTGCAGACGTTACACGCAGTTCCTGTCACGCAATTCTTGAGATATCATTATATCACTACAGGGATTTCATCTATTTCGGTGATACCACATTTGATTTCATGGATTATACACACATTTTGGTATTTCAACGGAACGAACAGAATATTATGCACAAGATTGAAACAAATTGAGTCCGTAACAAGGTAGTAACGACATCAGAATGGCTTCCCGTTGCTGAATCTAAACGGTTCTAACTTGGCCAACTATTCGATGAGCATATAATAAAGGGCTTCCAAGAAAACGAAACCATTAGGTTTTTTTTTATTATGAAAAGAAAACATCGTTCCTTTACAGAATAAAAACTAAAAACTTGAATAGAGAATCGGCCGAAGAACCTAAATACGACTGTACGTGCATTTCTACTTGTCACTCATTCACCCCGCTACAGAGTCTCGCAAAATTCAGAGTGACTCGCCGGATTAGAAGCTGTATTTAAAGCGTAGCGTAGTTTGAAATCCTCTATATATCATATTCAAAGAAAATTCATTGTCTTTGATCCAATCAAACAATTTTAAACGAAGATACTGCCATAAACTATGAGTACCTATTTTTCAGCTTTGACTCCGTCAAACTCGACAATAATTCAGTCACTTTAGACATCTGCATATCGGGTGATGGACTTGGTCACCCTTCAAAACTAAAATAATATTGAAAATGAATGTGCATTCGAATTCTTAAAGCAATTATTGGCAGAAAATCTGTGAAGTTCACCGTATTTTCGATTTTAATCGAAAAAAAATCGCCGTGTCACCATATCGGCGTTTGTTTAATAACTGAACATTGCGGATTTTGAGAGTGCGTACTCTCTAACCCAGCATTAACTTTACAGATATTTTTTTTACCAGATGCAAAGATCTATTGTAAGTCAATCTAGAAATATTTCTAAATTCAAAGAAAAGAAGGCCGCAACTCTGCAAACGGCCATTGCCAGACAGCATTTATCGGGTTTTAAAACGACCTATTAAAGTAGCGTTAAATAAAAATTCGACAGAAGCGACAAAATATAAATAAAATTAGTTGATTTTGGTTTTAATATGCTGACGGGACTTAGTACTAAAGCAGGTAAAAATATTCTCTTTCTACTTAAAATCATTTGCGATTGCGACATGTTACAACATAAGGTATATTTTGCTCTGATTTTGAGCATTTCAGGGGTCAAACAGTTTGATTGTCATATCTCAAAGGCCTTTTACATTTCAGCCAAACTATTTCACATGGGACATTAGCTAGTTAAGATATAAATGTGTGCCAAGTTTAAAGGAAATCGGAGAGGTGCACTGTAGACTCGTCTGCATGGTTTTCACATGGATCCTCTCTTAAAAACATTGCAGGAGCGGCTTTTTAATTTAATAAATTTAATTTCTCTTTTTTTTTTTTTTTTCTGAACCAGATAAACATTTCAAGAGTATTTCCATCGTATTGTGTACCTGTCGTGTATTATGGTAGACAGGTTTAATCTGAATTGTTTTAAACCTACGAGAATGGCTAGTCTTGTGTCAAATGTGATTCGTACAGTGTACCACAGGCAGCCCAATCTCAAGATTTGTGTATTTACACGCTTACAAATATCGCTTGAATAGTTCATATTATAAATCCTTCCAAAACATGTATGTTAGACAAATAAATACACGACTTCATCCTACAATGTTTCAGTTGTGGTTATTCATACCTCTGAGCTCTTCTAGGGTCGTTTCCGATGTTTTTTTCCGAACCTCTTTCCCTCACCTATATGAATAACCACAACTGAAACATTGTAGGGTGAAGTCGTGTATTTATTTGTCTAACATACATGTTTTGGAAGGATTTATAATATGAACTATTCAAGCGATATTTGTAAGCGTATAAATACACAAATCTTGAGATTGGGCTGCCTGTGATATGGCGAGTACTAAGCTTACCAAAGGAGACTAAAAAAACAATTTGCATTAAAACACTCACCTTGTCGTTTGATTCCCGAGATGAAGAGAAAATCTCTCCACATAACCATTTTCCCCCAAAAAAATCGGGGCTTTAATAAAACTGAGCCACTTGAAATTTCCCTATATTGCAGGAATCTATAAAACATTGAGTCGCTGCATAGTAATTTTTTTTGTCGAAAATGTCGGTTATCCATCGAATTTTCATTTCAGGAAGCTCCACGACGGTTGAATCTCAGAAGCCGTCATTTTGTAATTGCCACAAAATTCATCACATATCAAATATCGATGAGATAAGCCCTCGGTGGATCCTCGTTGTTATGGGAGCTAAATGTGTGCGAATAAATTAGCTTCCCTTGAATTAATCAAGTCGTGGAAGTGCTAACTGCACATGCGTGAACTAAATTTCCAGCGCCGGTGAAACAGCTGTCGTGCAGGTAATTGTTCCAGAGGTTTTAAAATGTTTTGCCTTTACAGTTGTAAACCTCTGTAACTCAGGGCCCGGTTATTCGAAGCAAGGGTAAGCACTAAAAGCAAAGACGGTTAAAGCAACTCTCAACGAACTTTGCAAATAAGAACTTATGTTTCGTACCAAAACAGAGGGCTGCTTTTACTTTCTTTCAGTTTCCCGCCCAATCTCGTACCTAGACCCCATTTGTTTCTTATTGCTCGACGAACAAAATAGGGCTCCGGAAGAAACTGAATTTTATGTATTCTACCTGGCTGTTCTGAACAATGCAATTTCACAGGAAGACAATCATAAAGCCGTTTTATTTGGACAAAGGTATTGAAAATTAGGGCTTATCTAAACGCTAAAAACCGTTGAATTTTATCTAAATGGTTTCCACTACAAGTCTTCTGGGAGTCTTAGACACATTGGGTGTTGTCACGGTAAAGCAAGGTAGGAGTTGAGTGATTTAGGAGAAGAGTCAACTTCTTTGGTTTATTTAGATTAATTATTGACCAATGAAAATGCCATTTAGGATTATAAGGTATAAGACTTTTCCAGAATGGCTCCTTTTCTCTACACAGATAAAAAGCAGCAGCGGATCCAGGATTTGAAAAAGGGGGGTGACTATTTTGACCGGTACAGTTTCTGGTGCGAAATTTCTTACAAAATTTGAACGAATGTATTTTATTTTTACGAATTCTTATACAGAATTTGTTTTTGGTGGGGGGGGGGGGGGGGGGGGGGGGGGTGACATGTCACCCCCGTAACCACCCCTGGATCCGCCACTGAAAAAGTTTTCCAAACAAAAAAATATTTCCAATGGAAGCCGTGATCACCCGAAGTGTATGATGTGGATTGAGTAGTTATCGATATTAATTTTTGAACCAAACTTCAATTTAAGTCCTGAATGGAAATGCAATTAAGCCGATGATCATAAATTCTACTTCTAAATTGTTATTAGAGGCCGGGAGGTCTGTAAATAACAATTGCGTTTGCAATCGAATTCGGTCTTGTGGACAAATGCAGCCGCACTTTATAGTTATTTTTGTAAAATGATATCGTACGCTATTTGAAAGATATTTTTTTTCGGCGGCCATTTTGGAATTAAAGCGAGGCAATCCATTGCTTTTGCTAGGGTAGCCTTCCACTTGGAACGAATATAGGCAAACGCGGAAAAAAAAACACGAAGCATTGCCTCGCTTTGAAACCAAGATGGCCACCAGGGCCTAATTGTTCGAAGTAGGGTTAAATCGCTAGGGTTAAATGGCAGTTCGAACAACAGGGCCCTGGTGAAAAGAGTGGATAATACACTAGAAGGCTGGTTTTATTCCTCTAACACTGATGCGTTATTCGGCATTAGACACTTAAACGATGTTAAATCTAACACTTGTTTTTGTTTCACTTGAGCTTTGACACTTGATGCGTGTGCTCATTGTGAACATGATATAATTAGCTCATCAATGCAATGGCTTTGTTTTCTGGTCTTATTGATGGTTCTACGGATTACTGAGATATTTGCATATACGTCGATGCTACGCTCGCGTTCGTAATTAAAGCAAAAACTGGCGGATTAATGAAAATGTTAAGGAAATGGAAGTCAGTCTGTAGTTATCGCATTCAGTGAAAAGTTACAAGTATAAAATAGGTCTTTGAGAAACTAGTCAGAGCTGACTTTAAAGTCGTCAAAACAGTGTGGGCGAGTCTTTAAAAGCGTGATTAAGCTAATTGGGAATTTAGGGTAATCTTTACTTCGGTTTGCGATCTAGTGAGCTACGGTTTCGTGGCTAAAATCTTATTCCCTTTGGAGAAATAACTAGTGGTTTTTCTACCTGTGATTCTAAACTTAATGGCAACCAATTTTTAACAATTCTAAGGTATTATACACGTAAAAACGGTTAAATCTAACACTTATCTTTGTTCTACTTGAGTTGATTGTTTCGAAGTTTGAATTAGGTTAAGAGTGATGATGGCATTGTTTACCGTGTATTGTTAATAAATTGTATGGACTACTCCTGTTATCGCATATAAGTAGATGGGTAAATCATGCGATGATCATTCACTTGAACTATCAACATCCTCGAGGAGACCTCGTCACGTGAAATTACCGTGAGATCATGCAGCACCTGGCAATTTTAATCGCTCTTGTACTGGGAAGTCTGTGCCTGGAAACTGGACTTGGTGCAAAATGGTAAGCGGAACCGACTCCAATAAACAATTGTGTTGGCACGATGCGCGGCAATTTTAAAATGTTTGGTCGCGGCGTTAGGTTTGCCGAACTAACTTGTTATGATGTTCTCTCTCAGGAAGGCAGAGAAGATTGTACAAAGAGAGGTGAGTGTCTGTTAATATTTGAAAATTAAGGATGTTGCTTGAAGAGTTTTATTGACCTGCTATCGTCGAACCCGTGTTGATGAATAAAGAAGATATAGTGCGTTCGTTGAGTTGCCTGATCTGTTCATTTTAAGATGGTTTGGAATAGCTCGCTTGTCTAGCGCGCAAATGAGTCGGTATGAACCGCATTTGTGATTTGAAAGCAAAGAAGTGTTTGTAAATTGCTTTGGGGTAACACTTGTTGGACATTAATCATTTTTGGTACTCTTGTCTATGTACTCTTAGCGGCCGGTGAGACTTGAACAGGAGATCAGCTAATAAAATTGAATGAGCCGTAAAAAGAGATTTGTTTTATAGATTACTACTAGCATTTAAATGCAGTCCATCTGATTACCACTACTTTCCTGCCATAGTAATTAATGTCCTGAAGCGAAGTGTAGCCGTGGATTAAAGGCAGCCGCGGCTCTCGTTCTTTTTTTAGTATCGCAATATTGTTGGACGAAATCCGTGTGTTTTTATATCTCCTTTTCAACGTTCCTTCATTATTGGACAGGCTTACGAGAAGCTGCTGGAAAGTGTTCGTACTGGCGCCGAGATGGGTCTGACAGAATGCAAACAACAGTTCAAAAACAACAAGTGGAATTGCAGTACAACTTTGAAATCCAACAGCCTTCCGCACATGGCCACATTGGGCGTTGTCACGGTAAAGCAAGGTAGGAGTTGAGTGATTTAGGCGGAGAGTCAACTTGTTTGGCATCTAGGATTATAAAGTATAAGACTTTTCCAGAATGGCTACATTTCTCTACACAAATAAGACGTTTTCACTTTCAAACACAAAATTCTTTCCAATGGAAGCCGGGATAACCCAAGTGTGGGCATAGTTTGATTAAACAGAGGAACAATAAAAGACATCTAAGACTGCATTTAATTTTGCCAAAGTTGTTTTATTTCTCTACTCACAGAAGAATTACAGTTAGCTAAATACCAGTGAATCAGTAGGACAGTGTTTTACTTGGACGAATTCTTCTTGTTTAATTTAGCAACTAAAGAGACAGCCTTCTTCCATAGTATCAGCGCCGCTGGTGTGACCTACTCACTGACAAGGGATTGCCGAAAAGGAATGTTCGAAAATTGCGCATGCCAACAATCCAAGCGCAAGTCAGCTTTAGACTGGAGCGGGTGTAATGATGACGTGAGGTTTGGTGAAGTTCTGGCGAGACACTTTCTCGATAAGCTGAGGAAGAGAGGCAAGGCAAGGACGGTCATTACTCTACACAACTACGCTGTAGGACGAAAGGTGAGTGAACTGAAACCAATTTCTCACAGCGCTATTTGCCCTCAACAGTTTTGTTGCCATCAGTCGGCCGATTATTTCATTGATGCTGAAAAATGAAAACTAGCTTTGATTTGTAAAAAATGGTATCGATGAGTTAATGTTACGATGGGATAGATTGAAAGTAGCGCTTTCAAAGAGTTGACAATCCAAGCGAATCTAATGCCGCTGAAGTATTATTGATATCAAAATAGAGGTTTAGTTTTTTGTTCGTTAATGACTTGAAGACAAACTTCAACTAAATGATCTCTATAGAAAATATGGCGTTTCAAAGGCAGAACATGTTTGTTATGATGTTGGAGGTTGCTGATATGGATCGTTTTCGCTAAGTCACGTCCATATGTTGATGTTTTAGGCGGTTAAAGCAACTCTCAACGAACTTTGCAAATGCCACGGAGTTTCCGGTAGCTGTTCAACACGGAGTTGCTGGAAAAGCATGGCATCCTTCGCCGCAGTCGGGGACTATCTAAGGGAAAAGTACCAGAACGCCAAAAAAGTTCGCGTTGAGAACAATAAGCTTGTTGAGAAGCTTGCTCCAAAATTATTCATTGCGCTGGAAAGAAAGGACCGCAGTCTCGTCTTCCTCAAGTCCTTCCCAGATTACTGCCATCCAAATGCAGCCATAGGGTCAGCTGGTGTCCTGGGACGAAAATGTAGCAGTGACAGTCCCTATTACGCCAAGTGCAGTGAATTGTGTACTTCATGTGGTTTCAAGATGGACAAGAAGTTGATCATAAAGAGTTATAAGTGCAATTGTAAATTTGTATGGTGTTGTGATGTTAAGTGTAGCATGTGTAAGAAATTGGTTGCTGTAGGAACTTGTAGAAGAGGATAGTATTTGTCAATCAGGATAAGAACGAAATTGAAGTTATTACAATGTAAGAAAGTTCATGTTATTTATGAAGATGGTTTTGTAATCATCGCCTGGTTAAAATAAACTGAAATATAATAAAAGGCGCAGTCACAGTTTTGTCATAATTGTACCTAAAGTTCTCACTAGAATCTATGATGATCTCTCGGATCTCATGGATTGATAAGCAACAACATTGAGACCAGTTCAACTTTGTAATAATCAGAATTTGTGTATTTAAAATAACATAAAATAGGAATACTTTGCGTTTGTTATTAACTTGAGGGATCATTTGGGGTGCATATTATTTCTGGTTTGAATCTATTATTGCTATTGAATTATGGTGGTCCATGTTTGTTAAATGAGAACTTGTCCGTAGAGAATGTCGGCTCTTCTTCAAAATAGCCTACTCATGCCGTAGAAAAAAAAACCTAGTGTATGATGTGGATTGAGTAGTTGTCGATATGAATTTTTGAACCGAACTTCAATTTAAGTCCTGAATGGAAATCCAATTAAGCCGATGATCATAAATTCTACTTCTAAATTGTTATCAGAGGGGAGGTCTGTAAATAAGAATTGCGTTTGCAATCGAATTGGGTCTTGTGGACAAATGCAGCCGCACTCTATTGGTGGGTTGCAACCCAATCCCCAGAGATTCAGATAACAAAGACGTGGCCGCCATGTTGGATGAACTAACAAGAGAAGCTAACGAGGAATCTTTTGTTATTGTCATCCAACATGGCGGCCATGACGTCACATGCAACCCAGCAATAGTTATTTTTGTAAAATGATATCGTACGCTATTTGAAAGATTTTTTTTGGGGTGGCCATTTTGGATTCAAAGCGAGGCAATCCTTTGCTTTTGCTAGGGTAGCCTTCCACTTGGAACGAATATAGGCAAACAGAAAAACAACAACAACGAAGCATTGCCTCGCTTTGAAACCAAGATGGCCACCGGGGCCTAATTGTTCGAAGTAGGGTTAAATCGCTAACCCGTGCTTTAAAACCATACAGATAAAAATTACAACTTTATCCCTATCCTAAGGAAAAAGTTACCGTACTTCGAACAACACGGCCCTGGTGAAAAGAGTGGATAATACACTAGAAGGCTGGTCTTATTCCCCTAACACTGATGCGTTATTCGGCATTAGACACTTAAAAGATGTTAAATCTAACACTTGTTTTTGTTTCACTTGAGCTTTGACACTTGATGCGTGTGAACATGATATAATTAGCTCATCAATGCAATGGCTTTGTTTTCTGGTCTGATTGATGGTTCTACGGATTACTGAGATATTTGCATATACGTCGATGCTACGCTCGCGTTCGTAATTAAAGGAAAAACTGGCGGATTAATGAAAATGTTAAGGAAATGCAAGTCAGTCTGTAGTTATCGCATTCAGTGAAAAGTTACAAGTATAAAATAGGTCTTTGAGAAACTAGTCAGAGCTGACTTGAAAGTCGTCAAAACAGTGTGGGCAAGTCTTTAAAAGCGTGATTAAGCTAATTGGGAATTTAGGGTAATCTTTACTTCGATTTGCGATCTAGTGAGCTACGGTTTCGTGGCTAAAATCTTATTCCCTTTGGAGAAATAACTAGTGGTTTTTCTACCTGTGATTCTAAACTTAATGGCAACCAATTTTTAACAATTCTAAGGTATTATACACGTAAAAGCTGTTAAATCTAACACTTATCTTTGTTCTACTTGAGTTGATTGTTTCGAAGTTTGAATTAGGTTAAGAGTGATGATGGCATTGTTTACCGTGTATTGTTAATAAATTGTATGGACTACTCCTGTTATCGCATATAAGTAGATGGGTAAATCATGCGATGATCATTCACTTGAACTATCAACATCCTCGAGGAGACCTCGTCACGTGAAATTACCGTGAGATCATGCAGCACCTGGCAATTTTAATCGCTCTTGTACTGGGAAGTCTGTGCCTGGAAACTGGACTTGGTGCAAAATGGTAAGCGGAACCGACTCCAATAAACAATTGTGTTGGCACGATGCGCGGCAATTTTAAAATGTTTGGTCGCGGCGTTAGGTTTGCCGAACTAACTTGTTATGATGTTCTCTCTCAGGAAGGCAGAGAAGATTGTACAAAGAGAGGTGAGTGTCTGTTAATATTTGAAAATTAAGGATGTTGCTTGAAGAGTTTTATTGACCTGCTATCGTCGAACCCGTGTTGATGAATAAAGAAGATATAGTGCGTTCGTTGAGTTGCCTGATCTGTTCATTTTAAGATGGTTTGGAATAGCTCCCTTGTCTAGCGCGCAAATGAGTCGGTATGAACCGCATTTGTGATTTGAAAGCAAAGAAGTGTTTGTAAATTGCTTTGGGGTAACACTTGTTGGACATTAATCATTTTTGGTACTCTTGTCTATGTACTCTTAGCGGCCGGTGAGACTTGAACAGGAGATCAGCTAATAAAATTGAATGAGCCGTAAAAAGAGATTTGTTTTATAGATTACTACTAGCATTTAAATGCAGTCCATCTGATTACCACTACTTTCCTGCCATAGTAATTAATGTCCTGAAGCGAAGTGTAGCCGTGGATTAAAGGCAGCCGCGGCTCTCGTACTTTTTTTAGTATCGCAATATTGTTGGACGAAATCCGTGTGTTTTTATATCTCCTTTTTAACGTTCCTTCATTATTGGACAGGCTTACGAGAAGCTGCTGGAAAGTGTTCGTACTGGCGCCGAGATGGGTCTGACAGAATGCAAACAACAGTTCAAAAACAACAAGTGGAATTGCAGTACAACTTTGAAATCCAACAGCCTTCCGCACATGGCCACATTGGGCGTTGTCACGGTAAAGCAAGGTAGGAGTTGAGTGATTTAGGCGGAGAGTCAACTTGTTTGGCATCTAGGATTATAAAGTATAAGACTTTTCCAGAATGGCTACATTTCTCTACACAAATAAGACGTTTTCACTTTCAAACACAAAATTCTTTCCAATGGAAGCCGGGATAACCCAAGTGTGGGCATAGTTTGATTAAACAGAGGAACAATAAAAGACATCTAAGACTGCATTTAATTTTGCCAAAGTTGTTTTATTTCTCTACCCACAGAAGAATTACAGTTAGCTAAATACCAGTGAATCAGTAGGACAGTGTTTTACTTGGACGAATTGTTCTTGTTTAATTTAGCAACTAAAGAGACAGCCTTCTTCCATAGTATCAGCGCCGCTGGTGTGACCTACTCACTGACAAGGGATTGCCGAAAAGGAATGTTCGAAAACTGCGCATGCCAACAATCCAAGCGCAAGTCAGCTTTAGACTGGAGCGGGTGTAATGATGACGTGAGGTTTGGTGAAGTTCTGGCGAGACACTTTATCGATAAGCTGAGGAAGAGAGGCAAGGCAAGGACGGTCATTACTCTACACAACTACGCTGTAGGACGAAAGGTGAGTGAACTGAAACCAATTTCTCACAGCGCTATTTGCCCTCAACAGTTTTGTTGCCATCAGTCGGCCGATTATTTCATTGATGCTGAAAAATGAAAACTAGGTTTGATTTGTAAAAAATGGTATCGATGAGTTAATGTTACGATGGGATAGATTGAAAGTAGCGCTTTCAAAGAGTTGACAATCCAAGCGAATCTAATGCCGCTGAAGCATTATTGATATCAAAATAGAGGTTTAGTTTTTTGTTCGTTAATGACTTGAAGACAAACTTCAACTAAATGATCTCTATAGAAAATATGGCGTTTCAAAGGCAGAACATGTTTGTTATGATGTTGGAGGTTGCTGATATGGATCGTTTTCGCTAAGTCACGTCCATATGTTGATGTTTTAGGCGGTTAAAGCAACTCTCAACGAACTTTGCAAATGCCACGGAGTTTCCGGTAGCTGTTCAACACGGAGTTGCTGGAAAAGCATGGCATCCTTCGCCGCAGTCGGGGACTATCTAAGGGAAAAGTACCAGAACGCCAAAAAAGTTCGCGTTGAGAACAATAAGCTTGTTGAGAAGCTTGCTCCAAAATTATTCATTGCGCTGGAAAGAAAGGACCGCAGTCTCGTCTTCCTCAAGTCCTCCCCAGATTACTGCCATCCAAATGCAGCCATAGGGTCAGCTGGTGTCCTGGGACGAAAATGTAGCAGTGACAGTCCCTATTACGCCAAGTGCAGTGAATTGTGTACTTCATGTGGTTTCAAGATGGACAAGAAGTTGATCATAAAGAGTTATAAGTGCAATTGTAAATTTGTATGGTGTTGTGATGTTAAGTGTAGCATGTGTAAGAAATTGGTTGCTGTAGGAACTTGTAGAAGAGGATAGTATTTGTCAATCAGGATAAGAACGAAATTGAAGTTATTACAATGTAAGAAAGTTCATGTTATTTATGAAGATGGTTTTGTAATCATCGCCTGGTTAAAATAAACTGAAATATAATAAAAGGCGCAGTCACAGTTTTGTCATAATTGTACCTAAAGTTCTCACTAGAATCTATGATGATCTCTCGGATCTCATGGATTGATAAGCAACAACATTGAGACCAGTTCAACTTTGTAATAATCAGAATTTGTGTATTTAAAATAACATAAAATAGGAATACTTTGCGTTTGTTATTAACTTGAGGGATCATTTGGGGTGCATACTATTTCTGGTTTGAATCTATTATTGCTATTGAATTATGGTGGTCCACGTTTGTTAAATCAGAACTTGTCCGTAGAGAATGTCGGCTCTTCTTCAAAATAGCCTACTCATGCCGTAGAAAAAAAAACCTAGTGTATGATGTGGATTGAGTAGTTGTCGATATGAATTTTTGAACCGAACTTCAATTTAAGTCCTGAATGGAAATGCAATTAAGCCGATGATCATAAATTCTACTTCTAAATTGTTATCAGAGGGGAGGTCTGTAAATAAGAATTGCGTTTGCAATCGAATTGGGTCTTGTGGACAAATGCAGCCGCACTCTATAGTTATTTTTGTAAAATGATATCGTACGCTATTTGAAAGATTTTTTTTGGGGTGGCCATTTTGGATTCAAAGCGAGGCAATCCTTTGCTTTTGCTAGGGTAGCCTTCCACTTGGAACGAATATAGGCAAACAGAAAAACAACAACAACGAAGCATTGCCTCGCTTTGAAACCAAGATGGCCACCGGGGCCTAATTGTTCGAAGTAGGGTTAAATCGCTAACCCGTGCTTTAAAACCATACAGATAAAAATTACAACTTTATCCCTATCCTAAGGAAAAAGTTACCGTACTTCGAACAACACGGCCCTGGTGAAAAGAGTGGATAATACACTAGAAGGCTGGTCTTATTCCCCTAACACTGATGCGTTATTCGGCATTAGACACTTAAAAGATGTTAAATCTAACACTTGTTTTTGTTTCACTTGAGCTTTGACACTTGATGCGTGTGAACATGATATAATTAGCTCATCAATGCAATGGCTTTGTTTTCTGGTCTGATTGATGGTTCTACGGATTACTGAGATATTTGCATATACGTCGATGCTACGCTCGCGTTCGTAATTAAAGGAAAAACTGGCGGATTAATGAAAATGTTAAGGAAATGCAAGTCAGTCTGTAGTTATCGCATTCAGTGAAAAGTTACAAGTATAAAATAGGTCTTTGAGAAACTAGTCAGAGCTGACTTGAAAGTCGTCAAAACAGTGTGGGCAAGTCTTTAAAAGCGTGATTAAGCTAATTGGGAATTTAGGGTAATCTTTACTTCGATTTGCGATCTAGTGAGCTACGGTTTCGTGGCTAAAATCTTATTCCCTTTGGAGAAATAACTAGTGGTTTTTCTACCTGTGATTCTAAACTTAATGGCAACCAATTTTTAACAATTCTAAGGTATTATACACGTAAAAGCTGTTAAATCTAACACTTATCTTTGTTCTACTTGAGTTGATTGTTTCGAAGTTTGAATTAGGTTAAGAGTGATGATGGCATTGTTTACCGTGTATTGTTAATAAATTGTATGGACTACTCCTGTTATCGCATATAAGTAGATGGGTAAATCATGCGATGATCATTCACTTGAACTATCAACATCCTCGAGGAGACCTCGTCACGTGAAATTACCGTGAGATCATGCAGCACCTGGCAATTTTAATCGCTCTTGTACTGGGAAGTCTGTGCCTGGAAACTGGACTTGGTGCAAAATGGTAAGCGGAACCGACTCCAATAAACAATTGTGTTGGCACGATGCGCGGCAATTTTAAAATGTTTGGTCGCGGCGTTAGGTTTGCCGAACTAACTTGTTATGATGTTCTCTCTCAGGAAGGCAGAGAAGATTGTACAAAGAGAGGTGAGTGTCTGTTAATATTTGAAAATTAAGGATGTTGCTTGAAGAGTTTTATTGACCTGCTATCGTCGAACCCGTGTTGATGAATAAAGAAGATATAGTGCGTTCGTTGAGTTGCCTGATCTGTTCATTTTAAGATGGTTTGGAATAGCTCGCTTGTCTAGCGCGCAAATGAGTCGGTATGAACCGCATTTGTGATTTGAAAGCAAAGAAGTGTTTGTAAATTGCTTTGGGGTAACACTTGTTGGACATTAATCATTTTTGGTACTCTTGTCTATGTACTCTTAGCGGCCGGTGAAGCTTGAACAGGAGATCAGCTAATAAAATTGAATGAGCCGTAAAAAGAGATTTGTTTTATAGATTACTACTAGCATTTAAATGCAGTCCATCTGATTACCACTACTTTCCTGCCATAGTAATTAATGTCCTGAAGCGAAGTGTAGCCGTGGATTAAAGGCAGCCGCGGCTCTCGTACTTTTTTTAGTATCGCAATATTGTTGGACGAAATCCGTGTGTTTTTATATCTCCTTTTTAACGTTCCTTCATTATTGGACAGGCTTACGAGAAGCTGCTGGAAAGTGTTCGTACTGGCGCCGAGATGGGTCTGACAGAATGCAAACAACAGTTCAAAAACAACAAGTGGAATTGCAGTACAACTTTGAAATCCAACAGCCTTCCGCACATGGCCACATTGGGCGTTGTCACGGTAAAGCAAGGTAGGAGTTGAGTGATTTAGGCGGAGAGTCAACTTGTTTGGCATCTAGGATTATAAAGTATAAGACTTTTCCAGAATGGCTACATTTCTCTACACAAATAAGACGTTTTCACTTTCAAACACAAAATTCTTTCCAATGGAAGCCGGGATAACCCAAGTGTGGGCATAGTTTGATTAAACAGAGG
This sequence comes from Actinernus sp. WN-2022, assembly GCA_030867875.1. NCBI lineage: Eukaryota > Metazoa > Cnidaria > Anthozoa > Actiniaria > Actinernidae > Actinernus > Actinernus sp. WN-2022. Next base: position 59,381,501 of record JAOWCC010000019.1, read on the forward strand.
AACAATAAAAGACATCTAAGACTGCATTTAATTTTGCCAAAGTTGTTTTATTTCTCTACCCACAGAAGAATTACAGTTAGCTAAATACCAGTGAATCAGTAGGACAGTGTTTTACTTGGACGAATTGTTCTTGTTTAATTTAGCAACTAAAGAGACAGCCTTCTTCCATAGTATCAGCGCCGCTGGTGTGACCTACTCACTGACAAGGGATTGCCGAAAAGGAATGTTCGAAAACTGCGCATGCCAACAATCCAAGCGCAAGTAAGCTTTAGACTGGAGCGGGTGTAATGATGACGTGAGGTTTGGTGAAGTTCTGGCGAGACACTTTCTCGATAAGCTGAGGAAGAGAGGCAAGGCAAGGACGGTCATTACTCTACACAACTACGCTGTAGGACGAAAGGTGAGTGAACTGAAACCAATTTCTCACAGCGCTATTTGCCCTCAACAGTTTTGTTGCCATCAGTCGGCCGATTATTTCATTGATGCTGAAAAATGAAAACTAGGTTTGATTTGTAAAAAATGGTATCGATGAGTTAATGTTACGATGGGATAGATTGAAAGTAGCGCTTTCAAAGAGTTGACAATCCAAGCGAATCTAATGCCGCTGAAGCATTATTGATATCAAAATAGAGGTTTAGTTTTTTGTTCGTTAATGACTTGAAGACAAACTTCAACTAAATGATCTCTATAGAAAATATGGCGTTTCAAAGGCAGAACATGTTTGTTATGATGTTGGAGGTTGCTGATATGGATCGTTTTCGCTAAGTCACGTCCATATGTTGATGTTTTAGGCGGTTAAAGCAACTCTCAACGAACTTTGCAAATGCCACGGAGTTTCCGGTAGCTGTTCAACACGGAGTTGCTGGAAAAGCATGGCATCCTTCGCCGCAGTCGGGGACTATCTAAGGGAAAAGTACCAGAACGCCAAAAAAGTTCGCGTTGAGAACAATAAGCTTGTTGAGAAGCTTGCTCCAAAATTATTCATTGCGCTGGAAAGAAAGGACCGCAGTCTCGTCTTCCTCAAGTCCTCCCCAGATTACTGCCATCCAAATGCAGCCATAGGGTCAGCTGGTGTCCTGGGACGAAAATGTAGCAGTGACAGTCCCTATTACGCCAAGTGCAGTGAATTGTGTACTTCATGTGGTTTCAAGATGGACAAGAAGTTGATCATAAAGAGTTATAAGTGCAATTGTAAATTTGTATGGTGTTGTGATGTTAAGTGTAGCATGTGTAAGAAATTGGTTGCTGTAGGAACTTGTAGAAGAGGATAGTATTTGTCAATCAGGATAAGAACGAAATTGAAGTTATTACAATGTAAGAAAGTTCATGTTATTTATGAAGATGGTTTTGTAATCATCGCCTGGTTAAAATAAACTGAAATATAATAAAAGGCGCAGTCACAGTTTTGTCATAATTGTACCTAAAGTTCTCACTAGAATCTATGATGATCTCTCGGATCTCTTGGATTGATAAGCAACAACATTGAGACCAGTTCAACTTTGTAATAATCAGAATTTGTGTATTTAAAATAACATAAAATAGGAATACTTTGCGTTTGTTATTAACTTGAGGGATCATTTGGGGTGCATACTATTTCTGGTTTGAATCTATTGTTGCTATTGAATTATGGTGGTCCATGTTTGTTAAATCAGAACTTGTCCGTAGAGAATGTCGGCTCTTCTTCAAAATAGCCTACTCATGCCGTAGAAAAAAAAACCTAGTGTATGATGTGGATTGAGTAGTTGTCGATATGAATTTTTGAACCGAACTTCAATTTAAGTCCTGAATGGAAATGCAATTAAGCCGATGATCATAAATTCTACTTCTAAATTGTTATCAGAGGGGAGGTCTGTAAATAAGAATTGCGTTTGCAATCGAATTGGGTCTTGTGGACAAATGCAGCCGCACTCTATAGTTATTTTTGTAAAATGATATCGTACGCTATTTGAAAGATTTTTTTGGGGGTGGCCATTTTGGATTCAAAGCGAGGCAATCCTTTGCTTTTGCTAGGGTAGCCTTCCACTTGGAACGAATATAGGCAAACAGAAAAACAACAACAACGAAGCATTGCCTCGCTTTGAAACCAAGATGGCCACCGGGGCCTAATTGTTCGAAGTAGGGTTAAATCGCTAACCCGTGCTTTAAAACCATACAGATAAAAATTACAACTTTATCCCTATCCTAAGGAAAAAGTTACCGTACTTCGAACAACACGGCCCTGGTGAAAAGAGTGGATAATACACTAGAAGGCTGGTCTTATTCCCCTAACACTGATGCGTTATTCGGCATTAGACACTTAAAAGATGTTAAATCTAACACTTGTTTTTGTTTCACTTGAGCTTTGACACTTGATGCGTGTGAACATGATATAATTAGCTCATCAATGCAATGGCTTTGTTTTCTGGTCTGATTGATGGTTCTACGGATTACTGAGATATTTGCATATACGTCGATGCTACGCTCGCGTTCGTAATTAAAGGAAAAACTGGCGGATTAATGAAAATGTTAAGGAAATGCAAGTCAGTCTGTAGTTATCGCATTCAGTGAAAAGTTACAAGTATAAAATAGGTCTTTGAGAAACTAGTCAGAGCTGACTTGAAAGTCGTCAAAACAGTGTGGGCAAGTCTTTAAAAGCGTGATTAAGCTAATTGGGAATTTAGGGTAATCTTTACTTCGATTTGCGATCTAGTGAGCTACGGTTTCGTGGCTAAAATCTTATTCCCTTTGGAGAAATAACTAGTGGTTTTTCTACCTGTGATTCTAAACTTAATGGCAACCAATTTTTAACAATTCTAAGGTATTATACACGTAAAAGCTGTTAAATCTAACACTTATCTTTGTTCTACTTGAGTTGATTGTTTCGAAGTTTGAATTAGGTTAAGAGTGATGATGGCATTGTTTACCGTGTATTGTTAATAAATTGTATGGACTACTCCTGTTATCGCATATAAGTAGATGGGTAAATCATGCGATGATCATTCACTTGAACTATCAACATCCTCGAGGAGACCTCGTCACGTGAAATTACCGTGAGATCATGCAGCACCTGGCAATTTTAATCGCTCTTGTACTGGGAAGTCTGTGCCTGGAAACTGGACTTGGTGCAAAATGGTAAGCGGAACCGACTCCAATAAACAATTGTGTTGGCACGATGCGCGGCAATTTTAAAATGTTTGGTCGCGGCGTTAGGTTTGCCGAACTAACTTGTTATGATGTTCTCTCTCAGGAAGGCAGAGAAGATTGTACAAAGAGAGGTGAGTGTCTGTTAATATTTGAAAATTAAGGATGTTGCTTGAAGAGTTTTATTGACCTGCTATCGTCGAACCCGTGTTGATGAATAAAGAAGATATAGTGCGTTCGTTGAGTTGCCTGATCTGTTCATTTTAAGATGGTTTGGAATAGCTCGCTTGTCTAGCGCGCAAATGAGTCGGTATGAACCGCATTTGTGATTTGAAAGCAAAGAAGTGTTTGTAAATTGCTTTGGGGTAACACTTGTTGGACATTAATCATTTTTGGTACTCTTGTCTATGTACTCTTAGCGGCCGGTGAAGCTTGAACAGGAGATCAGCTAATAAAATTGAATGAGCCGTAAAAAGAGATTTGTTTTATAGATTACTACTAGCATTTAAATGCAGTCCATCTGATTACCACTACTTTCCTGCCATAGTAATTAATGTCCTGAAGCGAAGTGTAGCCGTGGATTAAAGGCAGCCGCGGCTCTCGTACTTTTTTTAGTATCGCAATATTGTTGGACGAAATCCGTGTGTTTTTATATCTCCTTTTTAACGTTCCTTCATTATTGGACAGGCTTACGAGAAGCTGCTGGAAAGTGTTCGTACTGGCGCCGAGATGGGTCTGACAGAATGCAAACAACAGTTCAAAAACAACAAGTGGAATTGCAGTACAACTTTGAAATCCAACAGCCTTCCGCACATGGCCACATTGGGCGTTGTCACGGTAAAGCAAGGTAGGAGTTGAGTGATTTAGGCGGAGAGTCAACTTGTTTGGCATCTAGGATTATAAAGTATAAGACTTTTCCAGAATGGCTACATTTCTCTACACAAATAAGACGTTTTCACTTTCAAACACAAAATTCTTTCCAATGGAAGCCGGGATAACCCAAGTGTGGGCATAGTTTGATTAAACAGAGGAACAATAAAAGACATCTAAGACTGCATTTAATTTTGCGAAAGTTGTTTTATTTCTCTACTCACAGAAGAATTACAGTTAGCTAAATACCAGTGAATCAGTAGGACAGTGTTTTACTTGGACGAATTCTTCTTGTTTAATTTAGCAACTAAAGAGACAGCCTTCTTCCATAGTATCAGCGCCGCTGGTGTGACCTACTCACTGACAAGGGATTGCCGAAAAGGAATGTTCGAAAACTGCGCATGCCAACAATCCAAGCGCAAGTCAGCTTTAGACTGGAGCGGGTGTAATGATGACGTGAGGTTTGGTGAAGTTCTGGCGAGACACTTTCTCGATAAGCTGAGGAAGAGAGGCAAGGCAAGGACGGTCATTACTCTACACAACTACGCTGTAGGACGAAAGGTGAGTGAACTGAAACCAATTTCTCACAGCGCTATTTGCCCTCAACAGTTTTGTTGCCATCAGTCGGCCGATTATTTCATTGATGCTGAAAAATGAAAACTAGGTTTGATTTGTAAAAAATGGTATCGATGAGTTAATGTTACGATGGGATAGATTGAAAGTAGCGCTTTCAAAGAGTTGACAATCCAAGCGAATCTAATGCCGCTGAAGCATTATTGATATCAAAATAGAGGTTTAGTTTTTTGTTCGTTAATGACTTGAAGACAAACTTCAACTAAATGATCTCTATAGAAAATATGGCGTTTCAAAGGCAGAACATGTTTGTTATGATGTTGGAGGTTGCTGATATGGATCGTTTTCGCTAAGTCACGTCCATATGTTGATGTTTTAGGCGGTTAAAGCAACTCTCAACGAACTTTGCAAATGCCACGGAGTTTCCGGTAGCTGTTCAACACGGAGTTGCTGGAAAAGCATGGCATCCTTCGCCGCAGTCGGGGACTATCTAAGGGAAAAGTACCAGAACGCCAAAAAAGTTCGCGTTGAGAACAATAAGCTTGTTGAGAAGCTTGCTCCAAAATTATTCATTGCGCTGGAAAGAAAGGACCGCAGTCTCGTCTTCCTCAAGTCCTCCCCAGATTACTGCCATCCAAATGCAGCCATAGGGTCAGCTGGTGTCCTGGGACGAAAATGTAGCAGTGACAGTCCCTATTACGCCAAGTGCAGTGAATTGTGTACTTCATGTGGTTTCAAGATGGACAAGAAGTTGATCATAAAGAGTTATAAGTGCAATTGTAAATTTGTATGGTGTTGTGATGTTAAGTGTAGCATGTGTAAGAAATTGGTTGCTGTAGGAACTTGTAGAAGAGGATAGTATTTGTCAATCAGGATAAGAACGAAATTGAAGTTATTACAATGTAAGAAAGTTCATGTTATTTATGAAGATGGTTTTGTAATCATCGCCTGGTTAAAATAAACTGAAATATAATAAAAGGCGCAGTCACAGTTTTGTCATAATTGTACCTAAAGTTCTCACTAGAATCTATGATGATCTCTCATGGATTGATAAGCAACAACATTGAGACCAGTTCAACTTTGTAATAATCAGAATTTGTGTATTTAAAATAACATAAAATAGGAATACTTTGCGTTTGTTATTAACTTGAGGGATCATTTGGGGTGCATACTATTTCTGGTTTGAATCTATTATTGCTATTGAATTATGGTGGTCCATGTTTGTTAAATCAGAACTTGTCCGTAGAGAATGTCGGCTCTTCTTCAAAATAGCCTACTCATGCCGTAGAAAAAAAAACCTAGTGTATGATGTGGATTGAGTAGTTGTCGATATGAATTTTTGAACCGAACTTCAATTTAAGTCCTGAATGGAAATGCAATTAAGCCGATGATCATAAATTCTACTTCTAAATTGTTATCAGAGGGGAGGTCTGTAAATAAGAATTGCGTTTGCAATCGAATTGGGTCTTGTGGACAAATGCAGCCGCACTCTATAGTTATTTTTGTAAAATGATATCGTACGCTATTTGAAAGATTTTTTTTGGGGTGGCCATTTTGGATTCAAAGCGAGGCAATCCTTTGCTTTTGCTAGGGTAGCCTTCCACTTGGAACGAATATAGGCAAACAGAAAAACAACAACAACGAAGCATTGCCTCGCTTTGAAACCAAGATGGCCACCGGGGCCTAATTGTTCGAAGTAGGGTTAAATCGCTAACCCGTGCTTTAAAACCATACAGATAAAAATTACAACTTTATCCCTATCCTAAGGAAAAAGTTACCGTACTTCGAACAACACGGCCCTGGTGAAAAGAGTGGATAATACACTAGAAGGCTGGTCTTATTCCCCTAACACTGATGCGTTATTCGGCATTAGACACTTAAAAGATGTTAAATCTAACACTTGTTTTTGTTTCACTTGAGCTTTGACACTTGATGCGTGTGAACATGATATAATTAGCTCATCAATGCAATGGCTTTGTTTTCTGGTCTGATTGATGGTTCTACGGATTACTGAGATATTTGCATATACGTCGATGCTACGCTCGCGTTCGTAATTAAAGGAAAAACTGGCGGATTAATGAAAATGTTAAGGAAATGCAAGTCAGTCTGTAGTTATCGCATTCAGTGAAAAGTTACAAGTATAAAATAGGTCTTTGAGAAACTAGTCAGAGCTGACTTGAAAGTCGTCAAAACAGTGTGGGCAAGTCTTTAAAAGCGTGATTAAGCTAATTGGGAATTTAGGGTAATCTTTACTTCGATTTGCGATCTAGTGAGCTACGGTTTCGTGGCTAAAATCTTATTCCCTTTGGAGAAATAACTAGTGGTTTTTCTACCTGTGATTCTAAACTTAATGGCAACCAATTTTTAACAATTCTAAGGTATTATACACGTAAAAGCTGTTAAATCTAACACTTATCTTTGTTCTACTTGAGTTGATTGTTTCGAAGTTTGAATTAGGTTAAGAGTGATGATGGCATTGTTTACCGTGTATTGTTAATAAATTGTATGGACTACTCCTGTTATCGCATATAAGTAGATGGGTAAATCATGCGATGATCATTCACTTGAACTATCAACATCCTCGAGGAGACCTCGTCACGTGAAATTACCGTGAGATCATGCAGCACCTGGCAATTTTAATCGCTCTTGTCCTGGGAAGTCTGTGCCTGGAAACCGGACTTGGTGCAAAATGGTAAGCGGAACCGACTCCAATAAACAATTGTGTTGGCACGATGCGCGGCAATTTTAAAATGTTTGGTCGCGGCGTTAGGTTTGCCGAACTAACTTGTTATGATGTTCTCTCTCAGGAAGGCAGAGAAGATTGTACAAAGAGAGGTGAGTGTCTGTTAATATTTGAAAATTAAGGATGTTGCTTGAAGAGTTTTATTGACCTGCTATCGTCGAACCCGTGTTGATGAATAAAGAAGATATAGTGCGTTCGTTGAGTTGCCTGATCTGTTCATTTTAAGATGGTTTGGAATAGCTCGCTTGTCTAGCGCGCAAATGAGTCGGTATGAACCGCATTTGTGATTTGAAAGCAAAGAAGTGTTTGTAAATTGCTTTGGGGTAACACTTGTTGGACATTAATCATTTTTGGTACTCTTGTCTATGTACTCTTAGCGGCCGGTGAAGCTTGAACAGGAGATCAGCTAATAAAATTGAATGAGCCGTAAAAAGAGATTTGTTTTATAGATTACTACTAGCATTTAAATGCAGTCCATCTGATTACCACTACTTTCCTGCCATAGTAATTAATGTCCTGAAGCGAAGTGTAGCCGTGGATTAAAGGCAGCCGCGGCTATCGTACTTTTTTTAGTATCGCAATATTGTTGGACGAAATCCGTGTGTTTTTATATCTCCTTTTTAACGTTCCTTCATTATTGGACAGGCTTACGAGAAGCTGCTGGAAAGTGTTCGTACTGGCGCCGAGATGGGTCTGACAGAATGCAAACAACAGTTCAAAAACAACAAGTGGAATTGCAGTACAACTTTGAAATCCAACAGCCTTCCGCACATGGCCACATTGGGCGTTGTCACGGTAAAGCAAGGTAGGAGTTGAGTGATTTAGGCGGAGAGTCAACTTGTTTGGCATCTAGGATTATAAAGTATAAGACTTTTCCAGAATGGCTACATTTCTCTACACAAATAAGACGTTTTCACTTTCAAACACAAAATTCTTTCCAATGGAAGCCGGGATAACCCAAGTGTGGGCATAGTTTGATTAAACAGAGGAACAATAAAAGACATCTAAGACTGCATTTAATTTTGCGAAAGTTGTTTTATTTCTCTACTCACAGAAGAATTACAGTTAGCTAAATACCAGTGAATCAGTAGGACAGTGTTTTACTTGGACGAATTCTTCTTGTTTAATTTAGCAACTAAAGAGACAGCCTTCTTCCATAGTATCAGCGCCGCTGGTGTGACCTACTCACTGACAAGGGATTGCCGAAAAGGAATGTTCGAAAACTGCGCATGCCAACAATCCAAGCGCAAGTCAGCTTTAGACTGGAGCGGGTGTAATGATGACGTGAGGTTTGGTGAAGTTCTGGCGAGACACTTTCTCGATAAGCTGAGGAAGAGAGGCAAGGCAAGGACGGTCATTACTCTACACAACTATGCTGTAGGACGAAAGGTGAGTGAACTGAAACCAATTTCTCACAGCGCTATTTGCCCTCAACAGTTTTGTTGCCATCAGTCGGCCGATTATTTCATTGATGCTGAAAAATGAAAACTAGCTTTGATTTGTAAAAAATGGTATCGATGAGTTAATGTTACGATGGGATAGATTGAAAGTAGCGCTTTCAAAGAGTTGACAATCCAAGCGAATCTAATGCCGCTGAAGCATTATTGATATCAAAATAGAGGTTTAGTTTTTTGTTCGTTAATGACTTGAAGACAAACTTCAACTAAATGATCTCTATAGAAAATATGGCGTTTCAAAGGCAGAACATGTTTGTTATGATGTTGGAGGTTGCTGATATGGATCGTTTTCGCTAAGTCACGTCCATATGTTGATGTTTTAGGCGGTTAAAGCAACTCTCAACGAACTTTGCAAATGCCACGGAGTTTCCGGTAGCTGTTCAACACGGAGTTGCTGGAAAAGCATGGCATCCTTCGCCGCAGTCGGGGACTATCTAAGGGAAAAGTACCAGAACGCCAAAAAAGTTCGCGTTGAGAACAATAAGCTTGTTGAGAAGCTTGCTCCAAAATTATTCATTGCGCTGGAAAGAAAGGACCGCAGTCTCGTCTTCCTCAAGTCCTCCCCAGATTACTGCCATCCAAATGCAGCCATAGGGTCAGCTGGTGTCCTGGGACGAAAATGTAGCAGTGACAGTCCCTATTACGCCAAGTGCAGTGAATTGTGTACTTCATGTGGTTTCAAGATGGACAAGAAGTTGATCATAAAGAGTTATAAGTGCAATTGTAAATTTGTATGGTGTTGTGATGTTAAGTGTAGCATGTGTAAGAAATTGGTTGCTGTAGGAACTTGTAGAAGAGGATAGTATTTGTCAATCAGGATAAGAACGAAATTGAAGTTATTACAATGTAAGAAAGTTCATGTTATTTATGAAGATGGTTTTGTAATCATCGCCTGGTTAAAATAAACTGAAATATAATAAAAGGCGCAGTCACAGTTTTGTCATAATTGTACCTAAAGTTCTCACTAGAATCTATGATGATCTCTCATGGATTGATAAGCAACAACATTGAGACCAGTTCAACTTTGTAATAATCAGAATTTGTGTATTTAAAATAACATAAAATAGGAATACTTTGCGTTTGTTATTAACTTGAGGGATCATTTGGGGTGCATACTATTTACGGTTTGAATCTATTATTGCTATTGAATTATGGTGGTCCATGTTTGTTAAATCAGAACTTGTCCGTAGAGAATGTCGGCTCTTCTTCAAAATAGCCTACTCATGCCGTAGAAAAAAAAACCTAGTGTATGATGTGGATTGAGTAGTTGTCGATATGAATTTTTGAACCGAACTTCAATTTAAGTCCTGAATGGAAATCCAATTAAGCGGATGATCATAAATTCTACTTCTAAATTGTTATCAGAGGGGAGGTCTGTAAATAAGAATTGCGTTTGCAATCGAATTGGGTCTTGTGGACAAATGCAGCCGCACTCTATAGTTATTTTTGTAAAATGATATCGTACGCTATTTGAAAGATTTTTTTTGGGGTGGCCATTTTGGATTCAAAGCGAGGCAATCCTTTGCTTTTGCTAGGGTAGCCTTCCACTTGGAACGAATATAGGCAAACAGAAAAACAACAACAACGAAGCATTGCCTCGCTTTGAAACCAAGATGGCCACCGGGGCCTAATTGTTCGAAGTAGGGTTAAATCGCTAACCCGTGCTTTAAAACCATACAGATAAAAATTACAACTTTATCCCTATCCTAAGGAAAAAGTTACCGTACTTCGAACAACACGGCCCTGGTGAAAAGAGTGGATAATACACTAGAAGGCTGGTCTTATTCCCCTAACACTGATGCGTTATTCGGCATTAGACACTTAAAAGATGTTAAATCTAACACTTGTTTTTGTTTCACTTGAGCTTTGACACTTGATGCGTGTGAACATGATATAATTAGCTCATCAATGCAATGGCTTTGTTTTCTGGTCTGATTGATGGTTCTACGGATTACTGAGATATTTGCATATACGTCGATGCTACGCTCGCGTTCGTAATTAAAGGAAAAACTGGCGGATTAATGAAAATGTTAAGGAAATGCAAGTCAGTCTGTAGTTATCGCATTCAGTGAAAAGTTACAAGTATAAAATAGGTCTTTGAGAAACTAGTCAGAGCTGACTTGAAAGTCGTCAAAACAGTGTGGGCAAGTCTTTAAAAGCGTGATTAAGCTAATTGGGAATTTAGGGTAATCTTTACTTCGATTTGCGATCTAGTGAGCTACGGTTTCGTGGCTAAAATCTTATTCCCTTTGGAGAAATAACTAGTGGTTTTTCTACCTGTGATTCTAAACTTAATGGCAACCAATTTTTAACAATTCTAAGGTATTATACACGTAAAAGCTGTTAAATCTAACACTTATCTTTGTTCTACTTGAGTTGATTGTTTCGAAGTTTGAATTAGGTTAAGAGTGATGATGGCATTGTTTACCGTGTATTGTTAATAAATTGTATGGACTACTCCTGTTATCGCATATAAGTAGATGGGTAAATCATGCGATGATCATTCACTTGAACTATCAACATCCTCGAGGAGACCTCGTCACGTGAAATTACCGTGAGATCATGCAGCACCTGGCAATTTTAATCGCTCTTGTACTGGGAAGTCTGTGCCTGGAAACTGGACTTGGTGCAAAATGGTAAGCGGAACCGACTCCAATAAACAATTGTGTTGGCACGATGCGCGGCAATTTTAAAATGTTTGGTCGCGGCGTTAGGTTTGCCGAACTAACTTGTTATGATGTTCTCTCTCAGGAAGGCAGAGAAGATTGTACAAAGAGAGGTGAGTGTCTGTTAATATTTGAAAATTAAGGATGTTGCTTGAAGAGTTTTATTGACCTGCTATCGTCGAACCCGTGTTGATGAATAAAGAAGATATAGTGCGTTCGTTGAGTTGCCTGATCTGTTCATTTTAAGATGGTTTGGAATAGCTCGCTTGTCTAGCGCGCAAATGAGTCGGTATGAACCGCATTTGTGATTTGAAAGCAAAGAAGTGTTTGTAAATTGCTTTGGGGTAACACTTGTTGGACATTAATCATTTTTGGTACTCTTGTCTATGTACTCTTAGCGGCCGGTGAGACTTGAACAGGAGATCAGCTAATAAAATTGAATGAGCCGTAAAAAGAGATTTGTTTTATAGATTACTACTAGCATTTAAATGCAGTCCATCTGATTACCACTACTTTCCTGCCATAGTAATTAATGTCCTGAAGCGAAGTGTAGCCGTGGATTAAAGGCAGCCGCGGCTCTCGTACTTTTTTTAGTATCGCAATATTGTTGGACGAAATCCGTGTGTTTTTATGTCTCCTTTTTAACGTTCCTTCATTATTGGACAGGCTTACGAGAAGCTGCTGGAAAGTGTTCGTACTGGCGCCGAGATGGGTCTGACAGAATGCAAACAACAGTTCAAAAACAACAAGTGGAATTGCAGTACAACTTTGAAATCCAACAGCCTTCCGCACATGGCCACATTGGGCGTTGTCACGGTAAAGCAAGGTAGGAGTTGAGTGATTTAGGCGGAGAGTCAACTTGTTTGGCATCTAGGATTATAAAGTATAAGACTTTTCCAGAATGGCTACATTTCTCTACACAAATAAGACGTTTTCACTTTCAAACACAAAATTCTTTCCAATGGAAGCCGGGATAACCCAAGTGTGGGCATAGTTTGATTAAACAGAGGAACAATAAAAGACATCTAAGACTGCATTTAATTTTGCCAAAGTTGTTTCATTTCTCTACTCACAGAAGAATTACAGTTAGCTAAAAACCAGTGAATCAGTAGGACAGTGTTTTACTTGGACGAATTCTTCTTGTTTAATTTAGCAACTAAAGAGACAGCCTTCTTCCATAGTATCAGCGCCGCTGGTGTGACCTACTCACTGACAAGGGATTGCCGAAAAGGAATGTTCGAAAACTGCGCATGCCAACAATCCAAGCGCAAGTCAGCTTTAGACTGGAGCGGGTGTAATGATGACGTGAGGTTTGGTGAAGTTCTGGCGAGACACTTTCTCGATAAGCTGAGGAAGAGAGGCAAGGCAAGGACGGTCATTACTCTACACAACTACGCTGTAGGACGAAAGGTGAGTGAACTGAAACCAATTTCTCACAGCGCTATTTGCCCTCAACAGTTTTGTTGCCATCAGTCGGCCGATTATTTCATTGATGCTGAAAAATGAAAACTAGCTTTGATTTGTAAAAAATGGTATCGATGAGTTAATGTTACGATGGGATAGATTGAAAGTAGCGCTTTCAAAGAGTTGACAATCCAAGCGAATCTAATGCCGCTGAAGCATTATTGATATCAAAATAGAGGTTTAGTTTTTTGTTCGTTAATGACTTGAAGACAAACTTCAACTAAATGATCTCTATAGAAAATATGGCGTTTCAAAGGCAGAACATGTTTGTTATGATGTTGGAGGTTGCTGATATGGATCGTTTTCGCTAAGTCACGTCCATATGTTGATGTTTTAGGCCGTTAAAGCAACTCTCAACGAACTTTGCAAATGCCACGGAGTTTCCGGTAGCTGTTCAACACGGAGTTGCTGGAAAAGCATGGCATCCTTCGCCGCAGTCGGGGACTATCTAAGGGAAAAGTACCAGAAAGCCAAAAAAGTTCGCGTTGAGAACAATAAGCTTGTTGAGAAGCTTGCTCCAAAATTATTCATTGCGCTGGAAAGAAAGGACCGCAGTCTCGTCTTCCTCAAGTCCTCCCCAGATTACTGCCATCCAAATGCAGCCATAGGGTCAGCTGGTGTCCTGGGACGAAAATGTAGCAGTGACAGTCCCTATTACGCCAAGTGCAGTGAATTGTGTACTTCATGTGGTTTCAAGATGGACAAGAAGTTGATCATAAAGAGTTATAAGTGCAATTGTAAATTTGTATGGTGTTGTGATGTTAAGTGTAGCATGTGTAAGAAATTGGTTGCTGTAGGAACTTGTAGAAGAGGATAGTATTTGTCAATCAGGATAAGAACGAAATTGAAGTTATTACAATGTAAGAAAGTTCATGTTATTTATGAAGATGGTTTTGTAATCATCGCCTGGTTAAAATAAACTGAAATATAATAAAAGGCGCAGTCACAGTTTTGTCATAATTGTACCTAAAGTTCTCACTAGAATCTATGATGATCTCTCGGATCTCATGGATTGATAAGCAACAACATTGAGACCAGTTCAACTTTGTAATAATCAGAATTTGTGTATTTAAAATAACATAAAATAGGAATACTTTGCGTTTGTTATTAACTTGAGGGATCATTTGGGGTGCATACTATTTCTGGTTTGAATCTATTATTGCTATTGAATTATGGTGGTCCATGTTTGTTAAATCAGAACTTGTCCGTAGAGAATGTCGGCTCTTCTTCAAAATAGCCTACTCATGCCGTAGAAAAAAAAACCTAGTGTATGATGTGGATTGAGTAGTTGTCGATATGAATTTTTGAACCGAACTTCAATTTAAGTCCTGAATGGAAATCCAATTAAGCCGATGATCATAAATTCTACTTCTAAATTGTTATCAGAGGGGAGGTCTGTAAATAAGAATTGCGTTTGCAATCGAATTGGATCTTGTGGACAAATGCAGCCGCACTCTATAGTTATTTTTGTAAAATGAAATCGTACGCTATTTGAAAGATTTTTTTTGGGGTGGCCATTTTGGATTCAAAGCGAGGCAATCCTTTGCTTTTGCTAGGGTAGCCTTCCACTTGGAACGAATATAGGCAAACAGAAAAACAACAACAACGAAGCATTGCCTCGCTTTGAAACCAAGATGGCCACCGGGGCCTAATTGTTCGAAGTAGGGTTAAATCGCTAACCCGTGCTTTAAAACCATACAGATAAAAATTACAACTTTATCCCTATCCTAAGGAAAAAGTTACCGTACTTCGAACAACACGGCCCTGGTGAAAAGAGTGGATAATACACTAGAAGGCTGGTCTTATTCCCCTAACACTGATGCGTTATTCGGCATTAGACACTTAAAAGATGTTAAATCTAACACTTGTTTTTGTTTCACTTGAGCTTTGACACTTGATGCGTGTGAACATGATATAATTAGCTCATCAATGCAATGGCTTTGTTTTCTGGTCTGATTGATGGTTCTACGGATTACTGAGATATTTGCATATACGTCGATGCTACGCTCGCGTTCGTAATTAAAGGAAAAACTGGCGGATTAATGAAAATGTTAAGGAAATGCAAGTCAGTCTGTAGTTATCGCATTCAGTGAAAAGTTACAAGTATAAAATAGGTCTTTGAGAAACTAGTCAGAGCTGACTTGAAAGTCGTCAAAACAGTATGGGCAAGTCTTTAAAAGCGTGATTAAGCTAATTGGGAATTTAGGGTAATCTTTACTTCGATTTGCGATTTAGTGAGCTACAGTTTCGTGGCTAAAATCTTATTCCCTTTGGAGAAATAACTAGTGGTTTTTCTACCTGTGATTCTAAACTTAATGGCCACCAATTTTTAACAATTCTAAGGTATTATACACGTAAAAACGGTTAAATCTAACACTTATCTTTGTTCTACTTGAGTTGATTGTTTCGAAGTTTGAATTAGGTTAAGAGTGATGATGGCATTGTTTACCGTGTATTGTTAATAAATTGTATGGACTACTCCTGTTATCGCATATAAGTAGATGGGTAAATCATGCGATGATCATTCACTTGAACTATCAACATCCTCGAGGAGACCTCGTCACGTGAAATTACCGTGAGATCATGCAGCACCTGGCAATTTTAATCGCTCTTGTACTGGGAAGTCTGTGCCTGGAAACTGGACTTGGTGAAAAATGGTAAGCGGAACCGACTCCAATAAACAATTGTGTTGGCAGGATGCGCGGCAATTTTAAAATGTTTGGTCGCGGCGTTAGGTTTGCCGAACTAACTTGTTATGATGTTCTCTCTCAGGAAGGCAGAGAAGATTGTACAAAGAGAGGTGAGTGTCTGTTAATATTTGAAAATTAAGGATGTTGCTTGAAGAGTTTTATTGACCTGCTATCGTCGAACCCGTGTTGATGAATAAAGAAGATATAGTGCGTTCGTTGAGTTGCCTGATCTGTTCATTTTAAGATGGTTTGGAATAGCTCGCTTGTCTAGCGCGCAAATGAGTCGGTATGAACCGCATTTGTGATTTGAAAGCAAAGAAGTGTTTGTAAATTGCTTTGGGGTAACACTTGTTGGACATTAATCATTTTTGGTACTCTTGTCTATGTACTCTTAGCGGCCGGTGAGACTTGAACAGGAGATCAGCTAATAAAATTGAATGAGCCGTAAAAAGAGATTTGTTTTATAGATTACTACTAGCATTTAAATGCAGTCCATCTGATTACCACTACTTTCCTGCCATAGTAATTAATGTCCTGAAGCGAAGTGTAGCCGTGGATTAAAGGCAGCCGCGGCTCTCGTACTTTTTTTAGTATCGCAATATTGTTGGACGAAATCCGTGTGTTTTTATGTCTCCTTTTTAACGTTCCTTCATTATTGGACAGGCTTACGAGAAGCTGCTGGAAAGTGTTCGTACTGGCGCCGAGATGGGTCTGACAGAATGCAAACAATAGTTCAAAAACAACAAGTGGAATTGCAGTACAACTTTGAAATCCAACAGCCTTCCGCACATGGCCACATTGGGCGTTGTCACGGTAAAGCAAGGTAGGAGTTGAGTGATTTAGGCGGAGAGTCAACTTGTTTGGCATCTAGGATTATAAAGTATAAGACTTTTCCAGAATGGCTACATTTCTCTACACAAATAAGACGTTTTCACTTTCAAACACAAAATTCTTTCCAATGGAAGCCGGGATAACCCAAGTGTGGGCAAAGTTTGATTAAACAGAGGAACAATAAAAGACATCTAAGACTGCATTTAATTTTGCCAAAGTTGTTTCATTTCTCTACTCACAGAAGAATTACAGTTAGCTAAATACCAGTGAATCAGTAGGACAGTGTTTTACTTGGACGAATTCTTCTTGTTTAATTTAGCAACTAAAGAGACAGCCTTCTTCCATAGTATCAGCGCCGCTGGTGTGACCTACTCACTGACAAGGGATTGCCGAAAAGGAATGTTCGAAAACTGCGCATGCCAACAATCCAAGCGCAAGTCAGCTTTAGACTGGAGCGGGTGTAATGATGACGTGAGGTTTGGTGAAGTTCTGGCGAGACACTTTCTCGATAAGCTGAGGAAGAGAGGCAAGGCAAGGACGGTCATTACTCTACACAACTACGCTGTAGGACGAAAGGTGAGTGAACTGAAACCAATTTCTCACAGCGCTATTTGCCCTCAACAGTTTTGTTGCCATCAGTCGGCCGATTATTTCATTGATGCTGAAAAATGAAAACTAGCTTTGATTTGTAAAAAATGGTATCGATGAGTTAATGTTACGATGGGATAGATTGAAAGTAGCGCTTTCAAAGAGTTGACAATCCAAGCGAATCTAATGCCGCTGAAGCATTATTGATATCAAAATAGAGGTTTAGTTTTTTGTTCGTTAATGACTTGAAGACAAACTTCAACTAAATGATCTCTATAGAAAATATGGCGTTTCAAAGGCAGAACATGTTTGTTATGATGTTGGAGGTTGCTGATATGGATCGTTTTCGCTAAGTCACGTCCATATGTTGATGTTTTAGGCGGTTAAAGCAACTCTCAACGAACTTTGCAAATGCCACGGAGTTTCCGATAGCTGTTCAACACGGAGTTAATAATAATAATAATAATAATAGCATTTATTTAAACACGGTATTGGCGATACTGCAGCATTCAGAGCTGATGTGGCCGTGATAATACAAAAGGAACGATAAAGAAATCTAGCTAACCTCATTGATTATGTAAATTACAAGTTTTTTGATTGAATGACTATTGCATTATAAGATATTGGAATGATACTAACTAAATAGTTGAAAGACTAACTAATTGACTAATAACTTAATTAGATGAACAAGCGAGTTGTTGTGCAAATGGACAGGCGGATGTCTAATGTATAAGTAAACACTTGGACGAGTAAACATGAATAAGTTAGGCATGCATAAATAAAACATTAGTGGTATGAGAACTTATCAGTGTTGATCCTGACATTTGGTTGCAGTGGTATGGAGTTAATATACTTTTTGACAAGTTTTTTAAAGGTCGAGTGTTTTTTGTCTTTAAGGAGATCGTCTAGGTAGTTCCACAGTACGGATGCTCTGTATGTGATTGACTTGCGTATAGCATCTGTACGTGGATGTGGGATGACTAGCCTATGAACGCCTCTTAGAGAGTGTGTATTGTTTCTAAGTGTGAAGAGTTTATTTGGGAGTTTCTCTGAGTTGAGCGATTTGTGAACAAACGTTGCTAGCTTATATTTGTAATTCCAGAACAGCGGATTCCAGTGTGCCTTGTTGATGACGTCTGCACTGGGAGTGGTCCAGTCACATCTGTGGATGATCTTGGCAGCTCGAACATGCATCCTCTCAAGATCTTGAAAGAGGGTCGTGTTGCAACTGCCCCACATAATCAGTCCATAGGTGATGGAAGGCAGGATCACTTTAAAGTAAAATATCTCAAGACTACTCAATGGAAGAAACCGTAGTGCTTTAAGTAGATTAAGTTTCTTGGCAAATGATTTTATTGTCTCTTGAAGATGCATAGTCCAGTTCAGCTTATTATCTATGTTAATTCCGAGGCATCTAGTTGAGTTGACTATCTTGATGTTGTTGTTGTTAATTGTTAATGCTGGAATGGGGCCTACGAATCGCTTTCTTGATATAAGCATTGCTTCGCATTTTTTAGGGTGTAATGTCATGGCATTGTTGATGCACCATTTTGCTATAAGTCCTAATGCTCTGTTGGTTTCTTTAACAGCAGACTCGACATCATTGGCAATGCAGAATAGGGTGGTGTCATCTGCATACATCTCAATGTATGCATTTTCAATTTGGGCAATAGTGTCTGGTAGATCATTCGTATACAAACTGAAGAGAATAGGGCCTAGGACAGACCCTTGTGGTACTCCACATGTGACATTGGCGGATTGGGATGTACCTTCACCAACTGTAGCAAACTGGACCCTTTCAGTTATGTAATCAGACATCCATTCCCATAGATCGCCCATAATTCCAAAACTCTGCAACTTATATGGTAAAATGGTGTGGGAGACTGAGTCAAATGCTTTACGAAAATCAATGAATACCGCACACACGACTTTTTGATGGTCCAGAGCAGAACGCCATTTCTCAGTCATATGTGCAAGCAGAAGTTCAGTTGAGTGCCCTTCCCTGTATGCCCATTGATGTGGACTGAGAAGATTATGGTTCTGCACTGTGTGTTCTATAATCTTATCTGAGACACAACGTTCCATAATTTTGCTTGGGATGGAGAGTATGGAGAGGGGACGGTAATTCTCTCTCTCGGTGATATCGCCTTTTTTGTGGGTTGTCCTTAGGCGAGCACATTTCCAAGTCGCTGGGACCTTGGTCTCCACCAAGCTCTGGTTATAAATCTCAGTCATTGGGGGTGTAATCGAAGCTCCAGCTAGTTTTAGGAGTCTTGATGAGATTCCATCTGGGCCAGTGGCTTTGTGGGCGTTTAGTGTTTCAATGTGTTTCCGCACCGTTTCCTGAGTGATCGTTAGTGATTCCAAGGTTGGTGTAACTCTTGTTTGTAGTGATTGGAGAGGGATAGTCGATGGCGGGAGGCTTAGAGCCTGTTTTTCTCCAATTGTAGCAAAATACTGATTCAAGAGCTCTGCTTTTTCTGTATCGTTGGTAGCCAAAGTCCCGTCGTCTCTTCTTATTGCCGGAGGAGGAGGATCATTACAAGGGTGTGCAGCTTTGTTTATTAACTTCCAGAAGGTCTTGCAGTCTCGAACCTTTTCAAATTGACCAGCATAATAGTTTGCTTTGGCTTGTCTTAGTTCATATGTTACTTCGTTTCTAATGGTCTTGTATCTCTGTCTTATGTTATCATCATTTGATCTTTTCGATTCATTTAGTAATTTGTAACGCAGATTCATCTTATGCCTGAGTTTTCCAGTAATCCATGGTAGTGACTGGCTTCTAACTTTAATTTGACGTTGCTGGAAAAGCATGGCATCCTTCGCCGCAGTCGGGGACTATCTAAGGGAAAAGTACCAGAACGCCAAAAAAGTTCGCGTTGAGAACAATAAGCTTGTTGAGAAGCTTGCTCCAAAATTATTCATTGCGCTGGAAAGAAAGGACCGCAGTCTCGTCTTCCTCAAGTCCTCCCCAGATTACTGCCATCCAAATGCAGCCATAGGGTCAGCTGGTGTCCTGGGACGAAAATGTAGCAGTGACAGTCCCTATTACGCCAAGTGCAGTGAATTGTGTACTTCATGTGGTTTCAAGATGGACAAGAAGTTGATCATAAAGAGTTATAAGTGCAATTGTAAATTTGTATGGTGTTGTGATGTTAAGTGTAGCATGTGTAAGAAATTGGTTGCTGTAGGAACTTGTAGAAGAGGATAGTATTTGTCAATCAGGATAAGAACGAAATTGAAGTTATTACAATGTAAGAAAGTTCATGTTATTTATGAAGATGGTTTTGTAATCATCGCCTGGTTAAAATAAACTGAAATATAATAAAAGGCGCAGTCACAGTTTTGTCATAATTGTACCTAAAGTTCTCACTAGAATCTATGATGATCTCTCGGATCTCATGGATTGATAAGCAACAACATTGAGACCAGTTCAACTTTGTAATAATCAGAATTTGTGTATTTAAAATAACATAAAATAGGAATACTTTGCGTTTGTTATTAACTTGAGGGATCATTTGGGGTGCATACTATTTCTGGTTTGAATCTATTATTGCTATTGAATTATGGTGGTCCATGTTTGTTAAATGAGAACTTGTCCGTAGAGAATGTCGGCTCTTCTTCAAAATAGCCTACTCATGCCGTAGAAAAAAAAACCTAGTGTATGATGTGGATTGAGTAGTTGTCGATATGAATTTTTGAACCGAACTTCAATTTAAGTCCTGAATGGAAATCCAATTAAGCCGATGATCATAAATTCTACTTCTAAATTGTTATCAGAGGGGAGGTCTGTAAATAAGAATTGCGTTTGCAATCGAATTGGGTCTTGTGGACAAATGCAGCCGCACTCTATAGTTATTTTTGTAAAATGATATCGTACGCTAATTGAAAGATTTTTTTGGGGGTGGCCATTTTGGATTCAAAGCGAGGCAATCCTTTGCTTTTGCTAGGGTAGCCTTCCACTTGGAACGAATATAGGCAAACAGAAAAACAACAACAACGAAGCATTGCCTCGCTTTGAAACCAAGATGGCCACCGGGGCCTAATTGTTCGAAGTAGGGTTAAATCGCTAACCCGTGCTTTAAAACCATACAGATAAAAATTACAACTTTATCCCTATCCTAAGGAAAAAGTTACCGTACTTCGAACAACACGGCCCTGGTGAAAAGAGTGGATAATACACTAGAAGGCTGGTCTTATTCCCCTAACACTGATGCGTTATTCGGCATTAGACACTTAAAAGATGTTAAATCTAACACTTGTTTTTGTTTCACTTGAGCTTTGACACTTGATGCGTGTGAACATGATATAATTAGCTCATCAATGCAATGGCTTTGTTTTCTGGTCTGATTGATGGTTCTACGGATTACTGAGATATTTGCATATACGTCGATGCTACGCTCGCGTTCGTAATTAAAGGAAAAACTGGCGGATTAATGAAAATGTTAAGGAAATGCAAGTCAGTCTGTAGTTATCGCATTCAGTGAAAAGTTACAAGTATAAAATAGGTCTTTGAGAAACTAGTCAGAGCTGACTTTAAAGTCGTCAAAACAGTGTGGGCAAGTCTTTAAAAGCGTGATTAAGCTAATTGGGAATTTAGGGTAATCTTTACTTCGATTTGCGATCTAGTGAGCTACGGTTTCGTGGCTAAAATCTTATTCCCTTTGGAGAAATAACTAGTGGTTTTTCTACCTGTGATTCTAAACTTAATGGCAACCAATTTTTAACAATTCTAAGGTATTATACACGTAAAAGCTGTTAAATCTAACACTTATCTTTGTTCTACTTGAGTTGATTGTTTCGAAGTTTGAATTAGGTTAAGAGTGATGATGGCATTGTTTACCGTGTATTGTTAATAAATTGTATGGACTACTCCTGTTATCGCATATAAGTAGATGGGTAAATCATGCGATGATCATTCACTTGAACTATCAACATCCTCGAGGAGACCTCGTCACGTGAAATTACCGTGAGATCAATGCAGCACCTGGCAATTTTAATCGCTCTTGTCCTGGGAAGTCTGTGCCTGGAAACTGGACTTGGTGCAAAATGGTAAGCGGAACCGACTCCAATAAACAATTGTGTTGGCACGATGCGCGGCAATTTTAAAATGTTTGGTCGCGGCGTTAGGTTTGCCGAACTAACTTGTTATGATGTTCTCTCTCAGGAAGGCAGAGAAGATTGTACAAAGAGAGGTGAGTGTCTGTTAATATTTGAAAATTAAGGATGTTGCTTGAAGAGTTTTATTGACCTGCTATCGTCGAACCCGTGTTGATGAATAAAGAAGATATAGTGCGTTCGTTGAGTTGCCTGATCTGTTCATTTTAAGATGGTTTGGAATAGCTCGCTTGTCTAGCGCGCAAATGAGTCGGTATGAACCGCATTTGTGATTTGAAAGCAAAGAAGTGTTTGTAAATTGCTTTGGGGTAACACTTGTTGGACATTAATCATTTTTGGTACTCTTGTCTATGTACTCTTAGCGGCCGGTGAGACTTGAACAGGAGATCAGCTAATAAAATTGAATGAGCCGTAAAAAGAGATTTGTTTTATAGATTACTACTAGCATTTAAATGCAGTCCATCTGATTGCCACTACTTTCCTGCCATAGTAATTAATGTCCTGAAGCGAAGTGTAGCCGTGGATTAAAGGCAGCCGCGGCTCTCGTACTTTTTTTAGTATCGCAATATTGTTGGACGAAATCCGTGTGTTTTTATGTCTCCTTTTTAACGTTCCTTCATTATTGGACAGGCTTACGAGAAGCTGCTGGAAAGTGTTCGTACTGGCGCCGAGATGGGTCTGACAGAATGCAAACAACAGTTCAAAAACAACAAGTGGAATTGCAGTACAACTTTGAAATCCAACAGCCTTCCGCACATGGCCACATTGGGCGTTGTCACGGTAAAGCAAGGTAGGAGTTGAGTGATTTAGGCGGAGAGTCAACTTGTTTGGCATCTAGGATTATAAAGTATAAGACTTTTCCAGAATGGCTACTCTTCTCTACACAAATAAGAAGTATTCACTTTCAAACACAAAATTCTTTCCAATGGAAGCTGGGATAACCCATAGTTTGATTAAACAGAGGAACAATAAAAGACATCTAAGACTGCATTTAATTATGCCAAAGTTGTTTTATTTCTCTACTCACAGAAGAATTACAGTTAGCTAAATACCAGTGAATCAGTAGGACAGTGTTTTACTTGGACGAATTCTTCTTGTTTAATTTAGCAACTAAAGAGACAGCCTTCTTCCATAGTATCAGCGCCGCTGGTGTGACCTACTCACTGACAAGGGATTGCCGAAAAGGAATGTTCGAAAACTGCGCATGCCAACAATCCAAGCCCAAGTCAGCTTTAGACTGGAGCGGGTGTAATGATGACGTGAGGTTTGGTGAAGTTCTGGCGAGACACTTTCTCGATAAGCTGAGGAAGAGAGGCAAGGCAAGGACGGTCATTACTCTACACAACTACGCTGTAGGACGAAAGGTGAGTGAACTGAAACCAATTTCTCACAGCGCTATTTGCCCTCAACAGTTTTGTTGCCATCAGTCGGCCGATTATTTCATTGATGCTGAAAAATGAAAACTAGCTTTGATTTGTAAAAAATGGTATCGATGAGTTAATGTTACGATGGGATAGATTGAAAGTAGCGCTTTCAAAGAGTTGACAATCCAAGCGAATCTAATGCCGCTGAAGCATTATTGATATCAAAATAGAGGTTTAGTTTTTTGTTCGTTAATGACTTGAAGACAAACTTCAACTAAATGATCTCTATAGAAAATATGGCGTTTCAAAGGCAGAACATGTTTGTTATGATGTTGGAGGTTGCTGATATGGATCGTTTTCGCTAAGTCACGTCCATATGTTGATGTTTTAGGCGGTTAAAGCAACTCTCAACGAACTTTGCAAATGCCACGGAGTTTCCGGTAGCTGTTCAACACGGAGTTGCTGGAAAAGCATGGCATCCTTCGCCGCAGTCGGGGACTATCTAAGGGAAAAGTACCAGAACGCCAAAAAAGTTCGCGTTGAGAACAATAAGCTTGTTGAGAAGCTTGCTCCAAAATTATTCATTGCGCTGGAAAGAAAGGACCGCAGTCTCGTCTTCCTCAAGTCCTCCCCAGATTACTGCCATCCAAATGCAGCCATAGGGTCAGCTGGTGTCCTGGGACGAAAATGTAGCAGTGACAGTCCCTATTACGCCAAGTGCAGTGAATTGTGTACTTCATGTGGTTTCAAGATGGACAAGAAGTTGATCATAAAGAGTTATAAGTGCAATTGTAAATTTGTATGGTGTTGTGATGTTAAGTGTAGCATGTGTAAGAAATTGGTTGCTGTAGGAACTTGTAGAAGAGGATAGTATTTGTCAATCAGGATAAGAACGAAATTGAAGTTATTACAATGTAAGAAAGTTCATGTTATTTATGAAGATGGTTTTGTAATCATCGCCTGGTTAAAATAAACTGAAATATAATAAAAGGCGCAGTCACAGTTTTGTCATAATTGTACCTAAAGTTCTCACTAGAATCTATGATGATCTCTCGGATCTCATGGATTGATAAGCAACAACATTGAGACCAGTTCAACTTTGTAATAATCAGAATTTGTGTATTTAAAATAACATAAAATAGGAATACTTTGCGTTTGTTATTAACTTGAGGGATCATTTGGGGTGCATACTATTTCTGGTTTGAATCTATTATTGCTATTGAATTATGGTGGTCCATGTTTGTTAAATGAGAACTTGTCCGTAGAGAATGTCGGCTCTTCTTCAAAATAGCCTACTCATGCCGTAGAAAAAAAACCCTAGTGTATGATGTGGATTGAGTAGTTGTCGATATGAATTTTTGAACCGAACTTCAATTTAAGTCCTGAATGGAAATCCAATTAAGCCGATGATCATAAATTCTACTTCTAAATTGTTATCAGAGGGGAGGTCTGTAAATAAGAATTGCGTTTGCAATCGAATTGGGTCTTGTGGAGAAATGCAGCCGCACTCTATAGTTATTTTTGTAAAATGATATCGTACGCTATTTGAAAGATTTTTTTTGGGGTGGCCATTTTGGATTCAAAGCGAGGCAATCCTTTGCTTTTGCTAGGGTAGCCTTCCACTTGGAACGAATATAGGCAAACAGAAAAACAACAACAACGAAGCATTGCCTCGCTTTGAAACCAAGATGGCCACCGGGGCCTAATTGTTCGAAGTAGGGTTAAATCGCTAACCCGTGCTTTAAAACCATACAGATAAAAATTACAACTTTATCCCTATCCTAAGGAAAAAGTTACCGTACTTCGAACAACACGGCCCTGGTGAAAAGAGTGGATAATACACTAGAAGGCTGGTCTTATTCCCCTAACACTGATGCGTTATTCGGCATTAGACACTTAAAAGATGTTAAATCTAACACTTGTTTTTGTTTCACTTGAGCTTTGACACTTGATGCGTGTGAACATGATATAATTAGCTCATCAATGCAATGGCTTTGTTTTCTGGTCTGATTGATGGTTCTACGGATTACTGAGATATTTGCATATACGTCGATGCTACGCTCGCGTTCGTAATTAAAGGAAAAACTGGCGGATTAATGAAAATGTTAAGGAAATGCAAGTCAGTCTGTAGTTATCGCATTCAGTGAAAAGTTACAAGTATGAAATAGGTCTTTGAGAAACTAGTCAGAGCTGACTTGAAAGTCGTCAAAACAGTGTGGGCAAGTCTTTAAAAGCGTGATTAAGCTAATTGGGAATTTAGGGTAATCTTTACTTCGATTTGCGATCTAGTGAGCTACGGTTTCGTGGCTAAAATCTTATTCCCTTTGGAGAAATAACTAGTGGTTTTTCTACCTGTGATTCTAAACTTAATGGCAACCAATTTTTAACAATTCTAAGGTATTATACACGTAAAAGCTGTTAAATCTAACACTTATCTTTGTTCTACTTGAGTTGATTGTTTCGAAGTTTGAATTAGGTTAAGAGTGATGATGGCATTGTTTACCGTGTATTGTTAATAAATTGTATGGACTACTCCTGTTATCGCATATAAGTAGATGGGTAAATCATGCGATGATCATTCACTTGAACTATCAACATCCTCGAGGAGACCTCGTCACGTGAAATTACCGTGAGATCAATGCAGCACCTGGCAATTTTAATCGCTCTTGTACTGGGAAGTCTGTGCCTGGAAACTGGACTTGGTGCAAAATGGTAAGCGGAACCGACTCCAATAAACAATTGTGTTGGCACGATGCGCGGCAATTTTAAAATGTTTGGTCGCGGCGTTAGGTTTGCCGAACTAACTTGTTATGATGTTCTCTCTCAGGAAGGCAGAGAAGATTGTACAAAGAGAGGTGAGTGTCTGTTAATATTTGAAAATTAAGGATGTTGCTTGAAGAGTTTTATTGACCTGCTATCGTCGAACCCGTGTTGATGAATAAAGAAGATATAGTGCGTTCGTTGAGTTGCCTGATCTGTTCATTTTAAGATGGTTTGGAATAGCTCGCTTGTCTAGCGCGCAAATGAGTCGGTATGAACCGCATTTGTGATTTGAAAGCAAAGAAGTGTTTGTAAATTGCTTTGGGGTAACACTTGTTGGACATTAATCATTTTTGGTACTCTTGTCTATGTACTCTTAGCGGCCGGTGAGACTTGAACAGGAGATCAGCTAATAAAATTGAATGAGCCGTAAAAAGAGATTTGTTTTATAGATTACTACTAGCATTTAAATGCAGTCCATCTGATTGCCACTACTTTCCTGCCATAGTAATTAATGTCCTGAAGCGAAGTGTAGCCGTGGATTAAAGGCAGCCGCGGCTCTCGTACTTTTTTTAGTATCGCAATATTGTTGGACGAAATCCGTGTGTTTTTATGTCTCCTTTTTAACGTTCCTTCATTATTGGACAGGCTTACGAGAAGCTGCTGGAAAGTGTTCGTACTGGCGCCGAGATGGGTCTGACAGAATGCAAACAACAGTTCAAAAACAACAAGTGGAATTGCAGTACAACTTTGAAATCCAACAGCCTTCCGCACATGGCCACATTGGGCGTTGTCACGGTAAAGCAAGGTAGGAGTTGAGTGATTTAGGCGGAGAGTCAACTTGTTTGGCATCTAGGATTATAAAGTATAAGACTTTTCCAGAATGGCTACTCTTCTCTACACAAATAAGAAGTATTCACTTTCAAACACAAAATTCTTTCCAATGGAAGCTGGGATAACCCATAGTTTGATTAAACAGAGGAACAATAAAAGACATCTAAGACTGCATTTAATTTTGCCAAAGTTGTTTTATTTCTCTACTCACAGAAGAATTACAGTTAGCTAAATACCAGTGAATCAGTAGGACAGTGTTTTACTTGGACGAATTCTTCTTGTTTAATTTAGCAACTAAAGAGACAGCCTTCTTCCATAGTATCAGCGCCGCTGGTGTGACCTACTCACTGACAAGGGATTGCCGAAAAGGAATGTTCGAAAACTGCGCATGCCAACAATCCAAGCCCAAGTCAGCTTTAGACTGGAGCGGGTGTAATGATGACGTGAGGTTTGGTGAAGTTCTGGCGAGACACTTTCTCGATAAGCTGAGGAAGAGAGGCAAGGCAAGGACGGTCATTACTCTACACAACTACGCTGTAGGACGAAAGGTGAGTGAACTGAAACCAATTTCTCACAGCGCTATTTGCCCTCAACAGTTTTGTTGCCATCAGTCGGCCGATTATTTCATTGATGCTGAAAAATGAAAACTAGCTTTGATTTGTAAAAAATGGTATCGATGAGTTAATGTTACGATGGGATAGATTGAAAGTAGCGCTTTCAAAGAGTTGACAATCCAAGCGAATCTAATGCCGCTGAAGCATTATTGATATCAAAATAGAGGTTTAGTTTTTTGTTCGTTAATGACTTGAAGACAAACTTCAACTAAATGATCTCTATAGAAAATATGGCGTTTCAAAGGCAGAACATGTTTGTTATGATGTTGGAGGTTGCTGATATGGATCGTTTTCGCTAAGTCACGTCCATATGTTGATGTTTTAGGCGGTTAAAGCAACTCTCAACGAACTTTGCAAATGCCACGGAGTTTCCGGTAGCTGTTCAACACGGAGTTGCTGGAAAAGCATGGCATCCTTCGCCGCAGTCGGGGACTATCTAAGGGAAAAGTACCAGAACGCCAAAAAAGTTCGCGTTGAGAACAATAAGCTTGTTGAGAAGCTTGCTCCAAAATTATTCATTGCGCTGGAAAGAAAGGACCGCAGTCTCGTCTTCCTCAAGTCCTCCCCAGATTACTGCCATCCAAATGCAGCCATAGGGTCAGCTGGTGTCCTGGGACGAAAATGTAGCAGTGACAGTCCCTATTACGCCAAGTGCAGTGAATTGTGTACTTCATGTGGTTTCAAGATGGACAAGAAGTTGATCATAAAGAGTTATAAGTGCAATTGTAAATTTGTATGGTGTTGTGATGTTAAGTGTAGCATGTGTAAGAAATTGGTTGCTGTAGGAACTTGTAGAAGAGGATAGTATTTGTCAATCAGGATAAGAACGAAATTGAAGTTATTACAATGTAAGAAAGTTCATGTTATTTATGAAGATGGTTTTGTAATCATCGCCTGGTTAAAATAAACTGAAATATAATAAAAGGCGCAGTCACAGTTTTGTCATAATTGTACCTAAAGTTCTCACTAGAATCTATGATGATCTCTCGGATCTCATGGATTGATAAGCAACAACATTGAGACCAGTTCAACTTTGTAATAATCAGAATTTGTGTATTTAAAATAACATAAAATAGGAATACTTTGCGTTTGTTATTAACTTGAGGGATCATTTGGGGTGCATACTATTTCTGGTTTGAATCTATTATTGCTATTGAATTATGGTGGTCCATGTTTGTTAAATGAGAACTTGTCCGTAGAGAATGTCGGCTCTTCTTCAAAATAGCCTACTCATGCCGTAGAAAAAAAACCCTAGTGTATGATGTGGATTGAGTAGTTGTCGATATGAATTTTTGAACCGAACTTCAATTTAAGTCCTGAATGGAAATCCAATTAAGCCGATGATCATAAATTCTACTTCTAAATTGTTATCAGAGGGGAGGTCTGTAAATAAGAATTGCGTTTGCAATCGAATTGGGTCTTGTGGAGAAATGCAGCCGCACTCTATAGTTATTTTTGTAAAATGATATCGTACGCTATTTGAAAGATTTTTTTTGGGGTGGCCATTTTGGATTCAAAGCGAGGCAATCCTTTGCTTTTGCTAGGGTAGCCTTCCACTTGGAACGAATATAGGCAAACAGAAAAACAACAACAACGAAGCATTGCCTCGCTTTGAAACCAAGATGGCCACCGGGGCCTAATTGTTCGAAGTAGGGTTAAATCGCTAACCCGTGCTTTAAAACCATACAGATAAAAATTACAACTTTATCCCTATCCTAAGGAAAAAGTTACCGTACTTCGAACAACACGGCCCTGGTGAAAAGAGTGGATAATACACTAGAAGGCTGGTCTTATTCCCCTAACACTGATGCGTTATTCGGCATTAGACACTTAAAAGATGTTAAATCTAACACTTGTTTTTGTTTCACTTGAGCTTTGACACTTGATGCGTGTGAACATGATATAATTAGCTCATCAATGCAATGGCTTTGTTTTCTGGTCTGATTGATGGTTCTACGGATTACTGAGATATTTGCATATACGTCGATGCTACGCTCGCGTTCGTAATTAAAGGAAAAACTGGCGGATTAATGAAAATGTTAAGGAAATGCAAGTCAGTCTGTAGTTATCGCATTCAGTGAAAAGTTACAAGTATGAAATAGGTTTTTGAGAAACTAGTCAGAGCTGACTTGAAAGTCGTCAAAACAGTGTGGGCAAGTCTTTAAAAGCGTGATTAAGCTAATTGGGAATTTAGGGTAATCTTTACTTCGATTTGCGATCTAGTGAGCTACGGTTTCGTGGCTAAAATCTTATTCCCTTTGGAGAAATAACTAGTGGTTTTTCTACCTGTGATTCTAAACTTAATGGCAACCAATTTTTAACAATTCTAAGGTATTATACACGTAAAAGCTGTTAAATCTAACACTTATCTTTGTTCTACTTGAGTTGATTGTTTCGAAGTTTGAATTAGGTTAAGAGTGATGATGGCATTGTTTACCGTGTATTGTTAATAAATTGTATGGACTACTCCTGTTATCGCATATAAGTAGATGGGTAAATCATGCGATGATCATTCACTTGAACTATCAACATCCTCGAGGAGACCTCGTCACGTGAAATTACCGTGAGATCAATGCAGCACCTGGCAATTTTAATCGCTCTTGTACTGGGAAGTCTGTGCCTGGAAACTGGACTTGGTGCAAAATGGTAAGCGGAACCGACTCCAATAAACAATTGTGTTGGCACGATGCGCGGCAATTTTAAAATGTTTGGTCGCGGCGTTAGGTTTGCCGAACTAACTTGTTATGATGTTCTCTCTCAGGAAGGCAGAGAAGATTGTACAAAGAGAGGTGAGTGTCTGTTAATATTTGAAAATTAAGGATGTTGCTTGAAGAGTTTTATTGACCTGCTATCGTCGAACCCGTGTTGATGAATAAAGAAGATATAGTGCGTTCGTTGAGTTGCCTGATCTGTTCATTTTAAGATGGTTTGGAATAGCTCGCTTGTCTAGCGCGCAAATGAGTCGGTATGAACCGCATTTGTGATTTGAAAGCAAAGAAGTGTTTGTAAATTGCTTTGGGGTAACACTTGTTGGACATTAATCATTTTTGGTACTCTTGTCTATGTACTCTTAGCGGCCGGTGAGACTTGAACAGGAGATCAGCTAATAAAATTGAATGAGCCGTAAAAAGAGATTTGTTTTATAGATTACTACTAGCATTTAAATGCAGTCCATCTGATTACCACTACTTTCCTGCCATAGTAATTAATGTCCTGAAGCGAAGTGTAGCCGTGGATTAAAGGCAGCCGCGGCTCTCGTACTTTTTTTAGTATCGCAATATTGTTGGACGAAATCCGTGTGTTTTTATGTCTCCTTTTTAACGTTCCTTCATTATTGGACAGGCTTACGAGAAGCTGCTGGAAAGTGTTCGTACTGGCGCCGAGATGGGTCTGACAGAATGCAAACAACAGTTCAAAAACAACAAGTGGAATTGCAGTACAACTTTGAAATCCAACAGCCTTCCGCACATGGCCACATTGGGCGTTGTCACGGTAAAGCAAGGTAGGAGTTGAGTGATTTAGGCGGAGAGTCAACTTGTTTGGCATCTAGGATTATAAAGTATAAGACTTTTCCAGAATGGCTACATTTCTCTACACAAATAAGACGTTTTCACTTTCAAACACAAAATTCTTTCCAATGGAAGCCGGGATAACCCAAGTGTGGGCATAGTTTGATTAAACAGAGGAACAATAAAAGACATCTAAGACTGCATTTAATTTTGCCAAAGTTGTTTTATTTCTCTACTCACAGAAGAATTACAGTTAGCTAAATACCAGTGAATCAGTAGGACAGTGTTTTACTTGGAAGAATTCTTCTTGTTTAATTTAGCAACTAAAGAGACAGCCTTCTTCCATAGTATCAGCGCCGCTGGTGTGACCTACTCACTGACAAGGGATTGCCGAAAAGGAATGTTCGAAAATTGCGCATGCCAACAATCCAAGCGCAAGTCAGCTTTAGACTGGAGCGGGTGTAATGATGACGTGAGGTTTGGTGAAGTTCTGGCGAGACACTTTCTCGATAAGCTGAGGAAGAGAGGCAAGGCAAGGACGGTCATTACTCTACACAACTACGCTGTAGGACGAAAGGTGAGTGAACTGAAACCAATTTCTCACAGCGCTATTTGCCCTCAACAGTTTTGTTGCCATCAGTCGGCCGATTATTTCATTGATGCTGAAAAATGAAAACTAGCTTTGATTTGTAAAAAAATGTATCGATGAGTTAATGTTACGATGGGATAGATTGAAAGTAGCGCTTTCAAAGAGTTGACAATCCAAGCGAATCTAATGCCGCTGAAGTATTATTGATATCAAAATAGAGGTTTAGTTTTTTGTTCGTTAATGACTTGAAGACAAACTTCAACTAAATGATCTCTATAGAAAATATGGCGTTTCAAAGGCAGAACATGTTTGTTATGATGTTGGAGGTTGCTGATATGGATCGTTTTCGCTAAGTCACGTCCATATGTTGATGTTTTAGGCGGTTAAAGCAACTCTCAACGAACTTTGCAAATGCCACGGAGTTTCCGGTAGCTGTTCAACACGGAGTTGCTGGAAAAGCATGGCATCCTTCGCCGCAGTCGGGGACTATCTAAGGGAAAAGTACCAGAACGCCAAAAAAGTTCGCGTTGAGAACAATAAGCTTGTTGAGAAGCTTGCTCCAAAATTATTCATTGCGCTGGAAAGAAAGGACCGCAGTCTCGTCTTCCTCAAGTCCTCCCCAGATTACTGCCATCCAAATGCAGCCATAGGGTCAGCTGGTGTCCTGGGACGAAAATGTAGCAGTGACAGTCCCTATTACGCCAAGTGCAGTGAATTGTGTACTTCATGTGGTTTCAAGATGGACAAGAAGTTGATCATAAAGAGTTATAAGTGCAAATGTAAATTTGTATGGTGTTGTGATGTTAAGTGTAGCATGTGTAAGAAATTGGTTGCTGTAGGAACTTGTAGAAGAGGATAGTATTTGTCAATCAGGATAAGAACGAAATTGAAGTTATTACAATGTAAGAAAGTTCATGTTATTTATGAAGATGGTTTTGTAATCATCGCCTGGTTAAAATAAACTGAAATATAATAAAAGGCGCAGTCACAGTTTTGTCATAATTGTACCTAAAGTTCTCACTAGAATCTATGATGATCTCTCGGATCTCATGGATTGATAAGCAACAACATTGAGACCAGTTCAACTTTGTAATAATCAGAATTTGTGTATTTAAAATAACATAAAATAGGAATACTTTGCATTTGTTATTAACTTGAGGGATCATTTGGGTTGCATAATATTTCTGGTTTGAATCTATTATTGCTATTGAATTATGGTGGTCCACGTTTGTTAAATCAGAACTTGTTCGTAGAGAATATCGGCACTTCTTCAAAATAGCCTACTCATGCCGTAGAAAAAAATCCTAGTGTATGATGTGGATTGAGTAGTTATCGATATTAATTTTTGAACCAAACTTCAATTTAAGTCCTGAATGGAAATGCAATTAAGCCGATGATCATAAATTCTACTTCTAAATTGTTATTAGAGGCCGGGAGGTCTGTAAATAACAATTGCGTTTGCAATCGAATTCGGTCTTGTGGACAAATGCAGCCGCACTTTATAGTTATTTTTGTAAAATGATATCGTACGCTATTTGAAAGATATTTTTTTGCGGCGGCCATTTTTGAATTAAAGCGAGGCAATCCATTGCTTTTGCTAGGGTAGCCTTCCACTTGGAACGAATATAGGCAAACGCAAAAACAACAACAACGAAGCATTGCCTCGCTTTGAAAGCAAGATGGCCACCAGGGCCTAATTGTTCGAAGTAGGGTTAAATCGCTAACCCGTGCTTTAAAACCATACAGATAAAAATTACAACTTTATCCCTATCCTAAGGAAAAAGTTACCGTACTTCGAACAACACGGCCCTGGTGAAAAGAGTGGATAATACACTAGAAGGCTGGTCTTATTCCCCTAACACTGATGCGTTATTCGGCATTAGACACTTAAAAGATGTTAAATCTAACACTTGTTTTTGTTTCACTTGAGCTTTGACACTTGATGCGTGTGAACATGATATAATTAGCTCATCAATGCAATGGCTTTGTTTTCTGGTCTGATTGATGGTTCTACGGATTACTGAGATATTTGCATATACGTCGATGCTACGCTCGCGTTCGTAATTAAAGGAAAAACTGGCGGATTAATGAAAATGTTAAGGAAATGCAAGTCAGTCTGTAGTTATCGCATTCAGTGAAAAGTTACAAGTATAAAATAGGTCTTTGAGAAACTAGTCAGAGCTGACTTGAAAGTCGTCAAAACAGTGTGGGCAAGTCTTTAAAAGCGTGATTAAGCTAATTGGGAATTTAGGGTAATCTTTACTTCGATTTGCGATCTAGTGAGCTACGGTTTCGTGGCTAAAATCTTATTCCCTTTGGAGAAATAACTAGTGGTTTTTCTACCTGTGATTCTAAACTTAATGGCAACCAATTTTTAACAATTCTAAGGTATTATACACGTAAAAGCTGTTAAATCTAACACTTATCTTTGTTCTACTTGAGTTGATTGTTTCGAAGTTTGAATTAGGTTAAGAGTGATGATGGCATTGTTTACCGTGTATTGTTAATAAATTGTATGGACTACTCCTGTTATCGCATATAAGTAGATGGGTAAATCATGCGATGATCATTCACTTGAACTATCAACATCCTCGAGGAGACCTCGTCACGTGAAATTACCGTGAGATCATGCAGCACCTGGCAATTTTAATCGCTCTTGTACTGGGAAGTCTGTGCCTGGAAACTGGACTTGGTACAAAATGGTAAGCGGAACCGACTCCAATAAACAATTGTGTTGGCACGATGCGCGGCAATTTTAAAATGTTTGGTCGCGGCGTTAGGTTTGCCGAACTAACTTGTTATGATGTTCTCTCTCAGGAAGGCAGAGAAGATTGTACAAAGAGAGGTGAGTGTCTGTTAATATTTGAAAATTAAGGATGTTGCTTGAAGAGTTTTATTGACCTGCTATCGTCGAACCCGTGTTGATGAATAAAGAAGATATAGTGCGTTCGTTGAGTTGCCTGATCTGTTCATTTTAAGATGGTTTGGAATAGCTCGCTTGTCTAGCGCGCAAATGAGTCGGTATGAACCGCATTTGTGATTTGAAAGCAAAGAAGTGTTTGTAAATTGCTTTGGGGTAACACTTGTTGGACATTAATCATTTTTGGTACTCTTGTCTATGTACTCTTAGCGGCCGGTGAGACTTGAACAGGAGATCAGCTAATAAAATTGAATGAGCCGTAAAAAGAGATTTGTTTTATAGATTACTACTAGCATTTAAATGCAGTCCATCTGATTACCACTACTTTCCTGCCATAGTAATTAATGTCCTGAAGCGAAGTGTAGCCGTGGATTAAAGGCAGCCGCGGCTCTCGTACTTTTTTTAGTATCGCAATATTGTTGGACGAAATCCGTGTGTTTTTATGTCTCCTTTTTAACGTTCCTTCATTATTGGACAGGCTTACGAGAAGCTGCTGGAAAGTGTTCGTACTGGCGCCGAGATGGGTCTGACAGAATGCAAACAACAGTTCAAAAACAACAAGTGGAATTGCAGTACAACTTTGAAATCCAACAGCCTTCCGCACATGGCCACATTGGGCGTTGTCACGGTAAAGCAAGGTAGGAGTTGAGTGATTTAGGAGGAGAGTCAACTTGTTTGGCATCTAGGATTATAAAGTATAAGACTTTTCCAGAATGGCTACATTTCTCTACACAAATAAGACGTTTTCACTTTCA
This sequence comes from Actinernus sp. WN-2022, assembly GCA_030867875.1. NCBI lineage: Eukaryota > Metazoa > Cnidaria > Anthozoa > Actiniaria > Actinernidae > Actinernus > Actinernus sp. WN-2022. Next base: position 59,416,966 of record JAOWCC010000019.1, read on the forward strand.
AACACAAAATTCTTTCCAATGGAAGCCGGGATAACCCAAGTGTGGGCATAGTTTGATTAAACAGAGGAACAATAAAAGACATCTAAGACTGCATTTAATTTTGCGAAAGTTGTTTTATTTCTCTACTCACAGAAGAATTACAGTTAGCTAAATACCAGTGAATCAGTAGGACAGTGTTTTACTTGGACGAATTGTTCTTGTTTAATTTAGCAACTAAAGAGACAGCCTTCTTCCATAGTATCAGCGCCGCTGGTGTGACCTACTCACTGACAAGGGATTGCCGAAAAGGAATGTTCGAAAACTGCGCATGCCAACAATCCAAGCGCAAGTCAGCTTTAGACTGGAGCGGGTGTAATGATGACGTGAGGTTTGGTGAAGTTCTGGCGAGACACTTTCTCGATAAGCTGAGGAAGAGAGGCAAGGCAAGGACGGTCATTACTCTACACAACTACGCTGTAGGACGAAAGGTGAGTGAACTGAAACCAATTTCTCACAGCGCTATTTGCCCTCAACAGTTTTGTTGCCATCAGTCGGCCGATTATTTCATTGATGCTGAAAAATGAAAACTAGGTTTGATTTGTAAAAAATGGTATCGATGAGTTAATGTTACGATGGGATAGATTGAAAGTAGCGCTTTCAAAGAGTTGACAATCCAAGCGAATCTAATGCCGCTGAAGCATTATTGATATCAAAATAGAGGTTTAGTTTTTTGTTCGTTAATGACTTGAAGACAAACTTCAACTAAATGATCTCTATAGAAAATATGGCGTTTCAAAGGCAGAACATGTTTGTTATGATGTTGGAGGTTGCTGATATGGATCGTTTTCGCTAAGTCACGTCCATATGTTGATGTTTTAGGCGGTTAAAGCAACTCTCAACGAACTTTGCAAATGCCACGGAGTTTCCGGTAGCTGTTCAACACGGAGTTGCTGGAAAAGCATGGCATCCTTCGCCGCAGTCGGGGACTATCTAAGGGAAAAGTACCAGAACGCCAAAAAAGTTCGCGTTGAGAACAATAAGCTTGTTGAGAAGCTTGCTCCAAAATTATTCATTGCGCTGGAAAGAAAGGACCGCAGTCTCGTCTTCCTCAAGTCCTCCCCAGATTACTGCCATCCAAATGCAGCCATAGGGTCAGCTGGTGTCCTGGGACGAAAATGTAGCAGTGACAGTCCCTATTACGCCAAGTGCAGTGAATTGTGTACTTCATGTGGTTTCAAGATGGACAAGAAGTTGATCATAAAGAGTTATAAGTGCAATTGTAAATTTGTATGGTGTTGTGATGTTAAGTGTAGCATGTGTAAGAAATTGGTTGCTGTAGGAACTTGTAGAAGAGGATAGTATTTGTCAATCAGGATAAGAACGAAATTGAAGTTATTACAATGTAAGAAAGTTCATGTTATTTATGAAGATGGTTTTGTAATCATCGCCTGGTTAAAATAAACTGAAATATAATAAAAGGCGCAGTCACAGTTTTGTCATAATTGTACCTAAAGTTCTCACTAGAATCTATGATGATCTCTCGGATCTCATGGATTGATAAGCAACAACATTGAGACCAGTTCAACTTTGTAATAATCAGAATTTGTGTATTTAAAATAACATAAAATAGTAATACTTTGCGTTTGTTATTAACTTGAGGGATCATTTGGGGTGCATACTATTTCTGGTTTGAATCTATTATTGCTATTGAATTATGGTGGTCCATGTTTGTTAAATGAGAACTTGTCCGTAGAGAATGTCGGCTCTTCTTCAAAATAGCCTACTCATGCCGTAGAAAAAAAAACCTAGTGTATGATGTGGATTGAGTAGTTGTCGATATGAATTTTTGAACCGAACTTCAATTTAAGTCCTGAATGGAAATGCAATTAAGCCGATGATCATAAATTCTACTTCTAAATTGTTATCAGAGGGGAGGTCTGTAAATAAGAATTGCGTTTGCAATCGAATTGGGTCTTGTGGACAAATGCAGCCGCACTCTATAGTTATTTTTGTAAAATGATATCGTACGCTATTTGAAAGATTTTTTTTGGGGTGGCCATTTTGGATTCAAAGCGAGGCAATCCTTTGCTTTTGCTAGGGTAGCCTTCCACTTGGAACGAATATAGGCAAACAGAAAAACAACAACAACGAAGCATTGCCTCGCTTTGAAACCAAGATGGCCACCGGGGCCTAATTGTTCGAAGTAGGGTTAAATCGCTAACCCGTGCTTTAAAACCATACAGATAAAAATTACAACTTTATCCCTATCCTAAGGAAAAAGTTACCGTACTTCGAACAACACGGCCCTGGTGAAAAGAGTGGATAATACACTAGAAGGCTGGTCTTATTCCCCTAACACTGATGCGTTATTCGGCATTAGACACTTAAAAGATGTTAAATCTAACACTTGTTTTTGTTTCACTTGAGCTTTGACACTTGATGCGTGTGAACATGATATAATTAGCTCATCAATGCAATGGCTTTGTTTTCTGGTCTGATTGATGGTTCTACGGATTACTGAGATATTTGCATATACGTCGATGCTACGCTCGCGTTCGTAATTAAAGGAAAAACTGGCGGATTAATGAAAATGTTAAGGAAATGCAAGTCAGTCTGTAGTTATCGCATTCAGTGAAAAGTTACAAGTATAAAATAGGTCTTTGAGAAACTAGTCAGAGCTGACTTGAAAGTCGTCAAAACAGTGTGGGCAAGTCTTTAAAAGCGTGATTAAGCTAATTGGGAATTTAGGGTAATCTTTACTTCGATTTGCGATCTAGTGAGCTACGGTTTCGTGGCTAAAATCTTATTCCCTTTGGAGAAATAACTAGTGGTTTTTCTACCTGTGATTCTAAACTTAATGGCAACCAATTTTTAACAATTCTAAGGTATTATACACGTAAAAGCTGTTAAATCTAACACTTATCTTTGTTCTACTTGAGTTGATTGTTTCGAAGTTTGAATTAGGTTAAGAGTGATGATGGCATTGTTTACCGTGTATTGTTAATAAATTGTATGGACTACTCCTGTTATCGCATATAAGTAGATGGGTAAATCATGCGATGATCATTCACTTGAACTATCAACATCCTCGAGGAGACCTCGTCACGTGAAATTACCGTGAGATCATGCAGCACCTGGCAATTTTAATCGCTCTTGTACTGGGAAGTCTGTGCCTGGAAACTGGACTTGGTGCAAAATGGTAAGCGGAACCGACTCCAATAAACAATTGTGTTGGCACGATGCGCGGCAATTTTAAAATGTTTGGTCGCGGCGTTAGGTTTGCCGAACTAACTTGTTATGATGTTCTCTCTCAGGAAGGCAGAGAAGATTGTACAAAGAGAGGTGAGTGTCTGTTAATATTTGAAAATTAAGGATGTTGCTTGAAGAGTTTTATTGACCTGCTATCGTCGAATCCGTGTTGATGAATAAAGAAGATATAGTGCGTTCGTTGAGTTGCCTGATCTGTTCATTTTAAGATGGTTTGGAATAGCTCGCTTGTCTAGCGCGCAAATGAGTCGGTATGAACCGCATTTGTGATTTGAAAGCAAAGAAGTGTTTGTAAATTGCTTTGGGGTAACACTTGTTGGACATTAATCATTTTTGGTACTCTTGTCTATGTACTCTTAGCGGCCGGTGAAGCTTGAACAGGAGATCAGCTAATAAAATTGAATGAGCCGTAAAAAGAGATTTGTTTTATAGATTACTACTAGCATTTAAATGCAGTCCATCTGATTACCACTACTTTCCTGCCATAGTAATTAATGTCCTGAAGCGAAGTGTAGCCGTGGATTAAAGGCAGCCGCGGCTCTCGTACTTTTTTTAGTATCGCAATATTGTTGGACGAAATCCGTGTGTTTTTATATCTCCTTTTTAACGTTCCTTCATTATTGGACAGGCTTACGAGAAGCTGCTGGAAAGTGTTCGTACTGGCGCCGAGATGGGTCTGACAGAATGCAAACAACAGTTCAAAAACAACAAGTGGAATTGCAGTACAACTTTGAAATCCAACAGCCTTCCGCACATGGCCACATTGGGCGTTGTCACGGTAAAGCAAGGTAGGAGTTGAGTGATTTAGGCGGAGAGTCAACTTGTTTGGCATCTAGGATTATAAAGTATAAGACTTTTCCAGAATGGCTACATTTCTCTACACAAATAAGACGTTTTCACTTTCAAACACAAAATTCTTTCCAATGGAAGCCGGGATAACCCAAGTGTGGGCATAGTTTGATTAAACAGAGGAACAATAAAAGACATCTAAGACTGCATTTAATTTTGCCAAAGTTGTTTTATTTCTCTACCCACAGAAGAATTACAGTTAGCTAAATACCAGTGAATCAGTAGGACAGTGTTTTACTTGGACGAATTGTTCTTGTTTAATTTAGCAACTAAAGAGACAGCCTTCTTCCATAGTATCAGCGCCGCTGGTGTGACCTACTCACTGACAAGGGATTGCCGAAAAGGAATGTTCGAAAACTGCGCATGCCAACAATCCAAGCGCAAGTAAGCTTTAGACTGGAGCGGGTGTAATGATGACGTGAGGTTTGGTGAAGTTCTGGCGAGACACTTTCTCGATAAGCTGAGGAAGAGAGGCAAGGCAAGGACGGTCATTACTCTACACAACTACGCTGTAGGACGAAAGGTGAGTGAACTGAAACCAATTTCTCACAGCGCTATTTGCCCTCAACAGTTTTGTTGCCATCAGTCGGCCGATTATTTCATTGATGCTGAAAAATGAAAACTAGGTTTGATTTGTAAAAAATGGTATCGATGAGTTAATGTTACGATGGGATAGATTGAAAGTAGCGCTTTCAAAGAGTTGACAATCCAAGCGAATCTAATGCCGCTGAAGCATTATTGATATCAAAATAGAGGTTTAGTTTTTTGTTCGTTAATGACTTGAAGACAAACTTCAACTAAATGATCTCTATAGAAAATATGGCGTTTCAAAGGCAGAACATGTTTGTTATGATGTTGGAGGTTGCTGATATGGATCGTTTTCGCTAAGTCACGTCCATATGTTGATGTTTTAGGCGGTTAAAGCAACTCTCAACGAACTTTGCAAATGCCACGGAGTTTCCGGTAGCTGTTCAACACGGAGTTGCTGGAAAAGCATGGCATCCTTCGCCGCAGTCGGGGACTATCTAAGGGAAAAGTACCAGAACGCCAAAAAAGTTCGCGTTGAGAACAATAAGCTTGTTGAGAAGCTTGCTCCAAAATTATTCATTGCGCTGGAAAGAAAGGACCGCAGTCTCGTCTTCCTCAAGTCCTCCCCAGATTACTGCCATCCAAATGCAGCCATAGGGTCAGCTGGTGTCCTGGGACGAAAATGTAGCAGTGACAGTCCCTATTACGCCAAGTGCAGTGAATTGTGTACTTCATGTGGTTTCAAGATGGACAAGAAGTTGAGCATAAGGAGTTATAAGTGCAATTGTAAATTTGTATGGTGTTGTGATGTTAAGTGTAGCACGTGTAAGAAATTGGTTGCTGTAGGAACTTGTAGAAGAGGATAGTATTTGGCAATCAGGATAAGAACGAAATTGAAGTTATTACAATGTAAGAACGTTAATGTTATTTATGAAGATGGTTTTGTAATCATCGCCTGGTTAAAATAAACTGAAATATAATATAAGGCGTAGTCACAGTTTTGTCATAATTGTACCTAAAGTTCTCACTAGAATGTATGATGATCTCTCGGATCTCATGGATTGATAAGCAACAACATTGAGACCAGTTCAACTTTGTAATAATCAGAATTTGCGTATTTAAAATAACCTAAAATAGGAATACTTTGCGTTTGTTATTGACTTGAGGGATCATTTGGGGTGCCTAATATTTCTGGTTTGAATCTATTATTGCTATTGAATTATGGTGGTCCATGTTTGTTAAATCAGAACTTGTCCGTAGAGAATGTCGGCTCTTCTTCAAAATAGCCTACTCATGCCGTAGAAAAAAAACACCTAGTGTATGATGTGGATTGAGTAGTTGTCGATATGAATTTTTGAACCGAACTTCAATTTAAGTCCTGAATGGAAATGCAATTAAGCCGATGATCATAAATTCTACTTCTAAATTGTTATCAGAGGGGAGGTCTGTAAATAACAATTGCGTTTGCAATCGAATTCGGTCTTGTGGACAAATGCAGCCGCACTCTATAGTTATTTTGCTAAAATGATATCGTGCACTATTTGAATTTTTTTTTTCGGTGGCCATTTTGGATTCAAAGCGAGGCAATCCTTTGCTTTTGCTAGGGTAGCCTTCCACTTGGAACGAATATAGGCGGCAAACACAAAAAAACAACAACAACGAAGCATTGCCTCGCTTTGAAAGCAAGATGGCCACCGGGTAGGGTGAAATCGCTAACCCGTGCTATAAAACCATACAGATAAAAATTACAACTTTATCCCTATCCTAGGGAAAAAGTTAGCGTACTTCGAACAACAGGGCCCTGGTGAAAAGGGTGGATAACACCATAGAAGGCTGGTCTTATTCCCCTAATACTGATACGTTATTCGGCATTAGACACTTAAAAGATGTTAAATCTAACAGTTGTTTTTGTTTCACTTGAGCTTTGACACTTGATGCGTGTGCTCATTGTGAACATGATATAATTAGCTCATCAATGCAATGGCTTTGTTTTCTGGTCTTATTGATGGTTCTACGGATTACTGAGATATTTGCATATACGTCGATGCTACGCTCGCGTTCGTAGTTAAAGCAAAAACTGGCGGATTAATGAAAATGTTAAGGAAATTCAAGTCAGTCTGTAGTCATCGCATTCAGTGAAATGTTACATGTATGAAATAGGTCTTTGAGAAACGAGTCAGAGCTGACCTTAAAGTCGTCAAAACAGTGTGGGCGAGTCTTTAAAAGCGTGATTAAGCTAATTGGGAATTTAGGGTAATCTTTACTTCGATTTGCGATCTAGTGAGCTACGGTTTCGAGGCTAAAATCTTATTCCCTTTGGAGAAATAACTAGTGGATTTTCTACCTGTGATTCTAAACTTAATGGCAACCAATTTTTAACAATTCTAAGGTATTATACACGTAAAAGCTGTTAAATCTAACACTTATCTTTGTTCTACTTGAGTTGATTGTTTCGAAGTTTGAATTAGGTTAAGAGTGATGATGGCATTGTTTACCGTGTATTGTTAATAAATTGTATGGACTACTCCTGTTATCGCATATAAGTAGATGGGTAAATCATGCGATGATCATTCACTTGAACTATCAACATCCTCGAAGAGACCTCGTCACCTGAAATTACCGTGAGATCATGCAGCACCTGGCAATTTTAATCGCTCTTGTACTGGGAACTCTGTGCCTGGAAACTGGACTTGGTGCAAAATGGTAAGCGGAACCGACTCCAATATACAATTGTGTTGTCACGATGCGCGGCAATTTTAAAATGTTTGGTCGCGGCGTTAGGTTTGCCGAAGTAACTTGTTATGATGTTCTCTCTCAGGAAGGCAGAGAAGATTTTACAAAGAGAGGTGAGTGTCTTTTAATATTTGAAAATTAAGGATGTTGCTTGAAGAGTTTTATTGACCTGCTTTCGTCGAACCCGTGTTGATGAATGAAGAAGATATAGTGCGTTCGTTGAGTTGCCTGATCTGTTCATTTTAAGATGGTTTGGAATAGCTCGCTTGTCTAGCGCGCAAATGAGTCGGTATGAAGCGCATTTGTGATTTGAAAGCAAAGAAGTGTTTGTAAATTGCTTTGGGGTAACGCTTGTTGGACATTAATCATTTTTGGTACTCTTGTCTATGTACTCTTAGCGGCCGGTGAGGCTTGAACAGGAGACCAGCTAATAAAATTGAATGAGCCGTAAAAAGAGATTTGTTTTATAGATTACTACTAGCATTTAAATGCAGTCCATCTGATTACCACTACTTTCCTGCCATAGTAATTAATGTCCTGAAGCGAAGTGTAGCCGTGGATTAAAGGCAGCCGCGGCTCTCGTACTTTTTTTAGTATCGCAATATTGTTGGACGAAATCCGTGTGTTTTTATATCTCCTTTTTAACGTTCCTTCATTATTGGACAGGCTTACGAGAAGCTGCTGGAAAGTGTTCGTACTGGCGCCGAGATGGGTCTGACAGAATGCAAACAACAGTTCAAAAACAACAAGTGGAATTGCAGTACAACTTTGAAATCCAACAGCCTTCCGCACATGGCCACATTGGGCGTTGTCACGGTAAAGCAAGGTAGGAGTTGAGTGATTTAGGCGGAGAGTCAACTTGTTTGGCATCTAGGATTATAAAGTATAAGACTTTTCCAGAATGGCTACATTTCTCTACACAAATAAGACGTTTTCACTTTCAAACACAAAATTCTTTCCAATGGAAGCCGGGATAACCCAAGTGTGGGCATAGTTTGATTAAACAGAGGAACAATAAAAGACATCTAAGACTGCATTTAATTTTGCCAAAGTTGTTTTATTTCTCTACCCACAGAAGAATTACAGTTAGCTAAATACCAGTGAATCAGTAGGACAGTGTTTTACTTGGACGAATTGTTCTTGTTTAATTTAGCAACTAAAGAGACAGCCTTCTTCCATAGTATCAGCGCCGCTGGTGTGACCTACTCACTGACAAGGGATTGCCGAAAAGGAATGTTCGAAAACTGCGCATGCCAACAATCCAAGCGCAAGTAAGCTTTAGACTGGAGCGGGTGTAATGATGACGTGAGGTTTGGTGAAGTTCTGGCGAGACACTTTCTCGATAAGCTGAGGAAGAGAGGCAAGGCAAGGACGGTCATTACTCTACACAACTACGCTGTAGGACGAAAGGTGAGTGAACTGAAACCAATTTCTCACAGCGCTATTTGCCCTCAACAGTTTTGTTGCCATCAGTCGGCCGATTATTTCATTGATGCTGAAAAATGAAAACTAGGTTTGATTTGTAAAAAATGGTATCGATGAGTTAATGTTACGATGGGATAGATTGAAAGTAGCGCTTTCAAAGAGTTGACAATCCAAGCGAATCTAATGCCGCTGAAGCATTATTGATATCAAAATAGAGGTTTAGTTTTTTGTTCGTTAATGACTTGAAGACAAACTTCAACTAAATGATCTCTATAGAAAATATGGCGTTTCAAAGGCAGAACATGTTTGTTATGATGTTGGAGGTTGCTGATATGGATCGTTTTCGCTAAGTCACGTCCATATGTTGATGTTTTAGGCGGTTAAAGCAACTCTCAACGAACTTTGCAAATGCCACGGAGTTTCCGGTAGCTGTTCAACACGGAGTTGCTGGAAAAGCATGGCATCCTTCGCCGCAGTCGGGGACTATCTAAGGGAAAAGTACCAGAACGCCAAAAAAGTTCGCGTTGAGAACAATAAGCTTGTTGAGAAGCTTGCTCCAAAATTATTCATTGCGCTGGAAAGAAAGGACCGCAGTCTCGTCTTCCTCAAGTCCTCCCCAGATTACTGCCATCCAAATGCAGCCATAGGGTCAGCTGGTGTCCTGGGACGAAAATGTAGCAGTGACAGTCCCTATTACGCCAAGTGCAGTGAATTGTGTACTTCATGTGGTTTCAAGATGGACAAGAAGTTGAGCATAAGGAGTTATAAGTGCAATTGTAAATTTGTATGGTGTTGTGATGTTAAGTGTAGCACGTGTAAGAAATTGGTTGCTGTAGGAACTTGTAGAAGAGGATAGTATTTGGCAATCAGGATAAGAACGAAATTGAAGTTATTACAATGTAAGAACGTTAATGTTATTTATGAAGATGGTTTTGTAATCATCGCCTGGTTAAAATAAACTGAAATATAATATAAGGCGTAGTCACAGTTTTGTCATAATTGTACCTAAAGTTCTCACTAGAATGTATGATGATCTCTCGGATCTCATGGATTGATAAGCAACAACATTGAGACCAGTTCAACTTTGTAATAATCAGAATTTGCGTATTTAAAATAACCTAAAATAGGAATACTTTGCGTTTGTTATTGACTTGAGGGATCATTTGGGGTGCCTAATATTTCTGGTTTGAATCTATTATTGCTATTGAATTATGGTGGTCCATGTTTGTTAAATCAGAACTTGTCCGTAGAGAATGTCGGCTCTTCTTCAAAATAGCCTACTCATGCCGTAGAAAAAAAACACCTAGTGTATGATGTGGATTGAGTAGTTGTCGATATGAATTTTTGAACCGAACTTCAATTTAAGTCCTGAATGGAAATGCAATTAAGCCGATGATCATAAATTCTACTTCTAAATTGTTATCAGAGGGGAGGTCTGTAAATAACAATTGCGTTTGCAATCGAATTCGGTCTTGTGGACAAATGCAGCCGCACTCTATAGTTATTTTGCTAAAATGATATCGTGCACTATTTGAATTTTTTTTTTCGGTGGCCATTTTGGATTCAAAGCGAGGCAATCCTTTGCTTTTGCTAGGGTAGCCTTCCACTTGGAACGAATATAGGCGGCAAACACAAAAAAACAACAACAACGAAGCATTGCCTCGCTTTGAAAGCAAGATGGCCACCGGGTAGGGTGAAATCGCTAACCCGTGCTATAAAACCATACAGATAAAAATTACAACTTTATCCCTATCCTAGGGAAAAAGTTAGCGTACTTCGAACAACAGGGCCCTGGTGAAAAGGGTGGATAACACCATAGAAGGCTGGTCTTATTCCCCTAATACTGATACGTTATTCGGCATTAGACACTTAAAAGATGTTAAATCTAACAGTTGTTTTTGTTTCACTTGAGCTTTGACACTTGATGCGTGTGCTCATTGTGAACATGATATAATTAGCTCATCAATGCAATGGCTTTGTTTTCTGGTCTTATTGATGGTTCTACGGATTACTGAGATATTTGCATATACGTCGATGCTACGCTCGCGTTCGTAGTTAAAGCAAAAACTGGCGGATTAATGAAAATGTTAAGGAAATTCAAGTCAGTCTGTAGTCATCGCATTCAGTGAAATGTTACATGTATGAAATAGGTCTTTGAGAAACGAGTCAGAGCTGACCTTAAAGTCGTCAAAACAGTGTGGGCGAGTCTTTAAAAGCGTGATTAAGCTAATTGGGAATTTAGGGTAATCTTTACTTCGATTTGCGATCTAGTGAGCTACGGTTTCGAGGCTAAAATCTTATTCCCTTTGGAGAAATAACTAGTGGATTTTCTACCTGTGATTCTAAACTTAATGGCAACCAATTTTTAACAATTCTAAGGTATTATACACGTAAAAGCTGTTAAATCTAACACTTATCTTTGTTCTACTTGAGTTGATTGTTTCGAAGTTTGAATTAGGTTAAGAGTGATGATGGCATTGTTTACCGTGTATTGTTAATAAATTGTATGGACTACTCCTGTTATCGCATATAAGTAGATGGGTAAATCATGCGATGATCATTCACTTGAACTATCAACATCCTCGAAGAGACCTCGTCACCTGAAATTACCGTGAGATCATGCAGCACCTGGCAATTTTAATCGCTCTTGTACTGGGAACTCTGTGCCTGGAAACTGGACTTGGTGCAAAATGGTAAGCGGAACCGACTCCAATATACAATTGTGTTGTCACGATGCGCGGCAATTTTAAAATGTTTGGTCGCGGCGTTAGGTTTGCCGAAGTAACTTGTTATGATGTTCTCTCTCAGGAAGGCAGAGAAGATTTTACAAAGAGAGGTGAGTGTCTTTTAATATTTGAAAATTAAGGATGTTGCTTGAAGAGTTTTATTGACCTGCTTTCGTCGAACCCGTGTTGATGAATGAAGAAGATATAGTGCGTTCGTTGAGTTGCCTGATCTGTTCATTTTAAGATGGTTTGGAATAGCTCGCTTGTCTAGCGCGCAAATGAGTCGGTATGAAGCGCATTTGTGATTTGAAAGCAAAGAAGTGTTTGTAAATTGCTTTGGGGTAACGCTTGTTGGACATTAATCATTTTTGGTACTCTTGTCTATGTACTCTTAGCGGCCGGTGAGGCTTGAACAGGAGACCAGCTAATAAAATTGAATGAGCCGTCAAAAGAGATTTGTTTTATAGATTACTACTAGCATTTAAATGCAGTCCATCTGATTACCACTACTTTCCTGCCATAGTAATTAATGTCCTGAAGCGAAGTGTAGCCGTGGATTAAAGGCAGCCGCGGCTCTCGTCCTTTTTTTAGTATCGCAATATTGTTGGACGAAATCCGTGTGTTTTTATGTCTCCTTTTTAACGTTCCTTCATTATTGGACAGGCTTACGAGAAGCTGCTGGAAAGTGTTCGTACGGGCGCCGAGATGGGTCTGACAGAATGCAAACAACAGTTCAAAAACAACAAGTGGAATTGCATTACAACTTTGAAATCCAACAGCCTTCCGCACATGGCCACATTGGGCGTTGTCACGGTAAAGCAAGGTAGGAGTTGAGTGATTTAGGCGGAGAGTCAACTTCTTTGGCATCTAGGTATATAAGGTATGAGACTTTTCAGAATGGCTACATTTCTCTACACAAATAAGACGTTTTCACTTTCAAACACAAAATTATTTCCAATGGAAGCCGGGATAACCCAAGTGTGGGCATAGTTTGATTAAACAGAGGAAAAATAAAAGACATCTAAGACTGCATTTAATTTTGCCAAAGTTGTTTTATTTCTCTACTCACAGAAGAACTACAGTTAGCTAAATACCAGTGAATCAGCAGGACAGTGTTTAACTTGGACGAATTCTTCTTGTTTAATTTAGCAACTAAAGAGACAGCCTTCTTCCATAGTATCAGCGCCGCTGGTGTGACCTACTCACTGACAAGGGATTGCCGAAAAGGAATGTTCGAAAACTGCGCATGCCAACAATCCAAGCGCAAGTCAGCTTTAGACTGGAGCGGGTGTAATGATGACGTGAGGTTTGGTGAAGTTCTGGCGAGACACTTTCTCGATAAGCTGAGGAAGAGAGGCAAGGCAAGGACGGTCATTACTCTACACAACTACGCTGTAGGACGAAAGGTGAGACAACTGAAACCAATTTCTCACAGCGCTATTTGCCCTCAACAGTTTTGTTGCCATCAGTCGGCCGATTATTTCATTGATGCTGAAAAATGAAAAATAGCTTTAATTTGTAAAAAATGGTATTGATGATCATGAGTTAATGTTACGATGGGATAGATTGAAACTAGGGCTTTCAAAGAGTTGACAATCCAAGCGAATCTAATGCCGCTGAAGCAATATTGATATCAAAATAGAGGTTTAGTTTTTTGTTCGTTAAGGACTTGAAGACAAACTTCAACTAAATGATCTCTATAGAAAATATGGTGTTTCAAAGGCAGAACATGTTTGTTATTATGTTGGAGGTTGCTGATATGGATCGTTTTCGCTAAGTCACGTCCATATGTTGATTTTTTAGGCGGTTAAAGCAACTCTCAACGAACTTTGCAAATGCCACGGAGTTTCCGGTAGCTGTTCAACACGGAGTTGCTGGAAAAGCATGGCATCCTTCGCCGCAGTTGGGAACTATCTAAGGGAAAAGTACCAGAACGCCAAAAAAGTTCGCGTTGAGAACAATAAGCTTGTTGAGAAGCTTGCTCCAAAATTATTCATTGCGCTGGAAAGAAAGGACCGCAGTCTCGTCTTCCTCAAGTCCTCCCCAGATTACTGCCATCCAAATGCAGCCATAGGGTCAGCTGGTGTCCTGGGACGAAAATGTAGCAGTGACAGTCCCTATTACGCCAAGTGCAGTGAATTGTGTACTTCATGTGGTTTCAAGATGGACAAGAAGTTGAGCATAAGGAGTTATAAGTGCAATTGTAAATTTGTATGGTGTTGTGATGTAAAGTGTAGCACGTGTAAGAAATTGGTTGCTGTAGGAACTTGTAGAAGAGGATAGTATTTGGCAATCAGGATAAGAACGAAATTGAAGTTATTACAATGTAAGAAAGTTAATGTTATTTATGAAGATGGTTTTGTAATCATCGCCTGGTTAAAATAAATTGAAATATAATATAAGGCGCAGTCACAGTTTTGTCATAATTGTACCTAAAGTTCTCACTAGAATGTATGATGATCTCTCGGATCTCATGGATTGATAAGCAACAACATTGAGACCAGTTCAACTTTGTAATAATCAGAATTTGCGTATTTAAAATAACCTAAAATAGGAATACTTTGCGTTTGTTATTGACTTGAGGGATCATTTGGGGTGCCTAATATTTCTGGTTTGAATCTATTATTGCTATTGAATTATGGTGGTCCATGTTTGTTAAATCAGAACTTGTCCGTAGAGAATGTCGGCTCTTCTTCAAAATAGCCTACTCATGCCGTAGAAAAAAAAAACCTAGTGTATGATGTGGATTGAGCAGTTGTCGATATGAATTTTTGAACCGAACTTCAATTTAAGTCCTGAATGGAAATGCAATTAAGCCGATGATCATAAATTCTACTTCTAAATTGTTATCAGAGGGGAGGTCTGTAAATAACAATTGCGTTTGCAATCGAATTCGGTCTTGTGGACAAATGCAGCCGCACTCTATAGTTATTTTGCTAAAATGATATCGTGCACTATTTGAATTTTTTTTTTCGGTGGCCATTTTGGATTCAAAGCGAGGCAATCCTTTGCTTTTGCTAGGGTAGCCTTCCACTTGGAACGAATATAGGCGGCAAACACAAAAAACAACAACAACGAAGCATTGCCTCGCTTTGAAAGCAAGATGGCCACCGGGTAGGGTTAAATCGCTAACCCGTGCTATAAAACCATACAGATAAAAAAATCAACTTTATCGCTATACTAGGGAAAAAGTTAGCGTACTTCGAACAACGAGGCCCTGGTGAAAAGGGTGGATATCACACTAGAAGGCTGGTCTTATTCCCCTAATACTGATACGTTATTCGGCATTAGACACTTAAAAGATGTTAAATCTAACACTTGTTTTTGTTTCACTTGAGCTTTGACACTTGATGCGTGTGCTCATTGTGAACATGATATAATTAGCTCATCAATGCAATGGCTTTGTTTTCTGGTCTTATTGATGGTTCTACGGATTACTGAGATATTTGCATATACGTCGATGCTACGCTCGCGTTCGTAGTTAAAGCAAAAACTGGCGGATTAAAGAAAATGTTAAGGAAATTCAAGTCAGTCTGTAGTCATCGCATTCAGTGAAATGTTACATGTATGAAATAGGTCTTTGAGAAACGAGTCAGAGCTGACCTTAAAGTCGTCAAAACAGTGTGAGCGAGTCTTTAAATGCGTGATTAAGCTAATTGGGAATTTAGGGTAATCTTTACTTCGATTTGCGATCTAGTGAGGTACGGTTTCGAGGCTAAAATCTTATTCCCTTTGGAGAAATAACTAGTGGATTTTCTACCTGTGATTCTAAACTTAATGGCAACCAATTTTTAACAATTCTAAGGTATTATACACGTAAAAGCTGTTAAATCTAACACTTATCTTTGTTCTACTTAGGTTGATTGTTTCGAAGTTTGAATTAGGTTAAGAGTGATGATGGCATTGTTTACCGTGTATTGTTAATAAATTGTATGGACTACTCCTGTTATCGCATATAAGTAGATGGGTAAATCATGCGATGATCATTCACTTGAACTATCAACATCCTCGAAGAGACCTCGTCACCTGAAATTACCGTGAGATCATGCAGCACCTGGCAATTTTAATCGCTCTTGTACTGGGAACTCTGTGCCTGGAAACTGGACTTGGTGCAAAATGGTAAGCGGAACCGACTCCAATATACAATTGTGTTGGCACGATGCGCGGTAATTTTAAAATGTTTGGTCGCGGCGTTAGGTTTGCCGAACTAACTTGTTATGATGTTCTCTCTCAGGAAGGCAGAGAAGATTTTACAAAGAGAGGTGAGTGTCTTTTAATATTTGAAAATTAAGGATGTTGCTTGAAGAGTTTTATTGACCTGCTTTCGTCGAACCCGTGTTGATGAATGAAGAAGATATAGTGCGTTCGTTGAGTTGCCTGATCTGTTCATTTTAAGATGGTTTGGAATAGCTCGCTTGTCTAGCGCGCAAATGAGTCGGTATGAAGCGCATTTGTGATTTGAAAGCAAAGAAGTGTTTGTAAATTGCTTTGGGGTAACGCTTGTTGGACATTAATCATTTTTGGTACTCTTGTCTATGTACTCTTAGCGGCCGGTGAGGCTTGAACAGCAGACCAGCTAATAAAATTGAATGAGCCGTCAAAAGAGATTTGTTTTATAGATTACTACTAGCATTTAAATGCAGTCCATCTGATTACCACTACTTTCCTGCCATAGTAATTAATGTCCTGAAGCGAAGTGTAGCCGTGGATTAAAGGCAGCCGCGGCTCTCGTCCTTTTTTTAGTATCGCAATATTGTTGGACGAAATCCGTGTGTTTTTATGTCTCCTTTTTAACGTTCCTTCATTATTGGACAGGCTTACGAGAAGCTGCTGGAAAGTGTTCGTACGGGCGCCGAGATGGGTCTGACAGAATGCAAACAACAGTTCAAAAACAACAAGTAGAATTGCAGTACAACTTTGAAATCCAACAGCCTTCCGCACATGGCCACATTGGGCGTTGTCACGGTAAAGCAAGGTAGGAGTTGAGTGCATGATTTAGGCGGAGAGTCAACTTCTTTGGCATCTAGGATTATAAGGTATAAGACTTTTCCAGAATGGCTACATTTCTCTACACAAATAAAACGTGTTCACTTTCAAACACAAAATTCTTTCCAATGGAAGCCGGGATAACCCAAGTGTGGGCATAGTTTGATTAAACAGAGGAAAAATAAAAGACATCTAAGACTGCATTTCATTTTGCCAAAGTTGTTTTATTTCTCTACTCACAGAAGAACTACAGTTAGCTAAATACCAGTGAATCAGCAGGACAGTGTTTAACTTGGACGAATTCTTCTTGTTTAATTTAGCAACTAAAGAGACAGCCTTCTTCCATAGTATCAGCGCCGCTGGTGTGACCTACTCACTGACAAGGGATTGCCGAAAAGGAATGTTCGAAAACTGCGCATGCCAACAATCCAAGCGCAAGTCAGCTTTAGACTGGAGCGGGTGTAATGATGACGTGAGGTTTGGTGAAGTTCTGGCGAGACACTTTCTCGATAAGCTGAGGAAGAGAGGCAAGGCAAGGACGGTCATTACTCTACACAACTACGCTGTAGGACGAAAGATGAGACAACTGAAACCAATTTCTCACAGCGCTATTTGCCCTCAACAGTTTTGTTGCCATCAGTCGGCCGATTATTTCATTGATGCTGAAAAATGAAAAATAGCTTTGATTTGTAAAAAATGGTATTGATGATCATGAGTTAATGTTACGATGGGATAGATTGAAACTAGCGCTTTCAAAGAGTTGACAATCCAAGCGAATCTAATGCCGCTGAAGTATTATTGATATCAAAATAGAGGTTTAGTTTTTTGTTCGTTAATGACTTGAAGACAAACTTCAACTAAATGATCTCTATAGAAAATATGGTGTTTCAAAGGCAGAACATGTTTGTTATTATGTTGGAGGTTGCTGATATGGATCGTTTTCGCTAAGTCACGTCCATATGTTGATTTTTTAGGCGGTTAAAGCAACTCTGAACGAACTTTGCAAATGCCACGGAGTTTCCGGTAGCTGTTCAACACGGAGTTGCTGGAAAAGCATGGCATCCTTCGCCGCAGTCGGGAACTATCTAAGGGAAAAGTACCAGAACGCCAAAAAAGTTCGCGTTGAGAACAATAAGCTTGTTGAGAAGCTTGCTCCAAAATTATTCATTGCGCTGGAAAGAAAGGACCGCAGTCTCGTCTTCCTCAAGTCCTCCCCAGATTACTGCCATCCAAATGCAGCCATAGGGTCAGCTGGTGTCCTGGGACGAAAATGTAGCAGTGACAGTCCCTATTACGCCAAGTGCAGTGAATTGTGTACTTCATGTGGTTTCAAGATGGACAAGAAGTTGAGCATAAGGAGTTATAAGTGCAATTGTAAATTTGTATGGTGTTGTGATGTTAAGTGTAGCACGTGTAAGAAATTGGTTGCTGTAGGAACTTGTAGAAGAGGATAGTATTCGGCAATCAGGATAAGAACGAAGTTGAAGTTATTACAATGTAAGAAAGTTAATGTTATTTATGAAGATGGTTTTGTAATCATCGCCTGGTTAAAATAAACTGAAATATAATAAAAGGCGCAGTCACAGTTTTGTCATAATTGTACCTAAAGTTCTCACTAGAATGTATGATGATCTCTCGGATCTCATGGATTGATAAGCAACAACATTGAGACCAGTTCAACTTTGTTTTAATCAGAATTTGCGTATTTAAAATAACATAAAATAGGAATACTTTGCGTTTGTTATTGACTTGAGGGATCATTTGGGGTGCCTAATATTTCTGGTTTGAATCTATTATTGCTATTGAATTATGGTGGTCCATGTTTGTTCAATCAGAACTTGTCCGTAGAGAATGTCGGCTCTTCTTCAAAATAGCCTACTCATGCCGTAGAAAAAAAAACCTAGTGTATGATGTGGATTGAGTAGTTGTCGATATGAATTTTTGAACCGAACTTCAATTTAAGCCCTGAATGGAAATGCAATTAAGCCGATGATCATAAATTCTACTTCTAAATTGTTATCAGAGGGGAGGTCTGTAAATAACAATTGCGTTTGCAATCGAATTCGGTCTTGTGGACAAATGCAGCCGCACTCTATAGTTATTTTGCTAAAAAGATATCGTAGACTATGTGATTTTTTTTTCGGTGGCCATTTTGGATTCAAAGCGAGGCAATCCTTTGCTTTTGCTAGGGTAGCCTTCCACTTGGAACGAATATAGGCGGCAAACACAACAACAACGAAGCATTGCCTCGCTTTGAAAGCAAGATGGCCACCGGGTAGGGTGAAATCGCTAACCCGTGCTATAAAACCATACAGATAAAAATTACAACTTTATCCCTATACTAGGGAAAAAGTTAGCGTACTTCGAACAACAGGGCCCTGGTGAAAAGGGTGGATAACACACTAGAAGCCTGGTCTTATTCCCCTAATACTGATACGTTATTCGGCATTAGACACTTAAAAGATGTTAAATCTAACACTTGTTTTTGTTTCACTTGAGCTTTGACACTTGATGCGTGTGCTCATTGTGAACATGATATAATTAGCTCATCAATGCAATGGCTTTGTTTTCTGGTCTTATTGATGGTTCTACGGATTACTGAGATATTTGCATATACGTCGATGCTACGCTCGCGTTCGTAGTTAAAGCAAAAACTGGCGGATTAATGAAAATGTTAAGGAAATTCAAGTCAGTCTGTAGTCATCGCATTCAGTGAAAAGTTACATGTATAAAATAGGTCTTTGAGAAACGAGTCAGAGCTGACCTTAAAGTCGTCAAAACAGTGTGGGCGAGTCTTTAAAAGCGTGATTAAGCTAATTGGGAATTTAGGGTAATCTTTACTTCGATTTGCGATCTAGTGAGCTACGGTTTCGAGGCTAAAATCTTATTCCCTTTGGAGAAATAACTAGTGGATTTTCTACCTGTGATTCTAAACTTAATGGCAACCAATTTTTAACAATTCTAAGGTATTATACACGTAAAAGCTGTTAAATCTAACACTTATCTTTGTTCTACTTGAGTTGATTGTTTCGAAGTTTGAATTAGGTTAAGAGTGATGATGGCATTGTTTACCGTGTATGGTTAATAAATTGTATGGACTACTCCTGTTATCGCATATAAGTAGATGGGTAAATCATGCGATGATCATTCACTTGAACTACCAACATCCTCGAAGAGACATCGTCACCTGAAATTACCGTGAGATCATGCAGCACCTGGCAATTTTAATCGCTCTTGTACTGGGAACTCTGTGCCTGGAAACTGGACTTGGTGCAAAATGGTAAGCGGAACCGACTCCAATAAACAATTGTGTTGGCACGATGCGCGGCAATTTTAAAATGTTTGGTCGCGGCGTTAGGTTTGCCGAACTAACTTGTTATGATGTTCTCTCTCAGGAAGGCAGAGAAGATTTTACAAAGAGAGATGAGTGTCTTTTAATATTTGAAAATTAAGGATGTTGCTTGAAGAGTTTTATTGACCTGCTTTCGTCGAACCCGAGTTGATGAATGAAGAAGATATAGTGCGTTCGTTGAGTTGCCTGATCTGTTCATTTTAAGATGGTTTGGAATAGCTCGCTTGTCTAGCGCGCAAATGAGTCGGTATGAAGCGCATTTGTGATTTGAAAGCAAAGAAGTGTTTGTAAATTGCTTTGGGGTAACGCTTGTTGGACATTAATCATTTTTGGTAGTCTTGTCTATGTACTCTTAGCGGCCGGTGAGGCTTGAACAGCAGACCAGCTAATAAAATTGAATGAGCCGTAAAAAGAGATTTGTTTTATAGATTACTACTAGCATTTAAATGCAGTCCATCTGATTACCACTACTTTCCTGCCATAGTAATTAATGTCCTGAAGCGAAGTGTAGCCGTGGATTAAAGGCAGCCGCGGTTCTCGTCCTTTTTTTAGTATCGCAATATTGTTGGGCGAAATCCGTGTGTTTTTATGTCTCCTTTTTAACGTTCCTTCATTATTGGACAGGCTTACGAGAAGCTGCTGGAAAGTGTTCGTACGGGCGCCGAGATGGGTCTGACAGAATGCGAACAACAGTTCAAAAACAACAAGTGGAATTGCAGTACAACTTTGAAATCCAACAGCCTTCCGCACATGGCCACATTGGGCGTTGTCACGGTAAAGCAAGGTAGGAGTTGAGTGCATGATTTAGGCGGAGAGTCAACTTCTTTGGCATCTAGGATTATAAGGTATAAGACTTTTCCAGAATGGCTACATTTCTCTACACAAATAAAACGTGTTCACTTTCAAACACAAAATTCTTTCCAATGGAAGCCGGGATAACCCAAGTGTGGGCATAGTTTGATTAAACAGAGGAAAAATAAAAGACATCTAAGACTGCATTTAATTTTGCCAAAGTTGTTTTATTTCTCTACTCACAGAAGAACTACAGTTAGCTAAATACCAGTGAATCAGCAGGACAGTGTTTAACTTGGACGAATTCTTCTTGTTTAATTTAGCAACTAAAGAGACAGCCTTCTTCCATAGTATCAGCGCCGCTGGTGTGACCTACTCACTGACAAGGGATTGCCGAAAAGGAATGTTCGAAAACTGCGCATGCCAACAATCCAAGC
Organism: Actinernus sp. WN-2022; assembly: GCA_030867875.1. Classification (NCBI taxonomy): domain Eukaryota; kingdom Metazoa; phylum Cnidaria; class Anthozoa; order Actiniaria; family Actinernidae; genus Actinernus; species Actinernus sp. WN-2022. The sequence goes on from JAOWCC010000019.1 coordinate 59,438,040, forward strand.
GCAAGTCAGCTTTAGACTGGAGCGGGTGTAATGATGACGTGAGGTTTGGTGAAGTTCTGGCGAGACACTTTCTCGATAAGCTGAGGAAGAGAGGCAAGGCAAGGACGGTCATTACTCTACACAACTACGCTGTAGGACGAAAGGTGAGACAACTGAAACCAATTTCTCACAGCGCTATTTGCCCTCAACAGTTTTGTTGCCATCAGTCGGCCGATTATTTCATTGATGCTGAAAAATGAAAAATAGCTTTGATTTGTAAAAAATGGTATTGATGATCATGAGTTAATGTTACGATGGGATAGATTGAAACTAGCGCTTTCAAAGAGTTGACAATCCAAGCGAATCTAATGCCGCTGAAGTATTATTGATATCAAAATAGAGGTTTAGTTTTTTGTTCGTTAATGACTTGAAGACAAACTTCAACTAAATGATCTCTATAGAAAATATGGTGTTTCAAAGGCAGAACATGTTTGTTATTATGTTGGAGGTTGCTGATATGGATCGTTTTCGCTAAGTCACGTCCATATGTTGATTTTTTAGGCGGTTAAAGCAACTCTGAACGAACTTTGCAAATGCCACGGAGTTTCCGGTAGCTGTTCAACACGGAGTTGCTGGAAAAGCATGGCATCCTTCGCCGCAGTCGGGAACTATCTAAGGGAAAAGTACCAGAACGCCAAAAAGTTCGCGTTGAGAACAATAAGCTTGTTGAGAAGCTTGCTCCAAAATTATTCATTGCGCTGGAAAGAAAGGACCGCAGTCTCGTCTTCCTCAAGTCCTCCCCAGATTACTGCCATCCAAATGCAGCCATAGGGTCTGCTGGTGTCCTGGGACGAAAATGTAGCAGTGACAGTCCCTATTACGCCAAGTGCAGTGAATTGTGTACTTCATGTGGTTTCAAGATGGACAAGAAGTTGAGCATAAGGAGTTATAAGTGCAATTGTAAATTTGTATGGTGTTGTGATGTTAAGTGTAGCACGTGTAAGAAATTGGTTGCTGTAGGAACTTGTAGAAGAGGATAGTATTTGGCAATCAGGATAAGAACGAAATTGAAGTTATTACAATGTAAGAAAGTTCATGTTATTTATGAAGATGGTTTTGTAATCATCGCCTGGTTAAAATAAACTGAAATATAATATAAGGCGCAATCACAGTTTTGTCATAATTGTACCTAAAGTTCTCACTAGAATGTATGATGATCTCTTGAATCTCATGGATTGATAAGCAACAACATTGAGACCAGTTCAACTTTGTAATAATCAGAATTTGCGTATTTAAAATAACCTAAAATAGGAATACTTTGCGTTTGTTATTGACTTGAGGGATCATTTGGGGTGCCTAATATTTCTGGTGTCAATCTATTATTGCTATCGAATTATGGTGGTCCATGTTTGTTAAATCAGAACTTGTCCGTAGAGAATGTCGGCTCTTCTTCAAAATAGCCTACTCATGCCGTAGAAAAAAAAACCTAGTGTATGATGTGGATTGAGTAGTTGTCGATATGAATTTTTGAACCGAACTTCAATTTAAGTCCTGAATGGAAATGCAATTAAGCCGATGATCATAAATTCTACTTCTAAATTGTTATCAGAGGGGAGGTCTGTAAATAACAATTGCGTTTGCAATCGAATTCGGTCTTGTGGACAAATGCAGCCGCACTCTATAGTTATTTTGCTAAAATGATATCGTACACTATTTTTTTTTTTTCCGGTGGCCATTTTGGATTCAAAGCGAGGCAATCCTTTGCTTTTGCTAGGGTAGCCTTCCACTTGGAACGAATATAGGCGGCAAACACAAAAACAACAACAACGAAGCATTGCCTCGCTTTGAAAGCAAGATGGCCACCGGGTAGGGTGAAATCGCTAACCCGTGCCATAAAACCATACAGATAAAAATTACAACTTTATCCCTATCCTAGGGAAAAAGTTAGCGTACTTCGAACAACAGGGCCCTGGTGAAAAGGGTGGATAACACACTAGAAGGCTGGTCTTATTCCCCTAATACTGATACGTTATTCGGCATTAGACACTTAAAATATGTTAAATCTAACACTTGTTTTTGTTTCACTTGAGCTTTGACACTTGATGCGTGTGCTCATTGCGAACATGATATAATTAGCTCATCAATGCAATGGCTTTGTTTTCTGGTCTTATTGATGGTTCTACGGATTACTGAGATATTTGCATATACGTCGATGCTACGCTCGCGTTCGTAGTTAAAGCAAAAACTGGCGGATTAATGAAAATGTTAAGGAAATTCAAGTCAGTCTGTAGTCATCGCATTCAGTGAAAAGTTACATGTATAAAATAGATCTTTGAGAAACGAGTCAGAGCTGACCTTAAAGTCGTCAAAACAGTGTGGGCGAGTCTTTAAAAGCGTGATTAAGCTAATTGGGAATTTAGGGTAATCTTTACTTCGATTTGCGATCTAGTGAGCTACGGTTTCGAGGCTAAAATCTTATTCCCTTTGGAGAAATAACTAGTGGTTTTTCTACCTGTGATTCTAAACTTAATGGCAACAAATGTTTAACAATTCTAAGGTATTATACACGTAAAAGCTGTTAAATCTAACACTTATCTTTGTTCTACTTGAGTTGATTGTTTCGAAGTTTGAATTAGGTTAAGAGTGATGATGGCATTGTTTACCGTGTATTGTTAATAAATTGTATGGACTACTCCTATTATCGCAAGTAGATGGGTAAATCATGCGATGATTATTCATATGGGGTGCCAAGTGTCCAAAAATTATATCTCACAATTATATGAAAATTATATGGAAATTATATATATAATCGTTTTTATATCATATAATTTATTTTCCTCCTGAGTTCATTATTTCAAATAATGTTCGTGTTATTTCATTGTTTCATATAATGCAACACTGCCTTTCGCATTATATGAAACCATGATCGTTATTCATTATCTATTATTTCATATAATGCAAGACTGCTTTTTAAATTATATGAAACCATGATCGTAATCCGTTATCTATTATTTCAAATAATGCAACACTGCTTTATAAATTATATGAAACCATGATCCAAAGCCAAATTCGTTATTTCAAACAAGTTAATGCTTCAATTTTGCTATAATCGATTATTTGATATAATAGATTATATGATTTAAATTCATTATATGATATAAATCCCATTATATGATATAAATCCATTATATGATATAAATACCGGGGCTTTATATGATATAAATCTCATTATATGATATAAATCCATTATATGATATAAATCCCATTATATGATATAAAGCTCATTATATGATATAATCCCATTATTATATGATCACATAAACCCATTATATGATCATATAAAGCCATTATATTATATAAACCCATTATATGAAAGAAACCATTGTATCATAAAATATGAATTGTATGCGCGATTGTATGCGCAGTTAGCAAATTTCAGTGTTGGTGTAATATTTAACTTAAGCCTCGATATTGTGTTAACGTATCTGTCGTCTTAAAGTTCAACTATCATCACCTTTTCGAAATTAATACTGTGATAATCTGCTGTACTCTCTTTCGGTTTCCTTAAGAAATGACGGACCAAGTGGCCAACGATTTGGCTTCGGCGTTAAGCTTGTCTGCGATCGGGGATTGCTGTTCAAGACAACGGCGAGACCCTAAAATACCTCTACTAGTACAAACGCCAATTCGTCGAGGTCAAACAGCCAGGTTCCACGGCCTCCTCGTCAACCCCTGCAGAAAGTTTCATGCAGTCCTTGTTGGTCCTATGTTGGATAATTTTGGATACCATTACGAAGTAGTCTTACAATTCGCGCGCTTTATCTTGGCCATTATTTTTGTCATATATGTCAAACAATCAACCTGAAGCACTACAAACTGATGCATTTGTTATTTTCAACTAAGTGAGAAATTTCGGGTGTCTGTAAAAGTCGGAATACTCCAGAACATGCCCGGAACACCCCGGAACACCCCGGAACATACCCGGAACACCTGAAAAAGTTTTTTTTTTAAAATAAGAAAATTATATAACAGATGTATAATTTTTCTCGGATCATTGTGCAAGGCCAATTACGTCAATGGTAAATTAAATTGCTCGTTTTCATGAGACATGCGTGTTCATAGTACCCTTTTCTTTTCTTTTTCCAATTTTTTTCAAGGGCCCACGGCCACCTCATCCTGATTTGCCTAATTTTCAGAGTTTGTCTCTTTTCCGAGGTGCACTGGTTCATATTGTTTCTGGCTTCCTTAATTTTCAATATTGTAACCAGGGGTGTGCTATTTCCTAAGCATGTGAGCTATTCCTTACTTGTCGACTTTTTTCATGGGCTGACCGTACCCCTCCTAAGCCACACCCTCGTGTCCCTCGATTCCCTAATTCGTATGTTTCTGAAGGTGTCGTTTTTCGTTACATAATTTTCGATACTGTAAAACCGACGAAGGTCTATTCAAGTACAACTATATGAATATGTTTTTTTATTTAATTATGTACGTATGTGTAAGTGTATATTTCCTCTCTTTTTTCCCCTTTTCTTTCGGGTGTTCTGAGTCGGTTAGCCGTGGACAGTGTGTTGGTTAAGCAGTAACGCAAGAAACAGTAATTCTTCGTCGTCTACACTTGACGTTTCCCTATTAGAATGAGTGGCCGTGCTTTATGTTTACAAACTCAAGCTGAAAGAGTTTGTAAATACCATAAAGCACGGACACGAATTCTGTATCTGACTTATCAAACGTTTAATTACATATCATAGAGATTAACTTCAGGCGTCAAATTCAAAGAGAAAGGGAAAATAACCTCATTAATCAAGAATAGTTCGAACAGAAATTCGGTTTTCGCGTAACGTCTGAGAGGCTAGGGGAATGTGATATTTGGTCTCGACGAGTTGGCGTTTGCACTAGTAGTGGTATTTTATAGGGTCTCGCCGTTGTCTTGAACAGCAATCCCAGATCGTAGACAAACTACAATTGTTCGGCTTAACGCCGAAGCCAAATCGTTGGCCACTTGGTCCGTTATTTGTTAAGGAAACCGAAAGAGAGTACAGCAGATTGTCACAGTATTAATTTCGAAAAGGTGATGATAGTTGAACTTTGAGACGACAGATACGTTAACACAATATCGAGGCTTAAGTTAAATATTACACCGACACTGAAATTTGCTAACTGCGCATACAATCGCGCATACAATTCATACTATATGATACAATGGTTTCTTTCATATAATGGATTTATATCAAATAATGGCTTTATATGATCATATAATGGGATTATATGATATAATGGATTTATGTGATCATACAATGGGATTATATCATATAATGAGATTTATATCGTATAAAGGCTTTATATCATATAATGGGATTTATATCATATAATGGGATTTATATCATATAATGGATTTAAATCATATAATCTATTATATCAAATAATGGATTATAGCAAAATTGAAGCATTAACTTGTTTGAAATAACGAATTTGGCTTTGGATCATGGTTTCATATAATTTATAAATCAGTGTTGCATTATTTGAAATAATAGATAACGGATGACGATCATGGTTTCATATAATTTAAAAAGCAGTCTTGCATTATATGAAATAATAGATAATGAATAACGATCATGGTTTCATATAATGCGAAAGGCAGTGTTGCATTATATGAAACAATGAAATAACAACACGAACATTATTTGAAATATTGAATTCAGGAGGAAAAGAAATTATATGATATAATAACGATTATATATATAATTTCCATATAATTTTCATATAATTGTGTCATATAATTTTTGGACACTTGGCACCCCATACATTCACTTGAACTATCAACATCCTCGAAGAGACCTCGTCACCTGAAATTACCGTGAGATCATGCAGCACCTGGCAATTTTAATCGCTCTTGTACTGGGAAGTCTGTGCCTGAAAACTGGACTTGGTGCAAAATGGTAAGCGGAACCGACTCCAATAAACAATTGTGTTGGCACGATGCGCGGCAATTCAAAAATGTTTGGTCGCGGCGTTAGGTTTGCCGAACTAACTTGTTATGATGTTCTCTCTCAGGAAGGCAGAGAAGATTTTACAAAGAGAGGTGAGTGTCTGTTAATATTTGAAAATTAAGGATGTTGCTTGAAGAGTTTTATTGACCTGCTTTCGTCGAACCCGTGTTGATGAATGAAGAAGATATAGTGCGTTCGTTGAGTTGCCTGATCTGTTCATTTTAAGATGGTTTACTGAGATATTTGGATATACGTCGATGCTACGCTCGCGTTCGTAGTAAAGCAAAAACTGGCGGATTAATGAAAATGTTAAGGAAATTCAAGTCAGTCTGTAGGCATCGCATTCAGTGAAAAGTTACAAGTATAAAATAGGTGATTAAGCTAATTGGGAATTAGCTGGTCGTTGGGTTCGAGTCCCACTTGGGTCAGATATTTTTTCTCTTTCCCTCGTAGGGCGTGCACAGTTAGCACTACAGCTTACCACTTTACATCACATTCTTTACACTTACTAGTGCTACGCGGCTAACATGATTTCATATCATAACTACATATACATATATTAATCGCGTGACCCCATATAACGCACCAATACCCACGATTGCTCTCATCTGACTTGATAGCTCAGTTGGTAGAGCGCCAGACATGTAACCTGGAGGTCGTTGGGTTCGAGTCCCACTTGGGTCAGATATTTTTTCTCTTTCCCTCTTAGGGCGTGCACACTTAGCACTACAGCTTACCACTTTACATCACATTATTGATACATACCTTCGAACATTTCAATATAAAGTTTTGAACAATATCTTATTTGTAAACAGAGATCTGTTTAGGTTTAAGTTGCTTGAATCTCCAAGGTGCTCCTACTGCCAAATGGCCTATGAAACTATAGACCATCTTTTTATTCACTGTATAGAATCCAAGAACTTTTATTTCGAAATCCGTAACTGGTTGTTATGCAATGCCCATTTAAATCTACCCCCATTGAACCCAGAACATATTTTGTTAGGAGTCGAAGATACATTCTACCGAGAAAATCTAGTAAATTTCATTTTATTACTATACAAACTACTGTTATATAAGTCAAGGGACTCAAACAAACCTTCAAACTTACAACGGTTTCTCGTCTCACTAAAGTACTATGAACAAATTGAAAGAAAAATCGCCATAAGTCAAGGTAAATTATCCCTTCATTTATCCAAGTGGGATGATTTAACTGAGCGGTTTGTAAGTTATGCTCCTCATTAAACTGGAGTTAAAAAAATAATATCATAGGTTAGAAAAGAGAATTTGTATTTTTTGTTATTGTAATATATGTAATGTATGTAAGTGGAACTAATTGTTACAATACTTATAAAAATAAATAAAAAAACGTTAAAAAAAATAAAAATAAAAAGAAGCTATCGATAAACCACACACAATTATGCAAACACGTGGGACAATAGGACGAAACGTGATCCCGAGCCGGCTTCTTCCCGTATAAGGGAAGAAGTGTGCCTGATATTTAGCCGGTAAAGGGGTCGTTTAGCTTGATACGATAAAAACTAGATCGAAAGGGTGCGGAGGTGGGGGAGGGTTGTCCGATTGAACGCTACACGGGTAGCCTGTGGTGGATCGTGGGGACCTGGAACGGTCTGAAGAGCGACGGCCATTTTGTAAATTGAAAGGAAGGGGTACGAGGAGATATGAAAACGGGCTGGGTAGTGGAGAAAGGCGAAGGGTTTACAGTGGAAGTCACTCGTAGGAGAGAGGGATGAAAAGATGAGTATGGCTTAGTGGTAATATGTTGGGAAATGTTCTCCTATGAGTGTGTCGTGTGGTTTATTGGTGTATAGTGCGAATGTTTGTGTACATGTACGTATGTCTTCAGGGCTTAGGAGTTCGGTACATTGCATGTGCCGCAGTGGAGGTGTCGGATGACAGTGTGTGTGTGGGAATGCTAAATGAAGGTGAGGGTATGTTCCGATTTCATATAGGTGCTGAAGACAAGATACATATATGGGGTACTAAGGTATTATGGTGTGTATTTATTGGTATAGGGGCCAGAAATTTATAAATGTTATGGAGGTGGGTATACGAAAACCCTAGGTGAAGCAACATAGAAAGGGCCAGAAGGGGCAATAGGGCCAATTTGTATGTGATTTGGCATAACATAACAGGGAGGTGGGCGAAGTAGGACAAATACTATTTGATAAAAAGGAAAATGTGTTGAAAAGTGGGTATATATGGCGCAGTGGCACATTAGGGTTAATTCCTTGATGCTGAATATTCGCAGTGAGTGTAGCATACATGGTAATAAAAATGATCGGAAGTAAGGGGTGGTGGTTTTGTAAAACCCAGGGAGGCTAAATGAAGTGTGGTAGTGTAGTGGATGGAGGTTTGTGATAGTGCAAGGTGTGTGTGCAGTGTGGACTCAGAATTGGAATCATAATAAGGAAAATTATCATTTAATGGTGTACTAAATTCAGGTAGCTTTATTGGTAACATGTAGTTTGAGGTGAATTATAATTTGCTAAGTATTGATGGTACTAAAATGGCCTTGTGGTCTGAATGAACTATTGTAGGTGAAATGATAAATGTTGCTTGGTGTACAGTAACTTGTGACTGGCAGCAAGTTATTGGTCAATGATATGTAAGGTGAGATCATATCCGGTGGTTGTGAATTATTGATATGTAGATGAAATTGATATAGTAGTAGACCTAGCTAAAATAGTGGTGGCGGTGGTAACCAGGGGCTGTGAAACTATATAATGGGAGATGTGCTTATGGCCTACATACAGTATGGTGGCTATAAAAATCTTAGTTGCAATCAGTCATAAATTCTGTGATATAATTTGTATGTTCATATACATTGTAGTTTGTGAAGCTGTATCCCTATATGTGGATATTGTATTTCAGTGGGTGTGGTTGGCTTCGGGTCTGTCGTTGTTTTTCTAAGGGGAATTAAGTGTTTTTCATTTTCAAGAGTAGTAGGGTTACTGTGTGTGGGCCAAGTGTAGGACTGCGGTTTATTGTAGTCCAGTAGATGTACATGTACATACCCAATGTAAGGGTTTGTTTGTTTCATAGGGGCTTGAGGGTTGAAATCGAATAGGCTAGGAATGTTGCTGGTTTTGTAGGTGCTATCCCGGGGTGTGGTGGAGTAGTATGTACAATGGGGGTTCTGGGCCACGTCCTTATATAAGCCCCCCTGCTTCCCCCACTAAGAACCACCGCCAACATATAACCCCCCTATATAAGCCCCACTGATTCCCTCACTATGAACCACCGCCAACATACATTTTATGTAACCATAAAATACCCAAGTATATACAATGTGGGTTCTGGGCCACCTCCTTATATAAGCCCCCCTGATTCCCCCACTAAGAACCCCCGCCAACATACCTTTTATGTAACCATTAAGAAACCCCAATTAGAGACATGGTGCCACCATATTATGGCCCATAAGATGCGCGGACATAATCAGTGTCGATGGTTAACAATTGGTAGGACAACTATTTGTGGTAAGAGTTGTTTATTTGAGTGCTGTAAGCAACACCGAAAACAGATCAGAGAAGGATCGATCGAGCCATATCCCTGCCGCGGGTGTGGAGTTGGGACTCAAGCAGAGACACGACTTTGTCGCCCATAGTAGGCCATATGAATGCGCAGATAACCCTGATGCGTATAGGTAGGAGGGCTATAAAGAACTTTAACGCCGTATTGACTGAGTTTACCACCAAGAATCTACCTATTAGAGAATAGAGAAACTAGGATTATACTCATAGTAACTATGGCATACGGCAATTATCAGAGAGACGTACTAGATGTATATGAACAGGCACGCAATCCAGCCCAACGCCAGAATTCCCCACTAGAATTCAAACGCACTAAATGGGTCATTGGTAGGTTCTTACGAGGCTGGCAGATGGATGTTCCAGAGGGCCACGAATTTGGTGCCGACCCAATGGCCTTCTAAGATGGTGTACGCCAGATAATCCACGAAAAGCTAGAGGAAGGGATTGTCGATCTAAAAGGGGTGAAGTTCCAGCTCGCTTTGAGAGTACAGCTACGAAAGTACAAACTCGATGGTAGTGAAGAATTCATCGATGCAATACTTCGCCACAAACAGGAGGCCGTATTGCAAACCCACGAAATCAATTCCGCGCTAGATAGGTCTTTTCCTGCGATCCAAGAGATCCTGGAGAAATGGACACATATAGGCTCAGGGTGGGCGGTAGACCGAATCGTGCTGCTTTGGCTCGACATCGCACGATATCAACCACTACGAGGCGGTTCGTATATCGCACTACCTCCAGAAGTCCAATGCAAGAAGGTAGTGGTTAATGTCCAAAACAAAGACGAAAATTGTCTGCGGTGGGCACTACGATCAGCACTGTTTCCAGTCCTAGCTACACGGAGGACATGCATACAGAATATCTAAGTATTCTAAAGAGGACGGTCTTGACTTTACAGGAATCGATGAACCAACCCCCATATCACAGATTTGCAGAGTCGAGAGGCAAAACAACAACCTTGCAATCAATGTCTTCGGCTGGGAGAAAGGTGTGGTTGTCTACAGGACTAGCAAGCAATGTGGGGACACCCGCCGAATCAACCTGCTGTTAATAGAGAAATCCGGAAAGTATCACTACACTTGGATCAAGAACCTGAATGGCCTTCTCTATGATCAGAGCAAGCACCGTGAAAGGAAGCACTTCTGCGAGAGATGTTTACATGGATACTGCCGAAAAGATCTCCTCGAAAAACACATTTCAGAATGCAAAGGTATAGGGCAAACAGCAGTGAGAGTGGAAATGCCAGAAGAGGGTAAGAATGAGCTATCCTTCCAGAACTGGCACAAACAGTTAAGAGTTCCATACATCATCTACGCCGATTTTGAGGCATTGACTACTAACATCGAAGGACCAGAGCTCGACCCAAGCAAGAGCAACACCCAGCAAACTCAACTACACGAGGCCTGCGGGTTCGGCTACATCGTGGTGAGATGCGATGGTCATACGGAGACTCCAGTCATCTACAGAGAGCCTAATGCTACGACAAGAAGAACAGAAAGTCGAGGCAGCTTTATCTATATGTAAAGCCATATGCATGACTCCAGAGGACAGCACAGCCCACCACAGCGCAACCATTTGTCACATTTGTCAGAAATCTCTTAATGGGGACTCGGTTCGCGATCACTGTCATATCACTGGAAAGTATAGGGGAGCAGCACACAATGCCTGCAATCTACTTCTGCGGATAGACCCAAAGAAGACCATAATACCAGTAGTCTTCCACAATTTGCGGGGATACGATTCTCATCTCTTGATGCAGAATATTTCCAAAGTAGAGGGGCAGATAAATTGCATACCCAATAACACGGAGAAGTACATTTCCTTCTCCCTAGGGAAACTGCGATTCATCGACAGCGCTCAGTTTTTGCTATCCTCTCTTGATCGGCTAGAAGCAGCTAAAAACCCGGAAGGATTCCAAATCATAGCCAGATACGAGCAAGACAAACATAAGCGCGGGCTTCTTCTACGCAAAGGCGTATACCCATACGAATATATGGACAGTTGGGAGCGGTTTCGGGACGAGCTACCACCGCGCGATGCTTTTTATAGCAAGCTTTCTGATGAAGGAATCTCAGATGAGGACTATGCCCACGCACAGAAGGTTTGGGAAGCATTTTGCTGTCAAACTATGGGAGACTACCACGACCTATATCTTCGAACTGATGTACTACTACTAGCAGATGTGTTTGAAGGCTTTCGAGCGACATGTATGCAAAATTATGGCTTAGACCCAGCCCACTACTTATTATACGAGCCCTGGTCTATCGTGGGACGCATTGTTAAAGAAGACTGGTGTAGAGCCTGAGCTGCTCACCGACTACGATATGCATCTTTTCATCGAGAAAGGGATGCTGCAAAGGCCAACAATCCATATGCTTGCGCAGTCGGGACAGAGTACGACCCAACCAAGCCCACTACGTACATACAGTATCTAGATGCAAACAACCTATATGGATGGGCTATGAGCCAAGCGCTACCAATAGGAGGATTTGAGTGGTGTGACGTAGCAAAGCTACAGACTATCGAACAACTAACCTTGAGTATCCTTGACATCGCGAAAGATGCGGATAAGGACTATATCCTTGAGGTCGACCTTGAGTATCCTATAGAACTTCATAATGCACACAGCGTATCCACTAGCCCCAGAGCGTATGAAAGTCCAGAAAAAATGGATGTCAGAGTATCAATGTGGACTACTAGGCGAAAGAGCATTTCCAATCGAAGTAGAAAAGCTCGTGCCAAACTTACGCGACAAAAAATGCTACGTCCTACACTATAGGAATCTACAGCTATACCTATCTCTTGGCATGCGATTGAAAAAGGTGCACCGAGCACTCAGATTTAATCAAAGTCCCTGGATGGAGCCATACATCAGGATGAATACGAGCCTACGCAAACTGGCTACGAGTAACTTCGAGAAAGACCTCTACAAGTTGATGAACAATAGCGTGTTTGGTAAGACCATGGAGAATTTACGCAAGCGAGTGGATGTGAAGCTGGTGCGTGCAAGAGAGGAGGACAAGCTCAGGCGGCTGATATCGAGCCCAACATTTGCTAGATCGAATATCTTTGACGATGGCCTTGTAGCACTACACATGCATAAAAGCAGGCTCGTGTTGAACCGCCCTGTTTATGTTGGGATGAGCATCCTGGACCTATCCAAACACTTGATGTACGACTTCTACTACAATGAACTTCAGACCCAATATGGCAATAGATGCGAACTGCTCTACACAGACACAGACTCACTGCTGCTTGAGATCCAGACAGAAGACGTCTACAAAGACATGGCCTCTAATGCAGACCTCTATGATACAAGTGACTACCCAAAAGACCACCCCCTACACAACACCACTAATAAAAAGGTTCTTGGAAAGATGAAGGATGAGTGTGCAGGCGTTGCCATTGTAGAGTACGTTGGACTTCGACCTAAGATGTATTCCATCATACGCGCAGACACTAAGGAGATTCGCAAGGCTAAGGGAGTACGGAAGTATGCCGTAAAGAAGCACATGCGACACGAGCAGTATAAGGAGTCTCTTTTCAATAAGAAGACCTTCAGACATGGAATGAATATGCTGCGAAGCATTGGACATCAGATGTATGGTCTGCGAGTTAATAAGATCTCCCTTTCACCCCTAGACACAAAACGTTGGATTGGCTCAAACGGCATACGCACACTAGCCTATGGGCACAAAGATATCGCTAAAGAGGAAGAGGTAGACTTTAATGACCTAATTGAGGAGTACTTGGTGGAGTGACCACCGACTTAGCTTAAGATTCCATTCGGAGGTAGTTCTGTATTCCTAGGCACCACTTGTAGCTCTTCACGCACAAATCCACGCTTTGGCGGTTGCGGAGCAACATTCGAAGCATCCTCCAAATATAAATAGTAAAGGACTGGCTGTCCCGAAGAGACCATACTACGCGAAATGTTATGTGTTTCCAAACTCCATATAGGATCGGTTGCACGGCGGCGACCACCTTCCAGCTCACCAGGAGCATATAGGTATCGAACACTAACGTCGAAAGGAAGCCTTTTCTCTTTGAGGCCAACGAGGCGTACCCGTTCGTCCCGAACCCGCGCAGGTTATGCTGGGTTCGATTCGATTTCCTCTTTACGTATTGCCACCACAGGTTGTTTTCCTGTCAAACGCGTAGGTTCGCTGTTCAAAGCTTTGATAACTGCAGGTAGACGAGCTACCCACTCAACTGACCTATCGTCCTTACCCTGCGAAGCAAGCACCATTTCTTGAGCGTATTGGTGTCCAAATAGTCTTTCGGATAGGGTTCGGTTGAATCGCTCAACGATTGCTTGATCTCTATGGATATCCACACGTCCACGCCTTACAGAAACTTTATGCTTTGTCAGTAGTGGAGTAATGGCACCCATAAACTCACGCCCTGGATCGACTTGTAAAAGTTTTGGCCATGTCAGGGGACTTCGCTTGTAGATTCGCTCAAATGCCGCAGCAACTTAGTTAGCTTCTTTAGTGGCTAATGGCTCGGCTTCTTTATATCTAGATGCTACGTCAACTACTGTAAGTGCATATTTATATAGTTTTCGTCCACGTCCAGGACGATCGTGTGGAAGAAAGAGCAGATCTGCCTGATGAACCTCGTTCGGTGTAGAGACATTAAATTTAGGTCGTGGTACATATTGGGGTGCTGGCAAATAGATCTGCCATATAGCTTGTTTTTCTAGCTACGTTCGCACCACATCTTCAGATATATCGGTTGCAGCGGCAAGATGTTTAATCGCAGCGAGTCCTTTCCAATAGCCTTTTGGGCTATAAGTATTGCAGGCTCAGCTTACTATTCATTATTACGAGCAGAACAAAAGGATCATACGTATAGTGGTATAAGGTTGAAGTATCCACCCCCTAAATGGAGTAGAGTTTTGATGTGGTGGGGCTCTGTATTCCACTTGAACGTTATCAGCTCTTCATCTTTGGTACTGAAGGATGTTATGTGTTTGTACCCTATTACCAACCCGATTTCACATCCATTGGATGTAGGCAAATCAGGGAAAAGCGCAGCAACATCCGTATTGTTTAAGAGTTCAGTCGGGCAAAGTACAGCACTGTTAAGATTAAAGAATCCACCCCTCTCAATAGTTCGCAGTTCTAGATTTACTAAGGGGAGGCTATCGGCTTCGAAACCTAACTCGGTTATCGACTTAAGCCCTACCGACTCTACCTCATCTTCGAAACCTAACTGAGTTAGTAGCGACTTGGTACAATATGAAATAGGAGAGTTGGGGGCTAGTAAAGCATAAGTGTGGACGAAGTTTTCGATTCCTTTAGCCTTCACGGTACTATGTGTACGATACTTTCCTTGCGTTTTATATGCGTACTGAAGTTATTATTAACTTGCGCGTTCTCCTCGACTCGCATGGTTTCGATTTTCGTTGAAGGTCGTCTCTGCTATGTATATGTATAGATGGCTTCAAATTGGAGTAGAAAATCAACTTTACAATGGACATAAAAAGCCTAGCTATAGCCCTTGGCTGACAACGTATACTAGAGAAAGCACCAATTTGGTGAGCCAACTACGATGACGCGAAGGTTGGTAGTAATCTGAGAAAAGAGGCTCCTTCATATCATGCAGACTTATATGGTCTAGCCCTACTTTGGTCGTATTGAACATGATTCGAGCTAAAGTCAAATTGGATAGATCTTCGTTGGAGTAATACCACATACCTTCCTGCTCTTTGACCCAGTCTACCAATTGTTTGTGGGTCTCTTGAAAAGTAGCCCAATCATTTCGATAGTTCTCGACGGCTCTATCATGTCTTTCAGTATCTATATTCATGGCCTCTGAAGGCGCCCTGCTATATTACGTATACGCCAACCTTCAACAGGTGGAAAAATTACCTAGTAATTCATTTAGTAATTTAGTAATTCGTTTAGTAATCTAGTAATTACCTAGTTATTCATTTAGTAATCTAGTAATTACCTAGTTTTTGTTTGTTTCTCATAGAAATCGGGTGGCAACATATCCAGCTGCAAACACCCCACCGCCTAGAGCCACCAATTCGGTAGTTTTCTTCGAACTAGATGGTCTGTAGTAATCGGTGAAACGAGGCTCCTTCATCTTGTCATGTACTAACTTAAATATGTGGAGTTTTTGCAGCACATAGGTTCGATCCGTCACCGAAATATGTGCATTTTTTTCTTTCCAGTGGTTCCAGTTGGCTATGGCTTCTAGTCGTATTCGTTGTTGTTTCTCATAGGCAGCCATATCGACATTAAATTGCTCCTGGGCTTTGTCGTGCCTTTCCGTCTCTGCCGCAAAAGCGTCCGGGCCACTAGTTGCTTTCTCGAGGGCTTTTGCGCCGTAGCTCGCAGCGGCACCAAATGCGGAGAAAAGGACTGCTGCGAGAAATATCGATGCCATACTACGCAGTAGGAGGCAAATACTTTTTGTCCCTTAGGTATTGTTCAGCAGCAAGGTTACCAGATAACACTGCTACCCACTTCACGTAGTTCAAAACGTTAGATGAAGGATCGTTAGTCACAGGCTCTTTGGTTATTTTTTTTCCGACCCAGCCGATACCTGCCGCAAGTCCAACCAATATAGCAGCGTCCTGTATTGTGTTCATAAGTTTGTTCTCACCCATCGTTGCATCGCCGATAATACATGGTCTGCGGTATGGCTTCAAATGCTATATCATACCTTGAGTCTTTAGGTTGCTACCTTTGGTGGCATCAGCTACGGCTGGTGAACAGCATTTATTAAGCCTATCCTTTTGCAGCTGTGTGTAGCGCATATACTGATAGTACAAACCCACCAGTGCTATGCTTACTCCAACTGCGGCGAGTGTGGTGTTAGCCGATATGTTGTTGGCTATCCAGCTTGGCTTATCGTCATGACTGTCTACTGGAGTAGCCGCATTGGCAAGTTCGGCTTTATTTAGTCTTCTTCTTTCTGCTATGGCTTTACCGGCAGCGACGCGATTTGGATTTTTTCCTTTTTTAGGTGTGGTTGGTTCTTTTGTGATGAGGTCATTCGGAGGGTCCACCTCCATCTTGCAGTATGTTGTCAGGTGGCGTAACTTCAATTTGGGGGCCGCTGCTAGATGGAGTAACTACTAGACTCGGTGGAGTAGGTGGTGTAATTACTGGCCTTGGTTTAGCAATTACTGCCTTTGCCTCAGTGTCTTCTAATCTATGTAGTAAATCGCGTTCTTTCATTCTGAGGATGCCTAAATAGATTGCACCTACTGCCGCCATGCTTACTCCGACCCAAGAAAACATTTCTGTGACTATTTGGTTTCCACATATGACATCCAACTTTTCTTCTATATGTAATATTTCATCAGACTTGCTGGACTCTCCTGCGTTTTCATTTTGGTGCTTCGACATCTTGCGGTATGTTTATAGTCTGCGCGACTTCAATTGCGGTTTCAGAAGATGGAAAACTTGCCGAGTACGACGAGGAATCGACTCCTATGTGGTTAGATATGTGGAATATAGCACTAGCTAGGGCTACGAAACGTCCCGCTTTAAGAGACAACAAGCCAGCCAAAGAAGTGATTTCATTGCGAACTATACGATCTTCTTTTAAGTCCTTTAGTAGTGCCGGCTGGGAATCTATAGGTAAAAAGTGCGCAATTACACGAGTAGCTAGGGTAATCGTACTATCGATTAAACTGCCTGCTACTTGTTGGGCTACAACGGCCTGGTACCTCCTATGTAGTAGTTCTACATCCTTCTCAGATAGTCTATGGATATCTCCTAGAGAGTACGCTTTTCCTAGGTATTCCTTTGTTGCACCAGTTGCAGCTAAAATAGCGAGTTCTTCCCGATGGTCACTCAACGTATCCGTGGCTGCTTCCATGGCCATATCTGTTTTGCTTTTTTCAGAGGGGTCCTCTCGTAAATAGTCTAGTAAATCTTCTAAGTCTTCATCCTAATTTTTTTCACCCATTTTACTTCAATATGCCGCGACATATCCTGGGGTAAGGTATCTCCAATACGGTGGAAAATGGATGTCGCAAACAGAAGCATATATGTGCAAACTTAGTCTCGAGTTCTGAAATAAGCATCTTTTTGTTATCTAGTGATATGCCTGCACCGTAGTCGTCGAACGAATCCTTTAATCCAGGCGCACTTGCGATGCGAAATGCCACGACGATTGCACAGTTTTCACGAAAGTCCTTACATATGCTCTTTTGCGTTTGTGCTGATGCCCAAATGGAAATGCCAATGTGGCGTGCAGAAAAGGCTAAGTCGGATAGTTTATCGGTCCTTCCTTTGACGTCCTTGCTTGCAGCACAATAATCAA
The DNA here is from genome assembly GCA_030867875.1 of Actinernus sp. WN-2022. Classification (NCBI taxonomy): domain Eukaryota; kingdom Metazoa; phylum Cnidaria; class Anthozoa; order Actiniaria; family Actinernidae; genus Actinernus; species Actinernus sp. WN-2022. The sequence goes on from JAOWCC010000019.1 coordinate 59,455,846, forward strand.
GGATAATAAGCGTATTTGTTCCTTCGAATTAACAAGCACATTCTCGCAGGGCGGTATCAATATCATTCTGAGAAGGTGCTATACAAATGAAGCGTGGATCTCCATTGCCGAAACCTTGGTAGGTTTTGTTGTGAGCATAGGTAGGACAAATCAACACGATATAATCAAACTTAAAACGAAATGGACCCCGCAGCTGATCGACTATAAACTGAGTCTTTCCACAGTTCGTGGGGCCAATTATCAATGCGTTAAAGGGAATTTGTTCTGTTAATGTGTCCATAGTGCCGATGTAATCATCAATTATAAACATTTTGCAGCATCCCCTGTTCAATAGTTGCCTGAGCATCAGACAACACGAATATGTGCATGTTCGCAGTCCCTGCGTCTGCTGCAGTGCGATGAATCCGCAGGCGAATATTTGCTCCCGTGTCTAGTTGGGCCAGACCATCCCCATGAGTCATAGTGTTTTGAGAAGTGCGGCAGTCAATGAGTATGGCAAACTTATTCTCAAAGAACTTCTTATGTGTCATAGATGTAGCGGCTGTCGTTCCGACAGCGGCACAAAACCAATTATTTGCTGACTTCCATAAATCCCTTGGCAACATCCCAAAGGAGTAGAGAGCATTGGGGATGCTATTGACTTGTACCTCGACCTTGGTGATGGCTGGATTTAAGAACTTCTCACTGTCTCGGGTGCCTGCCGTATGTGGATCCACAAAGAGAAGAAGGAGACCAGTGAAAGTTCGACGAAGTACGTTTAAGCTTTCAGATATGAGTATGTCAGTTACTAGGTTGACTGAGACGGTATTGAAGTACTCGGCATGGTTGTACAGGAAGGCTTTGCCACTGTCGTAGACTCCCTTGGCCTGCATCGCAAGATCAAGACTTTCAATGACTTCATATTCTAGCTCAATGTTTGAAAGTTTATATGTGCCTACTTTTGTGCTGTCGGATCCGACTATGACGTCTGTGGCTGGTGCTAGCGTTAAATTGAATGATATCTTATCTCGAAGCGCATGCGGATAAAAGACACCATGAGTTGTGATAATATCGTGATCAATAGGTATCTTATACACGATACCATATGCATTAAGTGTCGCTTTGTCGGCTGCAATCGAGGTGTCTTTATCGCTAGCACCCGAGCGAAGTTTGTTAACGTTGGCGGATTGAATGCCCTGCTCTATGCGATTCTCTCGATCTGCGGTACATAGGTATAGATCACTATATACCTGCAGTAGATCAGGCCGACCACAATCTTCTAAGGTAGTAGTGCCCATTCTTACGACTCGCTTGGAGACTAGGCAGCGCCCAACATTGGCCACCAAACGGTTGGCGGCATGGCCACCAGATAAGGTGATATTGGCACTGAGTGCTAGACTGCCAGGTACTAGAAGCCTATTTTCACCTGGCGTAAGAACATTGACAATCAAAGTTTCCCCTGGGTTGGCCGTTGAAGGGGTGAAAGTTACGCGATGGAACACGCGGCTGGCTTTGAGAGATCTACCCTCTCTAGGAGCATAGTCTGGATGGAGATTTGATGATATCACGTTGTTTCACACAAAACTGATATTGAATAAATATAGTTAATACTAATAGTATACAACATACCACTGTTCAATATGGAACATATAGACTTTGATCCTACGACTGAAGAAGGTAGCGCCGATGTGAATAGGCTTACTGAGAAAGAATGGAAGTCGCTTAGACCTAGGGGTAAGGAGACAGAAGAGGGTTGGTGGAGTAGAGCTAAGCATAGCTTCAGAAATGCATCAAAAAGCATGCGTGCTAAATTGTGGGGCAATCGGGATAGCTGGGGAAGCAGCCCGCATGAGTATATAGAATTGATAAATAAAGAGGATGCTGCGGGGCCAAGCACTACAGCTGCGGAAAAAGAGTTAGCCAAAAGGGAAGAACAGGCCGCAGAAGTCTGGGGCAAAATCCACGATAAGTTTCCAAATGTAGACCCAAAGAATGCTAAGTTCACTGCTAGTTTGGATGAATATGACAATGTTGTAGTGCAACTCAATCGTAAAAATGCTAAATCCTACCTTCTAGATGACTTCGAAACCAAGGATTTTCCAAAAACGATTAGAGATAGTCTGGGACACCCTGCGGAAGAGGTGATTAGTAAATATGAAGACCAGGTCGATAAAATCGAGCAACAAAAAGCTACGAAACTAAAAGCTATGGAGCCCCTAAAGAAGGGAATACCAGAATATGAAGCAGCGCAAGATAAAATAATAGACCTAGAGGGTCAGAAACAGAAGCTCGAGCAACAAATAGAGGCCCTTAAAGATCGTATGTCGTTGCGTGACCGCGTAAAATCCATCTTTAAGAAGTATGGGTTTACAGTGATTGAAGTGTTGGCTGTTGCGGGCGCCGTGGTTAGTTCTATCGTTTCTGTGCTGTTAAAAGGCCTGAATAGCACGTTTGGTGCATTAAAAGATGCTTTGAAGAAGCTTAAAGATAAGATGAAAGATAACTGGGGTAACTTACTAACTGGAGCTATAGGTGCTATTGCGAGTCTCATATTCAAGATCGCAGGTCAAGTCATTCCCTTCCTTGCCGAGAATGCTTGGCTGCTCATCGTAGCCGTGGTCATATTCGTAGTAGAGCAGTATAAATCGTCGCAGCGGGGCTAGCGAAATATCATCCATGAGGCTCCAGCAGCCACAATAGCAACAATTGCTAAGTTAGTTTCGTGACTAGTTGGTGATGCACTTTGGTGAGGCTTAGCAGCATGCGTAGCTCCGCTGTGTGTATCAACCTGCGTGGTAGGTTTAGGTGCCTTTGGCGTTTTCTCCTTTGGTGCTGGGCCTTCCATAGGTGGTGGTGGTGGGGATTTTTCATCTAGGTTGATCTCATGATTTATTCCTAAACTGAGGCCCGGCTTATCTGCAATTTGCAGGTAGTTGTTATAACCCGCTATACTCTTCTTATTGATATTCATGTCGCTGGGTATTAACATACAACCCTTAGCAACTGCTAGATCGAGACGAGAGTTCGTGTCATTCAGAACTTTGTTATATTGCACTAAACTATCCCAATCCTTTTCCCTGATAGTATCTCTCAACAGTTTATCGAAGACGGTTTGGACGCCGGGGGACAAGGCTTTCGACCCTACGATCGGGACCGTTCCCACACCCTGGGCCCCTAGGATACAAAATACGTAGACCTTCACAGATGTGTTAATTCGGACTACCCCGGCCCTAGTCAGCCCCTTACCCTGCTGTGGAACGAACCAATTGTGCTGCTTCTTCGCCAGATCACCATGAAAGAACCGCCGTGGGATATCGAGTTTGCTATTTGTGTCGAACCCCCACGACGTATCAGGATCGCTTGCTCGGCGTAGGGCGAAGTTGAATTTGGCGACTCCAAACTCTCTCCTGAGCTTATCGTATACAACGAGGTTCCATGGAACGTTATTATTCTTATTAAAGACGGCTTCTCTGGGGAGGGGTACTCCCAATTCAAACAGTAATCGCATGATTGTGTAGTACACATGAAAGCGGTAAAAGCTACGAATGTAATCAGTGATTGGTGCGTCATCTGAAAGACAACTAACCACAGGAAGACCAAACTGCTCCAACAGTAAGTCCTGTATGACCAATTTCCAAAATATCTAAACAAGCATTGTGGAACATGACAGTAAGACCAATTTAAACACCAAAAGCTGCTCCAATTTCTCAGTATGATTAGAAAAACCTCAGAATGCAAAAAGTTGCTCGAAGTGAAAAACGTTGCTCGAAATGTGAAAAGTTGCCGAGAAACTTGTGAACAGCCCTAATCGAGATCGATGAAGAGCTATCAAAAGGAAGGGTCAGAAAGATGTTATTACTCGGATCGTAGGCGGGTCCGAGCCCTAAAATGCGCTCTGTATGTTGATTTTAACTGGTGGATGCACATAAGCGCTGGGGACATTCGATACACACTAAGTTTGTGAAAAAACTTTACTAGTACTATTAAATGGAAAATGGGCATAAAACTTTACTCGTCAATAAGAACTTTAAGGTATTACTAAACTGAATTAATACTAATATATAAACGTACTGATAAATGTTTCGTTTCGGGCGTAAAGTTAAATTAACTTTCACGCCCGAAATGTTACGTTTATTAGTAATAATTCAATTTAGTAATATCCTTAAAGTTCTTATTTACGAGTAAAGTTTTACGCCCATTTTCCATTTAATAGTACTAGTAAAGTTTTTCACAAAGTTCGCGTATATGTGAATCCCAAAATAATGAAATCTAATATCATGCTTGCGTCGTCGCTAAAATGTTTGATTTTGCAGTGATTTCGCTTATTTCCTTACTTCTGCACGGTATATTTAATTTACACTACGAATCACAGAAAATCATTGGTTAAACACAATTTGCCTTCAGCCTAGCCTGCGTTGCTGCTCTGGAGCATCGGAGCGCAGCGAGCGGAGATTACCCTCCCCACTCTCTTTTTTCTCTCGCCCCAATCTCTCTAATCTCTGCTCGATGCTCCAGAGCCGCAACGCAGGCAACCTTCAGCCGAGTGTTATCCCCTGAGTTTCTTATGCCGACATTTTCTGTTTGAATTCAAGTGTGTCCTTCATTTTTATAATCTATAATTTCATAGCTGTGGAGACTCGGCTTGCTTCTCAAAATATTATAATCGCACAAGCACTGAGTCTTTCTTCTTAACTGCGTCATTATTTGAAACGATCAATCAATGCAAGCTTAAATGAAATAAAGTAAAGTTGAATAAACAGGGTAGCAGCACAGTATTAATCAAGCTGACCTTCAGTTGACAAGAATAAACACCAGTCCATGTTGAAGAAATATTTTGTGTGTTTCGAAGTACTGATATGTTATCGTTTGTCGGCTGCGGAATAAACGGATACAAAGCTAATTAAAATGCCGATGCACGTAGCATACTAGGCTCCTCCGAAGGCATCTCTAGTATCGGAAACCGTCGAAAAAACAAATATGAAATTGGATTACACAGGAATCCCACAATCCAAGTTCGAACAGAGGAGGCTAGTCTAGCAGCATATATCAACAGCGTTATTGACTGGAAATTGATAACGAGGTTTATTAATAGAAGTCTAGACCAGGATAGTTGTACTTAACTTGGCATCCGGTAGTCAAGCATGACGTCAGCCCTCAGGTATAACTTCCTTAGGGTGCGTCCCAGATCACGGGGCGTATTAGCGCGAATTGCGAAATCTTACAAGTCTAGGCATTTACAATCACTCGCTAGAATCGCAATAGCAAAACCAGAACCGACTAACAAGACTCTCTAGAATCGCAATAGCAATAGCAAAACCAGCACCGACTAACAAGACTTGCTAGAACCGCAATAGCAATAGCAAAACCAGCACCGACTAACAAGACTCTATAGAATCGCAATAGCAATAGCAAAACCAGCACCGACTAACAAGACTCGCTAGAACCGCAATAGCAAAACCAGCACCGACTAACAAGACTCTCTAGAATCGCAATAGCAATAGCAAAACCAGCACCGACTAACAAGACTCACTAGAATCGCAATAGCATCAACCATTACTAAATAGCAGCGCCTTTTTTTTTCTGTTACTACATGGGCTACAGTCCGGTACCGATACACCCACCGCACTTACTTCAATATGCCTTCGTCTATTCGGAGTTATCTTAATATCATCGGTATCTTACACAAGGAATTTGGTCTGTCTAGCCACCTCCTAACCAAAAGCAGCCTATCACCGCTTGCACTCTACACTTTATCTCCGCTTGCACTCTACACTTAACTTAGCATCTAGTCTTGATTCCTCATTTTGGGCTATATGCGGCCTTGTCGCCTTTTTCGGTATGTTCCGCAGATCGCACCTTTTATCTATGTCTGCTAACAAAACAGCTAACAAAGGCAGACTTTAAGATTCATGACTGGGGCACTCAAATAACTATTCGCTGGAGTAAAACCATACAGTTTCGGGAGCGTATCGTGGAAATTACACTGCCACGTATCCCTAACAGCAAACTTTGCCCCACGACGGCCATCTTGCATGCCTTTGGCTTTACAGGGTTCACAGGTCCTGCTAGGCAGGCTTTTAATTGGATTAACGTAAACACTTCTCTCACGCCTCATTTATATACGTATAGCTTATTCGTAACCAAGCTCCGCGACCACCTCGCCCGCTTAAATATTAATCCACAATCTTATGCCGGTCATTCATTTCGTAGAGGGGGAGCTTCATTTGCCTATCAGTCAGGAGTCCCCCTGGAACTCATCAAGGCTCTTGGCGATTGGCACCTCAGACACTATTCTAATCATGCCATGACTTTCAACCACCTTTCAACACTAACCTCTTCACCACACCTGGGTTTGGAAAGATGATATGATTACTTAAATAATCACTATGACGTAAACACTGTAACGCAATCGGCAGATGACAAGTATCGTATTGTAAGAATATGTTTTTAAAATGAAATAAATGACTGCAGGATCCCAACTCTTCATCTACATCTACATGTTTAACTCGCAAAATCCTAAAAGGACATACCGCAAGTTTCAGTGCTGAGTGCAAAAAGAAAATAGAATTGATAAATTGAAATGTATATGGTGCAAGTGATAATAGGTAATGTTTAAATAATATAATGAGTATATGAGCGTTAAACTAAACTCAGGCAAGGATGTATATAAGCATCTTGGGGTTTAGTCAGAGAAGCGTCTTGGTAAAACCGCACCCAAACTAAGCAAACTAGAACTAGAAGATGTCGCTAGCCTTTGCTTAATTTCTCCTCTTCTCTACTCGAGTCACAGGTAATCCAATTTAACCCCCCCCCCCCCCCCCCCGATTTCGGCGGTTTCCGATACTAGAGATGCCTGAGGAGGGGCTAAGATGTTACTCACGTGGAAACAAAGTTGTCAGGTCAATCAAAACTGTTCTGGGTGATCGGGAACATTCATCAGAATTCCAGAGTGACAATCTAGGTTTTCTGGTCTAAGTCGATATACTGAATCTCCGAAGCTTCATTAAGGCTTAAAATAAGAAGTTAATTCAACAAGAGGAAAACAGAGTACATTGGAACTGAGCGCATGATCGAGCAGGAACTGAATGAATGATTAAAATATACTGCTGCAAGCATACTCAATCCACTTACCAAATATACTTACTGGAGAAACTATTCGTATATATATTCAGACAGAGGGAAAAATGCTCTCAATAAAAGAGTCGCACCCTCTTTTTAATCGAGTTATTGACAGTTCATTCCCTAACTTTTACATGGTAATTAAACCTGTAACATCGAGAAAGTCAGAAAATGATAGATTAAACACAATTGGCTTTGAGCTATTCAGATTCCCGTTTCGACTGAACCTGAATTGTTTGTTACTGTTGTACTGCCTTCTGTTATCTGCTGATTTCAACGAGCTTTTTATGCAGACATTCAGCTCAGTCTTGAATAATAATAATAATAATAATAATAATTTATTCAAAGCTACCACCAGTGGTATATTTTGATACAAAAAAAAGCAACAGCAACAGAATTACGATAAGAAATATACTTACAATCCCTTACCAATACAATCATTAAAACATTCAGTAAAGTCACAACAATATTTTGCTATACTTTTCAGAATTGAATTATCCTTCATTGCTGAACAGTAAAGGAACAGATCTCGCTGACTAAAATTATTGAAGGCACTGTTCGTATTCAGTAGTACATTACTAATGAAATTATCTCTAAGATATTATTACACCTCATGAAGTAATTAAAATTCGCCACCTATCAAATGCAGCACTCATTCAACAGGAAATTTGTGAGCGGATATCTTTTGCATGAGTCAATGTTAAGCCCGGAGGGAGGGGGGTCGGGAAGATGTGCGGCATTAGACTTTTTTCGAGAATTTTTGGTGAAATTCCCCACCCTGGGGAAAGAAAAAATGGTCAATTTTGATCAAATTGCCCCACCTGGGCAACAAAATTCCTCCTTAAACTATATATATATACAGCTGAGACAATGGGGGCACTACCCTGGTTACCAGAGCTTCTAATCTCTCTCTCGGAAAGTGAGGAGCGAAGCGACGAGAGTTGAGGATCTAGGAGGGAAGCGAGGAGAGAGGGATTTGTCGTCGTCACGTGGTGCAGTCTGAGGAACCCCACGTGACGACGACCAACCAATCAGGGCGCATTTGCCATCCGCGCGACGTCCCGCTGTCTCGGGACTAAGTTACCAGCATCTGCGGGTTTTCAAATAGCGGTTTTTGATACCACAAATACGTGGTTTACGAGGACTACAAAATGTAAAATTTTGGAATTCCACCCCGAAATAAACGTAGACAGATATTCGGTACGTCCTTTTGTGGAGTCTGGTGACGATTGAAGTGCTTTTAGTGTTTTTGCCCTTCGAGTGATTTGATGTGCTCAACTGACTGTGCAGCCTTGTCATTTCATTATAGAGAGAGATCTCAAAAATTAAAAACTCTCTAAAACCGATCCAAACTAGCCCAAAATAGCAGAGAATACCAAGGACATCAGTAAGAAAAGGACACTCGGGGTACATTTATTGCAAAATGTTATTTCATTACCTTTATTTTTACCACGATAAGAAATCAACACATACAAACTCTATTTATAGTGAGATGACAAGGAAAATTTCTAGTGCGCGCTATCATGCAATCGATCTTGCGCGAGCAATCACGTAATCTACGTAGGATTTGTAAGAGCCACAAATCGTGAGCTTTGTCTGCCTGTGGGGAAACAAGAGACAAGGACACCGTCCTCAAGCGGTCGAATTCAAATGTCCACACCCTGGGGCAAAGCTTGTAATCAATTTCCCCAGGGTGGGTACGCCAAGATTGATCAAATGCCGCACATCTGCCCGACCCCCCCCCCCCCCCCCCCCTCCCCTTGCGGCTTAACATTGATACATGCATTTATTCTCGTCACTGCCTAACGATGCTTGAGGTTTATTTTTATTCAAGAGTGCGCGTCGTTGAACGGCCAGCCGAGCGTCTCTCTGAAGAACCATCTCATCTCGATGAGCTCTACGATCCGTAGTAATATCCCCAGTGATCCGTGACCGACCTTCAGCACGGCCCACAAGTAATTTTGGCTTCGACTTCATTCGAGTGAAAGTACGCATCTTAATGCCCCTCTAATTCGTTCATAAGATATAACAAGATCAGGTAAAGGTTTAACATTACACATTTACGAATTTTACTCCCTCTTGAAACTAGATTGTATGCACAATTGAGCTGCCTTACCAACTTAACCAGTATTTCACTATCAAGACAGCAATTTGCCCAATCATTGGAATTCTGCCTAATTCTGCATATACAGCTAAATTGGTAGCCTGCTACGTAGTTTTTCATCCTCATAGATTCGAAGAAATAAATACGACAGACGATTCCGATTCGATTCGATTTGTGGATTAGCCAGGACCTGGCTTTGATCAGCCCCCATGGTTGTTTCAGGTCTCGTTAGAAATTCAGAGGTTTTTTTTGTGCCAGTAATAAGATAAACGCTTACGAAGTTAAAATATCGATTTAATATATAATTATCGATGAAATACCAGTGTATATTTCTTTCTAATAAGTGATATCTTCACACGTGAAGATATAAATGATATCTTCACACGTGAAGATATCACTTTTGAAAATATGACTCGATTTCAAACTGGCATTTCATCAATAATTACTCGGGCTGCCTGTTATTTTTATTTCATGTCAGACGGCTTCTGCGCATGCGTTAAAGGTCAAATTCAAATCAATCAGCTCGCACTGTGCTGGTCACGCAACAATCGCCAGGTTAATGTATTTACATAATTAAATACAGTAAATCGAAATGGTGGATCCGCGAGCAAATCTCTCTCAATTTGGAGTCCCATCTCTCAAATGTAAGCAGTTTAATGTTTTATTGAAGTTCACTCGTGCGAAAGCCTTCCAACACTCCCAACAGGCTCAGGATATTTCAACTGGCGCTCTTGTTGAAGGTACGTTTCGTAGGTAATAAACACTCACTCGGCACAGAATATGATGACCGAAGCAGTTATTCAACTCTCACGCTAAAAAAGACTCCTCTCACGGCCGAGATTTTGGTTCGAGAAATTAAAGGCTTCCAACAGTTCCCTTTATAGTTCTGTAATATAATGAGCAGACTGCAGTTTTGGGAAGGAGGGTAAAAGCTTTTAAATAGAGATAAACAAAACGGGCATTTCAGTTAATAATCTTTAGTCCAACAAATACCGATATGGACGCGATCAAAGAGCCGCAGGGTAGAAAGAACAGTAGAGAAATACAGTGATAGCTCCATCATAGGTGGACAGGATGCAACTTATAATATGGGACAAATATAAACATAAATTTGAGACACTCATCTATTAGTACTCTGAACCTGCAGAACAGCAGACTAAATTAGGACCGAATTCGTATTTTTTTCGATAAAAAAAAAGAATCAATGCCTTCAGCTGCTTCAGTAAGATTCCTAGTCATATCAGTAATGGTGATTATTGTCTATACTCCGTGCCAACAATAACTCATTTATGCTCTAAACCTTTATCTCCGTATAAAACACAGAACACCTGTATGTTAACCATAATACTTTATTATTATTGGTAGGATAGGATATGTGCAGTGCTAGGATGCGAAACTGAAAAAGCATCAGTTACAATTACTTTGAGAATACTTTACAGTCCAATATTCTTAGGCACTATTAGCCGTGCCTCGATTTTGTCACACACGTAGCCGTCCTTGGCAGACTCAGATTTCCACCTACCGTGGATTTTAAATAATCTGTCTGGTATATTTAGATTCGCTGCTGCGGTAGCCCCTCCAGACCTAAAACTGTGGTTACTAAAACCGGAAGAATTTACTCCGACAGATACCAGATTTGCTTTAAGTATCTCTCTAGATCTGTTGGCGCTAAGAACTTTTGTAGAAAGAACGTTTCTTTTGGCTTGTTTGTCATATCTTACTGATCTAAATATGAAACCTTGTGAATTGTTAGGTATCTCTGCAGCACTCAAGTATTTTAGGAGAAAGGTATATGGGCATGTATCATTGCCCGTTTTGGCAATATAAACCCAAGAGCCTTCTCTGTATTTGTCTGTTTTGCTAACTTCTACGAGGATCTTGTGATACTCGTCTTGGGTTACAATATTATTCCTCCTAATATTCAATAATTCAGAAATGCGGAAAAACCCCGCGTAAGAAAGTAAACACATACATATGAATCTAATGTCAACTAAGTTACTACTATCCCCATAACGCTTACAAAGTATCCTTAGAACCTCAGGGGTTATTGGTTTAGCTTTCTTAACAGCTTTACAATTAATACGGTTTGAAGCCTCTACAACTGATTTTACAAGAAACTTATTACAAGGATTTCTATCCTCGAATCCTGCCAACTTATGTATCCAATTTATTGCATAATACATGTTGTGTATGGTTGCCTTAGCCTTATTTTCTTCAAACATTGATTTAAGATACATAGCAACTGTAGTAGGTGTAGCGGGAAGGAAAGAATTTCTCATATTACTGAGTTTACACCAATATTTGAATTTACAAAAGTTTCTGCAGTAAGACAAAACAGTATTATCTGCTCTAGAATTTAAGGCAAGGAACCACAACTTCTGATCCGTCAGACCGTTTCCTTCCTGGTATACAGCTGAAGTAATATCTGATCAAAATATAATAATAAGAATATATTAATCATAAATATACCTTTAACCATACCTAAAGGGATATATAAACGAAAACAATGTAATTGTATAGAGATTATATCTGTTGTCGATGTACTCTATCTTTCGTTTCGAACAAAAGGCGGCCCAAACAGGTGTCGCCAATAGCAACCTAGATAACAGATGTAAATCTGAGAACCCAAGTGGGATTTTTGTTGTTGTTGTGTTTGTTTTTGTTGTTGTTATTGAACTTCAATCTTGATTACAACCCAAGTGGGACTTTACAGATAAAACAATAATGACCAGGTGGTCCCAGTAAATGCATACAAATAATATAATTAATTTAATTACGGAAACTAAGTAGTTTCTTCGACTTACTCAACAAACTAGGATCCAGGTGAATCCGATATGACTTATGTCAACTAACACCAAGTGGTTAACATGCCAGGTAGCTCAGGTTCAAAATATCAAATGATCTCGCTAAGTCGTACATGTATAAGTACCAAAGTAGTAATATTTACATATTTCAGTCAGGTTCCAAGTGGACCCTAGTTATTGCGTATCAATATAACGTAGATAACGTCCAGGTGGGCGCTTGATCTGAAACATCCAACTAAATACCGCAAACCATGATCATGCAACTTTATGCAAGATAATTGTCCTCCGATGTTCGTCAATCAGTTCTGCTATGAAACCTTAGGAAAAGGACACCGGAGCGAAATTCAGGTGAACCAAACAAAGATTTCTTGCTATGGCCAAATTCAAACACCTCTGTACCACACGGGATTTCACATATATCAGTAAATATGCACGATAACCCTCTATCTGTGTACACCATAGGCCAGAATACGGCAGAAGGCCATTTTGGTACCATAAGGGTACCTCTACACCCTGTGGCAACGATGTAATTAATAACTCTAGGGATGAGGAAAATAGGCGGGACTACCCAATTATTTTCATTCGCCCAAGAAACCGAAAACGAGTCTACTACTTCAGTGCCCGGGCACCAAAACCTGCTGTTAAAACGAGGTAATTGTGTATTTTCATGATTAGCGAACCTATCGACAGAATGTGGACCCCACCTGTCCTCAATCACACAGAAGTATCTCGATCTAACTCGCCAATCGTCGTAGTCTACGATTTTGCTCAAAAAATCTGCTCTTTCATTAAGTGATCTAGGGATCCATTCCACCTGGAGTCGGATATTATGTTGTACACATATCTTGAAAATACGAAGAGCGATGCATTGTAAGTCTTCCTTCATGCTACCTACTTCGACTATTCTCGAAACGCTTTGATTGTCGGTATACCATATAATCGTTTGACCTTTCAACATATTAATGAAGGACTCCATACCGAGGGAGATGGCATAAAGTTCTCTGTAAGAAGAGCTACGTTGAGCTTCCATGTCGCTCCACATCTTATGAGCAATTGCGTTATGAAATTCTAAGATGTAGCTTGCACAACCGGTAGAGCTCGCGTCAGAATAACATATTCTAGAATAAACAAATTGCTGCTTAAGCATGCGTTTACTGTTCAACAACAATAGATTGTTTTTCCAGAAAGTTAACTCTATTAGAGTAGAGCTCGATAATTCAATCCTCGTATCCCACGAAAATCTTCTCAAAATATCGAAATGAGAATATCTGGTCATAATACGAGTAATATTACCAAGTACAAAACCCATGGAAATAACTTTTCCTACGAATTGTGCCACTTTTCTGGCTGTACTGAAAGAATGCAAAAGAATATTATCAATAATCTGCTGAGTACTGTGAATTCTATCTGTGGGAATAGCAATAACGTGAGTAGACAAATCTATCATGTATCCCAACCACTCTAATTTGGTTGTAGGCTGCCAGACTGACTTCTTATCATTAGGCAGAAAACCCGACAACTTCAGAACCTTCTCTACAAAATTAGACGACCTCTCTCAACTTGCCCAATCTCTCGCTGAACCGAGACCATCATCGAGATACACTGTAATTCTGACAAAATGCTTTCTCCAATATTTAACTAATTCACGGACCACTTTCGTGAAAATAAATGGAGCAGACGAAAGACCAAATGGAAGAACCGTAAAAACAAAGAATTTACATACTCCATTGAAACACCAAGAAAATCCAAGAAAAGATTGATGTTCTACCATTATATCGATATGATGGTAGCCGGACTTAAGATCAAATTTAAACATGAAATTATCGTACGGAAGATAATTATTGGCTATTCTGATATCTTCAAACTTGATCTTTTGCTTCCATATGTGGAAGTTAACATGTCTTAGATCGAGGATCAACCTTTTCTTTCCCGACGTTTGTACCGATACAGATAATGGGTTTATCACGATCGGAGGGATTACGACTTCTATAACACAGCCTGATTGAACAAGTTCTATTATAGATTCAGTTACAAATTCAGAATGCTTGTTTGCCGAATTATTGTTCTTAAATCTAGCAGGTTGTGGCGTGTTAATGAACGGAATAACATAACCTTTATCAATAGTATTGATAATGAAGTTACTAGCTGTAAGCGTATCCTTCCAAAACTTGATATGTTTTCTGAGCCTGCCTTTAACTGTTAAGGCAGTAAGGCCTGTAGGATTAGTATCCAAACTGCCCTCAAATTCGAAATCTCTCGCATTAACGTACTGAAAATACTGGTTACCTTCAATGATTTCTCTTACTACTTTATTCTGGGCGATGAATTTAGTGCTGCCCACTTGTACCGCTGGTCTTGTTTGTATAATCCCTGTAGTTACTGTACGTGTAGGACGGTCCTGGTGAGAAGTAAGCACTGGAGTTTGGGCAGTTGTTCCTCCAATGACCTGTCTTGCCACAGGCGAAACAGACGTCGTTCTGGCTTTTACCAAAAACTTTTCTCGTTGTTGACGGACGAAAATTATTGAAATTTCCCGGTGAAATAGAAGAGACAGCAGTAAAAAACCAGTAGGGGGCGTTTGTCTTCTTATAATCTATGGAAATTAAGGAACAAATTAACTGTCGTTTGATCCGTTACACTGACTGTCCTATATATCTGTTTGTATAACAAAAGCGTATAAACAAGTGTGGAATGTACTCTTACGTAATCTAGTTGCACTGCAATAACAGTCCCGAGCATAAATACATCTATACCAAGCATTGTTGCTGGGGGAGATATAAGAGTGAATCCGGCGCTCAACGAGATATGTCTCGGAGAATGAAGCATCGTTCAGACTGTACACCGCTAGTAGATCAGGTTTCTCATCTTTTCTCGGCCTTTTTGATCACTCACAGGAGGAGCTTTTCTGTTCCAAAACCTTTACAGCAAATTCAGTCAGAAATGTCAGCATTGGATAAATGTTTGTACAAGAGACCTTAAAAGCACAGAACAACGAGACTAGGTCTGGCAATGAAACGTAAGTGGCTATAAATTACTGAAACCCTGACTATGTATCCACCAGTAAACAATGAGAAGGAACTACTGTTCAACCATTAAGTTTACTTGAATTTATTAGTGGATTCTAAATAAATTTTGGAAGCAAAGCCTACATCTACAATGCTTTGATTTATTTTCTGAGCACAAATGAAGTTAATTTCTTTCGGAGCTGCAGGTATTAAATTTGAAAACTCGATAAATGCAAACAATAACATAATGGTTTGAAAGAGCACACCAACATAAGCAAGATTGCCGAATTTTAGGATGCTATCAGTTCATAGTTTTAATGTATATGCTCTTCCAGCCATAACAGCTTTGGTCTCCGATGAGTTTTATTGAAGAAGATGATTGCACTCGGCATGCGGCTACATACTTTTGTTTTTGCCTTAATACAGGAAAACCTGACCTTTGTAACTTTTCAATGTTTAGGTGAAGTCTTACAACGATATTGCATGGGAAAAGATGAGTTTGGGATACAGTTTAAATAGGACTTGACAGTCTATATAGTAAGCATGTCTCGTTGGTTGGCCAGCGAAGATGCAAAACTCGCTTGACAAGATCAACGTTTGTCGCTTTGTTTCAATCCTCTGTATTTCAGCCAAAGTTTAAGCTGTTCGACAGTATAATCATCATGTTCCCTTTCAAAATATGGTCCAGGAAAGCAGCCATTTCTGGTAGAATAGACAGAGGACGAACTGAAGTGCTAGTCAATTCTTGTAAGTTGATACAAGAAAAGCGGTTTGTTTGTCTGAGTCTTGGCGGGGGGTCTAGACTTGTGACGTAATTACCGCGCTCTGCTATAAGCGTGCGTAACATGAACATGAATATTAAAGTAGAGGTCAACTTCTTTAATTTACATACACGAGAAAAACAAAAATATTTAATTACATATATATATATACTAGGGGAGCAGAGAATGAATGTCACCGCGCTACCAGCCACTCCTAAAGACTGCTAAATTCAGCTAATAATTCTTCCCTTCGGTTATTACTAGAGGATTTCAAATGAAAGTGTAATTTCATCTTCAATCTCATGTGGCCCGAGTGAAAGCCCAGATGGGCTCTTGTTATATATTAAACAGAACTCGTTCGCTGCGCTCACTCGTAAGATATTTCATGCATCAACACGAGAAGATAAAATCCGTATCTCCGCGCGGCCATGTAATATCCTCTGTGTACGTACCATCATACATATAACGATTTCGATGCTGTGAAGCGGCTTTGTAAAACATTTAGCGCCTAACTGAAATATCTGCACAACCAAGGAACGGCCAATCTTATTAATATTTGACCAATAAAACTTCAAGATTTGTTAGGTTACTATGTGGTAAAGTAAATCAAAATTGTTCTGGTCGATGTAACAGCTACCTAACTTATTTTCTTACGGTATATTTTACAACGAAAACTCACCTTAGAAAGTGTTCAACGCGAAGGACAAAGCTATTAAAAGAGGTACGACTGATTTGACAACACGTGCTATTAAACGCAAGAGTGGATCTGTAATCAGTGTATGATAACGAAAACTCACCTTAGAACGCGAAGTACAAAGAGGAACAACTCAATCAATCAAACTTATTTCATCACAAGATTGTTATATATAATCATAATTTAGAAATTACAATAGTAGCGATGGGGAGGCTACTAGAAAGCATAACATTGCTTATTTATTGTAGACCCCTTATTAGTTACAAGAGAAACAAAGCTAGAATATTGACATTGTAATAATATTGTTGATTTAAAATATTGATGTATGAAAAAAAATTTGATGGTCAATGGGTGACATAATTAATATGCGATGAAATAATTATTTTAAAAAATCAAGGAAAAACTTATGTGCTGCCAGTCTTCTTTACATTGTTTTTGAATCTGCTCAAGGATTTACATTCAGTCGTTATCCTTACTAAGATGGCTCCAAACTTTCAGCCCAGTGTAAGAAATGGAGAATTGCCCTAGTTTTGTATTTTTTATATGGTAGTTATGTGATTGTCTGGTATTGTGATAGTGAACATGTTTGTTAGACATGAAAGTATTATCGAATGTTTCAGGTAATTGATTTGTATTGAATTTATACATAAAAATAGCAATTTCTAATGTGTTAATGTCATAGACAGTAAGTAAGCCTTGTTCCTTAAATAGTGGTTCTGTATGTGATGAGTATGTCGATTTGGTGATAATTCGTATCACTCTTTTCTGCAAAAGACGTATTCTCTTTAGGTTTGTGTGATAGGTGCTGGCCCAGATAATGTTACCATATTGAATGTAGGGATACATTAGAGTGTAGTATAATGTTTTAAGCTATGTTTTGGTAGGAAAAAGTGAAGTCTACTTATTACTCCTATGCTTTTTGAGGATACATGATTAATATGTGCTTTCCACTTTAAATTATCATCGATTATTATTCCTAAAAAGATTGTTTCATTGGCTTTGTTGATGCATTCATTGTAAATTCTAATATTCTGTAAATTATATTTTTTTGCGATTAGTAAATATCATGTAATTTGTTTTTGTTATATTCAGTGAAAGTTTGTTTGTTTTAAACCATAGTGATAATTTTTCAAGTTTTCCAAAGATTTTGATTCATAAAATATATTTGTGTCATCAGCAAATAGAGTGAAAGAAAACATTTCTGAGGAATGACAGATGTCATTAATGTAAATTAGAAATAGCAATGGTACGAGAATAGACCCTGTGGCACTCCACAAGATATATTGAAAAGATCAGATTTTATTCAACGAACTGAATTCAACGAACTGCTTTCTATTAGATAAGTAACTTTCAAACCAATTAAGAGGAACCGACCGCGAACACCATAAAATTATTTTAAATTATTACTAAATTATTTTGCAGAGCCAAGAGTCAAGATTGGATTGAAATGGTTGAAGAGGCGTTGTTCCTTTCTTAGAAATACTTAAAAAGTCTCCGATGTAATGACCCCAGCATACAAGGGAGAAACAGCATTTTGATTGCACGACATAAAGTATCAAAACCATCACAGAAATTGTTCTTACGACTATTCGTTGGCGAAGCTCAAGTTTCTTCTCTTATTATGAAATTCGCAGTGATCTATTTTATGACACCTTGGAAAATATCACATCATTGTGCTAGTCTGAGTCAAGGTAATACACAAACTGAGGACTATGGTGAAAAGACGATCAAATACGAAATTCTCCATACTTCATTCGTTTGATGACGCATTGAAGTATATGCCACGTGGGCGTCTCATGACCTAATGTTGGATTTCAGCCAAAGCAATTAGCGTCTAATCTTTGATCTACTGACCCCAAGTAATCGGCGATTTAGTATTGTTTTAGGGGTTGTCCAAGCGAAATCCATTCTTCAGGGTGATTTTTAGACCAAGAGGTACATTTTAGGGTGGAAAATGTTTCACGGTTTGGAACTTTTTAGGGTATTTTTCGAGGTTTTCCGACGGTCACCCCTACCTTTTTCCTGCTGTAGAAAAAGCTTTTTGGAGGAAAACAAAACTTGAGAAAGTTAACTTCAAAAATCATATTTTGTGACTTCTGAAGGTTATCTTAATAAAGTGATGGGTGACTAGTTCTTGTAAAAACTAGTGTTGATCTGCATTGTAGCATAGACAGCGTTATTGGTTCAGAGAAGCATCTTGGTAAAACCGCACCCAAACTGAACACCGACACGACAGGGAAGGCTCCTGTTACAGGTGCGGGGGATGTGCGAGCGTTACAGGTGTGGGGGATGTGCGAGCGTTACAGGTGTGGGGGATGTGTGGGGGATGTGCGAGTGTTACAGGTGTGGGGGATGTGCGAGTGTTACAGGTGTGGGGGGATGTGCGAGCGTTACAGGTGTGGGGGGATGTGCGAGCGTTACAGGTGCGGGGGATGTGCGGGGGATGTGCGAGTGTTACAGGTGCGGGGGATGTGCGAGTGTTACAGGTGCGGGGGATGTGCGAGTGTTACAGGTGCGGGGGATGTGCGGGAGATGTGCGAGGGTTACAGGTGCGGGGGATGTGCGAGTGTTACAGGTGCGGAGGATGTGCTAGCTTAAAACTGCGAGCTGCGAGTGAAAAGTGTGAGCTGAATAGATTTCAAAATAATTACACTCGTTCTCAATAACACGTGCAGGTTCGAAATTGAATTTCCAACGGAAAACGTCAATTTGGTGGATGTCACTCAACTATATTTCTATGGCAACACTGGTCTGCATGCTAAATAAAACGTCGCCATATACAACTCCCAGATGTGGAGGAAACATAAATAGTGTAGGATGTCAACGAAATCGTAAGTAATTTGAGGCGACATAGGTAGAGAAATGGCGGATACTAAGCCGAAAAACGATTGTTTTTTGCTTCGGAATTCCTCACCGAAATGTCAGTCGAGAGTGGAGAGCATTGCCGATAATCCATGTCCTGAGAGTTTCAAAAAAACAAGTTGCCCTGTCGAATGTTGTATCCATGCCGGGAGCTCGTCGAGGTAGAGCTCGAGGGTCGAGGGTATTGCTCGATAAAACCTCTTATAAGGAGCATATCTGCAACTGGATGAATAAAAATAACTATAATTATTTGTCCAAGACCTTTGAAGCTATATAAACAATCAGATTTCTTATACACAAACCGCTCGCTCACACAAAGTTTATGTGATTTCCCTATTTTGATCTTATACCACAGGCAGCCCAGACTCGACATATATTTCCCGCCTTTTGGGTTACCTGTGGTATGTTTCATAAGCGTTTTGTGAGTGGTTTTGGGGTGATTTGGGGACTTCTAAAGCAGTTTATTAGGCCTCGAGGTTTTGACCGTTGGCCGCGTGTCTACCTCATAGCTACATTTTTGTAGCTATGAGGTAGACACGCGGCCAACGGTCAAAACCTCGAGGCCTAATAAACTGCTTCAGAAGTCCCCAAATCACCCCAAAACCACTCACAAAACTTCATTAAGTATCAATCTTTTATTATTGAAGGTTTATTTCGTAGGAATCGGAAAAAAGAATTCACAAGGAGCAACTTATGTAAACTCTTCCGAGATCGCTTATGAAACATACCACAGGTAACCCAAAAGGCGGGAAATATATGTCGAGTCTGGGCTGCCTGTGCTTATACACAAACCGCTCGCTCACACAAAGTTTATGCGATTTCCCTATTTTGCAAACCCTTGGCTCTAAGCATGATTACTCTCCATCTAAGCGACTTTGGGAAAGACTTTGCCATGTTTATAAAATGCTAGTTTCCCGAATTTTATACTCACACAACGGTTCACTTCAAACTCCATGGAAACCGTTTGATTGACATCCACCAGAAACGACTTCGAAGTCAGGAGTTTCGTTTCGAACCTGCACGTGTTATTGAGAACGAGTGTAAAATAAACCTAAAATTGGATAAATAAATAATTTAGATTTTATTAGTAGTTTCCGTTTGCACTTTCCCTTTACATGTTAAAATAAAGGCAGTGACAGTTTCCCATGAAAGCATGTGATGTTTAATCACCAGATCTTTGCCGTGTGCTTCACGAGCTTTACTCGTGAAATTGGCCGATAATTTGTCATTAGAGTTCTAGATTCTTTTTTTATAAACTAGAATTACTCTTCAGTGCAACTTTAAATTTGTTAGGAACTTAACACCTAAGTAAAATATACATTGAAAACCAATTGCAATGGTTTGAAATCTCTGGTTTCAACATCTTAATTAATGATCAGTACAGGTAAACTAAATGAGAATGAGAATTTCTTTAGCACTAATTCCCTATAGTCCATTAGCGCTTTACAGAAGTAAACTTTGTGGTGAACTATAACACAGGATAGATAGTGAGTAGAGAAGCCAATCACATCGCTGGATTTGCAATAGAATACTAGTATGTTTATACTAACACAGGACAGATAGTGAGTAGAGGAGCCAATCACATCGTTGGATTTGCAATAGAATACTAGTATGTTTATACTAACACAGGACAGATAGTGAGTAGAGGAGCCAATCACATCGCTGGATTTGCAATAGAATACTAAAGCAGGTTTACACTAATGTTCAAGAGAATTGAAAAATATATTGTCAATTAAAGTAGCTGAGTGATGAGTTTTTCTTGTTGGCGAGTTATAAGTGGTTGAAACGAATATGAATTTAATGTATTAATAATTTCTGTGATTCATAATTTATAAGATTAATATTAAAGTCGCCCATACACAGTATACAGCTTACGTTGAGTTCAATAGACTATTCTGAGGTGCATGTGATTTCTAACCCATAATATTTAACTTCCTCTTCAGCAACAAGAAAGTGCATCCACGTTGTATCAATTTCTGATTGATCAGCTGACACTTCCTTAGTTTCGCTCTCGTCGCCGATAATCATATTTTTACAGCGTAATTCAGTCATTTCCATTACCTATAATAAACTTCCTCTGCAGCAACAAGAAAGTGCATCCACGTTGTATAAATTTCTGTTAGGTCAGCTGACACTTCCTTAGTTTAAACTGAAATGCCATGCACAAAGCACAGGAAATGTTCTTCATTCTGAAAGTCGTAAGCTTGCTCGGTAATGCCTTCTAGCCCCAGGTTGTAATCAAACAATTTGTAGCAATTTTAGATTGCCGTTTCAAACTGTCATTTCGGCCTTCAGTCCTCTCTTTTAATAGGTGATTCAGAACTCACTTTAAAGAAGGACAACTGAGAAACAGCGCTATACACTTTTATATCAAAAAGATTTCTAAGAACAGAACTGAACAAAAGCTGACACTTCCTTTATTCAAACTGAAATGCCATGCACATAGCCATAGTTAATAGAGTGGAATGGTTATGAAACCGGCAAACTTCAAAGGGGCTAACAAAGGCGCTGCGATTTATGTTGGAAGGGGGCAAGACAAAAGATTATGCAGGGTCATAGTTCATTAGCCTCCCCTGAACGACTGAACTCACACGTTTCTATTGGCTGATTGATTAACACATTGGAATTTCTATTGTGTTTTGTGCAGGGTCACGGTTGAAAAAAGCTAACAAAGACATATAACAAAGAAGGTCGCTGGGTTTCATAACCATTCCACTCTATTAACTATGACATAGCATAGGAAATGTTCTTCATTCTGAAAGTCATAAGCTTAATTGCTCGGTAACGCTCTAGCCCTACACCAGAAGTCCATAACCAGACGGTGTCCATGAAAGAAATGTATAGACTGATCATCTATGCCTCTGCTAGATTTGAGAAAGTTCAAAGTGATTTTCAAGGCTTCAAGTGTTGACTAGCGGCGAGTATAAAAGTTTGGATCAATGACAATGAATGAAAACGGAACCGCAAATTCACATTCATCTCGCTGAAACAACTGGCCAGCAACAACTGACATTATACGAGGACAAAATTACATCAAGTTTACTTTTAAATTTTTATTTAATTGTTTTGTTTTTAATCCAATGAAATCCTTGGAAACTCGGTCGCATGTGACCCGTTGCCTCTCAGTTCCACCCTCGGCTCTCAGTTCTAAACCATTATTGCTGACCAGCTTTATACCTCTTGCCGGAGCAGATGCCATATTGGATTTTGCGGTAATCGGAATCATCAAATTTATGTTGGTTGAAACCGCTGATCGAAGGTACTGAAGGCGTAGAAAATTGCAACCCTCATTCCCAGAGATCTTTACGCGCCTAATCCAAGATGGCGTCGAAAGTACTTTATTCGCAGAGTTCCTGGCGTGAGTTCTGGCGTGAGTGGTTTTTGGATTCTGAGATGGAATGTCAGCTGGCTGGTGTAAGCAGCTGTTAGTGGGGCTAGCGTTTGTGTGACGACCCTAAGGACAGCTACGAAGGACACTACCATAAATTATGATGTGGGACTACATGAGATAATTCTGGAACAAATTCAAACTTTCTGCCGTCACAGCGATGGTACACTGTAGTTTATTAACTGTTGGCTTGGTTTCCAGTGCTTCACAAAGCTTTCCTTTATACATTGGTTTAATTGGAGTAAAGTTCTCCCTTTGTTTATCGCTTTATATCTCCTAAGTCCTCTATGCTGTCTTCATCAATCTGTAATAAAAGAAGTGAATATAACTTACCCAATGAGAAGATGGGGCGAGAGGGAGGGGAATAAGAATATAACGGGAGAGGCTGGGCTCTACCCTTCTCTTTTCCTCGCTTCTCCTTCAGGTTTCTTTAAAACAATACTAACACCCCGAGATAGGAGATAAATTAATGTAATAAATGTACAGGATGCCAAAGATTAAAGCGGATTACAAAATCTTATTCTAAAAACTTGCTCGAAATTTATCTTAAGAGCAGTTAACATTCTTTACCATCCTTCATCAAAATTGTCTCCAATTTTCTCCAGTATACCCTGGAACGCTTACTCTGCTAATCTGAGTAGTTATATTGGTCTTTCATCATGAGAACGTTTATCGGGAATTTGAATTACAGATACTCCCAGAAAACGAGCTAAAGCTAGCGACTAAATTTACATATTACTTTAGTAGGGTTTGCATCAAGCCAAAGTACAGTAGCGAGACAGTACTGTAGATACATGAAACCCGTACTAGCCCCCAAAAGGTATATCCTGGTTTTGGTTGTTATAGTGTCGAGCTCTGAAGAATACTAAAAGTTTACTGTTTGATACATGTAAGTGTTACATAATTATTATAGTATATACCACACTAGTGAAAAGTGCTTTTCATGCGCTCTGATTGGCTACTCAAACATGGGACATCCTTTGCTATTCACCTCCGAGCAAAGCAGCGATCACGTCACACAAGTTTTTACCCATTTGACAGAAAATAAAATTACTATTTGGTGCTGGCTATAATTCACCTGTGAAGTATATACTAAAACAATAAGTATTCACCTGTGTCCGTAAATAGTGGTGGGTATTTACCTCGCCAAACCGGCTCGGTAAATATCCACCACTATTCACCTCCACTTCGGTGGATAATTGTTAATTATATCACATCACTGGCGACATTGAACCATGTACAGACTCTGAAGAACATGCAACAAGACTGTAAATGTTTGCAAACTGTCCGCAAATACATGTTCTACAAACAGAGTAGTAATTTAGAAAAATATATACTCTGTAAAATGGTTGTTAAAAGCTGTAAATTTGTACATGCATTTACAGACATTCATTTTGCAAACATTTCAGTAAACGAAGTATGTAAACTGTTCACATTTAACAAACATTCTTCATTCTGTAAATGGTTCGATTTATTTCTCGTATACCTCACTCCATTTTTCTGGAATAAAGTCCCACAAATCATCTGTAACATCTCCCTGGATAACGATTTCATCCTCTCCACTGACAGACGACCCACATGAGAATCGGTTGGCAAACACCTTGGATGCCTTCTTCAGGTCGATATCTATTAAAGATACAATGCATAAATGACAAGAAATCTATTAGTTACAGTGTATCTATTAGACGAATTCATTTCAATAGACACTTTGTTAACATACACACTGGTACGATCAACGAAAAGTTGATTAAGATATGCTAATTACCACCAAGGGGGGGGGGGGGGGGGGGGCAAGTAACATCTCGAGGGGGTGCCCTACAATTTCCGTTGATCCTGATTGATCCGAGTACATGTTTCCTCAGCGGTAATCATGCACTCAACACTATATAAACCATTTTGCCATTCACAATTCCCTGTTTTGCTCTGACGAAGGGCTAACGCTCGAAACATCAGCTGCTACTCACTCTGCAGTGGTTAGCATACATGTACCTTCAAAAAAGAAATCAAACAATTCAGTCTACTTGCCTATACCTAAACATGGCAGACATTATAATATATACAATTTATTAGTAAGAATTAAGCTTCCCCCCTCTTTTTGCAAATAAAAGTCTAAAATGTCTACATATAAAGACCCACATTCAACTCATTACAATGTAGGTCAAATATTAAACTGTGTGGCTTGTAATATACATACCAAATGTTGCAAGGCCAGTCACAACGGTGACATATTTCTTTTTATTTCTTTGTGTTCTTGACATACAGACTTTCTTAGGGACAGTCTGCAAGATTTAAGAGAACACTTAATAAATAAAATGATACTGACACATGTGCATTAGATGTATAACAATAAGGACTTGTTACATGTAGTTACAATGGTGTATTTTACGTTGAAGATACAGGAAGCTGTTACCAGGTCTCCCAAGCCAGAGGCTTATATTTAAGTATTCTGACGAACTCCAGCATTGAATTGGAATTTAGGTTGGTTTTTGAGGAGGGAGGAAAACCGGAGAAGCCGGAGAAAAACTCTCGAAGTAAGGGTGAGATACCAACAAATTCAACTCACATACCATAAAATCCCGGTTATAAGCCCTGGGCTTATACAACTTCGTAAGGGGTTTTGGGTGGGCCTATAACCAGTACTCCGTCAGGCTCATCTGCATCATATTCCTCTTCATCATTATCATCAGAGTCACCTCACTCTCAAGATGAAATTCTACATCTGCAGCACCGTCGATTTCATCTGCGTGTGGCATATCATAGTCAGGTATCCCTTCGGTGTTTATCTCATTATTTTCGTTTCCGTTAAGTGACAGGGAAGGGTAGATGGAGGGGGCTTATAACTGGGAGAAAATTTCTGTTAGCAGACGTGTGGGCCTATAACCGGGGGGCTTATAACCGGGGGGCTTATAACCGGGGGGCTTATAACCGGGGGGCTTATAACCGGGATTTTACGGTATGGCGACGCGTCTGGGACTAGAACCTGGGCCACAGCAGTGAGACGTGAAGCGCTTAACCACTGCGCCACCCCACTCCCTAAATGTAAGATTTATACTCTAATTACAAGTTAGGTAATAAGTAACTACAGCTGAGGGAGTTTTGATACAGCTGGCTGACCAGAAAGGAAGACAGAAGGTTTAAGAGGTCGCTGTGTTCTGTATTCTGCATGCTGAGACTCACTTTAATCTACATGTATACATGAACAATGTTGATATTGTAATATATATTATACACTACTGAATGTATCACTTTTATTAACTCCATTTTCTTTTCCCTCTATCAGTTAATACACTTAATACATATAACATCATTATATAGTTTGAAAGTCAAATTATTATTGTTTAATATTTTGTGCATTATTGTTTAAAATTTCGTACATTGCACAAAATCCAAGCAGGTGATTGGCTAGTGAGAGTGCATTATTGGTGAACAAAGCACTTGACCTGAGATCCTCTCTTACCTATGCTTATGGGAAGTGAGACCTGACATACATGTACATGTATGTGAGCCAGCCCTTTGCTTACTTATAAATGTGTTTGGACAGCTTGGAAAACCTAATTCCAATTGCATATTTAACAGTGAAAATGAAGACAATTACTAGAAAGGTAAAGGCAGGATTGAACTCTGTCTCCGCTGTGACAGAAGATATATATTTTGAGGCGAACATTTGCATCATCTCTCCTTGGAAATGGCTGTGTGAAATAAAGATTGATTGATTGATTGGCTGATTTGCAAGCACTGGAAGTAGTGAACATGTGTCCAAGTGAACAAAAGCTTCAGTCTACAATACTCTATCTAGTAGTCTTACTGAATAAATGCATGTTATTTCTGAGACCTTACTCTGTCAATAAGGGGAGAAAATGAAGCGAGAATTCAGTGGATGATGAGTAGACTGTCTACGAGTTAAGCTGGCTAGATACTTGATATTTGAATACATGGCTCCAAGAGAAATGTTTTTGAGTTAAATGTACAATCATACTGATTC
This sequence comes from Actinernus sp. WN-2022, assembly GCA_030867875.1. Taxonomy (NCBI): domain Eukaryota; kingdom Metazoa; phylum Cnidaria; class Anthozoa; order Actiniaria; family Actinernidae; genus Actinernus; species Actinernus sp. WN-2022. The sequence continues at coordinate 59,482,544 of JAOWCC010000019.1, forward strand.
AATTGAGCTCACAAGGTGGCTTTGCTTTATCTTTGTCTTCATTCCACCAGCTTCACTGACCAAATGCTGAAATTAAATTATTCTTGCAAAGTTCTCTACTTACATGTAGTTAGATATTAAAAGTCCTGTGTTTTCATTCGTTGTCTACATGTATACAGTATAATGAAATTACATTTCATTGTGGAGACATATTTGGCAAAAAAATGATTTTAATCATCCAGAATATTCGACTTCTTTTTGAAATTGTTACTCACAACTGATTTCAATATTTATTGAAACTCACTGCTGACAGTGCACTCGCGCGCGATCGAGATCAGTTTGAATATTAAAAGGGTTAAGAGACTTTGTTTGTGCTTTATCAGCAAATACAGTCACTTGCTGACTGTACGATGAACTCAATTTTAATTTTTTCATACTGCATTCGGCCTCATGCAGGATTCATTATTTTTCGTTCATCGTACAGTCAGCGCGTGCCTATAATTTTTTATTTGCCGATAAAGCACTCGCATCAGTCTCTAACCCTTAAATACATACATACATGTATCTAGTTGAAGTAATTAAGCTGGAGGAAAGAACCATTCATTAGAGTTGATAGGGATGTAGATAGTTATTTTAGAGACACCAAGGCCAAACATACATTGTACCGCTAGATAGACACGACTTTAATAATGGCCACCTCCTAATTTGCATAATTTGGAAGATCAATCTGTAGAGGGAAACCAATGCTACCACATGAAAGATAACATTACAACTAGTAATTATTTTGAGATTTTGAGCAGTATGGAAAATTGCTGTTGAGCTATGAGCATTTCTAATGCAGAAAAAAACATGAAAGCAACGCTATAAAGGCCTCTGTTGTTTTTCTCATACAAATCTCTCTCATTTTAAATGGCTGTATACTTCATTGCTTTATAAGCTACATCACTCATGTCACTAATCTCGACATGCTCTTTCACATGACAATGGTCATATTTTCTATACATGTGGACAAACTACCAAAACTGAAAATCACATATGCAAATTAGGAGGCAGCCATTATGAAAGTTGTGTATACATGTAGAGGCCACTGTGTTATGTACATGTACTTATCAAACTCATTAATAATTCATGAAGCAAAAACAAAGGAAATCACCAACAGATAAGTGATCTTTAAATCTGATACAGATTTCGGCCTGATTTACATAAACTTTGGCTTCGATTTTCTCGGGCAAAATAAGTCGTATCGCCAAAATAACTGAAAACATGACTCTCTACATCTAGACATTTGATAAGTAAGATAAAGCATTCGTGTTCGATCTTTATCGCTTTCAGCTCGAGTTTGTAAATCGGATAAAGATAATTAAAATGGCCACTCATTCTTTATCTATTACATATACATGTATGTTTTAATTGCTCATTTTTTTGCTTTAAAGTGTACATACTGTAAGTACAATGTACTGTACGTAATGATGGTCCAATTTTTTTAAATTTGGTCTCATATTCACCCTGTAATCACGTCTTAAAATTTGCACATCCACAACGCCCTTTCAAGTTGGCTGTGCACTGGGAGAATGGGTCGATTCCTGGTTTTACATCACAACCTATCAGGAATTTGACAATATTTTGCTTTGAGGAAATTCCTAAGACCCTAAGATTTTAGCTCAAAACAAAAGTATTGTCAAATTCTCAGGAATTGTTAATGCACTTTAACATTATCCCCTGTTAGCTAGTGAGTCCTGTAATGGGTTTAGCTTGCAACAGAAAGAGGACTTTTTAATGTGTATATCAGGATCAGAACTACTCCTACATGTAGCTGCCTTTGTTGTGCATTTTGAAATCACCGTTGCAGATAACAGGATTGAGCAAACACTGAGCATACAGGAAGATAACTTACCTTTTTCTTTGGTAATTTTATTTGGCCTTTGCCACCTCTTGTTTGTCTCTTTTTTGAGCTGTCTCCAATATCTAAAGATGACATCTGGTCACTTGCTGTGGGATCAAAGGAGATACTCGATAAGTTACATTTATAATATGGACAGGTACATGTATTCAATTTTGTGAGCTACAATTGTAAAATTTCCACATACAGACTGCAAATTAAAGCAACACAATGATTTTTATAAAATGAGCCATATAATACGTACAGTACTACTCAAGACTTCTGCAACCATTGTCAGCACTAGAGCCACCAAAATTTGATGACTAAACATTGGTGTTTAGGTGGCAGAAACACCATCTGGCATTTGGTGGTGGGATGCAAAATGTTTGAGTGGAACTGTACACACATGTAAAAGTATTGCAACAAGCAATGTACAAATGTAAATGTATATGCTATTTATGGATTCCTGTTTTTTTTAATAGCCCAAGTACTTAATTTCTTATGGACAAACTCTCAATGAAATGAAATCATGCCACTCCTTTTTGGTAAAAGCAATCTTAGCATAGCCTTAGAATGTCTAGTTTCTCTATTATGCACATCTGAATTTCTCACAAGCTGGGAACTAATGTAGGTAGAGGTAGTGTGGAACAGCTTTTATTGTTATAAATTGCGGCCCAGGAAATTTTAGCACAGTGTAATGAGAGAAATTGGCCATCCCTTCATGTAGGATGACACAAATTGCTACCAAATTGTATTCTATTGCATTGTGTTGTATTGTTGTATTGAATTGTATTGTGTTGTATTCTATTGTATTTTTGGTAAAAATTTATGTCGTCCTACATAAAGGGATTGCCGAGAAATTTCAAGTCTGCACTTAATGTTAAAACTGACTGCTCTACACTGTAAATGTACTAAAGGTTGCTATGTCATGGTCAGAGGCCTTTGCATTTTATATTCACAGGCCAGGCAGAAAGATGAAGTCTTCAATGAAAATAGTGCATACTATTACAATCAAGCTTTGAGGGAACTTACGACCTGTTTGTAGCCAGTTGCCCATAACCGAAATGAGGAAAGGACTGGGTTCTAATCATATGTACAGTGCATCAAAGTGCATCATGGGTAACAATTTGAAAACAACACAAGAACTGGAGGGAAGGAGAAACTCGGTTATGGTCATTTCTCTCAAGAAGCCAATTAACAGCCACCAACTGAACATCGACTCCATATATGACATGGCCACTTAAGAAATAAAAACCACAAAAAAATCTGTCATTGTACATGCATGGCTTTGTGTCTTTAGTTAGAGACTGGTCCATGTACATGTATGATGAAATAAAATAATGAATACTGCATGAATGAGGCAGTATGAAGACATTATAAGTTCATCGTAGAGTCAGCACGTGCATGCCTGTATTAACCCTTTCAGGCCAGTACAGATGTATTTTATTGGTTACTTGCTCTGAGGGTTTCAGTCTTGCTACATTGTACATGTATATTATAAGTTTAAAGAGCAAGAGTAAGAGCCTGAGACTCCAGCATAAAGTATAAACAAATGATCTTATTGAACTGCATTTATAAGGATATTAAAAATGAATAATTTCATCTGTAAATCCTCCTTTCTTTGCACAAGAGAAACATGTCAAAATGTTATTATTGCTGTTGTGATAGCCTGTGTACCGGTAACTTGTAAAACCACACGACCTACATGTATGATGTCATTGTTATGACATCACCACTACGTGATTCATGGGGACCCAATACCATGTGTGTCAAAGTCTGAGCTTCCTGGAATTAGAATTGAGGGAGATATGGGCATGCTCTTAAAACCACATGACCAATGAGGTCATCGTTAAGAGATTACCACTTAGTGATTTATGGGGACCCAATACCATGACTGTCAAATAAAGTTTGAGCCACCTGCCATTAGAAATGAGCGCGATATGGGTGTGTACTTAAAATCATGTGATTGATGACATCATCATTATGACATCACCACCAAGTTATTCATGGGGACCGTTTTAAAAGTGTTCAATGACTTAACAGTTCTAACTTGTTCCATAATAAAGGGCCATAACTGAAAAGGGCCTTCAGTAGGACTTCAGATTATATTTGGGTACTACCAGAAGTCCCTTGTTAACTGAGCACAACAATCTAACAGGTGTATCTCAAGGTGGCAAACTATAGGGTGCCTTAAATGTCAGGCATAGAACTTTAAAATTAATCCTTTTATTAACTGGAAACCACATGCAGTGCAGATTCTTATGAACTGGTGTAACTGGTAAAACACCAACATAAAGTCTCTAGTAACCTTTAATTTTCCAACTGAGCACTGCTGTGGTCAACAATAAAGCACCGTCATTAGGCAATGACGGTCATTAGGCAATGAGCGTGCAAAAACCAACACGCTAAATTCCAATTCGATCTGTGGATTAGCCGGGACCTGGCTTTGATCAGCCCCCATGGTTGTTTCAGGTCTCGTTAGAAATTCAGAGCAATCACCTGCTTGGATATTGTACTGTGCATGAATAGGAATATCAAAGCCTGCATAGCGGTACAAGGGGAGGTCACATGTTCTTGTTGCTGGCTGGCCGATAGTTCAATGAAGCAATAGACTACTTTTCTGAGTAAATAATAAATTAGATCTATGTCTTTCTTTCCTCACAAAAAATTAGTGCAATAAGCAAGTCTCGCTTGCACAAAAATCTGTCTACACAACTGGCCCAACTCTTTTACAGCTGTAATATCTTTTATACACATGTAGCATTTAAAATCATGTGAAACTCTGTATGTCACTCATCAAATTTGAAATGCACAGATGGCACACTTTTCTTTTGCCGATATTTACCTCTGGGCACAGAAAGGGTGTATTTACTCAACATGCATACGTAAAGCAAGCAGGAAAGATTGAGAGCCTAGCTAGCTGTTCACAGGCTTGAGCATGTACAATGTATGCAAAGATGAGATTTCAACAGAATGTACACAAAAAATCGTACATGTAATAAGCTAGAAGGTAAACAAACAATTGATTGGACAGTTTGACATCTCACAGACAAAATTGTGTTGTGCATATTTAATTAGGGAGTTGGAAGGAAAAAGACAATGGCATGACTGCAGGCACTCTTTTCCCGTCACTCCTCCCCCTCCCCTTTGCACTGCTATACAGGCTATAATATTAATTAATGATAATTAAGCTTCAGGTGCATTCATGCTAAACTTAAATAATGACAGTACCTTGATGAAGTTCATCATAAACCTCAGGAAGAGTTGACTTCAGCCACTCTATGCATTTTTCATACTCAGGACTAAATTCACAGTACTGTTATTGAAACAAAAATGAACTTCAGCTTAATTGAAAATTAAGTTACATTCATTTGAATAAACTTTGTATTAACCAAGTAAAGCACGTGGGCCATAAAAACAGGTAGGAAATGAGGATCCATAACTTAAGAGTACAGCCCGAGCAAACACTAGGTTAAATAAACCAGCTAGAGCATGGAGCAAATGACGAATGATCTAATTAAGTTGGAGGTTCACTGCCCAAGTCTGCAAAGCAGTGCTTGAGAGCTTGGTAACCCTGGCAACCAAACAGCCCAGTACACTGGATCAGACAAAAGTGGACGAAAGGGAGGGAGGGAGGGTAAGCTGCAAGCGATCACAGCGACTTGCGACTGACTAGCAAAACCACGAGCAATAAACAATAACACAGTCTGGATGAGACCTAACCCAAGGCTATGTGAGCATGCCACAGGGTACCCAATAGTCACTGGATATGTAACCATGCCTAGATTACATTTAGTCTGATTAATAAGATGTTTATTATAATTATGGCTTTTTAATTTTTTTAGACCGGAAGTGGGCAGGTCTGTACGGTAAGTTATGGACCGCAAATTGACCAATCAATTACACTGTATAGCCAGGGCTTCTGACAGGTTGCACGGTTGCGAATCCACACAATTTGGTCAAACCCGCACAATCCCGCACAATTCCTAAAAATCTGCAAAATCCCGCACAATTTGTTGAAAATTTTAATTAAAACAGGCATTCCTCTTCTTTACTGTGATTTTTGGAAACATGTAAGGCCATTTTCACCCCATTTACCTTCCAAGACACGTCGAGAAATCCCTTGTTTTGTTCGAACGGCTCGAGCAGATGAAAAAAACAACAAGGCGTTCCATTCATGGCTAATGCATCGGCCTGGGCTCTAGATATGTGTAAAAAAAACCAGCAAGGCGTTCAATCCATGGCTGTGCGCCAGACTTGGCTGGATTGTGGTAGTGTTTTGGAAATAGCGAATCAGAGTCGTTGTTAAATAGCGCCTCATGGCTCAAAACCGCGTTGATTTCAAATTGAATTTTCTCAGAATTTTCTGGGTCATTTGGGCTCATACTTTTCTCACCAAAATTGTTTGTGATTTTATGAATTTGCCTGACACAAAAGGAAGTTCAAACTAGCTAGAGCTCATTGGCAACAACAAAACTTTATTCTGAAAAAGAAAAGCGTGAAAAATCGCAAGATGACTGCATGTGGGTATGTAACGCTTGAATGATCACGGCGGCGATTACCATACTGATGGCTTTATATGATCGTACATCTTTTTTATGAATTCCCATCTGAAAGGAACGTTTTCTTAAAATAAGACTGGTTTACTTATTAGTTAATTTTTGTATACTATGCATGTTGGGAGGAATGGAGATGCAACTGCAAAATAACAATACTAATTAAGTAATTTTCGTGCTTCTATGATCGTTTCGCTCTCGAGCGGAGTGTAAACAAAACTATCACATTTGAGGTCTGTTTTTGGGTCGATTTTGCGAGTTTGAACGAAATCAATCAAAGGAATACCTTCTCTGATATCTGTTCCTTCAAATTAAAGCGATCTGGGCATTTTGGGGTCAATTTTCTGTGAGAAATGTGTACCAAAACGATAAGCGTGAAAGTATTCACAGACTCGAGAGCTTTTCTTAACCTTCTGCTCGAACGTCAGAATGAACTAGCTTTTAAATGAACAAGATTTTTTTTTAGACTGTTGAAATTTCTTAAAATATTGCGCAATTTCCCGCACAAGCGACGTTTTTTTTTTTTGCACAATGTACGTCCAAAATCCCGCACAATTTTGATTTTTTTTCCCGCAACCTGTCAGAAGCCCTGGTATAGCTCGCAAAGTTACATACATGTACACGAAGCTATATACACACTGTATATAATAATAAACAATATTCACCTTATTCATAAAAGCATCAGAGCAAGCGAGGCCAAATAACATTAATTGCTTTATGACACAACAGAAACTAAAGACATTTTTCACCGGATTCAATCTTGGGATCTTTGGGAAAACTGGCCTCTCTCTGGTGCTATTGATACCAGACGTTTTCCCATACAGACACGAGATATGAATAAGGTGAATAATGTATAAGTATTACCTACACATGCACATATGTTGCACCTTAAGTTTTTTAACCAAAATTTGTTTCTTCACTAGTGGAAGTGTTGTTGAATAATTAATCGAGATATATGGCCTCCTGAGTCTGAGAGTGATCAGTATAATGGCCGTCTCCCTTGTCCCAGTCCTTCTCCACTCTCTCCACCTGGAGCCAGCAATGCAGGCTACATGTACATGTATACAGGCCTCCAAATGAAACAAATTATTAACTGTCCCTTGGTAACCAGTGGCAACCAGCACATAAAAGCTATTCACCAGCCAGTAAATGTTAACTGGTCAACTACTAGTAAATGGCAAGTTTTAGTTAACAAAATGTTTTAGTCACACTGGCGACTGTATCGGTCGCAATTTTGAACACTGGTATGAGATGTTATATATGTACCAAGAAATTATTTTAAAATTATCATTACCATGAGGAAAGAGATGGATATACAAAATGTACATGTACATGGGTACAACTACAGAATATACCCTGCATTTTCAAAGTATCCCCTCAAAAGCAGATATGTGGGTATTTATATGCAGTGGGCATGTATGTATCTGTGGATCTGCTCCAGAGACATTTGTATACATGTGCCGTATTTTATCACATTCAAGCTATACGTGTACCTCACGTATAAACCTGTTTTTTCCGAGTTTAAAGGGAAAAAACCTCATGTATAAGCCACACCACAAAATTCAGTAAGAGTAGTCTTGTGTTCGAGTTCATAAGTGCTCATAATTGAAGCAAAACTTCTTCAGAAGAGATCGTCATAACTCAACAACGAATTGGTTACAACTTTCCTTGTCCTTTCTTGTGTATATTTTAACCTGCTGTCTTTAAATCGCTTCAGAATTCTTCTGCTATTGTTCCTCCATTAACTACATGTAACATATTTAAGGAACTTCATTCCTTGAAGTGCACAAGAAATTAAGATTTGCTGGTGAAACTGTATGAGCATGTGTCTGAGTCTGTGGATTTGCATCTTGGATTTGCAAGGAGAGGGGCCTGGGGCAAGGGTTTTCTCAAACACCCGATCGAGCGTGAGTTCCGAAGTTGAACAAGAACTCAAGGAGAATGATACTTTATTTGAAAATTTGAAGGTTTCCAAGACCAATAATTTGCATGTACAATGTATGAGCTTTAACAACACTAGGAACCATTTGAGGAGTTAGCAGAGAAGAAGTTGACAAGCAAATGGACAGCTGGTTTTCTTTGGAAAGTGAAGGAGAGGAGCTTGAGTAGAAATCTTGCTGACACTCGTGTTCTGAGAATAATGTGCCATTTTTCTATTGTTCATATGACTTTGTTTATGGTCATTCCCAAAAAAGTTTTCTGAAAACACTTAAACATAGAAGCTGCACCCCCAACTTTGCAACAATTTTTTGTTACTTTCGAAATCTGAAAGTCAAAATAGGTGCAGCTTACAGTACTGTTCGAAAATATCACAACAGGGAAAATAAAATTCACCTAACAAGTGAAATTTTCCCTGAAAAACAATGGAAATTGCACTAGTTCATGTGAAATTTCACTTACCCTGTTGTAAAATTTTTGAACAGTACTGTATACATGATTAAATACGGTACCTTCAAAGTCTTAGGGGATGGGTGGTCCCACTCTCTGGGTATCCAAGCATTACATGTAGTTTATTGTTTCTGCTCCAGACATACATGTATACCTTCAAAGTCTGGATCAATTTATGTATCTAGGATATTTCCAGATACAATGTACATTTGTATGATTATTCCTTGTTCTTTCAAAGTACAGGGATGTAAAAGAAAATCACTACATATCCACTTCATTTCAGGAATGTTTTAAATTTTCTAGGGTATTCTGTAGTTATTCCTGGACATAATGTACACATATCACAGCAGGCAATACATTTGTAGGGGGAGGGGGGTAAGGAATAGACCCTTCCATGGTTTCTTTGAACTTTCATATATACATGTACAGCAAAACCGTCGATACTGCTGTGAAAAGAGCACCTCGAAGTTAGTCAAAATCCCAAATTTGAGTTATATCTTGAATAGGAGCAATTAAGTTTGTTTGCAAGTTTGTGCCCCCAATCAAAGTTTCCATACAAACGTCTGTAAAATTTTCCAAGTTTGCAGTCCTATAACTTTGCTCATATTACAATACAATAACTTTTATTTAAACATGATACATGATTAAAGCGTTGCTGCTTGTGGGGTTGTGTATAATACTAAAATAAACTAATTAACTAAATAGAAATTTCACATTAAAATGCTAACTTTAATATATAATATTGTTAAAAACTAACTATTTAAAATCACACTGATATATAAGTAAAAATCAAAATCTGTTATGTTCATATCATTGTTATTATAATCATGAATTAAAAAAAAAAAATTCAGTAATAATTATATAACTCTAAAATTTGGGATTTTGACTAACTTCAAGGTGCTCTTTTCAGCAGTATTGATGGTTTTGCTGTTATACATGTATGTACGTTGTATATATCAAAAGTTCAAAGAAACTGTGGAAGGGTATATTAAACGACAAAGTACATTGTATAAAAATACCTGAAAAGAGCCATTCGAAAAATGGCATCCAATTTAAAAAGCTATTGTCCTGGTAATGTGAACACAATGCTAGTCCGTCCACACAAAACCTTTTGAATGTGTAAGCGAGGCTAGTCAGTCCTAAACAATAGTTAATTAAATTGGACACCATTTTTCGAATGGGTCTATACAACTGCATAACCCTCCGGCCTCCCCAGACAATACAAATAAGTACAAGGCATTAGTATGAAATATTTTAACCCTTCCCCATTTCGGGCTCCTATAAGTATATATAACCAACACTTTTTTAGTCATTTAGATGCAAATTATTTACGACCCTCCATTTTTGGGGGTCCAAAAATTTATGGCCCACCCAATTACTCTTCCAGCCCCACCTCCCCCGCCCCCCCCCCCCCCCCCCCCCCCACCCCCGCTAATTTCTGACCAGTGCCGTGGGAAGGAAGAGAACTCGGTTAGCAGGGAAATGGAATAATCCATCATTGTAAATCTGAAAACACCTCACACAAAAGTCCTCATTAACTACAGTAAGTCAGTATGTTAATACTATAAACTAAGTTAAAAAATAATAAAAACTTGACGATCCAAAACTGAGATCACGTCATCAACATAATTAATTCGCAATTAACATAGTAAAGCATAAATTAAAGCAGAAAATACACATTTACCAACCTCTAGTGGCAGGGTACAAACTGGGTCCATCGCAGACAAGAATGCAATATGCAACAAAATAGAGGGGAAAACATCAGTTTGAAGTTATCAGATGCCTGATACATGCTCAGTATATATCACGCTAGCTTTAGTTTACCTCCACAGTAACGTAGAATGAGTGGATACTGGATTTTCTTCTCAGCTTCAACAGCTTCTGTCCCGTGTTCTACTTCAGCCGCCATATTGGATCTTTACCGCTGACTACTGTTTGTGGGCGTGTTGGTCATGTTGGACGCCATTTTGAATTCTATCGCGAAAAGGCTTCTGGGAACATCCGGATCTTACCAGCCTGCGATTAAAACAGCCGAATATTTACGCTCGTTCTAACGGGCTTCCATTGGAGCGAGCGGAACGATTCGGCTGTTTTCGCAGGCTAAGTTGCTACTCGCGAAATATTTTTGTGTTTGTGCCCAAACTTCTTCTTCTGACGTCAAAGTAGAGAACCAATCAGAACTGAGTAAATACGAAATGGCCAGAGCTACGAAAGCCCTATAAAAGCCCTGCAAACTCTAACATAGCACTACGGTTAGCTAAACCAGACATGAGAAGCGCTCAAGACTAGAATGCAGTTGCGGACAGCTGTTTCGTCCTTATTGGGACTCGTCAGCGCAATCAGAAAGCATGATAACTCATACCAGTTACAGCATGATAACTCATAACTCATACCAGTCTGCACGAAAATTACATTAATTGTGATATGGCCGAGCGGTCTGACTGGCCGTGAGAAAACTCAAAGAGTGTGGGTGGGTTTAGCCTGCGAAACAGGCCCATTCTGACTACAAAAGGGATCAGAGGGATAAACGGAGATAACTATATCTGAATGTGAACACGTCTCTTGTCAGTAGGCCCTTTCGTCCCTTTTGTCGTCTTTTGTCCCGCTTTTTTTCGTTTTGAAATAAAAAAAAGAAGCATAAAACTAAAATAAAAAGAGGGACAAAAGGCGACAAAAGGGACGAAAGGGTCTACTGACAAGAGACGTGTTCACATTCAGATATAGTTATCTCCGTTTATCCCTTTCATCCCTTTTGTCGCCTCTTGTCCCGCTTGTCCCGCTTTTTTCTTTTTTTATGCCTCTCTTTTATTTCAAAACGAAAAAAAGAGGGACGAAAGGCGACAAAAGGGACGAAAGGCGACAAAAGGGACGATCAAGTAGATTTACTCCCGATCCTTGAAGAGTAAAGATATAAACGATGGCAGCTAATCGTTCCAACTCAGATGATGAAATGACTGAAGATTCTTATCAAAGCTCTGATTCTCAGGAGAGCACGGACTCCACTGATGATAGTTATGACGGAGAAGAGGATGTTTGGGAAAGAATTCGAAACGAAGCTAAAGAACGGCACCAGGAAGATTGGGGAGCGTTGGTTCAAAAGTATGAACACGATGGGGATAGTCATGAAGTTGCTGAAATCAAAGCCAGTAACGCTTTGGTTCCTACCTATAGAAAAGACCTACGAGAAGTGTTGTTCGAAGATATGAAATGGATTCACAGCTTAAGAAAATATCCTAATTTCCAAAAAATCTTGGAAACAAAACAAAACTTGATGAACATGGAAGATTATGGATGGAAAGAAGCGACCGAGGCTGCAATTCACCACCGAAAATTCTTGTTGAATAAACAATTCCAAAAACAACAGAGTGATTCCGCGATGAATAATACATTTGTACCTTTTAGAAATAAGTTTTATTAAGTCGATTTCTATTAATAAATGTCTTTAAAAATATTATTCCTCTTGTCATCGTTTTAATATAAGCAATCAGTAAGCAGCATTTAATTTGTCAACAAGAAAAAAATCAATAAAACATAAATCAGTGTAATCTTGTAACACGGTACATTATATCAACCGAAGAACTGAGAAATAAGAAAGTTATCAACTCTGCGACTATAAGGGAAACAAACTGTAAATTGGTGTTTTTGAAATTGAATAAACTTTGTTTAATTTATCTGGTGGTTTGTTTATATTCGTATGGTAATTATAGTTCGGTTTCAGAGAAGAATTTACATCTCAAGAGTTTTCCTCAAAACAATAGGACTATTGTTTCTATCAAACTGTACTGATGGCCCTTCAGTTATCGCTAATCCGTAAGGACAATAGCAAAGTTGCTCCCAGTGGATTTACTGTAAAGGTTTATAAATATTCTGATCTCAGAATTACGTTACGAGTGATAGCTGTGAACGATATCAATAATATCATTGGGTTAATACAGAGCAGATTACCGAAACAATAGCGTATTGTTATTCATAACAAAGACTTGCCCAAACCTGTTCAACCAAACACAAGCGAACTTTATTGACTTAAAAGTTAAAGTAATTACAAAGTCAATCAATCTCCATAAACTTTTCATCTTTTCTAAAACATTGTTCTGGAACAGACACAGAATATCTTGAGGCAAAGCCGTTTCTAAAAGAGACTTGACCGCCAAGCGCCGTTACAAGTATTACAAATAGTTCCATAGTAACACAGAGTTCTCTTGCATACTGAGCACTGTTTGAGTTGGCTCAAAGGTGGCTTTCCTCCAAACGTAACACTGGGTACTGACTGTTCTTCAACATCTCCCGGTTCAGTCGTCATTGAGGAGGTATCTTGCTCTTCTACTGCTGTGGTCTTCAGGATAGCATTTTGTCTCTGAAGTTTTGGACGAAAAACCTCTTCTGGTTCATCAGATATTTCAGTCTGTCGTGGATTCTTGCGTTCAAAGGCTTCATAGTCCGGATCCTCTGGGTTTTCGGATATGGTTTCAATAAGATCATCCATCTCCTTCACAATGTCTTTCAGGTTCAACCACTCGTCGACTGTTAGTGCAATACCCTTCTTGGTGGGAAATTTCTTGTTTTGGCCTTGAATGTACTTTCGAATGTGAACTCTCATCTTGCCGTGGAAAATGTTAGCGCTGGCGTGGTAGCCTCGAGATCCTAGCTTGTAGATCATTTCCATCTTGTTGCTGCTCAACTTCGAATGGATTCAGGGCCGATCGGTTCTAGCTTTGTAGCTGCTCCAAACAATAAGCTTTGCCCAAACATGCCCGAATAGATCGAGGACCTCATCCAAAGGAACAATAGATATTCATGAGCGCGCCACACTTTATTCATGAGCGCGCCGCACTTTATTCATGAGTCCAAGACAATAGAACCGTGACATCATTGATTTAATGAGAACGCACCAAAAATTAACATAACGCACCAAAAAACAGGATAATTCGGTGCCTCTCATACTACTCACGTGGTCTCCGAGTACCTCTAGATTTACGGGCACAAGTTCCCGGGATATTTTCATTTACACGAGAAAAATAAGGGGTGCGATGCCGAACAAATTTGGCACAAGAACTATAAAAATATATAGGCGTACCCAAAGTGCTTGTCGTGCAAAACGGACTTTAAACTCGTAGAGGTCTTTTCATTTAATAACGTCATTAGGCATAATAACATGTATTGCATGCAGGTTATGTTTATACGCCTTGTTAAATTAATCCCAGAGGAATAAAACAAGTCCAATGAACATTAAGTGGGCTTAAAACTGAAAAGAAAAAAATAATTAGTTATGAAGTTGAATTGTTTGCCAACGTTTAAAGAAACGCGTAAAATCACAAAACGGTATCCAAGCTGGTGAACTTGAAGACCGAAGCTGCCGAAATTTCACTGCTTTAGGGTAAGTACTGTTTCTTGCTGAAGAACTAAGCCGTTATCGAGACTTTTAAATTTAACAGAATAGTTTGACGATCTATGAGTCAGCGGCAAACGTATAGCTCAACGTTATTCGCGACTGATCCGTTTGCGAAGCAGATGGACTGTGTTTTGAGTCTGTTCCGGTCACAAGTTCAACATTTATAATTAGATCATGAAGTTTTCTTTTATACTGTTGTTGTCGAAATTGTACTTAGAATCGACAAATGCTAGTTTTCTTGTACACTCACTAATAAGGCTACGGTTACAAGCTGAATACCTATACCGGACGAATTTTAACCGGTAGAAAAGAATCCGGAACAAGGTTCAAGGTTCAAGGTTCAAGACTCTTTATTACCACACTATTTACAGACTAGCAGGGATCCGCGGAACTTACATGAAATCAACAAATATGATACAGTAACATAGTCTAGAACAGATATGGACAAAATATAATGTATTGCTCTTCGACACACCATAGAGTTGTAAGATAAAAAAAATGAACAGCCTTTTCCACAGACAACATTTCTAAGTGTGTTTGAATACCTTGTCTTACCTCGTTCGGTCGTTTGACTTGGCGACATTAAAGTTTTCCTTAAAACATTCCCGTAAACTCGATGGTTTGCTCGCTTCGGTTTTCCCTAAAACCGATTCCCGTAAACTCGATGGCTTGCTTGCCCAGGTTTTCCCTAAAACAGAGTCCCGTAATCTCGATGGCTTGCTCGCCCAACTATTAAAGTGTCGAACTTGAGAAAACCCATTTCTTTTTAACATTATTTCCTCAAATGCAACCAAGTCCAAGACAGAGCAACTTTTTGCACGATGCGTCGTCTTCGTTGGGATACCTGTGGCCGTCACTTTTTGGCGGCATTTTCCATATTAGGATATCGATCGAGGGAGCCTGGAAAAGAACGTTACACACAAAAGATAAATGGAAAATTTGAGACATGATCGGTACTGATACAATACAAAGAAAATTTGGGTTTTGGCGGAGTAGAAAGGGGAGTTCGATCGTGGCAACTTCTTTGTTTTCTTAAAAAAAGGGAGGAGACGAAGGTTCGACAGAGAAAGGGGGTTCGAAAAACAAGCAAAAAGTCAAATGGCATGCATGCTCACGAGTGAGCGCAGCAAACTAGTGAAATGTTTTGGACTCGAGAGGATAAATTTCACATCTCCAAACCACCGAGTAATGTTCTTTTTATTATATGGAGAAATAAACTACTCTAAGAACACTTATCTACTCATTTTACTTACTGTCATCATTTGTACAAACTTCCTTCGTGAACTATCGAAGTTTCGTCGGGTTCTCTTGTCAGTCTTGTTTCATCATTGCAGACAGTAAAATCCTTCAGTAGAGAGTTTTAGATCTTATTTTTCTATTTCTGACCGGAATGCTACTCATTAAGCTGTTTACATCTTCCTCTGCACCCGACTCGCAAACATTAAATGGGTTGAATCGATCACATTAAATTTAATGTTGTTGGTTGAACCCTGACCAAATTATCTAAGCAACCTCACAAAAATGTGCTCGCATTACAGTCAGAACACGTTATTTACCTGTGAACCCTAGCTCTAGGTGAGTGAGAACTCGTCGTTTACCTGGGAACTTGTTTACTGACGGTTAGGTTTAGGTTTATGGTACGGGTTAGGATGATTATTTTTAAAAGTGAGAGTCGTTCCATCGCAGGTTTCTGTGGCTCATTGGTAAAGTTCTGGTCTTGCACACCGAAGGTCTTGGGTTCAAACCTCGCGGCAGGGAATCGGAAGGTAAGATATAAAAGTAAGATATATTAATTAGACAAATTGAACTTAGAGAGGGTTAATCCCGGGGGGTTAATGCTCAAAGGGGTTAGGATCCTGGGAAGGGATCGTGGAGACAAAAGATGGAGATCGTGAAAGAAATTAAATTTATTTTTATGACTATCTTCATACGTGAGATTGCTCAGACTATCATTCGGTGTGGGTTCAACCTATACATTAAATTTAATGTAACTGGGTTCAACCCATTTCATGTTTGCGAGTCGGCTTCCTCTGTGATTTTCACAAACCTGCCGCCATCTTTGTTTTGTAGAACATGGGGAGATGAGTGGCGTATTTTCAATATCTTATTCCAGTGAGTAAGATATGGATTCTATGAATGGTTTAGTTCTTGGTAAAACACTCTCGTCCATATAATATATAGAGAATAATACATGGGTGCGTGGAGATGTGGAATTTATCTTCGAGTGTTCAACTCGATATCTCACGAGGGTGCCGGCGGCGAACGAGTGAAATATCGAGTCGAACACGAGAAGTTAAATTCCACATCTACAAGCGTCCATGAATTATTTTAATTATTTTACTAACAATACTTGGACCTGGGCCCGGTTGTTCGCAGCAAGGGCAAGCGCGTGACGTGGAAATCGCTGATTGGCTGAAAGGCGATATCCACACACGTAAAATTATCGTATTTTTACGTGTGTTCTGATACGATATTTCTCAGTGCTGGAAATCCTTGTAAAACACTGTCGCTTATAGAATAAATTGAAATATTTTTCAATGTTTCTAATTCTTTAGATTATCATAAAAGTTTGATCCATGCACGTATCATATTTCAAGGCTATTGTATTCCAGAAGATTAAAACAAACCGGCCAATATCATATTTTAACTAAACACATATCAGTTTCACTCTGCAATTTGTTTTATAATTTCAGAAAGTATACTAATACAACTGCATAGCTGTTAAACAATGTCTTCAAAAGAAGAGGTAGAACGAAGATTAGATCGTATACAGACCCATAAAGGTGTCATCGGCACTACTGTTATAAACCCTGACGGTAAGGTCCTCAAAACGTCCATGGATAATACCACTACCACCCAGTACGCTAGTATGTGTAATACTCTATCGACCATGGCCCGGGGAATGGTGCGGGACCTGGATCCTGTGGATGACCTGGTGATTCTACGAATCAGAACCAAGCAGCATGAAATCATGATCGCACCAGGGAAATCCACGGAAGGAACGTATCATATTGTGGCACTACAGGGGGTTCAGAACATCGTGGATACCTCACTGCAGCTTATATGAACGAGCATTCACTTGCATGCAATCCATGATCAAGGGTTTGGTCTCCACTGTGATTTTACATATTTATTGGGGGAGGGAAGTGGGTGGATTTACTAAAATTCATTATTAGGACAGTCGTACAATTTTGTGTTCAAAAGTAAGGTCCATTGACCAATTAGCAAGGCGAGAATGACTGGAAAAAATAATGACAGCCTTGTGTACATGAGATTCTCAGTTTGTAAATCCGATAAAGGCTAATCATTCTGCATCTATAACTTGTAAAATTCATTAATAATTCATCAGGGTGCTAACCAATCCAAACGCAACATTAAATACCGAGAACCGAGGCCATATTCATATGTATATGGCTGAATGCCGAGGTTCGAAGTATTTAACTGACTTATTTCACTGTTATTCGATAACCTTTATTTCACTAACATTCCAGTGAATTATAATATAAAGACCTGATTAGGTATTCAAGAGCCGGCTTTATATAGCTCATTGATATTCAAGGTCTTTATATAGCTCATTGGATATTCAAGGTCTTTATATAGCTCATTGGATATTCAAGGTCTTTATATAGCTCATTGGATATTCAAGGTCTTTATATAGCTCATTGATATTCAAGGTCTTTATATAGCTCATTGATATTCAAGGTCTTTATATCAATAATACCATGATCGCCTCGGTTTTCTTTGTTCTCCGAGGGAATTCAAACCCTAAACTCCCTCATTAGAGATGGATGTTTTTAAACTCCCTCATTAGAGATGGATGTTTTTAAACTCCCTCATTAGAGATGGATGTTTTTAAACTCCCTCATTAGAGATGGATGTTTTTAAATTTCCCTCATGCATCAACACGAGGGAAATTTAGAAGACAAATAAATCCATTGTCTTTTACTAAATTACCTTCATGAATAATTACATGAGGGAAATTTAGTAGACAAAGAAATGTATTGTCTTTCACTGATACTGCTTTATCACTGATACAGACACTGATTAATAAAATATCAGTGTTGTATCAGATATACAGATACTGATTAATAAAACATCATCGTCTTGTGTCACTGATACTGCTTTATCACTGATACATACACTGATGTTTTAATCATCAGTTCTGTACCCAACAAACACTATACCAGGGTCTGTTGGGGAGGTCTCACATCATCGTCTTGTGTTACTGATACTGCTTTATCACTGATACATACACTGATGTTTTAATCATCAGTTCTGTACCCAACAAACACTATACCAGGGTCTGTTGGGGAGGTCTCACATCATCGTCTTGTATTACTGATACTGCTTTATCACTGATACATACACTAATGTTTTAATCATCTGTTCTGTATCCAACAAACACTATACCAGGGTCTGTTGGGGAGGTCTCACATCATCGTCTTGTGTTACTGATACTGCTTTATTACTGATATACATACACTAATATTTTAATCACCATTTCTGTATCCAACAAACACTGTACCAGGGTCTGTTGGGGGAGGTCTCACAACCGACCACTGACTACCCATAACCCGGTTGGATGAAATGTCAAAGTAACACTTCTGTATTGATACACACACCGTCTCCAAAGTAAGGCACCAGTTTGTACACTGCGCATGTCCGTGACGTCACCATACCGAACAAGATGGCGGCTTGTACTTTTACCCACATTCCTTTGCGCGCTAAAATCTTTAAATCCGTTATAAAATCGCTACAGAGAGGTTTTTAATTATAAGTAATAACATGGCATGAGGTTGATTAGTGATTATTTAAATGTACTCGAAAGCCGAGGGAGGTTTTGTTTTACTAAACCTACCGAGGCTTGAAGGTCATTTAATCACTAATCAACCGAAATGCCATGCTGTCAATTTGTAACTGACAGTCGAAGCTCTCCTTGCGACTACTCTCGTAAGCGACCAGCTCTAGTTATGACCACCATCGCGAAACCCCGTTTGAATTGCCACTTAATCTCTGTAATTAAAAGTTCTCGTAAGCGACCGCTCTCGTAAGCGACCGCGACCACTTTCGGGAATTACCAACTACGTAGTTCCTTTGTTTTTAAGCTCTCGTAAGAGACCACTCAAGAGTCTGATTCGTATTACTCAACACTTGTGCTACAGTTATGGGACATAATCATGTCAGCAGGAGACGTCTCAGCGCCAGTAGTGTAGTTGTATGCGGTCGCCCACCAGTTGTCATGGCTACCCTGTGAAGTAGAAGCACTTGCAATCTCCGTTGCAACTAAGCACTTCATCCCGTACATCATCCAGTCTAGTCATAAAGCTTGCGTTCTCACCGATAGCAAGCCATGTGTGCAGGCCTTTGAAAAGTTGTGCAGAGGAGAGTTTTCCGCTAGCCCACGGGTGTCAACCTTTCTTTCAACCGTCAGTCGTTTCCAGGCTTCTGTGCGACATGTAGAGGGGGCCTCCATTCTACCCTCCGATTTTGCAAGTCGTAATGCCCCGGACTGCGACGACATGGCATGTCAGATTTGCAGCTCAACAGGGTATGGTTTTTGCCCTTTGAGTCTGAAACAGGATATACAAATCACTGTTTCTGTCTGGGATAGGGGTATATTTTAAGTTGAGTTTCGCTCTGGAACAGGGTCGATTTTTACTCAGAATCCTCGATTATTCACGAACAAGTCTGCCGCTAGTAAAACCGTTGTTTGTCATGCAACGCCAAGCGAGTGTGAGCAGCACGCTTATGTCGTAGAGTGAGTAGTTGCGTGCCGCATTTATCTGATTACCAAGCACATCCATTGTATGCATTACCATTTATTGCAATAAGAGTTATATCGGCAATTTATGACTACAATAACAGTCTGGAACAGAGTTGCAAAATTATCTTTCTTTTGTCTGGAAGAGGGTCAGGGTCTCAGCGACTCAGTGCCACACTCCCATACTAAATTTAAGGGAGTACCCCCCCTGTCTCGCTCAACCCCCTTTCACAAAAGCCTGAATCCGCCTCTGGGTTGGGAGAAATGATTCTCCTATCCCACACCGCGGCAAAACGTTACGCGCATGCGTATTTGCTATATCTTGTCGGCGCGCGGCCGCCCCCAGTTTCCCGCGAAAACTGAAATGAAACAACAGGCAAATGCCGTGATTTTAAAATTTCTGCTTAAAAGTATCCATTTGTGAACTGTTTTGTCAAAAAATAAGAAAACTACTTAAAAGCTAAGCCTAAGACTTTCACAGGTTGAAGTTTTCTTAATTTGTGATTCACTGTGAGTTTACTAAGTTATAAAATTATTTACTAAAAAAGTTGAAACCCTCGGTAATTTGTATTTGATAGCAGAGCCTTCGTTATTTTGGCCAGCAGAGCATACCGTTTTGCCGCGGTGTTCCCCTATCCTAACATGCGAGGAGCACAGACTCGTTGTAAATATTGTTACTGGATTCAACTGATACAATCTATAAAGATCATACGTATTGAAGGCACCAAAATTAATTCATCCCAATCCTTATGATACCACCTCGATTACTAGTTCAGTATTTTACAAACGGGCTTCCTGTGGCTCAAACCAGGCTAGGTTCCTCTGTTAACTTCAAAATGGCGACCAATAAATGATGGTTTGGAGAATTTTCTCTTTTCAAGTGTTTTGGTTGATCTTGCGACGCGAAAGATGAGATAAGCTTAGTTATCGGTAAAAGAAGAATACCACAGACCAGAATAGCGGGGAAAATTCTACTTATATGCCACGACATGGGGAGGAAATTAATCGCGATGAACAGATGCAGATGAACTATATAGCTATACTATGCAGACTGTATAGACTACTGTATAGGAGTATACCACACTACGACAGAATGTGTTGTGCGATCCAGTAAACAGTGAAGGAACTCAAAGGTATTGTATTAATACTCAGAGATGTATTTTTAGACAGTTTAGAGGTGATTCCGTCGATTCCGTCGATTCCGTTAAATCAAGATGCCGCAAATATTTGGGCTAGAAAATTGATTTTTCCCCCATGGATTTTCACCAAATAAAAACTCTCTGCAACCTCTAGAGTATCCATACTATATGTCCAGCCTGGAATTTTGGCTTAAACATGTTTTTCGACACGAAAGAATTCACAACAGACTTCAGTTCCTATCATACCAGCTTGCTCGCACTAAGTATTTCTAAAACTCTCTAGTCACAACCAAAGTCTTCAGTACATTTGCCTCAAAATAAAATACAACTTCGCAGTTTCTGGTCCTAAACAGTAGGTATCCTGAATCGCTTGACGTCCCGCTGGTAAATAAATCATCTACTTCTTAAGCAATCTAAGGTAAGTTAAGGCTACTAAAGTTGGCCTAGCCTAGACATCGCTGGTTGGACAAGACAAGAAAGTTGCCATTTGTTTTTCTCTCTCACTCAAACTGGCGAGCGTTTTGTACACAAACATTAATCTTTTTGCACATTTGCATCAAAATAAAATACAACTTCGCAGTTTCTGGTCCTAAAACGAAGCTATCCTGAATCGCTTGACATCCTAATCTTTATCTCACTCTGAAAATGTGGCAATAAATGCTTCCCAACCAATATTTCCAAACAATCGTAGTTTTAAAATGGCTTGCCTGAATATAACTAGTCTACCCAAACACATAGATGAACTCCGGGTTCTTCTGGATAATCGATGGTTTGATATTCTAGCTATAAATGAAACGAGGCTTAATGAGATTGTCAGTGATGATGAAGTCAAAATTGTTGGCTACAATATTATACGCCGTGATAGAAATAGAAATGGAGGTGGAGTTTGTATTTATGTCCGATCAACTATAGATTATATCGTTAGAAGTGACCTAG
The DNA here is from genome assembly GCA_030867875.1 of Actinernus sp. WN-2022. Taxonomy (NCBI): domain Eukaryota; kingdom Metazoa; phylum Cnidaria; class Anthozoa; order Actiniaria; family Actinernidae; genus Actinernus; species Actinernus sp. WN-2022. Next base: position 59,504,571 of record JAOWCC010000019.1, read on the forward strand.
AATCTACAGATCTTGAAAGTCTATCAATTGAAATAAAGAAACCGAGGTCTAAGCCTTTTATTATTACTACTTGGTATAGACCTCCTAATTCAACCCTTGAATTGTTTCGGAATTTCGAAGCGCTCATCGGGAGAATAGATGCAGAAAACACTGAACACATTGTTCTTGGTGATATTAATTGTAATTTTTTGTCTGAAAGCAGTAACACGGTCAGTGATGAGCTTCGAAATATTGCCGACATTTACAACCTTAAGCAATTAATCGAAGAACCAACGCGTGTTACTTGTACTAGTAAGACGTTGATCGATCTCATATTTACGAACTATCCAGATAAAATTGTGTGCAGTGGAGTGTCCCATGTTAGTATAAGCGATCACAGTTTGGTGTATGCTTATCGCAAACTCTTTATACCTTCTGAGTCGAAAGGAACTAATAGTGTTTGCATTAGACACTTTAAGAATTTCAACAGAGAAAACTTTCGTAATGACATCCAAGTTCAGCCATGGAGTGACCTCAGGGGAATAGAAAATCCAAACGAAATGTGGCTTAAATGGAAAGCTATGTTTCTAGAAATTTGCGATAAACATGCACCAGTGCGAACACGACGCACACGTTCGTCTAAGAGTCCTTGGATTAATTCGGAATTAAAGAGTATGATGCACCGAAGAGACCGTTTAAAAATCAAAGCCATAAAATCCAATGACCCTCGAGACTGGTCCAACTTTAAGAAAACAAGAAATCGTGTAAACACTGAGATTAAGAATGCCAAGAAATGTTATTATAATAACGCATTTGAACAATATTCTAAAATTCCACGTAAAACGTGGCAAACAATTAATGAAGTAATGTCACGTAAAAACAACAAGTCGGTGATCAACGAAATGTGGCACAACTATAAATAACCCAACTGAAGTTGCTGAGAATTTTAACCAATACTTTGTAGAGATCGGACCAGGCCTTGCAAAAGATATTGATGATGTTGACGCTTCCTATAGTGATTATTTGAATAACACCGACAATCGTTTTTCTTTTAAGGCAACAGACCGATCGTCTGTTTTCGTATTGTTATCCAAACTTTGCAAGTCTAAGGCAACTGGCCTAGATAATATCTCTGCTAAACTTCTTAGGGAGTGCCCCGACTTGATCTCTGACTCACTGACTTACTTATTTAATCAATCCATAAAAACAGGAATCTTTCCCGATGAGTGGAAGAGCGCAAGAGTTACTCCGCTTTATAAGAAAGCCGGGAAACGTAGTGACATGACCAACTATCGGCCGATATCGATCATTCCAGTAGTTGCAAAAGTGTTTGAGCGCATAATTTATGATCAGCTTTATAAATATTTGACCGACAACAAATTACTCTCAAATCATCAATCTGGTTTTCGCTCAGTTCACTCCACCGTGACTGCGCTACTGGAGGCGACTGACAGTTGGTCATTAAACATTGACCGTGGCAATATTATATTAATGCAGTTATGTTTCTTGATTTGAGAAAGGCCTTCGATACAATAGACCATACCATCTTGCTATCGAAACTGGAATACTATGGAATAACCGGTCATACCCAAGATTGGCTTAACTCATATTTAAATGACCGTACACAAACCTGCATTGTAAATAATTGTAAGTTGTCCAAGACATTGGTTAAAAGTGGAGTGCCATAGGGGACCATCCTAGGCCCCTTGTTATTCTTGTTATACATTAATGATCTACCCAATTGTCTAACCTATTCTCAGCCAAGAATGTATGCTGACGACACTAGCATAACATACGCCAGCAATGATATAAACGATATAAATAAACGAATTAATTTCGATTTGAACAAAATTCATGTTTGGCTTGCAGCAAATAAGCTCACTTTAAATATGACAAAAACTGAGTTTTTACTTATTGGCTCCAGACAGAGGCTATCTAATCTACCAGAAATTCCAAACATCGCAATAAAAGGAAACCCGGTGAAACAGGTCCAGGTATCGAAATCACTTGGTGTAAAAATAGATCAAAACCTGACCTGGAATAGCCACATTCACATGATATCTAAAACAATTGCCTCTGCGATAAGTGCAATCAAACGCATTAGGTATTTCGTTCCTCGCGAGACACTCCTCACGGTGTACAATGCCTTGGTACAACCTCACTTTAATTATTGCAGTGCGGTTTGGGGTGGCTGTAACAAAGGCCTTTCTCTAAAACTCCAAAAACTCCAAAACCGCGCTGCACGCATAATTACTTTCTCAAGTTATGATGCTAACGCAGACGAACTGTTCCATTCGCTGAAATGGAAAAAACTAGATTATCAGCGTATAGTTGATAAATCCATTTTAATGTATAAAGCTCTTAATAACGAAACACCCGAATATTTGAGCTCTAAATTCATCAGTCGAATGGACATAACGTCTTATAACTTGAGAAATGCTGAAAATAAGCTAGCAGTACCGCTTCCGCGTACAGATTACTATAAAAACAGTTTCAGTTACAGCGGAGCGGTGCTGTGGAATAGCTTACCATTAAATTTAAGACAGGCGTCGTCACTGACAACCTTTAAGTCACAGATACATTGCCACACTTTTCAGAGTGTTTAACCCAGTTTCAGCACGGCGTCCTTGGAAAGCAGGATTTTTTTTCTTCTTATTTTATATACATATCTACGACATTAGAATATTACTATAAATTAATATAGATTATTATCGTAGCTTAGACTTGATTTTAGCATTTATTATAGTATATATTTATAATATATTAATATATATTATACATTTTAATATTTTTATACATTTATATCCTGATGGACCTACCGTGGGTAAATAAAGTTGTCCAGTCCAGTCCAGTCCAGTCCAGTCGTAAATAATCTGCTACTTAGGCACCCTAAGGCTGCTAAAGTTGGCCTTGTATATACAGCTCTGGTTAGACAAGAAGGGCCGCCATTTTGCACTGCCTTCGCAGACGAAGGTCAAACACTTTATATATTTTCTATTATTTATTAAGCTTCTGACAGTGGATATATACAAGGAAAAATAACAATATAACAAACAAGAACTACTGTCAAGGAGGGGCTAAACAGGTGATAGACACCTATAATATAAGTCCTTCAGATAATACTGAATGCAAGCAAGAAACAAAACGTAACATTAAAAGGCTAACAATTAGCCATGAAACGAATGTAAAAAAGTGGTCTCTCTTCATGAGGGTTAGCAGCAACCAGTGACTCAAGTACAAGAATTTGAACTATCAAAATTACGATGAAACAGGTCCCAGTAATGTGATGCCAGGCAGCGTCTAAAGTGAGATAAGTTTGTTGATGTCCTACCCTGGTTACCAGAGGCTCGAAAGTCGCGAGTCGCGAAGCGACGAGTCTCTGATGAGGAGACGGATCGCGAAGCGATGCGTCTCCGATCCCAGTCACTGCTCTGGAACCAGGGTATTGATGTCCTGGCTTGAGAAAGGTGGGTCTCTGGCAGAATTCCTAGTAGTTCTAACAAGAGCATACGGATGCATGAACCTAGATAAGTCAGTACAAAGGAGACCGGTATTACACTTGAATAACAAAATATGAGGTCAATAATTTCACGGCGGAGAGAAAATGGAAGTAAGTTACAGGAGACGAGTCTGGATTTGTGGTCAGCATCAGAGGAAGTTATAAATCTAGTAGCGCGCCGCTGGACTTGGGCTAGAAAATGGATTTCTGCATAGATTTGTACCAAATAAAAACTCTCTGCAACCTCTAGGGTATCCGTACTAAATTTCCAGCAGGAAATTTTGGCTTAAACATACGATTTTCGAAACAACACACTGACTTCAGTTCTTCTTCTGTCTTGTTTTTTCGGATCTTCGTTCTTTCGTTTTTCCGACACCCCTGAAGCTATCGCTGTACTCATACTAATAGCCTCACTAAAACCATAGACGTCAGTATCTGGTTACTCCAAGGGCGAGCTAATAGCTGCTTTAAACCCCAGCTATAGCGATGTAGATCTCTCCGAAGAAGATCTGGTAGTGCAAAATGGAAATGGCACGGCCAAATCCGAAATTATAAACCAAGCACGTTGTATGGCACTACCCAACACACGCCACGACGTAGCTAGTGTCTAGCACGCATGCTCATATCTTATTGGGTCATCCTGTACCGCTCGAAAGGAGCCACAGCATTGGCTTACCCAACAATAAAAAACACCCTAACCTTTAGAACGTGCAGTACGAAAACAATAGAGCTACAGTATAATGGTGCAATCAGAATACAGGTCTCGAGCGGTACACTGATCTTATTACCTGTGGAGTGGCGACCACGCACAGCTGTTTCGTCCTTAGCTCGCCCTTGGTGGCTATGCCATGCTGATGAGTCCTAACAAGGATGAAACAACTGTACATGGTTGCTACTCCACGGGTAATAAGATGTGAGCATGCGTGTTAGACGCTAGCTACGTCGTAGCGCGAGTTTGTTAGTGCCATACAAGATGTGAGCATGCGTGGTAGATGCTAACCACGTCGTGGCGTGTGCCAGTTGTTTCATCCTATTACTAACATAATTAGCAAATTTCCTCTGGTTTTCCGTGGTGTGGTCTTATTTACCACGATTTACAGAAAACGTACAAGGAAGTTTCGTTACAAAGCGTGACAGCTTTGAAAGAGCCAGCGTTGTCTATAACTTTCTCGCGTCAGCACCGGTCTGGACTCTCATTTACCACCGCACATCGACCAATCAGATCGCGAGATTACCGGCAATTGTGGTAAAACATTTGATATACGCGTTTATCTTGTGCGAGCGTGCTTTTCTATTAAAAAAGAAAACACCGAGACTAACAATATCAGCTAATGACGCCCAACTATAATATTGAGAATTCTTGCACTCTTATTTTGCCAATGAGAAATGAGATGGTGACTTAATGTTTAATAATGACACTTATTGCGGAGTCGAGCAAGAGACTGGGACAGAGTGTAAAACTAATCTGATTAAAAAATGAACTCCATCACAAGAAAGATCACACTAAAATTAGGAAGTTCACCGAGTGTGAGGAAGATAAACATGTCGCGAGCTTTCAAAGATAGAAGCGGCTAAATACAGGAATGCTCCGATCTCTGATTGACCAAGAATACAATAGATTAGCAGTGGCCGCTAGACGACTGGGTACTAATTTCCATGGTTATAAAAAAAAAATTTGACGGGCCTTGAGCGACGATGGTTGTTTAGCGTAGTGGTTGCGACGTCTGCTTTACGAGCAGGAGAGCGGAGTTTCGAGTTCTAGAAAAGCTCTCAATTTTCTTTCTTCCCCTAACCACAATTTAGCCCTAAAACATCGTCGTTTATCTGGAAACTTGTTTACTGACCAGTTAGGGTTCTTTTATTGTTCAGGATAGGGTTTTAGTTGGTTTACATTGTCCGGGGTCGGAGCATTCCTGTATTTAGCCGCATGTTTCAAAGATAGCAAAAATAAGAGATCATGTATGGCTTTGGAGGAGGGCGTCCCCAAAAAACGATTTTACGATCTTTGAAAGCTTGCTGATTTATGCAACTTCCTAATTTTAGTGTTTTTTTTCTTGTGATGGAGTTCATTTCGTAATCAGATTAGTTTTTGACACCTCGGTCTCAGTCCCTTCCTCGACGGCTATTTCTTCCTTTCCAGGTTATTTCCTGGTAACGCATGAGAAGATTCATTAATATGGAAATCTCTTGAAGAACGAATATTTTTCCACACAGGATTTGAGATAGGCATCGCAAGCAAACAGGCAAAGTAAACGGGTGTATAGACCTTTATATATCACGCGGTTTTACTCAAGATGGCTGCCGCTGATATATACAAAACATATAGACCAGTTTACGGTTCATGGTGTTCAAGTCTTTTCTTTCAACTGGCGGCCCACCATTGTCTGACATCTGCCTGCCCGCCAAAGAAACAAAGGATTTTTACATCTGCGCATGAACTGTAAACCAGTCTATTAAAACGGGCATCGTGAATGTTAATTTTTATTGTCATGACTATTTACATATCATCAAATTTTCCGAAATACCAAAACGAGTTCAGCTTAGAGCTTCGCTCGATTCTCAGAATGTGAATGCTTTCGATAAATTTTGTCTATGTTAATTAAAACTACATTTTCTTGGCGGTTACAACACATCTGCTTTGGTTGTTGGAAGCTCAGTCAAACGGTGTCAACATCTCTTCAACATCGGTTCAACATTCCGAGAACACACGGTTTCAACATTCTAATTAACTGCTAGTGTTCTCGGAAATGTTTTTAGGCCACGTCAAACGGTTTCAACAAATGTTATGCCGATGTTGTACCGATGTTGTATCGATGTTGTACCAATATTGTACCCATGTTGTATCGATGATGTACCGATGTTGTACCAATGTTGCACCAATGTTGCACCTATGTTGTACCGATGTTGTACCGATGTTGTGTCGTGCAGTGTACTGTTTCGAGTCAAAATGGCCGCCGTATGATTAGCATATAAAGAACTGTCTTAGATTTGAAACCGTTTTTTTATAGGGGCTATGTCATGGTACTGCGCTTGTATCGAGTAATTGCTCGTTTAGTGGCTGTTAATTTGATACCAACAGTTAAACTTCCCTCCCTCAATGCTTGATTGAAAGGATTTTCAATATTTTCCCTGGCGACTGTTTATATATATATATATGTAGTTATGATAGGAAATCATGTTTGCCGCGTAGCACTTAGTAAGTGTAAAGGATGGATGTGATGTAAAGTCACGTGGTAAGTTGTAGTGCTAAGTGTGCACGCCCTACGAGGGAAAGAGAAAAAATCTCTGACCCAAATGGGACTCGAACCCAACGACCTCCAGGTTACATGTCTGGCGCTCTACCAACTGAGCTATCAAATCAGATGAGAGCAATCGTGGGTATTGGTGCGTTTTATGGGGTCACGGCGATTATATATGTATATGTAGTTATGATAGGAAATCATGTTTGCCGCGTAGCACTTAGTAAGTGTAAAGGATGGATGTGATGTAAAGTCACGTGGTAAGTTGTAGTGCTAAGTGTGCACGCCCTACGAGGGAAAGAGAAAAAATCTCTGACCCAAGTGGGACTCCAACCCAACGACCTCCAGGTTACATGTCTGGCGCTCTACCAACTGAGCTATCAAGTCAGATGAGAGCAATCGTGGGTATTGGTGCGTTTTATGGGGTCACGGCGATTATATATGTATATGTAGTTATGATAGGAAATCATGTTTGCCGCGTAGCACTTAGTAAGTGTAAAGGATGGATGTGATGTAAAGTCACGTGGTAAGTTGTAGTGCTAAGTGTGCACGCCCTACGAGGGAAAGAGAAAAAATCTCTGACCCAAGTGGGACTCGAACCCAACGACCTCCAGGTTACATGTCTGGCGCTCTACCAACTGAGCTATCAAGTCAGATGAGAGCAATCGTGGGTATTGGTGCGTTTTATGGGGTCACGGCGATTATATATGTATATGTAGTTATGATAGGAAATCATGTTTGCCGCGTAGCACTTAGTAAGTGTAAAGGTGGATGTGATGTAAAGTCACGTGGTAAGTTGTAGTGCTAAGTGTGCACGCCCTACGAGGGAAAGAGAAAAAATCTCTGACCCAAGTGGGACTCGAACCCAACGACCTCCAGGTTACATGTCTGGCGCTCTACCAACTGAGCTATCAAGTCAGATGAGAGCAATCGTGGGTATTGGTGCGTTTTATGGGGTCACGGCGATTATATATGTATATGTAGTTATGATAGGAAATCATGTTTGCCGCGTAGCACTTAGTAAGTGTAAAGGATGGATGTGATGTAAAGTCACGTGGTAAGTTGTAGTGCTAAGTGTGCACGCCCTACGAGGGAAAGAGAAAAAATCTCTGACCCAAGTGGGACTCGAACCCAACGACCTCCAGGTTACATGTCTGGCACTCTACCAACTGAGCTATCAAGTCAGATGAGAGCAATCGTGGGTATTGGTGCGTTTTATGGGGTCACGGCGATTATATATGTATATGTAGTTATGATAGGAAATCATGTTTGCCGCGTAGCACTTAGTAAGTGTAAAGGATGGATGTGATGTAAAGTCACGTGGTAAGTTGTAGTGCTAAGTGTGCACGCCCTACGAGGGAAAGAGAAAAAATCTCTGACCCAAGTGGGACTCGAACCCAACGACCTCCAGGTTACATGTCTGGCGCTCTGACTTTACTATTATCTATATATATATACACTGTTTGTTAGTCATTTTTGCATATTTGCTTTCATTTTAAGCATCCCACATGTACATGGCCGCGAGAGGTTCGTTAGTTCATATCAAAATCGGTAGAAATAGCTCTTCCGGCCCGGAAAAACGAATGTAAAATCTTACCGTGACATCGCCAGAAATAAGTGACACGAGCGGTTGCGCAATAACCAAGTTCCGGCTCAGACGTGACTGAATGGAGTTGATAACATTACAAGCGAACTAAGGGGTGAAATCGCTAAATTACAATTTCTCACTTCCCTACATACAAAATTCAAAATGTCTATGCAGGGTATGATTCTACAATCTATAGTACATACAGCTGCCTAATAGTTAGCAATCTGCTCGTGAAATTCGTATTAATATTTTACGAACGAAGTACAGGCATTGAAATTTCAATTAATTTACAGAAGCTACAGTGCGAATAAGCGAAAAAACACCATACTACAAGTTTATAGTTTGGATATTGAGTGGGAATTTACGCTGTTTGGCAAAATGTCTACTCCTCACCTCTCGAACGAAGACTCGATCTTCGCATTAAGCATCCTCCAAAGTGGCTGCAAAGTTCTTTCATATTAATGTGTTGCAGTTGAATAAAGGATCTAGAAGTGAGCCATCAGAATCCTCCATCTTTGTACGCTAAATCCCGTAAAATTGACTGTCTTGAGACCATAATATCTCTGGCCACGAGCGTCTAAAACGCCATGAAAACATACCTATGGACAGCTTGTTATCTCCTTGTGAAACTGCAATGTATTTGTAACTGACCAGCAGTTATTCAAATGAATTGTTCCTTTTCTAAAATAGGACCTAACCGGACCTATAGAGAAGAGTCTGCGATACCAATTGTGGTCAGCGGTATCTCCATTCACGACCGTGTCGGAGCCAGTAAACAACAATGTTTTTAGTATTGAAGGCGGCTCTAATAGCGTAAACATAGAGGAAAAGTATAAATAAAACTGAGAAAGGAGAAAAAGAAGTAAAACAAAAATTTTATGTCCAGTGTAGGAGTCGAACTCCGGTCGCAGGATTCAAAAGTGCAGCCGCTGGCCATTGCTGAATGTCACTTATTTCTGGCGATGACACATCCGCTTTAATAGTCCAATGCGTAGTTCTTGATACAAGCTATGTCACCAAAGGCTTGGTTACCTTTCAAAATGGCGGTCAAGTACTACGAATTAGACTATTGTTTCATATCTGTGTAAAATCAATCATTTAAACATATTTCCACCTTCTTTAAGTCATTCTTTGTGAAACTTCGTACGACACTTTAATCTAAATTTTAGTAGAAGGTGCTGCCTTCGTGAATCAATTTATTTCTCGAATTGCAAATGGTTCGATCTTCACATATTGTCTGATATGGCCGTTCAATCGTAGGCTTCTATTCGGACACAAGTTTAGCAGACGTTAAATATGCTGACTTTACTATTATCTCCAGTAGATTAGCCTCTCTAGTGATATTCCATAAAGGTCGATATATAATGACTTCTATAAAAAGTGGCTTCTTCCTTTGAAAAGGTTTTCAGGGCAACTTTGAAACTACCTGCAATTTTACTATTTTTCTCAATTTACGATATTTCAGTAAAGGCAGCACTGGCACATAATAAAATCCAAGCAATGCAATTAACAAGTCCTTCATGCCTATAACAACCTGCGTGCAGGTTATTACACAGATAGTATCATAAAGTTAATGCATTTCTGTCTTCTAACGCGCGATACAATGAGCTTGGTCTACTTCGAGAGATACAGTTACAAAGATACAGAGATACAAACATACAGAGATATCGCGAGTTACAAGTCAAACAGGAAAATCATTTCGGCGAGACACATGTAGGGGCGAGTTTAACAGTCGCAGTAAGTTTGGATTGTATTCTATTCGATGTATTACACCGAAACTTTCTGTGCCGATAAGAAAATCATAAGATTTATAGAAACTTTTATGGAATTCGAGCGAATTTTAAAGCGCCGGTTTAATTTTGTTTTTGTGTCGATGCTGAAAATCTCCAGAAAATGTTGATTGGCTTTTATACTTCCCTAATAATATCTAAAAAATTATATCTAAAAAGTTATTCCAATTTACGTCTTAGCTTGATGGACTCTAATGAAACTTATTTCATACTTGACACGGTTTTCTTTGTTATTCATGACGCTTTATTTTCCATATATACCCCCAAACAAAGTTCCCGGGATGTATCTGGATACATCCCGGGAACTTTTCTCATACATCCTTGCATTTATAATGAGCAATTGAATTCACCAATTTTGCGAAAACCTCGTCAAGTATGAAATAAGACACTTACATACCTCGAACGTCGGCAATAAGCCACATACATATATGGCTTATTGCCTCCGTTCTCGGTATGTAACTCTTCCTTAAACACGCGGGTCAGTGTGCTACTCGATTTGACCTGCATGTAACTCGGTATCGCTGTATCTCTGTACCTCTGTATCGGTCTATTTCGAGCTACAAGATACGATATGTACATGCACTAGAACAGGTGTATTCCCTGCGTATGTATAATAGCATTGATGATGGCAGGCTGCTGTTTTGTTATATATAATTGTATAGAGTTCCGGCTATGCCCACCAGCACACGGCTTCAAGGCAGGATGTGTCATTCTCGTCATCGGAAGCCACGCCCACTTTCTTGGTAGCCATTAAGAAATAAGAGCAAACGCTTGCGCCCAAGACGACTGCTGATACTGCAGCAGCCACAATTATAAATGGCAGCAGAGCTATGCAGAGGAAAATGTAGAAGAAGAGCATTGGAAGGATGAAACAGAACCCTAGAAGAGGACAAGACATACTATTAATAAGCAATAGTGCAGTTTCGCATTCAAGAATTACCGCTGGATGCGATGACTACAGACGCATTAACTCAACGTTAACCTCATTCTGATGTTAAATATTCAAAAATACCAGCGGCAAGATGGGTCATTCGCAGTAGTTTGAACCGGCCTGCATCAGAATGAGACTAAAGTTGAGTAAATGCGCCTGTAGTAATCGCATCCAGCGGTAATTCTTGAATGCGATACGGTCTATCGAGTATCAGGTCGAGGTTTTTATTTAACAATACTATGCCTAGATTGATCCGAGTACATTACCTCAGCGGTAATCATGCACTCAACACTATATAACCGTTCTCCACCCACAATTCCCTCTTTTGCTCTGACGAAGGGCTAGCGCTCGAAACGTCAGCTGCTACTCGCTTTCCACGGCGGTTAGCATACCTCAATCGACTTTAGTTGATTATACCAGTGGCCATGCTTAGATAGCTCTATGTAAACACAAAGCAGTCATAGCAACAAGGGCCTACGATTTGTCTTGAATAATAATTTATCTATTCTCTGCAGCTCCCCTGCGCTGTGTTTACAAACCTTTACAGAGAGGGATGATACCGGGTTAAGATAAACGTTCCCAAGCTGCCGAGAAATTGTTTGAAACAAAAGGCACGTTTTGCATGTGTGCGATGATCACTTGTTTCATTCTGGTGTAAAATATTCACAAATACCTGCGAGAAGGTGAAGAAATTCAAACTACAACAATACACAGAGTTGTGAATAGCCTGTCTCGCTGGTATTGATGAATGTTTAACATGAAGTGTGAAACGGACTATTGATTTTGCCTGTCAAGTCCCGCACTGAGCATGCAGTTTTCAATATGGCCGCTGTCCGTGGAACACAGTTGGCAATGTGACGGCTCAACCAAATCATTCTCATATTCGTTTCCGTAACTCCATTTCGTAATCAGTCGAAACTCTATGAAGACCTCCCACCTTTTTTATTTAAAGCTAAAAATATATCATTTCAACGTTTTTGTATACTCTCCTTTTTATGTGTTGTGATTGTCTGAGAGCATTTAATTTCATAATAGGCTCGTCTCGCTTCGTATTTCGGTGAGGAGTACATAAGCAAAGAGTCGCATAAAGTTGCTCGCACTATTGTTGGTATAACTCGTAATGCATGTCTTGAAAGTTTTCTAGTCTCGTGCAATTGGCCACTTTAGAAACAAGCGTCCCTCCAATCCATACAAACGTCTCTTATTTTTGCTATTTTTGAAAGCTCACCACACTGTAAATATCCAACGAATTTATTTATATTTATATTTACATTTGTATTTCAACTCGGGGGGTTGAGGCTTGTTGAACCTCTAGCAAGTACATGCTAATTAGCCGAGACTATCTACTTACAGCTAGTACGTAAATTGAAATCTTATATACAATTACATATGAGTACATTATATTAACCATAACTTGTATTAATTACAAGTGGACTATATAAATATATATATATATGTATCGGTAAAAGTTAAACCAATATGGAATTGGAAATTTTAAACTAGAAATTGAAATTAACAGAGCTGATTTGTTTTTTTGAATGATTTTAAAGTAGGTAATGTGCGCAGAGCATCAGTTAAGCTATTCCAAGCTTTGGCAGCAGTGTATGAAATGGAGTGAAGCCCATATTTAGTTGTGTTACATTTAGGTACTGTAAGTTTACGCTGTCCTCTTAAGTTCTTAATGTTGCAGCGCTCTGAGAACATAGACCTGATATACATAGGCGATTGGCCACTAAGTGCCTTATAGACTGTAATACACATAAGTTGCAGTCGGCGGTTATAGAGACTAGGTCCTAACTTATTAAGCAAAGTTTCGTAGCTCGTATTGGAAAAATCATTATAGACATATCTTAATGCTCGTTCGTTGAGCTTCTCGAGCTTAGAGGCATTGAGCACAGAACAGTGTAGCCAAACAGAACTACAGTAATTAAAACAAGGTAAGATAAAAGCTCTATAAAGACATAATTTAGTGTACTCGGACAATATGTGTTTAACCCTTTCCCTACTGGACATGTTTGGCTCAGTTGGTGAAATCCTGAGTGCTAACTCAACCCTCCCCCCTCGGTTCAAGTTTGGCTAGCCCGGGGCAGTTAAATACTGCTGACTTTTTAAGCCGAGGGCTCAAACGTTTCCCACAATGCCATTTGGGAGAATTCTGTGCACTCGTTAGCGGTAGGTATGGCTGCTTCGGTAGGGTTTCCAATGAAATGTGCTCTAATTTGGGAGAAATAAGCCACTGCAAGAGAGCTAGAGGACATCATTAAGTCTGAGGATGGCTGAAAAGTACTTGGTTTGCTTTTAGTAGGGCTTGTGTGGGGTTTCACAGGATTTTTCTGTTGTGTTTCTGCTTTGAGACACATGAAATAATTCTTCACTGAAATCCTTGAAATTTTGCAGTTGGTTGTCTTTTCCCCCTGCTCAACCTATTAGGATGTGTTGTTGTCACTTTAAAGCAACGGCTTGAGTCCAAATCACCGCTCTTGGTTGTAGGGGTAAAAGACTTCTACAAAAAAACCTACCGGAGTCCCAGAGGGGGAGACCCCTTGTGAATTTTTTGTTGATTACCCAGCATGCAGTTGGAGGTGGGAGCAGGTAAATGTGGTCGAGTGAAATGCAGTGTAAACATCGGCGTGGTTCACAGTCGTTTGGTGGATTTTATGCAAACAAACCTGCTGGTTGGAAAGATTAAACAAGGTACTGTAACGACTGAGTGGTGATTTTGTATTTGCTTTTGATTTCAAGTGTGAATGGGAAGGGTTTTTTGCGCCGATTTTCAGCTCCTCAAAATTCGTGAAAAGCGAAGAAATGAACAACAATCTCCAAAACAAATACGTTTTTCTCCAAAGCGGGAGAGTCAAGCGATCCCCGTTACAGCTGTGGCTTCGAAGTCATTCATCCCTTGAAATAATATCACAACATCGTATTTCCAGCATGTCTACGTTTGATGCAATAATTATCTCCAGGTACATGCTTCATGTTGGGCGGTTACGGGCGGTGCAGGAGGGAAAGGGTTAAAGCGGCTTATGACTTCAACTCAGTGCTTACACGCCTTTTTAGCAATTCTTGTAACGTGACTATTAAAGTTTAATTGGTTATCTATTATAACCCCTAACAGTTCAATTTCTTCTATGGCCGGAATAGGTTCATTGTTCACACTTAGCGTCACACTTGGTCGTGTATTAGACCTAGAGAGCACCATAAGTTTGCATTTGTCGGAATTAAGCTCTAGTTTATTATAGTAAAACCATTCTACAGCTCTAGCTGTTTCTCTCGACAAAACGTCGGTCAAAAATGATTCATTATGATGGCTAAAGTATATTTGATTTTCATCTGCATAATTTGAAAGTTTAGCTTCATCAATGTAAAAGAATAAGTCATTAATAAAAATATAAAAAAAACAAAGGGCCAAGCACTGAACCTTGAAGAACACCACTACGGATTATGGACCAATCAGAAGTTGAGTCTTCAACTTTCACTCTCTGTAGTCGGCCATGGAGATAGCTTTCTAAAAGACAGCAGCTGCTCTCAGATACACCATAAGCCCTTAGTTTCGCAAGCAGTAGGTTATGAGGGATTCTATCAAAGGCTTTGCTTAGATCCATCAGAACAGTTCCAACAATCAAATTGTTGTCGAGGTCACGTTTCCAGTCCTCTATAATCCTTAGCAACCAGCTGATTGTGGAGGCACCTTTCGAATATTTTATCCAATAATACCAATATGGATACTGGTCTGTACATGGCTTTGTTAAAAGGGTCATCCTTCTTGAAACTTGGACGAATCTCAGCAGATTTCCAAGCAAGCGGTACCGTGCTGGAGTTGATGACACTGTTAATGAGGTGACATAGTGGGCCCGCTAGAGCGTTCGCACTGTCCTTAAGAGTCCTTGCGGGGATCATATCATGACCAGTAGCCTTGTTAGGATCGAGTGATTTTAAGATCGTCAGTAGCTCAGTAGGGGTCACATTTCTAAACTGAAACTGTTCAGTAATTGTTTCTCTTCTGATGGCCACCAGGCTGGGGTGGTCCTGAGACGAGTAATCTGCTACAGAGGATGTTTCAGGTGCACTATCATAGTTGTTCTGGACTCTTTCAAAGTGATTGTTGAAAATATCGGCAACTATTTTACTGTTTGTAATAAATTTGTCACCTTCTTTTAGATGGATGGCCCCTCCGGGATTGTTCTTTTTGGAATGCATCAAGGGTTTGATAGTATTCCAAAATTCTTTTGGGTTTCCCTTAGATTCAGCATCCTTTGAGTGGAGATACTGCGAGATGGTCCTTCTTCTTAGGCTTGACATTATATTACGCTGTGCTTTGTAGTTGGAAATATCAGCGAGCAGTTTTGTACGTAGTGAAATACGCCTTAGCTTGTTTCGGAGCCTAATAGCATCGAGCAGCTCTGGAGTCATGAAAGGAACGTGTCCGCGTTAAACTACATTTGAGAGGGGCGTGGTCATCAAGAACATCCGAATACAGCATCTGCCACGCCCAGCAAACGTCACCAACGTAATCAAATACATCAGCTATGTGAAATGGAATAACACTGACGTCAGTAGCAAATCTCTCTGACTCATAGTTGTTAAACCGTCTCCTGACCACGATTCTAGGTGTATATTTCGGGGAGTGAGCTCTCATAACTGTGTAGGTAAGACTGTGATCACTCAGGCCTATGTCCACGACACCCGACACGAGATGTTGGCGCGGACCAGTAGTGAGGATGACATCGATTAGAGTACTTGTCGAGTCGGTGATTCTTGTTGGAGATTTGATAACGTTGCTAAGGTTGCAAATCTCACAAATATCTAGTAATGCCCGACCCTCCTTATTGTGTTTATCAGGCTGAGAGAGATCACAGTTTAGATCGCCGGCTAGAATTATGTTGTCAGAGATCTTGCTCGATCTTTTTAGCAAAGTTTCTAATTCTTTTGTCCAACGTTCTTTGGCGAGACATGGCGGTCTGTAAGCTCCGATAAATACTGTACTCTTAGCTGATTTCTTGATCTGGACACATAGAGCAATACACTCTAAGCCTTTCGATTCAATGTCACACAGTCTGTTCGCTATGAGCTCTCTTCTGGCATAGACAAGCAGGCCTCCTCCTCGTCTGTCGCGATCTTTGCGAAACATCTTGAAACCTTTGATGTAGAATTGCGAGTCTGGGAACGAGCTATCAATTTTTGTTTCGCTGACAACGAATATATCAAACAATCCTTGAAGTAATAGATATTTTAGCTCAAAGAATTTGAATCCAGCAACACTGTTTATATTAAGGTGGGCAAGTTTCAAGTTTTTAGAATATTTCTCTTTGAGGATTGATATTTCCGGTGCAATCTGTGGCGATCTAGATCTGATGGATTGATCCAATTGAGGTTGTCCGGCTAAGTTTTCTTCAATTGCAAAGAACGAGTCTGAAAAATCAGGCAAACGTCACCAAACTCGTTAAACTTACTAATTTCTTTCTTGTGATAATCTTTCTTGATTAAATTATAATTAACTTGACTTTATAAACTCGACCCAGTCCCTTTTTCGTTGCTAAGTAACCAATTCACCGTACAGAAAAAGATGGCGGCTTGCACGTTTACCCACAGTCCTTTGCGCGCGGAAATCTTTGAACCATTACAACATCGAGGAACAAGCCAGTACAAGTGCTTTTCGCCAATAGACTATCATTGAAACGTGTTATTTGGACTATATATCTAGTTAAGGTTAGAAAACCACAGCAAAAACCGTGTACAATCAATCCTGCCAGACGTTGGATCAAAAAACAGATATTGATCAGCAAGAAGAAGAAAATATAATGATAAAGTATCCGAAGACTACTGCAATGCTGATCAAATACAACGCTTGTCGAGGTTTATACGATATTTCGGCTGGCCAGTACCAGCCTTCTTCAGGTTTATTTTACAGTGGAGGTCACAAATGGATACAAGGCTTATATAAATTGTTAATTACGTAACTATGAGCGGAAATTACAAACTCGATGACATATATTTAATACAATAGTAACACATAAAAGGAAATTACGAAATAGGTTTGAAAAGATAGTGCAGATACGAGTAACAGCCGACTATTAGGTTCGCAAGGGATTGTGGTCTAATGTACAGCCGCCATATAATTCCGTATGGTGGATTACAAAAACTTTGAAAACATCACTTGTGCCCATTATTCCCGAAGAGCAGTCGCACGTATGTGATTTTCCCTACTTACTAAAAGTTACTCTCATGTTATAATTATTGTCCTGCGTCAATTCTAACCTTTTCCTTTGAGACTGTACCACTTATAGTCGCTGTTATTTCCAAACAAGAATTTGTAGACCAGCGGAGAACACCGTTTATCCTCTCTATTGTAAATATTTGGTCTTTCATTCCTGACTTGCTTCCATGCATTTTTCTCTAGGCTTGACTTATTTGATACTTTTGATACTGTGCTAATTTTCTTTACTTTTGATTGAACGCTAGAATGTCCTGTAGCTCGTCCTGCCGCTTTGTCACATTGCTGCGCGTTGCTTGCATGACTTGTACTCGCTGGTTTCTCCGAATTTCTTCCAGGTTGATCCCTGAAAGAGAGCAATCACAAAATTAAGGCTACGACCTTCCCTTGACTTTCGTGCACAACAATTCTAAGACATCTATTGGCCTTGATTATATGTGAATTTATAATATGAATGTCAGGAGTGTCCTAAAGGCCTATTGACATGGTACAGTTTTGACTTACAACTGTCGCATGCAATTAGCTTACAACAGGACTTACATACTGGACATAATCGCCCTGTGTCGCTGCTACACGCCACCTCAAACGTATGCGAGCGTATGGCAGTAGTATAGTAGGGCAAGTATGGAGCACGGGTACTTGACTATGCATGAGCTATGCCCATATATGGTCATAACAAATTAATTATTCATGAGCATATGGGCATACCGGAAGTGAAACAACGGAACGGTTTCGCAAAACCGGAAGCGAAACAACGAAACGGTTTCGCAAAACCGGAAGTGAAACAACGAAACGGGCGAAAAACCGGAACTACGTCAGAATCTTACCCTGGACTGAAAAAACGGAACTACGCCAGATGTTATACTTGCCTATAAATATAGAAGCGCCAAGGCTTGTTTCGCCAATTCGTCTGAGAAGGAAAAAATGGCTACCTCCATGACGTTCCCATATCCAGCGAAATGGTGGAGGTGTATCGGATCGATGAGTGTGGTCTGAAGAGATTGGTGGCCCGCCTGAGTAATTTTGGGGTGTTGGAGGGCAGTATAGAGCCTCTGAGGTATTTGTGGAGAATATCACCACGCGATGAAGAGTTCGAGGAGAAAGAGAAAGAGAAAGAGAAAGAAAAGGAGAAAGACAACCTATTCGACATGGCAATCATGCAAGAGCGCGAATTGAGTTCCACCTCCTTCAACGCGCAAGAGGCCTACGAGGATTGCATGGTGCGTATGTCCAGTTCTTCAGAATGTGGGGTATGTACCTACAAGGATAAGCAAGGATACACGTACAGCCACTGGATGGAACGTCTTCCCGGTGGTTTGCTCGGGTCTCTCAACAAGATGTATTACTATAAGGTGCAGTCCAGACAGCCTGAATTATTGAAATACATCCCTCGGTATGGCCATGAAACACAACATTTCGCAAGCTCCGTGTGGGATCTTCATATAGCATACGTTCAGTTCTCTAAGAAATGCGAGATTATGAGAGATCTAGAGCTGGAGAAGAAAGACGAATACTCACAGAGACTTAGAAATGAAGAGATCATCCACTACTTGGAGACCCGCCTGGAGACTAATCCCGATGGTGCGGTACGTTGTTGGGAACGTTCTGTCTATCCCATCGCCAGGATCCAACAATCACTGGTGGGTGTGGATGCCCAAGAAGCGGCATGGTTGGCGAGGCGTTTAACCTATCCTTTGAGAGAAGTGGTGTTTCATGTACAACCGACGTTTAAACAACTCTTGAACTGTATCGAAGGTCTGGGTGAAGAAAAAGAAGAAGTCGAATCCTACGATGTGTATTTTGAGTGTTATACACATCTCGTGGATTTCCAGAAGAAGTACAGTATCAAAGACGACGAGGGCATTCTATGCCACCGCACTTGGATGGTAGAAGATGAAGAGTTAAAGAAGGTCTACGAGCGCCAACTCCAGACCAGTAGAAGCAGCGAGGAGCTACAGTATCGCAATCGAAGGCATGAAAAATGGCTCAAGCGGGCTCGAGCTGTGGTGAAGGAGAGTGAACAAGAATACGCCCAAAGATGCGGCCAAGTAAGACGTGCCCGTCGGAATTCCGTATCGTCAATGAAGAAGAAGTAGAATGATGAAGAAGAAGAAGAAGAACCCCAGAAGTCGCAGCAGCAGCAACCCATGCCCACATGCTATAGACGGAGGCAGCGTGTGTATGCAGAATGGAGCAAGGTTTCTAGGCTACGTGCAGTTGGCGGTTGGTAAGACGGTGATGGTGAAGTTTGACGATGGAGACACTAAAAGCTACACTTGTTCTAAAAACGAATTTTATCATCCCAAGATTGAAGACATCTCCCAGTTGACGATGGCGAAGCCCTACGTGCGCGATGGCTATAACTACCTGGACGACAAGGTTGTGGCGCGTTGGGAAGATCGTCACTACTATCCTGGAAAGATAGCCGCTTACAGCGAGAAGGGCGTGACGGTTGAGTTTGATGATGAGTTTGTGCAAATGTACAAACACCCTGTCCCTAAAGAGTGGTTTCTGAATTCTATAGGCGGCACCCCTCTATTCTCATCTTATAAGGAGCTGACAAAACAAGAAGAGGAGAAGGCGGCCGCGGAGGTGGACCAATCCCCACAGAAAAAGATAAAGCTCGCTCCGGCGTTAGACACCCTTCAGTAGCGCTATGATCTTTTGACACCGGAACTACGTCAGAATCTTACCTCTGGCATGGGTGTAAAAAAAGGAACTACGTCAGATGTTATAGTAGCTTATAAATATAGTAGTGCACCAAGTCTTGTTTCATCATTAATCATGGACACGGACGTGGACGATACATGGTTCGAAGAGAACAGGAGTCAGCCTGGTTATATACCTTTATTGAAGTATATCAAATCCGGGGGTGATGAAAAGACCCTAGTTTGCAGTACCTTTCGCTACATTGTAAAATGTATGAATAACTCATTACTTCCTGAGGAGGAGGTTGAATTGATAGCGTCCATGACTGATTTTCAATTGGATTTTGGCATTATGAGCGAAGTCAGCAGCCCAGTGGTTTTGGCAGCATTGTGTATAAAATGGGATGTGCTTAAAGACAGTGATGATGATGATGATGATGTTAATGATGACGAGGATGATGATGGATTGATTGATCGAATGAGATGTCGTAAATAAATAAAAGGGCCCCCAGTCTTCCGCTACCTCTCAGTAGCGTCATGTCCTTTCTACACTGCAGTTCGCCGTCGAGAGGTCGGACCTCCTCAGAAAGACTGCCTTGTGTGTTTGCCCCGAAAGGTGGTATAGAAAGAAAAAGAAAAGTGCAAGAATTTTGTCGTTTACGCGGCGAACTGTCTAGTATCGCCCTGAAACTTTTACTGGACAATGCCGAGAGGCATTCTATTAGTATGCAAGGCGACGTTGTAAATAAAGCCTTATTAAAGTGGATGTATCACGCCTGTGAGGCAGAACGGATCTTGTTGGCCCGAGAGAAAGACTGGCAAGAGTTTGAGCAAGACGTTAAAGCACAAGGTATAGAAGTGGTCGATGGAGAGGCTAACTAGAAAGCTCCTTGGTATAGCGGTAGGCTTGATCCTGTTTTTGATACATCAGTTTTTTTAACCGAAAGTTAGAGGGAGGAGGAGGAACTACGACGGAAGTACGTCAGATGCTGGATACGGTCTTGGATTTGACATATTTAGAACCCTCCTATTCTTGCAATCATTCGACCTCGACTGCGGAGCTGTGAACATCCTCCAGAGACATAGATAAAGAAAGAAAGAGAGAGAGAGATGGCAAGTCACGAGGAAGGAATGAAGTTGCGGCCTATTATGACCTTAAAACGGGTGAATGTCTCTGAACGTGCTGTGTTTGAGTACGACCACCCCATGCATCTTCTGGTGGGCAAAGCCAAACCCACGGTCGTATTGTTGCGCAAGATGACCAGCGAATTGGACGAGATCCTAGAATACTTGGAGGCGGTGTCCAAACCCGATGTTTCGGCCAAGGACCTAGACCTGCTGAGTCTGACACAAAGAAAACTGCCCAATTGGGTGGAGCGAGAGTTTCTGGAACCAGGTTTTTCTCTCCATGGAAGTATGATGGATGAATATCAGATGAAAATGTACGTGGCCGAGGTGGACAGAATAGCTCGTGAGATGTTGAAGGTGGGCATGGGGAAGTTGTTGGACGCCCATCTTAGTCACGGGGTGTTCTCCGACGACGTGGAACCAGACACCGTAAGACCTAGGACGGTGACCAAGAAGGTGCGTAGCCAGTTGGCCGCCACTCGGAAGTACACCAAAGTAAAACAATGTATTACAGAGACTCCAGAAAAAAAGGACGAGGTTGCCAAGCAGGAAAAGAAGAAGAAGAAGAAGAAGAAGAAGGAGACGAAGTATGTGGATCTAGTGTCCTACCCAACAACAACAACAACAATAACAACAGACATCGGCTACTACCCTCTTCCTCCTCCTCCTCCTACCCCCGTTCCTGCCAGTGCTGCCCCTCTCGTGTCCACCCCCGAGAACATACCACCGCCCCCTCTAGCGCCTATAAAGAATAATAATAATAATAATAAGCCGAGAAAAAAGCTGCATCTCAACATCCCCCCACGTAGTCTTATGGCCATGGAGGATATCATGTCTGAAGTACCTCCCACGCCTATTGCCCAGGACAATCCTTGGGACTTTGAAGTTCCGTCACTACCGCCAGAGCCGGTGTTGGTCGATCAGCCCGAGCCAGGTTTTAGCAATTATATTATGGCCGGCATCAAGCAAAGGGAAGCGGACTTACTACAACGCCTAATGAATGGCGAGACTCTTACTGCTGTAAATTTTTAAGAAAGCAAAACAAAAAAATATGTATGCTAAAGTGTCAGAAATAAAAAAGAGACAGTAGACGATTCAGGTGTCCTGGTGTTTATTTTATTTTTTAAACGTTACACTCAACCAATGGTTTATTATACTGCCACTAGAAACACGTCCTTTTCCTTTCCTTTTTTTCTTTTTAATCTGTATCGTCGACGAGGGCGATGTCTGCGGTGGGTCGGGTCCTAGATACTTGGGCTTTGGGGGTCGTGTCATGATGTTGTAGTGCGTTTTCGTTTTAGGAACATGAGGTGTGGAAGGAGGCAGTGTAGGCGCTCCCACCGTCTCCTCCTTCTTCTTTTTGGGGTTCCTACGGGGGGCGACGGCAGAGGGGGAAGCGACGAATCTTCTTGTTGTTGTTGTTGTTGTGGTATGCCGGCGGTCGCGGTATTATGTTTCTGCCAGTCGCGTGAGTCGCCCATAAGTTTACGATAACGTTTGAGCATGTTTTCAAACATGTTGTTCTTGATTTCAGGATTGATCTTGCTGTTTAAAATACGGTGGATGTTATCGTTGGTGTCCACCAGATTGCTGGTGTAAGGCGTTTGTCGTTCTTCTTGTAGAATAGTAGCTACTTTGGCCATACGGTTGGCATTCGCTCCACCACCGCCTGTTTGGTCCAGAGGACTCTCGACAGACTGTACATCCCCCATATGTTTTTCAGGAACTACGTAGGCACGCTCATTGTACTTCATCTCTCGAGTACTGAAGAGAAACTCGAATCCCACAGCGTATTTATCTCTTTTTTTTTCTTGGGTCAAGGGGGAAAGGTCTCTAATTTTACTTCTGTCTAGATTTATTGATTTTAGCCTTGATGGTTTTGAAAATGGGTTTTCAAATCATGGGAAGAATGGAAGAGGCCAGCATGCCTACAACAGCCCCCACACCCCCGCCACGTTGTCGGAGGGCACGTTGACGACGCTGGGCCGATTGATTGGGATTCCCAAAGATTCCCAAAGCCTTGGTAATGTGAGGTTTGTTCTGTTTGATGTCATCGAGGATGCTGCGATGGACAAAAGGGGTGTTGCTTCCAAGAAAGTTGTGCACCACTTCACCACAAGCTGTAATTTGTTCGGGCGAGGCATGCAGGGCTAGCTTGTGACACTGATGCTTGTTTCCACGAGCCATGGCCTCTAAAAAGACCCGGTGCTTGTACAAACGTTTGGACCTATGCGTTTTTACCCGAGGCATTTTTTTCAAGGTCTCTTTTTCGTCTTCTTCTTTCTTTCCAACTTGTTTAGATAGACGGGTCTTCCCGCGACGGTGATGAATGGCGGTGGGCTGCGTAGACTACCTCCCACATGGTGGGGGAACACGTCTTTTAAACCATCGTAGCGTGGAGGCCCATGTTTCGAAAATAAAGAGCTTCCTTTTGTTTTACGACGGCTTTTCCTTCTTCTTCTTCCTCATCCTCTCGCCATGCTGTTGGGATATGTTTTTTTTTTTAGAGACCCTGCAGGTCTTTTTATAGTCTAGCCTATAATATAGCCCACCTCCTTTTCGACTTCTTCTTTTTCTTCCTCTTTTCTTTCGACCCCCTACAGTACGACGTCGTTTAAGAAGACTTTTTTTCTTTCTCGGACGACGACCACCGGATTGACGACGGACCATGATGGTGAGTGTTGCGGTGGTGGTGGTGGTGGTGGTGGTGGTGGTGGTGGTGAATGTCGTGGACTAGAGGGGGTGTGCGGGTTTTTATATTTTTTGAAGAGACGGTATAGGGCTTTATACTTGGCATAGGGCTTTATACAGAATCTTCCAGTCTTGGGTTGGTGTTGTGAATCATTCTATTGAGGTCATCCGATTGTTCTATCAGGGCGTTTAAGGACAGGGTGTTTGTTGGATCGCCCGAGTTATCCAAAGGCACCTGCTGATCGAGAAAACCGGTCACTAGCCGACGCACCTGTGAGTCTGTGTCGGCGGACGGTGTTGGCAAGGTCTGTTGTTGTTGTTGTTGTTGTCTTGGAGGAGGAGGAGGTCGCGGGGAAGTCTCCGGCAAGGAAGCGTACGTGTCATTGATCAGGTCTGTGAAGGGCTGTGTCGGCGATCGAGTCGGCTGTGGTGTGCTGGTGGTGGTGGTGTCAGGTAGTCTCGCATTCGCATTCGCGAGGACCCGTTCAAAATCCCTTTGGAGTTGGGCCGTATGCGGATCAGTATCTTGTGTGATTGGGGACAAGGTGTATTCATAATTGGAGATGGTGATGGGAGAAGGGGTGGCGGCGGCGGCGGTGGTGGTAATAGAGGGCGAGGCGGGGCTGGAGCGGATGTTGGTTTGTAGAATGTCCTGAACTTCACCCACCAGTTGGTTGGCGACAGACACCTGTCCGCTGAGCATAGCCTCTTGCGAGGACATCAGCCGCTCCACCGCATCGTTCAGCAGAGTCGGCACAATCTCTCCAGCATGCCATCCTGAAGGAAGGCTCATTTGTTTTTTCCCTTAGGCAGCCAAATAACCTGGTAGTCGAGGTCGGAAGGTAATATGTTCCCGCGAAGCCGGTAGGCATCGTCTGTATGTTGCGTGAAGTCAAACAACATGTACTTATACTCTACACTCTGGGACCCCCTTTCGTAGCGTCGTGAAAAGCTTCTTGCACGCGAGCTTGTTCTCGGGGAAACGCTTGCCGGATCAGATTGGTCAACTGCAACCGGTCACGAGGGTTATTGAACATGATGACATACTGTGTGTTGAGACTCATGGTCCGCGAATGTTTTCCTCGGGGAAACATGTTTTGCGTTAATAAAATAGTGGTAATGTTCCGATGATGGGTCCCACCTGTAAACAATTTTTCTATCATACCGCTGCTTCCGCTTTCTTGCATGAGATCGTCTAGAACGAGTAACGTGCCCTCCCTGCGACCGGTATCACCTCCCGTGTAATCGTAAATGTTTTCAGGAAGCCCCTCGACCATCGTCACACCTTGTTTTTTCAACCCTTCAAAACCAGGCTGCCATTCGCCATAACAGTAGAGGACATGAGGTATGTATTTTTGAAACGCATCTTTACGCTGGCGTATCAGCTCTAGCGTGAGCGTCGTCTTACCGCTCATCGTCGGTCCCACGATCGTGATGTTCGAGGGGACGTGGAAGCGGGGATCAAAGCGGGGTGACTTTAGAGGTTCTCCCATAATGACTGACACAGGATGGAAGTGTTCACAGGCTTTTATTCGTTTTTTTCGACCATTCTAGGACTAAGTTATTTAACAAACACGACGTGCACAAGCACGACTCTGACAAACTTGACTTAACAATTGTCTCCGTCGTTTTATTTTACGGATGCGTTCTTTAATCATGCGACGGCATACATAAGAACATACTTTAAAGTCATTGTCTTTATACCCTCTTCCGGGGTAGGAATCGATAATGTCTTGCATCGGTCTTTTATTCTGCATGCGTCGGTCCAGGTAGAAAAGACAATGGTGTCCACACACGGCCGATGTGTTAGCTTGAAGTCTGCGGTCGTTGTAGAGAATGTCTCCATTGCCGATGGTCTTCATACATTGTACAAAACCACTACCGTAATGTCCGGGTAATTCCCCAAAACTGTCGAAGAACTCCACGGGGTGATGGGAATTCTTAAAAAACATGGCGATCCAATGCACCCCCGGACCTTCAGAAGTGTCTGTGTTGCTAATCAGACCGGCAGGGTAGTGTCGTATTTGTTTTGGCATCGTGTCTATGGAGAAAACACCTAGAAATTGGCGTTGGAACAGGCGAGGCTGTGCTCGGGCGATAGTGTTCAGATCGCTGTCCGACAATCCCTTAAACAGGTCGGCCCCCAATAGCTTGTCGACGGGGGTCGTGGCGGGCATGTTGTGTGTGTGGGGGAAGCTCAGTAGTTGGTGCGGAGCGTCACTTGTTTTCTACCGTCAATGTCCACCACGTTTTTATACTCGGGAAGGAAGATCACTTTTATATTCTCGGCCAGAGGGGTTTTGGATTTTACGAGGCAGTCGATGATCCCGTTATTATTGCCGTACACGTACTTGTTGTACCCGCCACCATCACGGCTGAAGTCGACCTGGATGATGCAGAATCCCCTCTTGATGTCTTCGATCCTGATACCATTACTCGGACCGTACCACAGATTGCCCGTGGCGCGGTACATCATGGCCAGAATTTCGGCCAGAGCAGGGTCTTTGAAGGTGATGCGGGGCAGGGGTTCTTCGCGGTTGTCTCTCATAAACTATACGGATTGGATGGCGTGATGTTTGAAATTGCAATAGTTTTTTTATGTAGTCCCCGCTGTAGGCATCTTGAGCAACAAGCACCATAGTCACTTTTTGTGGAGAACCCCCTAGAAACACATTGTTGAGCCTCAATTCATTCAACCCCACCATGCCGACACGGACCACAGGTTTGATGGTTGTCAGGGGGAAATGAATGGTCTCATGGTTCTGTCTGGCTTCGATTCTTGTGTGTAGTATTTCGCTCAGTTCGACTTCGCGGATCCAAATTTCAGCATTGGACCGTACGATTTTCGCATCCTTTTCGGTCCCCGTAGTCTCGCCATTCATCAGACAAAGGGCGTCACTATTAAAGCGTACGTGGATGCTGATGCCCACTCCGGGGGGCAGGAGACGGTTGGACTCCAGAATGTCCAGACTGGGTTGAAATTCCACATGCACGTTGGGTCCGTTGTTAACAAACTTGGCACGTTTGGCCAAAGTGGGGCTGACGGTAGGATCGGTGATAGGATCCGTTTCATTCATGGCGGATGGGGTA
The DNA here is from genome assembly GCA_030867875.1 of Actinernus sp. WN-2022. Taxonomy (NCBI): domain Eukaryota; kingdom Metazoa; phylum Cnidaria; class Anthozoa; order Actiniaria; family Actinernidae; genus Actinernus; species Actinernus sp. WN-2022. The sequence continues at coordinate 59,531,365 of JAOWCC010000019.1, forward strand.
TCGCCATACCACCCCTCCAAGGACAGACCGCTCTTCTTCTGGGCTTTGGTGAAGTTCAATAGGTTTCTCAATTAGGCCTTGTACGCATAGCAGTCTGTTATTTCCTCGACGCTGGTCCCATTCAACTGAAAATCGATGGAGGCGATTTGGGCATGGGCAAAGTTATTGACTAAAGCTACTTTTTTACCCGTCATAGCTTGCCCCGCAGAGTCCACCACTTTAAGGTCCATATGCATTTCCAGTAGAGTCAGATCGAGGAAATCGTTGGAGGGGTCGATGACGAAGGACAGAGGAGTCCAGGAGTCATTGTGAGGGGTGTAGGGTCTGAGCCGAGAATTCTTGTACGTCGTCTCCACAGGTTCTTCATTGAACAGCTCGGTGACTTGTGGAAGACTGACGTATTCGGTCGTTTGCTTTTCCACCACGGGAGGTGTGGTAGACACTTCGACATCGCTGTCGCCATCGTCATCGGCGCGTTTACGTTTAGGCATAGTGGTCTCGAGTGTTTTTTTTCTGACGCACCGTGGGTTGGGGTGGGTATGATGGCACTCCTCTAGAGGGTGGGGTGTATTTATAGGATCTCTACTCTAATCTGAGTCGCTATCGAAAATGTCCTGTTGCTTGTGTATCTTCTTCTTCTTCTTTTTTACCACAAGGGTTCTTTTCTTCTTTTTTTCCTTACCCAAAGGTAAAGTACGCACCGTCCCATTTTTTTCTTTTTTTTAAGGATCTTCTTCTTTTTGGTTAAATTTTGTTTCTTCTTCTTAAAAGACGGTCGGGTATAGGCGTCCACGCTGTGGAGGGCTTTTCTCTTCAATTCTTCGGCCGCCGTCATGGTGCCATCGCGTACCCTCCAACATAGATTTTCCTACCCCGGCGGCTTTTTCCAGTAATGTTCCCGCCACCATAGGAATAACGTTTTTGGCATTCTGGGCCATACGACGGATCCGACGCCGGAGCCGAACCGTCTTCCGGGAACCCCGCCTCTATAGATGGGAAAATTAGGTAGTGGTTTCATGGTTTTTTTTCTCCCCTTCACTTCAGACCGCGTTTTCTTCGTTTTCTCAAGTGCAGCTTGATGTTGACCACGCCGTCCTTCTTGAACTGAATGTACCTGCCCTTACCGTCTATTATATAGATGCTGAAGCCATTGAAGCTGTTCAGAGCCAATGGCACATAGCGAGGATGGATGAATTCGACGGCTCTTTGCTGTTCGTACGACTGTACGGCAGGAATGACATCCAGGATTGGAGCCAATACATTGCCTATAGGCGAACTCTGGACTTGAGGGCAATAGATGAAGAGATCGTCGTACACAGACGTAAATTTGTCGTAGAAATGAAGCGTATAGGGCTGTGAGCCGGTGATGGCCTGTCGGGTGCTTTTGCCATAGCCTACAGGACCGACCTGCATGGATCTGATTTTAGGAATGGGAGAATTGTTGTATTGCTCCGATTCAAAAGGTTTGTTGGGCAAGACCAAAGCCGTCATCTTGGGACGTTTTCCCACCGCAGGCAAGTCCACTTTAAACCATTGGTTGCCGCTCCAGGACCAATGGGGTTTCATCAGACCCAACCCGTGGCGCAATTCGTCAGACAGATACAGACAATACCGTCCCGCCTGATGGATGAGACACTGGTGTTGGGTGTTGTGACCGACCCGAACGTACCCCATGAGATTATTCGACGAGAGTTGGCTTCCGACGAAATGATAGTCTCTATGTTGCGGGGCGGAGGGATAGTCGGCTACCCCTAAAGCGGCCCTCATCTGTTTGGACTGTGCTTTGTTGGACGAACCCGCGGCGGGCGCCTGCATACGTGTACACCAGGGTGCTGTGGTCCACATCTCCTCCTACCAACCAAAACTTCATTCGCGCGTACCAGTTCTTAGGTGGGTCCATCATCGAATTTTGCTCTGGATCCGCCCGAAAGATGTATTTGGTGCCCGAGACATCCGCATTCGGAAACTGGGCTCTAAACGAGGTCTATTCCGCCTGCACGGCGGCGGCTTTGCGGGTATACATTAAAGGCGATTTGTCTTCCACCCCTTCTGAAAACCCGAGCAGTTTTAATAGGCTGTAGCTGTCGATCTTAATTCCCTCCACAGAGTCCGAAGCGATGCTGTAGGTGCACTTGTACTGATTGCCGGACGTGGGATAGGCATTCTGCATACGAAAGTGGATCGCCACTTGGGAGTTAATCCAGTCCCCAATTTCCTCCATCATGTAACTGCCCGGAGTCATGTGGGCGACCACCCAATGTCTGTCGACATCAAAGCGTTTGTACGTTAGACGGTTGTTGTTCGTGGTGACATTGTAGCGGATGACGGTGTCGATTTGTGTTTGAATGTCTATCAACAGTTCTTCAGGATCGTGGTAGACTTCTTTGGTCAAGGTCAGACGGTGGTCGGTCACGTTTCTGTAGAGCTCCCATTCCGGGGTGTCCCATCCTGACGTGGGACTGCTCATGGCATTCCAGGCATAGCCGAGACCCATAGCCACGTCGGACGCCGCCGCGGTCTTCAACCAGACGGTCTCGCTTTCCAACAACTTACAGCCATAACTTTCCCCTCCTTTCTCCGCATGCAGGACGTATTCTTCACGCATCTTCTGAATCTCTTCCTCTATAAGGCTCGCGTGGTCCAGGATGTACTCTAAATTGCCATGGCTGGCGGTCGTACTCAATAGATTGTGGTGACGTCCCAGCACCCGTTGTAGGATTTCGGCGACACAGGCTTTCATCATGCGACGTTCAGCCTGGCGGTAATCTTCCGTCTTGGATAGCTCCACAAGATGGTATACCACTGTCGCTCTAGAAATCCCACTTGGACTTGCACTACACTCACGGCCTGACTTTGTTGTTCATCACATCGTAAACAAAAATCGAGCATATCCTGTAGCTCGGACATTCTACCCTCCTGAATCAGTCTTTCTATCGTGGCCGACGTGCTCATGTCGGACATCTGCAACTTCAAGGTCTGAATAAAATCTCTACATTTCATAAGCGCCGCCCATAAATTTTGAACTTCCTCGGCTAAACTCTCTATCTTTAACTGTTCCGCATGCGCTCCACTCACAGGGTCTTCTACTTATTTTTCTACCGACGACATCTTGTAACGAAAAATAGAATAAGTGATCTAGAAAAAGAGAGAGCGTGTCTTTTTTATACAAAAGTCTTCTTCGGGTTTTCATCTGACGTACTTCCGGAAGGAGAAGGACAGACGGTATGATAGACACGACAAAACTCACACCATTTCCTGGGCATTTGATCCACAATGTGATGGACCCCACATAGGTCACACCACATACGTCCGTCCTTTATAAAAAATCATCAAAAGGGACTGTCTTCGCCTCATCCATGCTAAAAGATATTGTGATTTGTAAAAAGAAAGAAAGTATTTTATACAGAAGTTTCCCATTGTTTTGCAGCTGACGTACTTCCGGGATCAAGTCGATGGTAGCGCTGACAATGCTCACACCATCGCACATGATAGCGAATGTAGAGTGTTTTATCAGACACGATCTCGGTCCTAGGGCGATTCTTCTTATCGGGGTCCACTACAGCCTGGGTAAACTTCTTCTTCTCCACCCCCAAAGGCTTTGAATGAGTATAATCCCCCACATCTTTTAAAGCGCTCCCGAGCATCTTGTTCAAGTCCGTCATCGCGATGGTCTGACCTCTACAGAAATGTCTATCTTGTTATTTATTGTCCCAGGATAAGATTCTGACGTAGTTCCGGTTTTTCGCCCGTTTCGTTGTTTCACTTTCGGTTTTGCGAAAACGTTTCGTATATGGGCATAGCTCATGCATAGTCAAGCACCCGTGCTCCATACTTGCCCTACTATACTACTTATGGCCTTGAAGCAATTCACAGGCACATGAACCATAGAATGCGCTGTACCTCGCATCAAAGCCGGTAGCAATAAGAAACTTCACTCTATTGAAACTCGGAACATACATGTATGTATAACTGATTCAGTTCTTAAATCAATGGACAAGAAGTTTTAAACTGCCCTTATTCTCTTGGATCTGTCCAAGGCTATTAATTTAGTTTAGTTTAGTTTGAATTCGCCACATTACAGCTCGAGGCTGTTGGTGTATCTGCTGAAGCAGCAGTCATTCGAGTCAGTCTTCTCTCTCTCAGAGAGAAGTCAATTCGTCCGCAATAGGTCAGTGGTATCTATAACACTACCCACAGTTCATGGCGTACTTCAGAATCCATCTTAGGGCCTATTCTATTTAATATTTACCTACTATACCACGAGTCAGTGCTTTGGAATCGTATGCTGATGATTCCAAACTTTATTTATTATTTTCTGTCGATGACGCCGAAATTGTTGCCAGGCGTTATCTTTACAGAAGATCTGCAAAGAGTTGCTGCATGGTGCTGTACTAATAACCTGCTGATAAATGCAGCTAAACCCAAGTCACCTTCTATTAGGTACACGTCCAACGCTACAAGTTCCACAGGAACTGGATTTTCTTGGCGAACGTATATCACCTGTGCTGTCAGCTAACTGAGAACCTAGGAATTACCATTGATGCCAATATGATCGACTTACGATGATCATATCATCAAGCTAACTATAGTCTCCTCTAGCCTGCGTTATATCCGAACTAAACCCTGGTTAAGTCCTTCTGCGTAACAGCGACCAAAAGCTTGTTCCGACCCCGTGCGTAGTTGCAGGATTATTTATAATCGATTCTGATTGGCTTTTACATATGGCGCTGCAATCGGCAATCAAACGTGGCCCACAGAGGCGAGAGGCGAAGCTGCATTACAACTTGCAATATCTGAGCTTTAATAATGCCTCAATCAGTTCGAGGGAACATTCATCAGGTTCTGAAGCTGCATTACAACTTGCACTATCTGAGCTTTAATAATGCCTCAATCAGTTCGAGGGAACATTCATCAGGTTCTGAAGCTGCATTACAACTTGCACTATCTGAGCTTTAATAATGCCTCAATCAGTTCGAGGGAACATTCATCAGGTTCTGAAGCTGCATTACAACTTGCACTATCTGAGCTTTAATAATGCCTCAACCAGTTCGAGGGAACATTCATCAGGTTCTGAAGCCTTTAATGCACTTATATCGCTGTTGGCTTTGTTGTGAAACGAAACTGTTTCACGATCAGTCAATTCAATCATGGAGTTGTACGTATGTATTCAATTCGCGTGCAATAAATAATTTGGAAATGCCAAATGAAAACGGTACTGCTTTTATTTTAAATTTTGTTGAGTTAGATGAATTGGATATTATATTGAAGTTTTAGCGTGTAACCTGAGTAGCTGCAGGTTTGAAATTACAGCTGCAGTGCATGTTGAACGAGATCGATTGTACCATATTTTAAAGAGGAACTCGTCCTTCGAAAAACTGTATAAATACATTGAATAGGAAATTGAAAATATCAGAAAACGGCGAACGTCGACAAGATCACAGCGTCAAATCGAATATATCAAAAGCTCTAGGAAAGATGCCAGTCTTCCAAGAAGCAGCCAGTGGAATATAGTATGGAATGTAGCACTCACTTCTCATTGAGAACTTCTAGTTTAGCTAGTGATCCTAAGGATACAACACAATTCAATATTAAGGCAATCAAGTGCCAGCTTCTTGATGAATTCAATGCAGTAACACTGGTAACAGTTTGCTACTTTTGACAATGTTATTCAATTGTTATTATTATTATTATTGTTATTATTATCAGTTATTATTATTATTATTTTGCTTTTCTAATTAGATGCTGAAAACAGGCTGATGGGAGTATTTAATAAAGTAAAGTACCTCTTCATTGTCTCAACGGATTATTAGATTTTTGGTTTTCTTTTCCTTATTTAGGTTTTTAGCCGGCGTACTTTGTCCGCCATTTTGAAATGACCGTCCCCGTACTCTTCCTCTCAGTAGAAAATTGTCAAAATACATGTACGTCATTTTCTATTGTTCTCGGCTACGATTGTCATGAAGTGTTGTAAATCCTTCAACATTTTGGGACCGTGTTGTACGCAACAGTCGTAGAGTTGATTTACACGAAGCAGGGAACAGTCACGTGCTGATATATCACTACAGAAACGAACGGATTTTCTGGATGGCAAACAATCTTAGGCCAAGGCCTAGAAGGGACATTGAGTCCTATTGTTTGTACTCCTGTGATCAGGCTCTGATCCGAATGTCTCAAATCAAATCTTCAAAAACACAGTTTTAGAAAGATAGACAAACGATTGGAGGTGGAAAATAGCATTTACAAACAGGTTTTGCTAATAACACAAGTGACTAAATGAAGTCAGATATTTTCGCCAACCCGTATAAACTCGGCCTTGAGGATGTGCGCCTGTATGACTTTCCCTTTTCCTGCACAGAAAAGTTATATCCTCCTTTCTCTCCCCTTCCAAAAAAGATCTTTCTTACAGTTGAGAAAAAAAACGTACGTAACATTGAGATATTTTAAAATAAGATACATACGTCATACTAGAAATTGCAATACTTACTCGGTCCTATCGAAGCAGATTTTCGTGTATGACTGGATGGTAATGACGTGAGATTGAGATCCCCTTCTGTAAAATCAAAGCAATGAACTTACTGCTGGGTGCTTGTGGGGTTAATATATCCCATGTTACCAGTTTCGTTATATTATTTCTACATGATTTGACTAGCTATTGAGTCATATTTCTTCCTGCAACGTCAATGAGATTATTTGAAAAACAAAGCCAACTGTTTTTTTGCTCTCTCAAATACAATAATCTTATTCTAAAATATAAATGTTAAAACATGACAAGTGTATGTATGCTGCCTGTAATACCCGACAGAGCTTATTAAAGAGGCAACAACATTATGCAAATGTTATTCAAAATCATCTTGACTCATCTCCGGTGGAGGAAGTGGATTTCTGAACCCCCAGTAAGTGGAACGAATCTTGAAAATTAGCTTCCTTGCTGGCCTTGTCTGTTTAGGTCCCAATTCAAATCGCCGATTAACACGACCTGCATGCAAATAGTCCAATTCTTGAAAGGTGACCAAGCCTTAGCCTCGCATGGAGAATGAAGTTGAGCCTACACTGATACAAACCCTTTTTCTATGAATATGGATAGATTGTGATTATCATGCTAACTACATACAAGCCATGGAGGTTGGAGTTGACCCTGCACTGATACAAACCCTCTTCTATGAATATGGATAGATTGTGATTATCATGCTAACTAGATACAAGCCATAGAGGATGGAGTTGACCCTGCACTGATACAAACCCTCTTTCTATGAATATGAATAGATTGTGATTATCATGCTATTAACTATATTATACAAGCCATGGAGGATGAAGTTGACCGTGCACTGATACAAACCCTCTTTCTATGAATATGGATAGATTGTGATTATCATGCTATTAACTAGATACAAGCCATGGAGGATGAAGTTAACCATGCACTGATACCAACCCTCTTTCTATGAATATGGATAGATTGTGATTATCATGCTATTAACTAGATACAAGCCATGGAGGATGAAGTTGACCATGCACTGATACCAACCCTCTTTCTATGAATATGGATAGATTGTGATTAGTCATGCTATTAACTAGATACAAGCCATGGAGGATGAAGTTGACCATGCACTGATCATGATACCAACCCTCTTTCTATGAATATGGATAGATTGTGATTATCATGCTATTAACTAGATACAAGCCTTGGAGGATGCACAGATACCAACCCTCCTTCTATGAATATGGATAGATTGTGATTATAAGCTGTCTCAACTCCAGGCTCAATGCCACAACAGGCTTGGTTACCAAGTCAAGAACTACGAGTTGGAGTATTCGTCATAACGATAACCAAACCCATCGTCCCTTATTCCGTGCTAAAAATAGAATTTGAACGAAAGCAATTTGAGAAATGAGAGTCGATTATGTTATCTGCCCGTATTGCAGCTGCATTTTAAATTAGTATAAATTGCATATTATACACCAACAGCTTGGGATAGGCTTAGCTACAAATATCTCGAAAAATGGCCGAAATATGTTCCCGGAAATTCTCCAAAAAAGTTCTAAATATCTCAAAAAAATGTCTAACTATCTCAACGTTGGCAAAGTTTTGGAGACAAGCCGACTAACGGTCATAACAAAGAGCTAGTAAATTATCAGCTCTATGTCAGTTAAGGGGAACCATTAGAAATTAGGAGAGATGGGTTTGATTTTTCTTAGATGGGGGGAGGGGAGGGGTTGGATTGGGTTGGGTGCTCCCGGGAGGAGAAGTTGGTGATATTTTCAAGTTTTCGTAGGGAATCAGTTTTTCATATTCTTTGTTTATAAAATAAATAATATACGTTGCATTTTCTTTCAAACACCTACCTGTCGTTGCAGGTAGGGGGCGTTTCGTCTTCGGGCAGTGTATCGAATTCATTGTCTCGTTTGCTTTCCGATAAGAATTCGTCAAAGTAACCTTCAAGGTTCTCCAGATCGATTAACTCCGTCATACGACGCATTGCATTGTGGATCGGACCAGAGCGGAAGTCAGCCATCTTGGAGAGAAATTCGATATATTTTAGCCTTGATTTAAACGAAGCCTTCTATTTACATTTCGCTTACCCACTCTTTCCCATTACCCTGTCTTCGAGCAACCAGGCCCAGGTGTTGAGCAACCAGGCCCAGGTGTTGAGCAACCAGGCCCAGGTGTTGAGCAACCAGGCCCAGGTGTTGAGCAACCAGGCCCAGGTGTCGAGCAACCAGGCCCAGGTGTTGAGCAACCAGGCCCAGGTGTTGAAACTCTTTGTTTTTGTTTTCAAAATGACGTCATTCACACAGGCATCAAAGCGAGGCTTGTCACAGGAAGTGAAACATCTACAGTAGATGGCGGAATATAACTTAAATTTCTTTATGACACAAAAGGATACAACAGTGCGGTACGACAGAAAGACCGGCTCCAATGTTGCGATCTCTGCGACAACTGGCTTCGCTCTGATATCATACTTCTTCCCGCGCGGGCATACAATACCAAGTTACCAGAACAAGTTTTGTAATACAGTGTTAACTTTACATGTCTTATAAAAGGGGTCTGGGTCCATTTGTCTTAATGATTATATGAAGTGGTTAAAAGAGTTAATTAGGCTGTAGTTTATCGAGCCAATAAGGTTTACTTGCTCCGTATTTTTCAAATCACTGTCAACAAGTGTTGAATCCCTATGCACGTGTTTTCTGAGTCACCTTATTTTCACTGTTCTGGTGTGAAAAAAAAGTGCTACCTCGGGGTTAAAGGCCCACTGTCACCATAGCGCATGCGCGAGACTGAGTTCATCGTTTGAAAACGTACACCCTACGTTTTCAAAGATGGAGAGAAAAGTGAAACCCGTTGTTTTATCTGTGAAAATCTTTGCAATCTTTAGATTCTCGCTAAAGATTACTAGCTCAGGTCGTAAACAAATTATAATTTCGTGTACCTGTAGTGTTATTTTTACAAGATGAAGCATTTTTCCGAGTATTTTTCTGTAAACTGAAAACGATGGCCAAGGCTTTCATGTTCGATTCAACTGACGATCCGCTTCTAGAAGGCGGTAAACCCAGAGATGTTCATTTGCAGATTCCAACTATTAGTTATTCTCTGCAATTTTTATACCACTAGTTTATCATCCTAAGTTGTTTATCGGAGGTTTTTGGCGGTAACTTTCGTATCAGGACTTGTAGCGAGCTAGATATTTAATTTATCGTAAACTTCGGCATCAACTTATCAAGGCAGCTCAAGTTACGCCACCAAGTGTGACCGGTCGATAGAAGAGAAAATATGCTTGAAAAAAGGCCTTCAGGAGTCCAGGAGAACTCTGGAAGAAGTGGAAGCACTACCAGTAAAGAGTTCGGTTCAACTGGGGAATTTATCAATCACAGTTCGAGGTCAAATTTTGCACTGGTTATAATGCTAAATGCAAGACAGACTGCGATCGGATATATTATTCGCCGGAAATCATTGAATATTTATGCTCAAGACAGATCCGAAGTTCTAAGTAAATTTTGTGCAACAACCGCGAACGAGCGAGTACATGTCCGGGCTGAAGTTTAGAGCAGCCGTTGCTTCAGTACAAGAACGCCTGATAGGCCACTCAATAAAGCAATAACTGGTCATAAGATTATCCTGAAATGAGGTAGTATATTTCGGTCCTTTTATAGTTCCAGAAAACACGTATTAGTCGGAAGTCATCTTCTGAAATCGGACGAAGAAGTCGGCATGAACACTGCACGCACAAACAAACACGCTCACTGAAAGGCGAAAGTTTATTTTACCGCATGACCAGGTATTGACAAATAAATAACCGAAAATTTACTAAGAGCTGGTGTGATTGGGGCAATAAACGGGGACAAAAGCATTTAGAGTAGTTTAATCTTGAACGAGTAAGATGAGTTTTGCCTTTCTTTCACCGGAAAAGTACGCCGGTTATTCGAGACTCTGTTCTGTTTAAATCAGTTTTGCATCTCATTAACTATGAACATTTGACGCATGCGCCTCTCGTGACAGTGCCCCTTTAGCTCGCTAACCGAGGGTAAACTGTACCGATTACAATTACAGCTTTAGCACTATCCTAGGGATAAAGTTACCCTTGCTTCGAACAACCGGGCCCTGGTTTAAGTCTTCATTGAGTTTAATAACTTTTGGGTATGCCAGCAAAATATCTGAAAGTAATATTTAGTAGTATTTAAAAATAACTTTTAGATGAGAGCTAACCGAAGGCCAAGTAAAAAAAACATGTTTATCGTCCGGATTTAAACAAAAGGAGGATGCGGACGTTTATGTTTTAAATATATTTTATTTTGTTGTTTTTACTTTTTTCTGATATTGAAGAAGACTTTGGTACGAGCTTGATGTTTGGGCATATAGTTATTCAGCGGCTTCAACATCAAATACCGCTAAGATTTTAGAATCGACACTTTGAAAATTTCACCACATCAATAAAGATCAAACATTGATATCATTGTCTTGTACTACTTTCGTAGCCTACGTCACATCCGGACTTTTCTCTGGCATAATAACCAGGTTTTGTTCGGATGAAACGCAGGCTATACTTTCGAGGATCTCGGCTAAGTGATATTCATTTGCTTATTTATTTTATAAGGAAACAACTTAATCCGAATAAATTAATCATTTACGCCTCGAAGACATAATGCTGTGAGTTAATTAATTATCACGTCTTAAGTCAGGTTTTCTCTAGAACATAAAGCACAAACAACATATGCACACTCTGTCGTATTTAATATCATTAGCTGTACTTGTTCTACTAGTAGGCATGAGATTGGAACAAGCAACATACGCACACACTGTGTCGTATTTAATATCATTAGCGGTATTTGTTCTACTAGTAGGCATGAGATAAGAACAAGCAACATACGCACACACTGTGTCGTATTTAATATCATTAGTGGTACGTACTTGTTCTACTAGTACACATGAGATAAGAACAAGCAACATACGCACACACTGTGTCGTATTTAATATCATTAGTGGTACGTACTTGTTCTACTAGTAGACATGAGATAAGAACAAGCAACATACGCACACACTGTGTCGTATTTAATATCATTAGCGGTACGTACTTGTTCTACTAGTAGGCATGAGATAAGAACAAGCAACATACGCACACACTGTGTCGTATTTAATATCATTAGCGGTACTTATTCTACTCGTAGGTACGAGATAAGAACAAGTGTCGCTAATGATCAATACATTACTGCGTCTGCGTATGTTGCTTATGCTTAGGTCGCTCGTGTAAACCTATTAAAGTGCACAAATTTAGAAAATTTGACAATGTTTCTATCTTAGCGTAAGTCAGTAACCTTGCAGTCCTTTCATCAGCAATACATATCTGCCGGCTAATTTATATCGGGATATGGTTAACATTAAATTCATCAATATGAACAACATTTTGAATGTGAATTTCTCTTCCAAAACGAAGGATGATAGGTCACGACACTTCAATGTCAAAATACGACGACGTGAGCTATGTCCGTTTTTCGTCCGAAGATCTTCAGAACACTGAAAGTCAATGGTATTCACGCATTCTTAGACCCTTAAACTTGCACTTGATAAATACCAGAGTGAAATTATAAAGAAAACGTTGAATCCTTCGTTCTGCGTTTAGTACAAACTAGTAAGCCTACTTTATATGCAGGTTTGGAACACTGTCTCGACGTATAGGAATTATATTTTCACATCAATATCACCAGTACTCCCCGAAAGAGAATAAGAGCCATATAATTATTCACCAAAGTGAAACGTTGTCTTCATGTGTTTTGTAAATAGCAAGGTCTTTATTAAGGCCGAGAAATGACAAAGATATTCATTTATCAAAAAACTTAGTTAACATGAATAGCTTTGAAGACAATCACACATTAATTTGATTTGCAGATGTCTCAGCAAGTCTTTTCGGAATACTAATCGGTATAAGCCGATATAACATCTTTAGAATAAGTGTTTGATCACTTACCGGAGGGTTATGATGAGACAATACTTTCTAAACTTCAGCTGCTTGTGCCATTCTTCACATCAGTTGTGGTGACACACTGGTCAGCGTTGACTCACTTTGCAAGCGCCATTTGTTTAAGCAGACGTGAGAGAAATGTTAGCTAGCATGTATTCATTCAACAGTAAATGGCTACGGTAAGTGGAACGGCTACAAATAGCAAACAGCTCAGAACCTTTTAGAAAAGGTTGAAATACCAAATTAAGCAAATGCAGAAACAATCCAAGAAAAAAATATTCCACACGCTTTCTTTGTTGAGTGAAGTGTGTTGTAATTTCCGTGCCTATTCTAGTCTACTTTTCAAATAAATACAATTTAAGCTTGTGTAAACTTTAGCTCCTTCGTCAATCGTTGTCTTGACAACGGGTCATACATTACAGTATCACTGTTTAAAGGGGCATTGTCGACCGAATTGAACCTTCAAGATTATTTAAAACAAAACTACAAAAAACACATTGAGATAGACATGTGAATGTCCTGTTATTACTCGGGCTGCCTGTGGCAGCACCGAATCTTAAAATGCAAGCCGTTATTTCTTGTTTTTTTTGTTGGGTGTCGCACAATTTCTGCGCATGCGTTAAAGGTCAAGTTCACCACCAATCAGATCGCACTGTGCTGGTCACGTCAACCTCGTCCCCAGGGTCTTCTCGGTCAGATCCAATATTGCGGCTACTCAGAGAGAAGACCCTGGTAAACGCTGAACTGTCACGTATTCTGATTGGCTCTTCGATTATGACACAAGGGTTGTTCTAACAATGCTTTTTATTGGCCAAACGGACTGAGTCCAGAGAGATGAACTTGTATATAGTTTAGATTGCTCAAATTTTATCAATAAAACGATTTTAAATAACCTTAAAATACATTGTGTAGATAGAGCAATAGATGAAGTGCATTACTGGGTAGTTTTCTGGTAAGGTTTATCAGTGGGAAAGCCAGGAGAAGCCGTTAAACCTGAACATGTGCTATCGATCGCTTCGCTTCAACGCTAACGGAAAATTAACGGCTTTTTAGGATTCTCTTCTAGCTTAGATACATCCTGGTAGCTTTGTGATACCCTTCCACTGTTTCTTTATCCAAGTAAACTCCATTTCGAACCATTTAGTAGACCTGTTTTCACTGCATCGTTCGCCGCGTGGAAATACCGTTAATCGCTTCTCGCTCACTCCGGATTGGGATACCTATGGTTTGTAGGCACGTCATGAACTATTCCCATATTTAGCTTGGCCGCCATCTTAGATCGCCAAATCACGTGACAAAATACTCCCAAAATCTGGGAGTATTTGATCACGTGATCCAGCGTTTACCAGGGTCTTCTCTCTGAGTAGCCGCCATCTTGGATCTGACCGAGAAGACCCTGGGAACGAGGTTGCTGGTCACGTAACACTCGCCAGGTTAATTTATTTACATAATTTAATACAGTAAATCAAAATGGTCGACGCGCGAGGGCGAAAGCCTTCCAACAGGCTCAGGATATTTCAACTGGCGCTCTTGTTGACCATAAAAATACATGAACAACCAGGAGCCGTAATACATTCGATCAGCGCTGTCTGGACAGATCCAATGTACATTTAGAAACGTAAGCGAAATACAATTTCCAAACACGTTTGGATATCAGTATTAACGCAGCTCTGACAAGATCATTGCTGATTGGTCGCCCTTCTTTCTTCGTGATTCGCTAGAATATCCACAGGGAGCCCAAGCATAATCGTACTTCGGCTTTGCATGCAAGTGCAAACCGAATGGATGGTATAATGGCTAATGGTGTCATCTTCGACTGCTCAGATACGCTACAAATATTGTTTGAATCAATGTCAGGTAAACTTTGGCCTATTTAACGACAATTCCCCGCGTTGTGGTTGTTTTTGACATTCATATAGTCTTATAAGCTTTTAAAAGTTCTGGAGTACTTGTCGATTTAGACTGCGACCGCGGAGTGTAAAGTCCTTAATGTACCTGTTAAAATTATAAAATGACTGTTGTATTTTGAGTTTGAACCATTTCTATTGCTCACTTAAGACTGTAAAAGTTTAGGCGTTGAGTCCGTTTTGCTTGATCTGCGCTTCTCGCATTTTCCGAACGATGAGCACTGAACAGAACTCAGTCACAAGTCAAGCATTTGTGGAGATCGAAACACTACAGACTGCATGTGCCGATCGAGTTTGATAAATATAAATTCTAACGAACTATTTTGAAAATTTTTGGCATTAGAATGGTGCTTTTGGTGGGCTTCAGTCCTGCTATAAATATTTTAAACGCTATTGGACGCGATCGACCGAGGGAGTGACGATATTCTAATAGATGAAGTTTTTAGAACAAAAACAAATTCTGTTGAATAAACAATTAAGTTGCAAACTGTTGTGTCTGCAGACACTAGTAAATGTTATATTCCTAAAGCAAACATACGAAAGAGCTTCACAAAAATGGGATATATCTTAGATTCAGATCAAAATACCCATCATTTTACATGATATTTATTAGTAAATGGGTCATCTCTGAGCAAAATGTGCAGGAATCGAAGTCTGAAAAAAAATATTCAACTATTAACTTAAGT
Source organism: Actinernus sp. WN-2022 (assembly GCA_030867875.1). Taxonomy (NCBI): domain Eukaryota; kingdom Metazoa; phylum Cnidaria; class Anthozoa; order Actiniaria; family Actinernidae; genus Actinernus; species Actinernus sp. WN-2022. The sequence continues at coordinate 59,546,407 of JAOWCC010000019.1, forward strand.
TGAGTTATGTAAGCTTACATACACTAACCATCTGGTGAAGTTAGTTTATAGTAATAACTGTTGCCCAATTTGTTTGCTGTGTTTACAGTGCTCAGATCGAGTTAAGCGGATTCCCTTGAAAATACCGCGTTTTCATACTATTAGTTCCTTCAACATTCAGTTCAGTATACACCTTATTCCAAAATGGCTGTCCTAACTGATTACGTACCTATCCATAGCTTAGGTATGATTCAGATAAAGGTATTATGTACTGCACTTTGTGTAGATCTCATGGAAAGAACAACGTAATGGATGCTGGAACAAACAATTTATTAAGATTTCAATTTACAGAGTTTTATATGGCCAGAGCTGAGTGTGGACCTTATTGCCTCGATTTCATGATTTTTCTAGGTTAAAAATACTGATATATTTGCAGCTATTCAAAGCAACAGTATCAAACTGTTCCATATTGCTTACTACGGTGTATCCTAATAAACGGTGATATTCATTATGCTAAATATGAAAAGTTTTTGGCTATATGCAAATTAGGGCGGCCATTTTGGAATAAGGTGTATGGTGGATCGGTTTTATGGAATATAGTGTTATTTCTAGTGATCAGTCAATAGTATATGCAGGACATAAGGATCTTTAGTGTCATTTAAATAAATTAGCGGTGTTTGAGCAGTTCAAGTTTAACACTAGTGCATCTGCCTCTTCTACTAGATTTAAGAGTGATGACTTCATTTACTTATGAGTTCATACATTAACTGAGGCTTAGTATGAATTTGTATTTTAGAAAAACATGTTAGCATCTCTATTATTATTAGTAGTAGTACTCTTTAAGCATCGTCATTTTATAGACCCTATGCATAAGTCCTGGTAACTAGCATGTCAATGAGGCCAGTAGGTCCTCTGGAATGTTGAAATTGAAGCGCCCGGGGAGATTGTGAAATGCATTGAACAATTGTTCAGTGAAACAATGCTGTTAATTTGCTATGCGCCTGGCTGGTTGTACTATAAAGAAAAATAAAGTATAAATGAGGACAGATTAGCAACATTGCTAGGCCGGGTAGGTATTTCTACATGCCCCCTCCTGAATTGAAAACAAGGCTAATTACATATAAGATACTTGCAAAAAGTAATATTTCTGGTACCTTTCACATATTTTGGCATGCACTTCCCACCTCAACCTCAGCTTTTTCCTGTTGGGTTTAGGGGACATTATGTCTGTCAATTCCAAGTTTGCCCATCCCCCCCAAGATGTGTGGTTTTAATCTTCTTTTTTTGCCAAGGACATATATTGATCATGCCTATAGTGTTCCCTATAGTGGAGACTGAGCTGAGTTGCCAAATGCCCCACGTGCCCCTTGGCAAATTCATTTGACATTTTAAAGCAATTGATTTCACCACTTTTATTCCTATAAGTAATGCATCAGTTATTGATAAATGTCTACCAAAGCTTTGAGCTGCTTAGCTGCCTATCATTATGTGCTCCTAAAATAATATACATATCTATAGGTATTTCTCACTAGAGAACAATATTATAGAACTAGAATGAGTCATTGCATTATTATAAATATATAATGTACAACAACACACTTTATTTATACTCTAGCTTAACTCTTTGTTGTCCGATCATGTGTGAGCTCAATTGGTGAAATCCTGAGTGCTAACGCAACGCTCCCCCCTCAGTTCAAGTTTGGCTAGCCCGGGGTAGTTAAATACTGCTGACTTTTTAAGCCGACTGCGCAAACTTTCTCCACAATGCCATTCGGGTGAATTCTACGAACTGGTCGATGGTAGGTATTGCAACTTCTGTAGGGTTTCCAATGAAATGGGCTCTAATTTTGGAGAAAAATGCCACTGTCAGAGAGCTTGAGGACATATCATTAAGTGTGAGGACGGCTGAAAATTACTTGGTTTGCTTTTAGTAGGCCTTGTGAGGGGATTTCACAGGGTTTTTCCGTTGTGTTTGTGCTTTCAGATACAGGAAAAAATGGTGGGAGCAGGAAAATGTGGTCGAGTGAAATGCAGTGTAAACATCGGCGTGGTTCACCGTCGCTTGGTGTGTTTTGTGAAAACAAACCTGCTGGTTGGAAAGATTAAACAAGGTACTGTAACGACTGAGTGGTTATTTTGTGTTTGCTCTTGATTTCAAGTGCGAACGGGAATGTTTTTTTGAGCCGATTTTCAGCTCCTCGAAATTCGTGAAAATCGAAGAAACGAAACAATCGCCAAAACAAATGAGCTTTTCTCCATAGTGAAAGAGTCGAGCGATCCCTGTTATAGCTCTGACTTTGAAGCCATACATCCCTTCGCATAATATCGCAACATCGTCTTTCCAGCATGTCTAGACGTGATGCAATATTTTTTCTAGTAACGGACTGATGCGTCTCCTATTTACAGGCTCGGACGGTAAGGAGTTAAACAACAACAAAAACATAAGTAGGTGAAAGAGAAACAAATAAAGGAAATCAGAGTAATTAGCACTACTTAAGGGCTAATCAAGAAAAGTAGCGTAACAATTCACTATATTCCTCTAGTGAACAATTCCTATATTTTGGAATATTGATTAGCCTGGAAATGAGTTATATCAAAGTACAGCCAGTTTTCATTCCAGCACTATGTTGAACATTGAGCATAACTCAAAGAACACTTGGGGAGGGGTTGGGTTATTTGTTACAAATGCCCTGGACCTGGGGTTCCACAAAAATAATTCCCGACTCCAGGGACTGATAAGGATGACAAATGCCCCACTCTTTCCCAGGGGGAGGGGGAATGGGCAGGCTTGGAACTGATACTGAAACAAAGTTGATTACATTCACAATACAACAATAAATTACAGAAAAAAACTGTGTAGACCTGGTGTACAGGCCTCTAGGTTATAGCTCTTCATGTGCATTCATACGATATTATTCTTTCAAGTTTAAATTTTGAACCCATGATCAGAAAACAATATTTACAACGATAACAAGTTTATTTGTACCATATACATTACACATGTACACCTAAATTTATAAACAAATTATATGTTAATATACCTGGAATTTCATGAAATTGCTAGCGCTAAATGAGTTTTAGCCTTTTAAAGTTACTGCACAATTAATGTAACAATATGTATTTGAAACTATGTAGTATTACATTAACACAATAGTGTAGTTCAGAAAGGTTTATATACAATGGAAGTACAAAAATGGAGTAAGTGACTTGATAAAAGGTGAAAATCTCCCAACTTAACAGCTCAAGTGTAAGTCTCCCAAAGGATAATCAATGACTTAATTGATCAAAAATTACTTAATATGCTGTTCTTGCATGGAGCCCAACAATTATATAGCAAATAAGTAGTCCAAATAGGTATATTTGTTCAGACAAATAATGAATGTCATATTTATACACATTTATAAACTTATACAAACTATAATTTATATTAATTATATATTTATACAATTTTCTATTCATTAGCTTTAACAGAATGTTTTCTGACATCAAAAGTAAGCCACAGAACACATTTCATCTGTTCTTTGTGGCATTGTTCTTTGTGGCATTGACGGATTCTTGTGTACTTGTTGTTATAGCATTCGCCTGAAGGCACAAGTTGATGTTATGGAAAAGGCATAAAGGGGATTTGTGGGGATTCGTACTGCTAATGATGGAACCGATCCCCAAGAACAAATCGGCGTGATTTTCCTGTGTATGGATGCCTCCTATCTCCAGCAGCAGGGGCAGCAGCTTGAGCGACATCAGACATGGCTTTATGCTCAGCTGGAACAATTTCGGGGAAATTGAGACCCTGTTAAGTATATTGAAAAAAATATTGTACAGTATATATATTATCTTGTATGTTTTACAAAGGAGAATGCAATCAACATACATAAATTAGTTGGCTAGCCATCTTTAGTATGTGAAACTAGAATAGTAATTAAGTCCATAGTTTTTTTAATCATTAAACGTATATTGGATTCATTTTGCTGTCTTTGTGTATATAGCCCGGGGGGGGGGGGGGGGGGGGGGGGAGGGGGGGGAGGGGGGGGGGGGTAGGGGTGGCCGTCGGAAAACCTCGAAAAATACCCTAAAAATGCCAAACCATGAAAAAGTTTCCACCCTAAAATGTACCTCGTGGTCTAACAATCACCCTGAAAAATGGATTTCGATTGGACAACCCCTAAAAAATACTAAATCGCCGATTTCAAACCCTAAAAGATACGACAATCAATCACCCCTACCCGCCGAATATAATGGGGGGGGGGGGGGGGGGGGGGAGTATATAGCCTTTAAGTCTGAAGATGAGAAATGGTGAGGGGAGCTAAATCTTCCTTAAACTATTGAAGTGAGTAGTCAATGTTTGCTATGGACTGGATAACTTAGAGATTGATTTCCAGTATGTTTCATATTGGATTGGAGCAATTAATAATTATGATGGTGGAAGCAGTACATTGTATACTTGAAAGGTTGTTTTTCATGTGTCCATCACATAACCTAACCACAATAATTTGTACCCTATTTTCTACCACAATTTGGTGTTGAAACTGCAGACAAAGAAACTATAATGAGCCACACCAAGCGAACTAAAGGGATTTTATGCCACATTAAATAGTTTTAGCATGAGTTAATTATAGAAAACATATATAGTAGTTTTTAGTGCTATATTCATCTAACTAATGTTAGTATAGGAACAAGTATCATGATATGGAAATATTGTATATATGCGCATGCAATTCTGCAAATTTAACAAGGCTTTAATGTACATTGATAGGCAACTATAGCTAGTTCCTGTAAAAACTAGTGTTGGTCTGCATCGGTGGGGAAGATAAAGACTGGTATGTATACTACCGGTCATCAACTAAAGTCAGAGCAAAATGTACATTGTATGAGAAATTTGAATTTCAATAAAAATTATTGGGGTTTTCTCAGAATCGAAAAATGGCAATTTACTTGGTCTCTTTTCGCTTGGCAAGGCTCATTTAGTGATTTGGTATGTGGCCATGGACACTACAAGTTAATGGCATTTGAAGATACTTTGACCTCATATTTTAACAGTGAGGCAGCCGGTCAAGTCAGTTTCCCTTTGTCAAGTATAGCTCAAACACGGCACAGTCATTACGTAAAAAAACCTGACCGTTTTTGGATCTTTATTTTTCATTGTCATCTAATTCACGACAATTGATATTATCAGTTATTATTATTATTATTTTGCTTTTCTAATTAGATGCTGAAAACAGGCTGATGGGAGTATTTAATAAAGTAAAGTACCTCTTCATTGTCTCAACGGATTATTAGATTTTTGGTTTTCTTTTCCTTATTTAGGTTTTTAGCCGGCGTACTTTGTCCGCCATTTTGAAATGACCGTCCCCGTACTCTTCCTCTCAGTAGAAAATTGTCAAAATACATGTACGTCATTTTCTATTGTTCTCGGCTACGATTGTCATGAAGTGTTGTAAATCCTTCAACATTTTGGGACCGTGTTGTACGCAACAGTCGTAGAGTTGATTTACACGAAGCAGGGAACAGTCACGTGCTGATATATCACTACAGAAACGAACGGATTTTCTGGATGGCAAACAATCTTAGGCCAAGGCCTAGAAGGGACATTGAGTCCTATTGTTTGTACTCCTGTGATCAGGCTCTGATCCGAATGTCTCAAATCAAATCTTCAAAAACACAGTTTTAGAAAGATAGACAAACGATTGGAGGTGGAAAATAGCATTTACAAACAGGTTTTGCTAATAACACAAGTGACTTAAATGAAGTCAGATATTTTCGCCAACCCGTATAAACTCGGCCTTGAGGATGTGCGCCTGTATGACTTTCCCTTTTCCTGCACAGAAAAGTTATATCCTCCTTTCTCTCCCCTTCCAAAAAAGATCTTTCTTACAGTTGAGAAAAAAAACGTACGTAACATTGAGATATTTTAAAATAAGATACATACGTCATACTAGAAATTGCAATACTTACTCGGTCCTATCGAAGCAGATTTTCGTGTATGACTGGATGGTAATGACGTGAGATTGAGATCCCCTTCTGTAAAATCAAAGCAATGAACTTACTGCTGGGTGCTTGTGGGGTTAATATATCCCATGTTACCAGTTTCGTTATATTATTTCTACATGATTTGACTAGCTATTGAGTCATATTTCTTCCTGCAACGTCAATGAGATTATTTGAAAAACAAAGCCAACTGTTTTTTTGCTCTCTCAAATACAATAATCTTATTCTAAAATATAAATGTTAAAACATGACAAGTGTATGTATGCTGCCTGTAATACCCGACAGAGCTTATTAAAGAGGCAACAACATTATGCAAATGTTATTCAAAATCATCTTGACTCATCTCCGGTGGAGGAAGTGGATTTCTGAACCCCCAGTAAGTGGAACGAATCTTGAAAATTAGCTTCCTTGCTGGCCTTGTCTGTTTAGGTCCCAATTCAAATCGCCGATTAACACGACCTGCATGCAAATAGTCCAATTCTTGAAAGGTGACCAAGCCTTAGCCTCGCATGGAGAATGAAGTTGAGCCTACACTGATACAAACCCTTTTTCTATGAATATGGATAGATTGTGATTATCATGCTAACTACATACAAGCCATGGAGGTTGGAGTTGACCCTGCACTGATACAAACCCTCTTCTATGAATATGGATAGATTGTGATTATCATGCTAACTAGATACAAGCCATAGAGGATGGAGTTGACCCTGCACTGATACAAACCCTCTTTCTATGAATATGAATAGATTGTGATTATCATGCTATTAACTATATTATACAAGCCATGGAGGATGAAGTTGACCGTGCACTGATACAAACCCTCTTTCTATGAATATGGATAGATTGTGATTATCATGCTATTAACTAGATACAAGCCATGGAGGATGAAGTTAACCATGCACTGATACCAACCCTCTTTCTATGAATATGGATAGATTGTGATTATCATGCTATTAACTAGATACAAGCCATGGAGGATGAAGTTGACCATGCACTGATACCAACCCTCTTTCTATGAATATGGATAGATTGTGATTAGTCATGCTATTAACTAGATACAAGCCATGGAGGATGAAGTTGACCATGCACTGATCATGATACCAACCCTCTTTCTATGAATATGGATAGATTGTGATTATCATGCTATTAACTAGATACAAGCCTTGGAGGATGCACAGATACCAACCCTCCTTCTATGAATATGGATAGATTGTGATTATAAGCTGTCTCAACTCCAGGCTCAATGCCACAACAGGCTTGGTTACCAAGTCAAGAACTACGAGTTGGAGTATTCGTCATAACGATAACCAAACCCATCGTCCCTTATTCCGTGCTAAAAATAGAATTTGAACGAAAGCAATTTGAGAAATGAGAGTCGATTATGTTATCTGCCCGTATTGCAGCTGCATTTTAAATTAGTATAAATTGCATATTATACACCAACAGCTTGGGATAGGCTTAGCTACAAATATCTCGAAAAATGGCCGAAATATGTTCCCGGAAATTCTCCAAAAAAGTTCTAAATATCTCAAAAAAATGTCTAACTATCTCAACGTTGGCAAAGTTTTGGAGACAAGCCGACTAACGGTCATAACAAAGAGCTAGTAAATTATCAGCTCTATGTCAGTTAAGGGGAACCATTAGAAATTAGGAGAGATGGGTTTGATTTTTCTTAGATGGGGGGAGGGGAGGGGTTGGATTGGGTTGGGTGCTCCCGGGAGGAGAAGTTGGTGATATTTTCAAGTTTTCGTAGGGAATCAGTTTTTCATATTCTTTGTTTATAAAATAAATAATATACGTTGCATTTTCTTTCAAACACCTACCTGTCGTTGCAGGTAGGGGGCGTTTCGTCTTCGGGCAGTGTATCGAATTCATTGTCTCGTTTGCTTTCCGATAAGAATTCGTCAAAGTAACCTTCAAGGTTCTCCAGATCGATTAACTCCGTCATACGACGCATTGCATTGTGGATCGGACCAGAGCGGAAGTCAGCCATCTTGGAGAGAAATTCGATATATTTTAGCCTTGATTTAAACGAAGCCTTCTATTTACATTTCGCTTACCCACTCTTTCCCATTACCCTGTCTTCGAGCAACCAGGCCCAGGTGTTGAGCAACCAGGCCCAGGTGTTGAGCAACCAGGCCCAGGTGTTGAGCAACCAGGCCCAGGTGTTGAGCAACCAGGCCCAGGTGTCGAGCAACCAGGCCCAGGTGTTGAGCAACCAGGCCCAGGTGTTGAAACTCTTTGTTTTTGTTTTCAAAATGACGTCATTCACACAGGCATCAAAGAGAGGCTTGTCACAGGAAGTGAAACATCTACAGTAGATGGCGGAATATAACTTAAATTTCTTTATGACACAAAAGGATACAACAGTGCGGTACGACAGAAAGACCGGCTCCAATGTTGCGATCTCTGCGACAACTGGCTTCGCTCTGATATCATACTTCTTCCCGCGCGGGCATACAATACCAAGTTACCAGAACAAGTTTTGTAATACAGTGTTAACTTTACATGTCTTATAAAAGGGGTCTGGGTCCATTTGTCTTAATGATTATATGAAGTGGTTAAAAGAGTTAATTAGGCTGTAGTTTATCGAGCCAATAAGGTTTACTTGCTCCGTATTTTTCAAATCACTGTCAACAAGTGTTGAATCCCTATGCACGTGTTTTCTGAGTCACCTTATTTTCACTGTTCTGGTGTGAAAAAAAAGTGCTACCTCGGGGTTAAAGGCCCACTGTCACCATAGCGCATGCGCGAGACTGAGTTCATCGTTTGAAAACGTACACCCTACGTTTTCAAAGATGGAGAGAAAAGTGAAACCCGTTGTTTTATCTGTGAAAATCTTTGCAATCTTTAGATTCTCGCTAAAGATTACTAGCTCAGGTCGTAAACAAATTATAATTTCGTGTACCTGTAGTGTTATTTTTACAAGATGAAGCATTTTTCCGAGTATTTTTCTGTAAACTGAAAACGATGGCCAAGGCTTTCATGTTCGATTCAACTGACGATCCGCTTCTAGAAGGCGGTAAACCCAGAGATGTTCATTTGCAGATTCCAACTATTAGTTATTCTCTGCAATTTTTATACCACTAGTTTATCATCCTAAGTTGTTTATCGGAGGTTTTTGGCGGTAACTTTCGTATCAGGACTTGTAGCGAGCTAGATATTTAATTTATCGTAAACTTCGGCATCAACTTATCAAGGCAGCTCAAGTTACGCCACCAAGTGTGACCGGTCGATAGAAGAGAAAATATGCTTGAAAAAAGGCCTTCAGGAGTCCAGGAGAACTCTGGAAGAAGTGGAAGCACTACCAGTAAAGAGTTCGGTTCAACTGGGGAATTTATCAATCACAGTTCGAGGTCAAATTTTGCACTGGTTATAATGCTAAATGCAAGACAGACTGCGATCGGATATATTATTCGCCGGAAATCATTGAATATTTATGCTCAAGACAGATCCGAAGTTCTAAGTAAATTTTGTGCAACAACCGCGAACGAGCGAGTACATGTCCGGGCTGAAGTTTAGAGCAGCCGTTGCTTCAGTACAAGAACGCCTGATAGGCCACTCAATAAAGCAATAACTGGTCATAAGATTATCCTGAAATGAGGTAGTATATTTCGGTCCTTTTATAGTTCCAGAAAACACGTATTAGTCGGAAGTCATCTTCTGAAATCGGACGAAGAAGTCGGCATGAACACTGCACGCACAAACAAACACGCTCACTGAAAGGCGAAAGTTTATTTTACCGCATGACCAGGTATTGACAAATAAATAACCGAAAATTTACTAAGAGCTGGTGTGATTGGGGCAATAAACGGGGACAAAAGCATTTAGAGTAGTTTAATCTTGAACGAGTAAGATGAGTTTTGCCTTTCTTTCACCGGAAAAGTACGCCGGTTATTCGAGACTCTGTTCTGTTTAAATCAGTTTTGCATCTCATTAACTATGAACATTTGACGCATGCGCCTCTCGTGACAGTGCCCCTTTAGCTCGCTAACCGAGGGTAAACTGTACCGATTACAATTACAGCTTTAGCACTATCCTAGGGATAAAGTTACCCTTGCTTCGAACAACCGGGCCCTGGTTTAAGTCTTCATTGAGTTTAATAACTTTTGGGTATGCCAGCAAAATATCTGAAAGTAATATTTAGTAGTATTTAAAAATAACTTTTAGATGAGAGCTAACCGAAGGCCAAGTAAAAAAAACATGTTTATCGTCCGGATTTAAACAAAAGGAGGATGCGGACGTTTATGTTTTAAATATATTTTATTTTGTTGTTTTTACTTTTTTCTGATATTGAAGAAGACTTTGGTACGAGCTTGATGTTTGGGCATATAGTTATTCAGCGGCTTCAACATCAAATACCGCTAAGATTTTAGAATCGACACTTTGAAAATTTCACCACATCAATAAAGATCAAACATTGATATCATTGTCTTGTACTACTTTCGTAGCCTACGTCACATCCGGACTTTTCTCTGGCATAATAACCAGGTTTTGTTCGGATGAAACGCAGGCTATACTTTCGAGGATCTCGGCTAAGTGATATTCATTTGCTTATTTATTTTATAAGGAAACAACTTAATCCGAATAAATTAATCATTTACGCCTCGAAGACATAATGCTGTGAGTTAATTAATTATCACGTCTTAAGTCAGGTTTTCTCTAGAACATAAAGCACAAACAACATATGCACACTCTGTCGTATTTAATATCATTAGCTGTACTTGTTCTACTAGTAGGCATGAGATTGGAACAAGCAACATACGCACACACTGTGTCGTATTTAATATCATTAGCGGTATTTGTTCTACTAGTAGGCATGAGATAAGAACAAGCAACATACGCACACACTGTGTCGTATTTAATATCATTAGTGGTACGTACTTGTTCTACTAGTACACATGAGATAAGAACAAGCAACATACGCACACACTGTGTCGTATTTAATATCATTAGTGGTACGTACTTGTTCTACTAGTAGACATGAGATAAGAACAAGCAACATACGCACACACTGTGTCGTATTTAATATCATTAGCGGTACGTACTTGTTCTACTAGTAGGCATGAGATAAGAACAAGCAACATACGCACACACTGTGTCGTATTTAATATCATAAGCGGTACTTATTCTACTCGTAGGTACGAGATAAGAACAAGTGTCGCTAATGATCAATACATTACTGCGTCTGCGTATGTTGCTTATGCTTAGGTCGCTCGTGTAAACCTATTAAAGTGCACAAATTTAGAAAATTTGACAATGTTTCTATCTTAGCGTAAGTCAGTAACCTTGCAGTCCTTTCATCAGCAATACATATCTGCCGGCTAATTTATATCGGGATATGGTTAACATTAAATTCATCAATATGAACAACATTTTGAATGTGAATTTCTCTTCCAAAACGAAGGATGATAGGTCACGACACTTCAATGTCAAAATACGACGACGTGAGCTATGTCCGTTTTTCGTCCGAAGATCTTCAGAACACTGAAAGTCAATGGTATTCACGCATTCTTAGACCCTTAAACTTGCACTTGATAAATACCAGAGTGAAATTATAAAGAAAACGTTGAATCCTTCGTTCTGCGTTTAGTACAAACTAGTAAGCCTACTTTATATGCAGGTTTGGAACACTGTCTCGACGTATAGGAATTATATTTTCACATCAATATCACCAGTACTCCCCGAAAGAGAATAAGAGCCATATAATTATTCACCAAAGTGAAACGTTGTCTTCATGTGTTTTGTAAATAGCAAGGTCTTTATTAAGGCCGAGAAATGACAAAGATATTCATTTATCAAAAAACTTAGTTAACATGAATAGCTTTGAAGACAATCACACATTAATTTGATTTGCAGATGTCTCAGCAAGTCTTTTCGGAATACTAATCGGTATAAGCCGATATAACATCTTTAGAATAAGTGTTTGATCACTTACCGGAGGGTTATGATGAGACAATACTTTCTAAACTTCAGCTGCTTGTGCCATTCTTCACATCAGTTGTGGTGACACACTGGTCAGCGTTGACTCACTTTGCAAGCGCCATTTGTTTAAGCAGACGTGAGAGAAATGTTAGCTAGCATGTATTCATTCAACAGTAAATGGCTACGGTAAGTGGAACGGCTACAAATAGCAAACAGCTCAGAACCTTTTAGAAAAGGTTGAAATACCAAATTAAGCAAATGCAGAAACAATCCAAGAAAAAAATATTCCACACGCTTTCTTTGTTGAGTGAAGTGTGTTGTAATTTCCGTGCCTATTCTAGTCTACTTTTCAAATAAATACAATTTAAGCTTGTGTAAACTTTAGCTCCTTCGTCAATCGTTGTCTTGACAACGGGTCATACATTACAGTATCACTGTTTAAAGGGGCATTGTCGACCGAATTGAACCTTCAAGATTATTTAAAACAAAACTACAAAAAACACATTGAGATAGACATGTGAATGTCCTGTTATTACTCGGGCTGCCTGTGGCAGCACCGAATCTTAAAATGCAAGCCGTTATTTCTTGTTTTTTTTGTTGGGTGTCGCACAATTTCTGCGCATGCGTTAAAGGTCAAGTTCACCACCAATCAGATCGCACTGTGCTGGTCACGTCAACCTCGTCCCCAGGGTCTTCTCGGTCAGATCCAATATTGCGGCTACTCAGAGAGAAGACCCTGGTAAACGCTGAACTGTCACGTATTCTGATTGGCTCTTCGATTATGACACAAGGGTTGTTCTAACAATGCTTTTTATTGGCCAAACGGACTGAGTCCAGAGAGATGAACTTGTATATAGTTTAGATTGCTCAAATTTTATCAATAAAACGATTTTAAATAACCTTAAAATACATTGTGTAGATAGAGCAATAGATGAAGTGCATTACTGGGTAGTTTTCTGGTAAGGTTTATCAGTGGGAAAGCCAGGAGAAGCCGTTAAACCTGAACATGTGCTATCGATCGCTTCGCTTCAACGCTAACGGAAAATTAACGGCTTTTTAGGATTCTCTTCTAGCTTAGATACATCCTGGTAGCTTTGTGATACCCTTCCACTGTTTCTTTATCCAAGTAAACTCCATTTCGAACCATTTAGTAGACCTGTTTTCACTGCATCGTTCGCCGCGTGGAAATACCGTTAATCGCTTCTCGCTCACTCCGGATTGGGATACCTATGGTTTGTAGGCACGTCATGAACTATTCCCATATTTAGCTTGGCCGCCATCTTAGATCGCCAAATCACGTGACAAAATACTCCCAAAATCTGGGAGTATTTGATCACGTGATCCAGCGTTTACCAGGGTCTTCTCTCTGAGTAGCCGCCATCTTGGATCTGACCGAGAAGACCCTGGGAACGAGGTTGCTGGTCACGTAACACTCGCCAGGTTAATTTATTTACATAATTTAATACAGTAAATCAAAATGGTCGACGCGCGAGGGCGAAAGCCTTCCAACAGGCTCAGGATATTTCAACTGGCGCTCTTGTTGACCATAAAAATACATGAACAACCAGGAGCCGTAATACATTCGATCAGCGCTGTCTGGACAGATCCAATGTACATTTAGAAACGTAAGCGAAATACAATTTCCAAACACGTTTGGATATCAGTATTAACGCAGCTCTGACAAGATCATTGCTGATTGGTCGCCCTTCTTTCTTCGTGATTCGCTAGAATATCCACAGGGAGCCCAAGCATAATCGTACTTCGGCTTTGCATGCAAGTGCAAACCGAATGGATGGTATAATGGCTAATGGTGTCATCTTCGACTGCTCAGATACGCTACAAATATTGTTTGAATCAATGTCAGGTAAACTTTGGCCTATTGAACGACAATTCCCCGCGTTGTGGTTGTTTTTGACATTCATATAGTCTTATAAGCTTTTAAAAGTTCTGGAGTACTTGTCGATTTAGACTGCGACCGCGGAGTGTAAAGTCCTTAATGTACCTGTTAAAATTATAAAATGACTGTTGTATTTTGAGTTTGAACCATTTCTATTGCTCACTTAAGACTGTAAAAGTTTAGGCGTTGAGTCCGTTTTGCTTGATCTGCGCTTCTCGCATTTTCCGAACGATGAGCACTGAACAGAACTCAGTCACAAGTCAAGCATTTGTGGAGATCGAAACACTACAGACTGCATGTGCCGATCGAGTTTGATAAATATAAATTCTAACGAACTATTTTGAAAATTTTTGGCATTAGAATGGTGCTTTTGGTGGGCTTCAGTCCTGCTATAAATATTTTAAACGCTATTGGACGCGATCGACCGAGGGAGTGACGATATTCTAATAGATGAAGTTTTTAGAACAAAAACAAATTCTGTTGAATAAACAATTAAGTTGCAAACTGTTGTGTCTGCAGACACTAGTAAATGTTATATTCCTAAAGCAAACATACGAAAGAGCTTCACAAAAATGGGATATATCTTAGATTCAGATCAAAATACCCATCATTTTACATGATATTTATTAGTAAATGGGTCATCTCTGAGCAAAATGTGCAGGAATCGAAGTCTGAAAAAAAATATTCAACTATTAACTTAAGTTGAGTTATGTAAGCTTACATACACTAACCATCTGGTGAAGTTAGTTTATAGTAATAACTGTTGCCCAATTTGTTTGCTGTGTTTACAGTGCTCAGATCGAGTTAAGCGGATTCCCTTGAAAATACCGCGTTTTCATACTATTAGTTCCTTCAACATTCAGTTCAGTATACACCTTATTCCAAAATGGCTGTCCTAACTGATTACGTACCTATCCATAGCTTAGGTATGATTCAGATAAAGGTATTATGTACTGCACTTTGTGTAGATCTCATGGAAAGAACAACGTAATGGATGCTGGAACAAACAATTTATTAAGATTTCAATTTACAGAGTTTTATATGGCCAGAGCTGAGTGTGGACCTTATTGCCTCGATTTCATGATTTTTCTAGGTTAAAAATACTGATATATTTGCAGCTATTCAAAGCAACAGTATCAAACTGTTCCATATTGCTTACTACGGTGTATCCTAATAAACGGTGATATTCATTATGCTAAATATGAAAAGTTTTTGGCTATATGCAAATTAGGGCGGCCATTTTGGAATAAGGTGTATGGTGGATCGGTTTTATGGAATATAGTGTTATTTCTAGTGATCAGTCAATAGTATATGCAGGACATAAGGATCTTTAGTGTCATTTAAATAAATTAGCGGTGTTTGAGCAGTTCAAGTTTAACACTAGTGCATCTGCCTCTTCTACTAGATTTAAGAGTGATGACTTCATTTACTTATGAGTTCATACATTAACTGAGGCTTAGTATGAATTTGTATTTTAGAAAAACATGTTAGCATCTCTATTATTATTAGTAGTAGTACTCTTTAAGCATCGTCATTTTATAGACCCTATGCATAAGTCCTGGTAACTAGCATGTCAATGAGGCCAGTAGGTCCTCTGGAATGTTGAAATTGAAGCGCCCGGGGAGATTGTGAAATGCATTGAACAATTGTTCAGTGAAACAATGCTGTTAATTTGCTATGCGCCTGGCTGGTTGTACTATAAAGAAAAATAAAGTATAAATGAGGACAGATTAGCAACATTGCTAGGCCGGGTAGGTATTTCTACATGCCCCCTCCTGAATTGAAAACAAGGCTAATTACATATAAGATACTTGCAAAAAGTAATATTTCTGGTACCTTTCACATATTTTGGCATGCACTTCCCACCTCAACCTCAGCTTTTTCCTGTTGGGTTTAGGGGACATTATGTCTGTCAATTCCAAGTTTGCCCATCCCCCCCAAGATGTGTGGTTTTAATCTTCTTTTTTTGCCAAGGACATATATTGATCATGCCTATAGTGTTCCCTATAGTGGAGACTGAGCTGAGTTGCCAAATGCCCCACGTGCCCCTTGGCAAATTCATTTGACATTTTAAAGCAATTGATTTCACCACTTTTATTCCTATAAGTAATGCATCAGTTATTGATAAATGTCTACCAAAGCTTTGAGCTGCTTAGCTGCCTATCATTATGTGCTCCTAAAATAATATACATATCTATAGGTATTTCTCACTAGAGAACAATATTATAGAACTAGAATGAGTCATTGCATTATTATAAATATATAATGTACAACAACACACTTTATTTATACTCTAGCTTAACTCTTTGTTGTCCGATCATGTGTGAGCTCAATTGGTGAAATCCTGAGTGCTAACGCAACGCTCCCCCCTCAGTTCAAGTTTGGCTAGCCCGGGGTAGTTAAATACTGCTGACTTTTTAAGCCGACTGCGCAAACTTTCTCCACAATGCCATTCGGGTGAATTCTACGAACTGGTCGATGGTAGGTATTGCAACTTCTGTAGGGTTTCCAATGAAATGTGCTCTAATTACTCGGGCCCAGGCCTTCGGCCGAGGCACGAGTCAAGTTTCGCAAGTGTTTTTTATTTTTATTTTTTGTGTCGCTGGTTGGCGCGGTCGACCAATCAGATTGCACTGGTCACGTGACACATTGCGCCATCTCGATTCTTTCTTTGCATGCGGACTTCGAAGCGAGAAGGAGTAATCGTATTCATCTTCAATTTCAATGCTGATAATCCTCGGAAACGGAAGAAAAAGGTTTGTAGGACTGGTTTGTATGGTTTGTATTTCTTTTTTGGATATTTTTGAGTCGCTCTCTACTTACCAGCGCACACGAGGTCGGCGGTAGGCTCACCTAAATTCTCACATTCATTGGCCCCATTCACATCGAGCGAATCATTTTGAATCGAGCTTTTTCCGCCGTCTCAAATATTATAGCAGATAACACTTAACATACTCAAATATACTCAAATATACTGTCAAATATACTGCCAAATATACTGAGGTTCATACTGAGTGAGAAGTTGTCTCTTGACCAAAGCCAACTCCAGTCTCCACTCTCCAGTAACCAACTCAAGTAACCGACAAGAGCTGAAACCGTGACCTTGTTTGTCAGAGTGCTGAACCGTGAACAACTAAAATATCTGCTATGAAGGTGAGATTGAAATCATTGTGTGCTTATATCTGCTTTTGTTTGTTGATTTTTTGCGATATGCAAGTAAATCTTATTTGTAGTCAGTGTATTTTTTTACGAAGTCTAATTATATCGAGTGTTATCCTTGTGATCATGATTGTATTCCTGAATTTCTGGAAGAATGCAACCGACATAACACTAGCAGAAGATAACTGCAATGTCGAAGAACCAGACATGAATAATAATAATAATCACACGGACATTTTCACTGAAGTGCCGGTTTGTAGATCTCGCCACGATATATTCGTTTGTACTATAAACACTCATTGTCATAAAATGAGTCGCAGTCGTTCACGCGAACCAAGTCGAATTCCTGTGAAACAAATAAGACGAATTTTAGGAAAAAGTAGAAAAGTGAGGCGAGTAGTTCGAAAACATATTCGTAAAAATGTTCCACAGTCATCAAAACTTCATCGATACACTAAAATATTTTACTTTCGAAAAGCAAAACACGTATTTAGAAATTGCACATTTAGGTGTAAACATAAATTCACTACGCGTCAGCATGAAAACACGGTTCGGAAGAAGAGAGAAATCAGAGAATTGAGAAATAATTTGTTTGTAAAAACACGTAGAAAACTCTGTAACAAGAAGCCAAAGCGAACCAGAGGAAAATGTAAATTTCATTCTACAGTATCTCCAATCAGTTCACATACCCGAGCAGTTCTCTTCAAAAATCTGAATCATAAAAAGAATCACTGCAACATCATGCTGTCTAATGATATTGAACTTAATCCAGGCCCTTTTGATTCAATAATAAGTCCTGATATGTTTAGGTTAACAGTCCGACTATCTCGCTTACGATTAAAACCTTTAGATGTTGGTGGTGGCGGAGACTGTTTCTTTAAAGCTGTTTCACATCAAATGTATCAAGATGCTATTTATCATTCGCGAGTACGTTCTGCAGGCATTCAGTACATTATATCTCACCCAGAACAATTATTTTATTGAAAGTAATACTGATCAGTCCTGGTTACAATATATTAATAACATGTCAAGACAAGGTACATGGTGTGATGGTATTATTGTTCAGGCTGTAGCTGATGCTCTAAAATGTACAATTCATATAACAGAATCTGCTGAGCATTTTACAGAAACAACTATCGTACAGCCAGTTGTTCCTCTTGCAAAAGCTAGGATAATCCATATTGGTCATGTAGATGAAGTTCATTATGTTTCTACTGTACATAGTATTGCAGATCAGCCCATATCTAGAATGACATGTGAAAACAGTGGTGGAAACCAGGATAGATATGACCAAAAAAACGTACATTCTGAGAGCACTCAGACCACTGAAGGGATTTGCTCTTGCAAACAGTGTTGTGCCATATCTTTTTATTCTATTTGCTTCTCTACCATAAAGACCATTATTAGCAATTGGAATTCTGATACACTAGATGCAGTAATAGAGAATGGGAACAAGTTTTATCACAAATTAAACTTAGATACATGTAGTCATTGCAGTATTACTGATTTACCAAGCAACATTACAATATACAATGCTAATGTTGAAACTGTGTTTAATTCAAAACTTCAAGGAATAATTACCTCAACTTCATTTTCCAGTAAGCTAATACTACACAGGTTAATTTCTGATAACCAGAACCAAAATACAGGTTTCTTGCTGGGGATTTCCAGTTACTGGGTCAGTTGTATTTTTCAACAACAATCAAAAATTAAATGTAAGTATGCTGTGTTTGGACTTAACAGTAGTGAACAGAGCACATGTATCTTTAATGTTGTCAATGATATTAACAACCTCATTGATGCCATTCATAAAGTCCTTGTGAAAAATGTTCAGCTTGATCAAAACTCGGTTTTTCAAATACAGTTTATCAAGTGCACATGCAATTTGTCAAAGACAGAAAGACAAGTAATAGTGAGGAAACATAAATCTGCATCACGTAAAGAATTAATAGCTAAACGCCGGAAGGAAAGTTATGCTACAATGGAGCCAGCAAAGAAAAGACAGCACTTGGATAACCAAGCTAAAACATATCGGTCAATAAATCCTGATAAAAAGAAAGAATTGCTTTCTAAAAACACTGAAAAATACAGGTCAATGGATCTCGAGAAAAAGAAAGAAGTGCTTTCCAAACACGCTGAAAAATACAGATCAATGGATCTCGAGAAAAAGAAAGAAGTGCTTTCTAAAAACACTGAAAAATACAGATCAATGGATCTCGAGAAAAAAAAAGAACTGCTTTCTAAAGACGCTGAAAAATACAGATCAATGGATCTAGAGGAAAAACAGGTATTGCTTGCAAAACGAGGAGAGGCAACTGATAATAGAAGGAAGTCTGCTAAATCATCACAGGATTTAGAATATTACATTACATTGTTCAATAAATCTATAAGGGAAGGACCATACTATATTTGCTCAGTGTGTAATAGAATACTCTACAGGAAATCTGTAGTAGAGTTAAAAAGGAACAAATATGACACAAAACACCTTTTTACTAATACTAAATCATTTGATAGTAAAGAGTACATATGCCAAACCTGTCATTTGAAGATTAAAAAAAGTATAGTTCCTTGCCAGGCTGTATACAATAATCTTGGTGTTGATGAGATTCCTTCTGAACTTGCTGTATTAGAAAAACTGGAACAGATATTGATAGCTCAACGAATAGTTTTTGAAAAAATAGTAATAATGCCAAAAGGCCAACAAAGGAAGATCAAGGGTGCAATTTGTAATGTGCCAGTTAGCTGCAAACAAGTATGTGATATTTTGCCACGCCCATCGGAAAGTTCTGGAATCATAATGCTGAAGCTAAAACGAAAACTGGAGTTTAGAGGACATGTCTATTTTCAAGCAGTTCGCCCACAACTAATACTTAATGCTCTGAATTGGCTACAATTAAATAATTCATTGTATAATAACATAACTGTTGACATGCAAAACATTGATAAACAACTTGAAACTCTTGATCCATATCAAGAAAACCCAGTTTTAGACATTTCTAATGCTTGTGAAGGTGAGACAGCTGTTGAGAGAAACTGTGAGCAAGAAAATATTCCTGAAAGAGATGATCCACTTGATGAACACAGAGCAGCAACTAGTGAAACCTGTTTACAGTCTGTAATTCCAGATTACCCTATACTTGTTGAGCAAGAAAACAACAACTCTTCATCAGCTGGAAATGAAATATATAATATTGCCCCTGGGGAAAACAAACATCCTGTCTCATTAATGACTGACAAACACTGTGAAGAATTAGCATTTCCAACCCTATTCCCAAAGGGCAGATTTGGATATAAAGCAGAGAGAGAGATAAAACTAACACCAGTTAAATATTTCAATGCCCGGTTATTGCATTACAGTGGTAGATTTGCTACAAATCCAGAGTACCTCTTTTTTGCACAGTTTATTATTGAACAAAAAAAAGTGTCAGACAGTATTAATATTGCATTGAAAAAAGTTCACGGACAGTCATTTACAGCATCTCAGGTTAGAACAAATGAAAATGGCCTTCAGAATCTTATTTCTAAGGACCAGGCATATTTATTCTTGAGGCAAATTCCAGGCTCTCCACCTTACTGGCAGAAATTTATGTACGAAGTAGTTGCCATGGTACAGCAACTTGGTATTCCTACATGGTTTATGACATTATCGTGTGCTGATCTTAGGTGGCCTGAACTTTTTCATATTATTGCTCGTACAAAGGGAATAAATATGACAGATGATGAAGTTGAAGCTCTTTCTTACAATGATAAGTGTTCTTTGCTTAATCTTAATCCTGTTATTGTTGCTAAGCACTTCCAATATAGAGTTGAAACATTCTTCAAAGATGTTTTACTGAGCAATGCTAACCCCATTGGCAAAATAATCTATTATGCTTTTCGAATTGAGTTTCAAATGAGAGGGTCACCACATCTGCATTCATTAATTTGGACTTCTGACTGTCCAGCACTAACAGATGATAATGAGGAGGCCTACATAAAGTTCATAGATCAGCATTTACAAGCAAACCTACCAAATGAAGAAACTGAACCAGAATTGCATCATCTAGTGAAAACATATCAAAAGCACAATCATTCTAAAACTTGTAGAAAGTACAAGAATATTCCATGTAGGTTTAACTTTGGTCAGTTCTTTACAGATCAAACAATTGTTGCAAAACCAGTGTCAGATGATATTGCTGATAATGAAAAAGTGAACATAATAAACAGAAGAAATGAAATTCTCACTTCTGTAAAAAAGAAAATAAATGATACTTTAAATCCAAGCACATCGGATTATGATCCAAAAAGGACTACTGCAGAAGTTCTGGCCTCTTCTGGTGTTTCTGAAGAACAATATTACTGGGCCTTGTCTATTTCTGCTGATTCTGATTATGACTTGCATCTAAAGAGATCACTTGATAGTTGCTTTATAAATAACTACTTTGTTGCTGGAATAAAAGGGTTTAGAGCAAATGTAGATTTGCAACCTGTTTACAATCATTACAAATGCATAACTTATGTTTGTTCCTACTTCTCCAAAGATGAAACTGAATGCTCGCAGGCCATTACAAATGCAGCAAAGGAAGCAAGGGACCTTAACTTGAATGTTAGAGAGAGCTTGAAAAAAGTTGGTGCCACTTTTCTCTCCTCTCGAGAAGTTAGTGCACAAGAGTGTGTTTATAGATGCATGCCTGAACTTTGGTTGAGAAAAACATTTCCAGGAACAATCTTTGTGAGTACCGATTTGCCAGGAAATAGAGTACGCATGCGAAAAAGCCAAGAAGAGTTGGAAGCACTTGATAATGACAGTACTGATATTTATAAATCAAATATCATTGAACGATACTGTAACAGACCTAAGTTAAACTCCACTGTTGATCAATTATGCTTAGCTGAGTTTGCAGCCCACTACTACAAAGATTACAAAGCTGATCCCGATGAAATCAATGATGATCAGCCAGATGTGCTTTCTGATGATGTTATTGAATCACAGCATGCAAATATTAATAATGAAACAACACTTCCTCATAAGATTAAATTGCTAAATACCAATGAAATTATGAAGTGTAGAAAAGTTAGGGCCGTAATACGATTCCACACACCAAGCAAAAATAAGCAGCCAGAGAGGTTTTTTCATCATTTACTCATGCTATATTTTCCATGGCGAGACGAGTCTACTGATCTCATTGGATTAGATCAAACTTATTTGATGAAATTTCATGAACCTTCAGTACAAGCTTTGGTTGAAAAGAACAGAGCAATATTTGAACCTAATGCACAAGAAGTAAATGATGCACTACAAATGCTGAGAGACAACCCAGTTAGAAACCTTCACACATATGATTCTATCAATGATCAAGAAAATCAAGATTTACAGTCTCAAATGGACAATGATGTAACACCTGATAACCCATTTAATGAACAGTCACCTGATCATTTAGCCCCAGGTTCAGAAATACAACAAAGAGTACCAGCACTTCTGACTCAGACCCAGCCATCAGGTATCACTGATGATTTATTACATGAGTGTGTTAGATCTTTGAATGCTGAACAGCGTTCTGCATATGATATTGTTCTCTCATGGTGTAGAAATAAAGTTAAGAACTTAAATTCCTTGAAGCCAGAGGAAGTGAAGCCTATAAATCTATTTGTTACAGGAGGTGCCGGTGCTGGCAAAAGTCATCTAATAAGATCAATTTATCACACTGTGGTGAAAACATTTAAATATGGACCACTAAATCCTGAGTTGCCTACAGTGCTCTTAATGGCACCCACAGGTGTTGCTGCTATTAATATAAATGGTACAACTATCAACACTGCTTTGGCCATCCCAAAAGAAATTGGAGATAATTTACCTGCATTATCAGATCAGAAGAAAACATTACTAAGAATGTCATTATCTGAACTGAAGCTTATTATAATTGATGAAATTTCTATGGTTTCAAACACTAGGTTACTCCATATCCATCAAAGATTGAAAGAAATTTTTGGTGCTTCCACCTCTCAGTTGTTTGCTGGTATAAGTATTATTGCTGTTGGTGATTTATATCAGTTGCCACCAATTCGCCAAAAGCCTATATTTTCCAGTTACAAAAATGAAACATATAATTTATGTCACCCATGGCAAGAATTCAAAATGATAGAACTTACCCAAATAATGAGACAAAAGGATGATCGTAAATTTACTGAGCTCTTAAACAGATTTAGAATTGCTCAGCATACTGAAGAAGATATACAGATTATCCAGGCCAGATCAGTAACTCAAACAGATGATCATAATGGTTACCCTTCAGATGCATTGCATGTATGGGCTGAAAATAAACCAGTTACAGAACACAACAATAAATATCTACAACAAATTCCTTTGCCATTGTATGTACTTCGAGCTATTGATCAATATCCACCAAATGTTACTAAACAAGATATTGACAGGGTATTGTCAAGAGGTCGTTCTGACACTGGTGGTCTTGATTTTGAGATCCTTATCAAAGAAACTGCACGGGTGATGCTTACTACAAATATTGATATTTCTGACAGACTTATTAATGGCCAAATGGGCACTGTTACCAGAATCTCTATTAATCAAATTACCCAGAAGCCCACTATTCTCTACATTAAATTTGATGATGAAAAAGCTGGGAATATCTTATCGGAGAAATGCACTGATGCTTTTGCTAAAGAGAACAAACTTGTGCCTATTTCACCAGTACTTGCTAAAATAAAACTGAGGACAGGTAAACCTTCATCTCCAGAAATACAGAGAATCCAATTTCCACTCAGCTTGGCATGGGCTTGCACTGTTCACAAAGTTCAAGGATTAACATTGAACAACATTGTTATTAGTTTTGAGTTATTTAAACAAAGGTCATTCAACTCTGGGCAGATATATGTTGCTTTGAGTCGTGCCACTTGCCTGGAAGGCATTCATGTTCTTGGGAAAATTGAGAGCAAACTTGTACGGTCAGATCCAAGAGTGCACGCAGAATACCAGAGATTACAACATTTAAACATGTCATCAATGGTTATAGAGTCTGAAATCCAATATGAAAAAAAACTGGTGTCAGTTGCTCTCTTAAATATAAGATCATTAAGAAAGCACAGCATTGATATCAAGTCTGACCTTAACATCTGTAATTGTGATATCGTATTTCTAACAGAAACGCAGCTTCAATTATGTGATTTAGACAATGACATAAAAAAGAATCTGCATCCTCTTTCATTATATAGGCAAGATAATCAAGATAAATACTCAAGCTTAGCTGTATGCTACAGAAACACTATTGTGATATCTGAAAAAGAATACTTTCCTTCAATAAATGGACTTAAACTAATTGCTTTTTCTAAAACTTACCAGCAACAAATTACATTTCTTTTACTTTATAGAAAACACAACTCTAATATACACCAATTTTGTGATGCCATTAATTATATCCTTGATCACACTTCTGTTGACATGATACTTGGGGATTTCAACATCAACTACTTTGATGATAAGGAATCCAGCCATTTAAAAACAGTGATGGAACATCTTGGTTATCAACAAATTGTAGAAAGCCCAACATTTGTATCAGCAGGAAGTTTGTTAGACCATGTATATATCAAACCACAACAATTCAATACTATTCAAAATTCGGTGATAAGTGTTTACTATTCTGATCATGAAGCTGTTAAAGTAAATTTACAAGTATGAAATCTTATTAACATAATGTCATATATTAACATAATTATATTAATGTTATCATAATTTATACACTTACTGTACATGTGCATGCATTGTAGCATTAAGTAGACTGGACACTACATTTGCTTTTAATTAATTTTCCTGTTGGAACAAATATCACCAATAATTATTCCTTTAATAACTAAATCACTATTACTGGAATTAGAGAATCTTGCAAATCAGTTTATCAAAAAACATTTAAGTAATATGGCAAAGATATACATATACAGTATATGTATGATTTAATAAACATGTAATAAATTATTATGGCCTCAGGGCCCAAACATGGAGCTTCCAGGAGCTCATAAAGGTAAGTTTTCAACAGGGAATTAGGGGGAGGGAATTAAGGGCGGTCATATTTCTCTCTGTATGTTAACTAGGTTTGGTTCATTGTCAAATAGCATAATATATTCATGCCCACATTTTTATTTTTACAGGCATAATTATTCCTACATGTTGTACACATGCTTCCATGTGACATTGGCCTACTGAACTCCTGTTAAAGTGTTCTCCAATAGTTAGAGCTGATACAGTCCAGAAAAATAACCAGCCTGCAGATTACATGTGTCAACAAAGCACACAATATTACCAGATTAGCCATATTGCCTCAGGATCCACATATGGAGCTTCCAGGAGCTTGTAACAAAGGTAGGTTTTCAATAGGGAATGTAGGGAGAGGGAGGGTTATATTTTCTGTGTGTTTAAACAAGCTTTTTTTGCCTATCAAAAAAACAATAAATATATTTACACACCCATATTTTTTATATATTTGCAGGAATATATAATAATTATCCCACTGCTGTACACTTCCCAGTGACGCTGCCCTAGTGCACTCCTGTTGGTGTTCTCCAAAAAGCTGATTCAGTGCAGTCAAAGAATGACCAGCCTGCAGATTACATATGTCCATACAAGGCACATCATATTACCTGCAGTTAACCATATAACTTTGTACCAAAGCACTGAGCAAATGTTGCTCTGAATTTTAAACATCACAGGACAACCAAAAATATATATACACTACATCTATATCAATGCTCCAGTCTTCACCAAGATGCTGGAAATGAAAGCACCTATTAAATTAGACATGGTACATTCAATTGACAGTGGACATAGTTGGTAATTCACAGCTAATTAACTGTTTCCAACAAGATAGAGGGCAATTTCATAACTCTGGGGAAAAAAAGAACTTTAATGCAACCTGAAACAACTGGCTGAATCTAATCAAAGTGATGACCAAACTAAAATAGGAGCAACAAAAGTGACAGCTATACTCAAGGAAAACCATTAGCCGACTTCAACAACACCTGAGTTTACAACTATATAGCTACAGAAATGCTCTAAATAAAACTACTGAACTCCTGTACTGTTCATCAAAGCTGATTGACCAAGTCCAAAAACGTGACCAGCTGAGCCTGTATATTACACATGTCTACAAGGTACATCATATTACCAGTTAAGCATATACATAGAACTTTGTACCAATTCACTGGAATCAAAAGTAGCAGTTCAACTATTATATGTATACATATCAATAATATATACATCTTCAGTCTTCATCAGATGCTGGACATGAATGCACCTATTTGGAGATGGCACATTCAATAATACTGACAATGGAAATAGAGGACAATTTCCTTAGACTATGAAAAAAACTTGGAACTTTAAAGCAGCCTGAAACAACACGCTGAATCTGATCAAAGTGAGGACCTAACTAAAATAGGAGCATAAAAAAGAGTGATAGCAATACTCTAGGAAAACTATCAATTGGCTGACTTCAACAACAAATGACCATCAATGCACATCATCATATCAGTTCAGCACAGAACTTTATTATTACCAGTTCAATGGCAGGAAAGCTGCATACAGTTCACAATGGAATAGTTGGTAATTTACAGCTAAATAACTGTTTCCAGTGACATGGAAGGGAATCTCATAGACTCTGGAAAAAAAACTGTGAATGGAAGAACTCAGATAAAATAGCAACACAAAAATAGTGACTGACAGCTGTACTCTAGGAAAACCATTCACTTGCTTCAACAACACCTGAATTTATGATCATTAACATCCTGAAAGAAAAATTAGTATGAAATAATAATTATTGAAAGGAAAGTTTACAGACATGATAAAATATAACTGCAGAACTCGTCTAAATAGAACCACATAGACGTATACATAGCCTTAGGTGATTGCTAATTTTAAAATGTTTGCTTCAAACTTAGTCAGCATACTAAATTTGATGTGATCTTAATGTTGTAGTGGTATTTTTAAATTCGATTAAATAATATTTTACATACTCAGACCGAATCCTTTATCATTTACAACATTGCTAATGTGTGTCACCAGCCTACTCCCGGTTATTCTGGCTAGGTTTTTTCTGATTGTGTTAATGTGATCACAATGGTTTGTGACATCATGGCTCATCAAAAACCAATACAAACCACAGCAATCACATCAACCTAATCACAAAAAATACCAAGCCTAAATGCCTGTGACTTGACTGATATGGCCCAAATACAGCCTGCCTACAACCTATTATTATTTGTATTATCATTTTCTGTGTCAACTGTTTGCACCATCAAACAATCACACTGCATGCTGTTCACATGTACACAGCACCGCCGACCAATCATATTGCATGCTGTTCACATGTACACAGCACCAACAATCACATTACATGCTCTTCACGTGTACACAGCATGATTGTGATTGTACCCAAGCTCTATTCTTGTGTCATTATTGCGAGATTTTGCAGAAATTAATAAAATGTAAGAAACCTATACAGTACTCAAATAAAGGTTACATATAACAGCTGGGACAGTGAATTGGAAATCTAGTTAAAGTAGCTAAAATGACCCCAGGAGTACACAGGACAATCAAAAACACAACTTTAAAGACTTATGTATTTATTTGAGTACTGTATAGATTTCTTGCAAGCTCTGGTTAATTTGGGGTTCCTGTGGAGGGAGGATATAGAGAAAGGAGAGCCTGCGGCAAGACCTTGTGTTATTCGCCCTAATGATGTCACCACAGGCAGCCCAAGCTCTATTTTTGTGTCATTGCCAGATTTTTTTCCCTCCAAAATCTCGCAATAATGACAGAAAAATAGAGCTTGGGCTGCCTGTGGTGACATGATGGGGCGAATGCTCTTGGCTCTCCTTTCTCTATTTCCCCCTCCCCTCTCCCACCACAGGAACCCCAAATTAACCAGAGCCTGCAAGCATAGTTTGCCTCGTGGAGAGGTGACAATTGTTTTTGGCAGGATTTCTTTTTAGCTCCTCAACCTCTGCACGTTTTAATGTAATTTTTAATGATTTTCACGAAGTCGTCCATTTTTGGCAGAATTTATTTTAGAAACAGTTGGCCTCGTACCTAAAAGTGACAGCCCGAGTAAACGCCCAGCGGGCGTCTTGTTTTGGAGAAAAATGCCACTGTCAGAGAGCTTGAGGACATATCATTAAGTGTGAGGACGGCTGAAAATTACTTGGTTTGCTTTTAGTAGGCCTTGTGAGGGGATTTCACAGGGTTTTTCCGTTGTGTTTGTGCTTTCAGACACAGGAAAAAATGGTGGGAGCAGGAAAATGTGGTCGAGTGAAATGCAGTGTAAACATCGGCGTGGTTCACCGTCGCTTGGTGTGTTTTGTGAAAACAAACCTGCTGGTTGGAAAGATTAAACAAGGTACTGTAACGACTGAGTGGTTATTTTGTGTTTGCTCTTGATTTCAAGTGCGAACGGGAATGTTTTTTTGAGCCGATTTTCAGCTCCTCGAAATTCGTGAAAATCGAAGAAACGAAACAATCGCCAAAACAAATGAGCTTTTCTCCATAGTGAAAGAGTCGAGCGATCCCTGTTATAGCTCTGACTTTGAAGCCATACATCCCTTCGCATAATATCGCAACATCGTCTTTCCAGCATGTCTAGACGTGATGCAATATTTTTTCTAGTAACGGACTGATGCGTCTCCTATTTACAGGCTCGGACGGTAAGGAGTTAAACAACAACAAAAACATAAGTAGGTGAAAGAGAAACAAATAAAGGAAATCAGAGTAATTAGCACTACTTAAGGGCTAATCAAGAAAAGTAGCGTAACAATTCACTATATTCCTCTAGTGAACAATTCCTATATTTTGGAATATTGATTAGCCTGGAAATGAGTTATATCAAAGTACAGCCAGTTTTCATTCCAGCACTATGTTGAACATTGAGCATAACTCAAAGAACACTTGGGGAGGGGTTGGGTTATTTGTTACAAATGCCCTGGACCTGGGGTTCCACAAAAATAATTCCCGACTCCAGGGACTGATAAGGATGACAAATGCCCCACTCTTTCCCAGGGGGAGGGGGAATGGGCAGGCTTGGAACTGATACTGAAACAAAGTTGATTACATTCACAATACAAGAATAAATTACAGAAAAAAACTTTGTAGACCTGGTGTACAGGCCTCTAGGTTATAGCTCTACATGTGCATTCATACGATATTATTCTTTCAAGTTTAAATTTTGAACCCATGATCAGAAAACAATATTTACAACGATAACAAGTTTATTTGTACCATATACATTACACATGTACACCTAAATTTATAAACAAATTATATGTTAATATACCTGGAATTTCATGAAATTGCTAGCGCTAAATTAGTTTTAGCCTTTTAAAGTTACTGCACAATTAATGTAACAATATGTATTTGAAACTATGTAGTATTACATTAACACAATAGTGTAGTTCAGAAAGGTTTATATACAATGGAAGTACAAAAATGGAGTAAGTGACTTGATAAAAGGTGAAAATCTCCCAACTTAACAGCTCAAGTGTAAGTCTCCCAAAGGATAATCAATGACTTAATTGATCAAAAATTACTTAATATGCTGTTCTTGCATGGAGCCCTACAATTATATAGCAAATAAGCAGTCCAAATAGGTATATTTGTTCAGACCAATAATGAATGTCATATTTATACACATTTATATACTTATACAAACTATAATTTATATTAATTATATATTTATACAATTTTCTATTCATTAGCTTTAACAGAATGTTTTCTGACATCAAAAGTAAGCCACAGAACACATTTCATCTTTAAATGTTTTGCCAATTTGAATTCACTTGTGAAAAGGATCATCTAAAAAGAAATACTTAAAGTGCCTATGAAGCTTATTTTTTTATTTTAGATATCAATTCTACATCAAGTGAATAGTAAAATGGTACAATATATCTTACTTTGAATGCTGTGCCGCTGAGTTAAAGAGGTTTTAATATCCAAAATGCTAATTACATGACGTCAGGGGAGGCATCAATTATTATACAAAATTTGTTGTTACAATTAAACACACTTTTTTTAATTATCAGTGTTATACCCATGGTTGAAATAAAATGATGTTAGAAATGTATTTTCCTATATCAGTAGAAACGCCCATTCACAACCACTAAGAAATGATTGCAGATACCTCCCCTGACGTCATGTAAATAGCATTTTGGATATTAAAACCTCTTTAACTCAGCGGCACAGCATTCAAAGCAAAATATATTTTACCATTCTACTATTCACTTGATTTAGAATTGATATCTAAAATAAAATAATAAGCTTCATAGGCACTTTAATTTGAAGGCTCGTAGTCATCAGACCTTAAACTATACATGTAATACCAGAAGTCCATAACCAGAAGTGTCCATCTCCTACTATAGGGTTTGGCCCATCAGTTTACAGAGTAGTCTATTTATAGAAAGCTTTTCCCGCCATCTCGCAGCCAATCATATTCTTCGAAATTTTATCAGCAGCACCTGATTGGCTAAGACAGCGATTTCCTTTGTTTATAATATTGTACAGCTAATTATATAAGCGACAAAATTTTGGCGGACAAGGCAGTGTATAAACTTCTGATCAGCTATTTCTCATTTATAACTTGCAAGAACTAGTGAGCACCACATGTCCAGGAAAGGCCATTAGTCCATGTAAACCAGAACATGTGGTTCCTTTGTAACCTTTTATTTTCCCGTTTCATCTGTATAAGACTTCGTGTTTACAGCAGCGTGCGATGTATACAGAACGAAGCTAAGTTTTGCCTTTTGGTTCACAAACGCAGATTTTTGTAGTGATTATTTGGCATATAAAATACAGCGAGTGATAAATATCACGTACAAATTATGCTATTATTTGATTCTAATATGACCAAAGAAATTTACTGAAAAAGACAATCAGATGTTCTCTCAAGAGTCAAGTGCACCGAGTTTGTTTACTTTTTTGAGTTTCAGCTCAAGTGAACATTTGAAAATCCTGTAAGTATAAATTTGCGGCTGGCAGATAAAAGAACAGCCCGGCAAATCTCCAAGCAAGGCTTAATAATCGACTGGAGCTGAGAGGAAATAGCTATAATCCGTGAAAAAAATCAATTTCTGGTACACTGGACACTAGCAAAAAGCGAAGTTTGATTTCAGGCAGTTCATCAAACACAATCAAACAATGAAACAGTTGTCACTTTGCTGTTTTATTAGAAAAACACTAACTGTTATACATGTCCAAGAATAAACTTTACAATCGAAAACTGAACCGCAACTATCGTAGCTGGAAATGAAATTCCAGTTCTTAAAATTAGTACAAGCAAGGTTTTTTTCTTCTTCAGGCAACTTGAACAAGATTTGAATCAACTGCCTCACGCGGCAACGGGTCACATGTGACCGAGTTTCCAAGGATTTCAATGGATTAAAAACATAATTAAATAAAAATTTAAGGGTAAACTTGGCTTACTTTGATGTAATTTTGTCCTTGTATAATGTCAGTTGCTCCTGGCCAGTTGTTTCAGCGAGATGAATGTAAATTTTCGGTTCCGTTTTCATTCATTGTCATTGATTCAAACTTTTATACTTGTCGCTAGTCAACTGGTTACTTGAAGACTTGAAAAACACTTTGAACTTTCTCAAATCACCCCAAGATTCCATTAGAAGTGGCACAGATGATCAGTCTATACATTTCTTTTCATTTCAATTCCAAAATCTTCAATTTCAGTCGTTAAAAGCCCAACATTTGCCACCGTAGCTTTGTAGTTTGTAGCACCACTTGGCGATCTGTATGTACTGAGCTTCAAACCGGGGGGTACCGCTTGCATAATAAAGGGGAGGTATGTGAGGGGTCGTCTTCAGAGCCCGACCCAGTTTGCAAAATAAAATGTAGTGAATGTGTTCTTTATTAACCAGAATTTCCATGAACTTTATGAAAATCAACCCGAATTGATAGTTGATTTGCTCCAAAACAAGACTCGGTTCGCCAAATTGGGCTCTAATTGCAAACCTGTACCCCGTACCGCCGCACTTCTCATTTACGTCGTGTACATTAGTGCCCCCCCGGAGTCCTAACTCCCGCATCTGAGCCAATGTCCGCCATTGTTTTTTCCCCGCGAAATTTGAGATTAGCATTTCTAAAAATAGACTACTCTGTAAACTGATGGGCCGCTGCCCCAATACCAGATGGACACTTCTGGTTATGGACTTCTGGTAATACACAATACATGTAGATAAATTTGTCACTCCTCTTCAATGCCTTAAATATACCATAATGCTCAAATTTATATATTTAAAACTTGGCAATACAAATACTGTTAGTAAAACCAGTCTTTCTTAATAAATGGCCCTTGCATTTATTCCAGTAAATCCAGTATCCTTTACAGCAGATTTCATTATTGACTGGTGAAAGTAATTTGATCATTTTGCAGCTTGGTGATTGCCTAGAAAATCACTCAACCACTTAGATTAAAAAAGAACTCTCTTAATAGCCAAGGAGCCAGGAGCCCATAACCAGCCCATCCATATCTCCTATATATAGCTGTCACAGCGTTTTCACAAGTTGGGCTATTTTTAGATTATTTTTGCTGCCAATTAGTCGGTTGCACCAGTGGCGGAACAAAAGATGCCTCATTAGCTACCTCGTTATATACCAACAACATGGCTGCTAGTATGCTTTTGTGATTTTATTCCCTTAGGAATGATTGCAACCCAAGAATAGTGGGAAACCATTCTAAAAATAACCTAACTTGTGAAAATGCTGTGACATAGGCCCAGTATGCAGGATGCATGGATGCTCCTAGTACTGGGCTCCTGTCATGGCTCACTTGTGTTTATTCGTACTTTAGCATGATTGCTTCACTGTAAAGCCATTTAACAGTAAATTCCCTCCCTCACTTCCTGGCCAGGCTTAGCATATGCCATTAGCAAGGTCTTCTGCTTATGGACAATGCTTTCATAAGTACACGTGAGATCGCGTCACTTGTTGCCAAGGAAACTTCACGCATGCGCGACATAGAAAGCGTCGGATGTCGGCAGAGGTCTGTCCTTTAGCAAGACAGAGAGAGTCCTTTGCTAGCAGGGAATCTCCGGGGGTGTGCGTGTGAATAATTTGACAGTAGTTTAAGTTTCGATTTCGAAGGGAAAAACGAGCAACAATTACCGTCTGGTTGGCTTTTAAGGAATACACTATCCTTCTCAGCCTCGGTGTTATACAACTGGTCTCCTCTTAACGCTGGCGCTATAACGGGCGGAGGGTTGCAGCCTAGAAGTCCAACTCTTTTGGCACCCTGGTGTACACCGTCCTTTCCAGCCAATACATCTTGATGCTGTGTAATATTTTCTCCAGGCTTTTAATGTCAGTAGACTGTTCAGTCACTCGTGTAGTGGTGTCCTTTTTGGGGTATTTGACCCGAAAACACGACAATACATTAAATTATGGGCTCTCGTTAGCAGGTTAGCAATTTACACTCTTGGGATCTTGAAACAAGTCAGTGGCTGCTAACGGAAGATCGCGAGAGGGTATATTTGTAGATAAAGCAACGGCAACGTCGATACAGATATAATATCAGATTGCTAAGTTATTCCAAAGTGTGATAGTGACCGTGTTGTGGTACAATTACGTGAACTTATCAATAGACCATTTTCTCAAGTATGCATGCGCACGCAACAGGCTTGACGGGCCGGTAAATACTTCACGTGGGAATCACGTAGTGGTTTTCTATAATCAACCAATACTAAATCCAAGCTTTAACGTATTATTAATAATATGGACTCAGGCATTAACCCCAAGAGTAGGCTGCTCATCTAGGGGGCTCACGCAATTTACAATTTACTTAATTATGAGTGATATAGGAGGGCTAACGGTTACATAATCAAAAGAAAAACTAACAATAGCAGTGACAATAGTGACAAACATAAAGAAAAGTATAACAAGGCAGTTGGAACCAATACAATAAGACATTTAGTAGTTTTTGACAAAACGCATAGATTGTTTGATATAGGACTGAACGCTCAGAAATAAACGTTTATTTTCGTCAAGAGTCATACTGACCGATCCGTATAGAGGAATATGTCAATTTGTTGAGATTCAGACAAATGGTTCCAACGGTCTTTCAGTGATTGTGCGGCAGCCGAGAATAAGGGAGGTCGATGGGCAGCGTCGTATCGTGGGCAATTTAAGAAATAATGTCAGTGCCACAGGTTCATAGACGGCCCCGCAAGCACAAGCTGGTGAAACAGAACAATTAATTTTAAATAGATGATAGTTAAGTGCAGAGCAGTTTAATCGAAGGCGAGTGTGCAATATCGACAAATATCTATCTATACCTACATTAATAAGGTAACTAGTATTGGCCTGTGAACAATATAGATTAATTAAAGATTTTTTAAACAAACCGAGCGATTCTGTTGCTCGTATTGATTCGTCAACACTGTTCCATAACCTTATTGTCGAAGGAAAAAAAAGATTTCTTATATCTCTCAGTTTGGGTGGGGAATAGGGAAAAATTATTAGCAGACCTCAAAGCCAACCCGGATCTTTGTTGGACTGTTAAAGGAACCAGATCTCGCAAATAGGATGGGGTAAAATTACGAACAATTTTGAAATACAAAATAAGCTTGTGAATTGATCTTCTGGTTTTCAAATCGTCCCAGCCGAGTTCATTAAGTAATCTCTGTCTACTTGTGCCCCTCATTGCACCCGAGACCACCTTGGCAGCTTTTTTGCTCTGACGAATGGCAATAAACGGTCAGCGGTAATAATATCGCTGATACCAGTTCTGGATGCCATGCAGAGGTTGGGTTCTACTCTAAGCCAAAGTTTAGGCACGAAGGAGCGAATGTCGTCGCTTCGCTCCTCGATGGCGGCGCTTCGCGCCTTTCGCGTTAGAGAGGGCAGTAGAACCTCGCTTTTCGCGTTAGAAAGAGCAGTAGAACCTCGCTATACGTGTCAACTTGGGTATGATTTTTTCACGAAATTCGGCGGTATGCTCATTGGCATGCAGATATATGTAACAATTACAGAGCCGGTTTCAAGCAGTTTATAAGCCATCAATTACAATCACATGCAGTTTCTAAATAAAACTAGCAGACTTAGTATATCAGTAAAATGTTGTTAACGGTTATTCCTTTTTTTTTCTTATGTTAGATGCTGCCGATTTTCCCACACATCGCGGGTCAACACGTCCAACACAGACTGTGTCGTATTTTAAGCAATAAAATTTACAGAATTTGTTATATTGTGTTCTTTGTTATTTAGCATTATAGACATTATAAAATTCCAAGTCAAAGTGGTCATTCTTAAATTAGAGAACTTCAGATTGGAGTAGTTGACCCTTTTTTACCGCGAACCTCAAACAGCAGCTAGCGGTCTGTGGTAAGAAGTCAACCCTGTCAACCCATTTATTTTTTTATATCCATATGGTCAACCAAGGCAACCCTGTCAACCAGGGCAACCAACACAACATTGTCAATCCATTTTATTTAAAAAAATAACCCTGTGGTCAACCAAGGCAACCCGCCTGTCAACCAAGGCAACCCTGTCAACCAAGATAACCCTGTCAACCCAGACAACCAGGGCAACCAACACAACACTGTCAATCCATTTTATTTAAAAAATAACCCTGTGGTCAACCAAGTCAACCCTGTCAACCAAGTCAACCCTGTCAACCAAGTCAACCCTGTCAACCAAGGCAACCCTGTCAACCCAGACAACCAGGGCAACACATGATAAGGAAGAGATATAATGCCCACAACGCCCTTGTTACAGCTACTGTGCCAAAAGACAAGCTTCTTGTCTTGAACCTAAAGGAAGGTTGGGCTCCACTGTGTAAGTTCCTTGACGTAGAAGTACCTCATTGTCCATTTCCACGGGAAATTGTTGGAAGTGCTGGTATTAAAAGTAAGAGTTTTAATCAGTCACGTTGGCTAA
Source organism: Actinernus sp. WN-2022 (assembly GCA_030867875.1). Lineage (NCBI taxonomy): Eukaryota > Metazoa > Cnidaria > Anthozoa > Actiniaria > Actinernidae > Actinernus > Actinernus sp. WN-2022. The sequence goes on from JAOWCC010000019.1 coordinate 59,582,259, forward strand.
AGCAAATGAAAAAGGAATTGATAGAAAGGGTTGAAGTATTTTGTGGCCTGCTATTTTTAGGCCTTGTTTTGTATTTAGCGATATACGTTACCGAATAATGCTTCTTAAGCATGCATGATCTTTTCCCATAAAACGTACCACCGAATCAGCACCCTTCCGACTATACAAATGTCAAACGTGTAAAGTGTAAGTCTAAAAGTAAGACTCCAGGTCTCTTTCTGTCCGCGTGTTTTCTTCTTTTGGCCTTGGAACCAGGATGGGCTCCGCTGTGTAAGTTTCTTGACGTGGAGGTGCCTGATTGTCCATTTCCACGCGAAACCTTTTCAAGCACGGCTACTAAAGATAAGGGTTTTTATCAATCATTTGGAATAAAGCAGATGAAAAAAGAGGTTATAGAAAGTCTTAAGTGTATTAAGGCTTGGTTTAAACATCGGCGAGAGTCAAGGCCGGAAATGATCAATTCCTGTATTCTCTCGCAGATATTTCTGCTAATATTGAATGCAAACAAGGAGAAAAGGCTAATTAGTGTACCTACATCGCTATTGGTTACAATTTTCAAACACTCAGATTGAAAAACAGTGAAAGTATCCCACATTCATGACATCCAGTGTATTTTCATTTTACACAATGTGGATTCTTTTGTGAACTTATCTCTTCTCGCTGCTTCGCAGCTCGCTGATCACCGCTTCGCGGCTCTTCTCTCTAGAAAACCTCTGGAACAGGGTAGGGGAATGAGTGTACGACGACTGAGGAACTGAACATAAAGACACACTGTGTCTAAATCTGCAGTAATTTAACACCGCTTAAATAGTTACGAATAGAATGGGGATGAGTGTACGACTGAGGAACTGAACATAAAGACACACTGTCTCTAAATCTGCAGGTGTAGGCGTCAATCGAAATAATTACAAAATAAAAGATAAGCCTTAAATTGTGTCCTCAAATTAGTATAATTTTGTTCCAGCACTAGAGCCAGATCGCAGAGTGTTCTTGAGATATTTTCGAAGGGCAGACAAGACTCGTATTTGTTGACACAAAAACCAAGTTGCCCACCGGGAGAGGTGACTTGGTGGCAGTCTTTTTGTGTAACCAAGACTGAGAGAGAGTTAGTATTTATAAATTGCTAGGGGTGTACATTTCTAAGGATCTTACCTGGAACGAACATGTCTCCCACATTGTAAAGAAGGCTAATAAGCAACTCTATACCTTGCGCACGTTAAGAAAGTGCGGCTTAGAAGTACGATAGTTAGTGCACCTTCATTGTACTATCATTAGACCTGTTTTAGAATTCGCATCCCCTGTCTGGGCTGCGTTTCTTGTATATCTCAGCGACACAATAGAATCAGTCCAGAAGCGCGCGTTACGTATTATCCTCCCTTGTCAGTCTTACGCTGATGCTTTGTTTGCATCATGTCTCTCCACGCTCTATCAAAGGAGAGAAGATGCTTGCGTGAAGTTCATTACCGCGTGAAGTTCACTACCGCGTGAAGTTCATTACCGCGCTTACTATTCGGCATCATTATAATTTGGCCGCACTTCTGTGGCACCAACTGTGCCCAAAACTAAGCGCTTTGAAAAAAATTTCACTATTAAATACCAGGAACGTTTCAATTCAATTCAATTCAATTTAATTTGCTCATATTTTTTTAATACAATAATTATAAAATACAGACAGAGAACGGAGATAGACTAAGAGTAATATAATAAATAATAAGAAATGTGTGAGCCTGAGGGCTAAGTTAACCGCTGGGTTTTCTAGTTAGCCCCCAGCCATACATGTATTTAGTTAAAGTGCATATGAGCCCAAATTTGTTATCATTAAAATCGATTCTCCATCAAGTAAATAGTTAAATTTTAAAATATTTCTTAATTTGAGTGCTGCGTCTATGAGTTATAGAGGTTTCTATTTCCGATATGCTAATTATGTGACGACATGTGAGGACTCATTTATTATGCAAAAATGTGCTGGCAGAAATATACATATTTTTCTAAACATCCATGTAATATTTGGGCCTTATATCAGGGATTTTACCAAATGTTTTGTATAAATCAGAAATAGTTTCATTCACAAGGAGAAAGAAGTAACCTTTTGTTGGCCTCACATGTCGTCACATAATTAGCATATTGGAAATAGAAACCTCTATAACTCATAGATACAGCACTCAAATTAAGACATATTTTACAATTCAAATATTTACTTGATGGAGAATTGATTTTAATGATAAAGAAAAGGTAGAGAAAAAAAAGGAATTTAAGAGTTAACAAAATGATTTTAGAGAATTAGAGAGAAAATAATGAGTGTTGCTGTGACAGTATATAACGTTTCAGTTGTTTTGAAAAGGCGAATGCACTTAAATTATTCATGTTAGTCGGGAAGTCTTTCCAAAAATCAATTGCCATAAAAGAGATCATTTGTTTGCCTGTATTTGTTCTTAATTCTGATTTATAGAGGTTTTGTTTGGCTGCGTATCTGCTATAATAATAATAACTTTATTTACCGAGGGTATCAACACTTGACAGTTAAAACTGATAAACTCGTGGCCCTCAAAAAAGAATACAAAATAAATAAATGTATATATATATATATATATATATATGTATCTATAAAAGCTACTAGCGAATAATTACTACTATGTGAGACTAATTTAAAAATAACCAGGCAATATGTGTAAAATATAAATTTTAAAAATAAGCGACTATATATCTATTTATCTAAAAAGTACTTTCGCAGAGCATACTTAAAAGAATTTAGGGAGTCTTTCTTTCTAATTGCAGGTGGGATGCTATTCCATAGCTTTGTTCCTGTCACTTTGAATGTTCTGCCACCTTCAGTTTCGCGCTTATATCTGGGACAAACTAAATTTATGTTAGAGTATCTGCTAGATCTATTATGCAGGTCTGAGTTTCTGACAAGTAAATGTTCCATGTAACTTGGGGTTTCGCCAATGATTCGCTTGTAGATTACGCAGCACTTTTGTAGAATTATTTCGTCACGTAAGGGTAACCAATCTAAGTCTTTAAATAAGCTTGCGCTCCTTTTCTTCGCGCGCAGCTCGCTTCTGTAACTTGAACACCTGATCCATGTTTTCGCACGAACACGAGCTCCACACAGTGCATCCATATAACATGATGGGCTTGATCATCGCATTGTAGTACAGTTTTCGTTCTTCTAGTGGGAGGTTCCGCTTGATCTTTTTTAATACTCCAATCCTCTGCGACAATTTCTTACACATTTCATCAACATGCTCAGAGAAGTTTAGCTGCTTGTCTATTTTCACTCCGAGAAGTTTCTGGGAGTTTACATGTTCGATCGTGTCACCATGGAGCAACACATTCAGCTCCGAATTTACGAGCTTACTCGCCAATCGTTTGCCAGTGACAAGCATGGTCTTTGTTTTTGAAACATTTAGAACCATCTTGTTCTCCAGTGTCCATTTAGTAACTAGATCAGTGTCTTCCTGTAGTTGCTGTTGAATCACAGATGGAGATGATTCGCAGGTAGCTGATGCGCTCAGTGTTGTATCGTCTGCGTAGATGTCCACAACAGATGGCGTCATGGCTTGAAGAAGATCATTTATGAACACGAGGAACAACAGCGGGCCAAGGACCGATCCTTGAAGAACACCGTGTGTGACTGGCTTAGCTGCTGACTCTCTACCATCAATGCCCACAAATTGACTGCGACCTCTCAAATAGCTGGTAATCAGTGCAAGCTCTCTTGATACCACGCCATAGGCTTCCAGCTTTGAGAGAAGAATTTCATGATCTATGAGATCAAATGCCTTGCTATAGTCGATAAACACAAGACCACTCACATGATTTCTATCCAAATCAGAAAGTAATTGGTCTGTAAGTCGGATGAGGGCTGTTTCTGTAGAATGGGATCTACGAAAACCAGACTGAAGGTGATAAAGTAGGTCATTGTCCTTTAAGTAGCTATAGAGTGTGTGGTGTATATGCTTTTCGAATAGCTTGGAGAGTAACGGTAGCACTGATATAGGTCTGTAGTTGTTCTTATCTTCCTTGCTCCCTTTACCCTTGTAAATAAGGGTTACCTTAGCAGATTTCCATGCAGACGGAAAATCACAGTTTTCGATACAGTGATTTATCAGTCGGCTCAAAGATGAGGATATGGCAGGAGCAGCTGCTTTCAAAACCTTCGCTCCGAGACCATCAACACCAGTAGCTTTGTGTAAAGGCATGAAGTGCAGTAGGTTCAGGATCTTGTTAGGGGTGATGTGAGGGATTTTAAAGACAACAGAAGAATTAGTCCTTCGGCCAATAATTCTATGTAGGGAGGCAGGCGGGAAACTTGCTGTTAATAATAATAATAATAATGGCCACATTTATATAGCGCCATATCAACCACAGTTTCATGGCGCTTTACATATGACTGACATATCCCGTCAGCGAATTATTTCGGACTGCTTCAAGGCGCTAATAGCTGCCACGCAGTTTACAATGTTGAGTGTGGTTAGTGCAATGGCCAGGCTGCTGTACCGGGTGACAATCCCCTTCTCTTTTTCGAGTAGTACAACAGGTTCTTTCACGTCCCCGTCAAATACTGATTAGAAGTAGAAGGAGACAAGGCCAACGGCTTATAAACGTCCCTGCCCAAGGATGCGGCCGGGATTCGAACCCCCGACCTCCCGCACTCTAGACCGTGCTCTACAAACTGAGCTAACCAGTGAGTAGTTTCAAGGGCTGAGTTGCAAAAAACGTATTAAATAACTCGGCGATAGCTTATATGATTATAGTTATGAACACTGCTGGCATATTTAAACGTGTTGTCCAACATGCTTGGTAACAGTCCTTTGTGCCATAGATACGTAAATTTTAAAGCATGTAAGCGGTAGACGTTATATACTGTAAGAATATCATTTAGGATCAGTACATAGTTTTATTATAATACAGTATATTGGCTATTATGTAATACTAGCAGGGACCCTAGTGAAATCCTGATGAAATCAACAAATGTGATATAGTAACATAGTCTAGCCGGCTGACCGGATCCTGGCACAATGTTGTGTACTGGAGGTTTTTAGCGTGTTGATGTTTTCAAAGTCGTATTTTGATTAAAAACAAGCAATAATATCTCGCGGATCACAGTCAATTTCTCAAACCGATGAGCACCATTATACCTATTGTCGAAAAACTGCCAACACTGACGGTCACAGACAGCTCGAGACATGAATTCGTGTGACGAAAACAAATATGGTCGCATAAAGAGATTGATCGAAGCAGGAAAACGGAATAAAAACAATAAGGATATCGATCCGGCGAGGGAGCCTGGGAAAGAGCGTTACAACACCGTGCACACGCACGCCCACACACGCCCACACACACATACTGACACACACACACAATGACACACACACACACACACACACACTTAGCGTATTATTATATAAGATAATTATGTTATGGATTTGTTATTGTAACTGATGCTGTAGTGTATATTGTAATTCAGCTAACATACATGTACTGCAATAAGGAATGAATAAACTATTATTATAACACTTGCTCAATTTCTGAGAGACGATCCGAACTGACTGATAACGATAAATTCATTGTGTCCATTTCAACACCCAATCAGGTCACAACTGGCGAAGGCGGACTGGACTTGTTGACAGACTCCTCCAAATTCAAGCTTTTCCACGGTGTTGAGCGGGGACAAAGCAAAACCATCGGTGAAAGGCGGTACATCGAAAGGTACTGCAACACGACCGAGTAAAATACTGTGCAATGGCGACATAGAAATTCAACGCTCCTCCATGGATGCAAAGGCCAACCGAACTCTAAAAAGTCGCAACTTACATCAGTTGTCAGGATATTCGCGGAGAAACGCGCGCCACAACGGCCGTATTAAGTTTTGAAGGGACTGAAAGACAAACGCCTAAATAATTGGGCTGTCTTGGTGATTCGACGACGGCACGATGAGCGTGTATAAAGAAGTCTGTTGGACAATCAACAACTGTACTCGTATCCACAACTGACGATCTCAAATTATAACGAGATTTCTGTAACTCGATCGGAACTGACTAGAACCATAATGGTGGGTCCTCGTATCCAAAGCTGACAGTCTCCAATCATAACGTCACAGTCACATAACTCAAAGTCTCGACCGGAAACACTAGAACCACAATCACCGCCACAAACGTAAGCCCCCCCCATGATAGATATGATAGGTGGCTCCAGACCCCCATTTATATTAACCGGGATTCAGTTCGGATGCGACGCAGGCTACATTTTTTGGCTTTTCGCCACACGTAATGCCGTGTGAGCCGATAACCAAGCATTTCTGTTGCTCGAAACTAGATGCTTTTTAGCTCAGTCCGGGTCGATGGTGCAGTGGTACCGAAGCCTGCGTGCTGTTTGCTATGCCATACTGACGAGTTCTAATAAGAACGAAACAGCTGTCTATGGCTGCAATCTGGTCCGAGCGCTTTTCGTGTCAGGCCTAGCTAACCGTAGTGCTTTGTGTTAGATTTTTACGTTGTATATCAGCTTTGCTGTAGTCTTCGGACTTTTCATTCGTTATTGTTTATATTTTTGGCTGCATAGGTCCTCACTTCGGATCCAACGTATTTTAACAGGATTTTTGTCCACGGTATTTGCTTATTAGTTTTCTATTATGGATTTTTGTACCGTAGGTCTTATATAGATCCGATCATTCCTGTTGTCATCATTTATAAAGCTGGTCTGGCCAGCATAACTATATCTTTCGCAAGGCACTGACACGTTTAGTTCAGATTTCCTTGGTTTTTGGCTTTTCGCCACACGTAATGACGTGTGAGCCGATAACCAAGCATTTCTGTTGCTCGAAACTAGATGCTTTTTAGCTCAGTCCGGGTCGATGGTGCAGTGGTACCGAAGCCTGCGTGCTGTTTGCTATACCATACTGACGAGTTCTAATAAGAACGAAACAGCTGTCTATGGCTGCAATCTGGTCCGAGCGCTTTTCGTGTCAGGCCTAGCTAACCGTAGTGCTTTGTGTTAGATTTTTACGTTGTATATCAGCTTTGCTGTAGTCTTCGGACTTTTCATTCGTTATTGTTTATATTTTTGGCTGCATAGGTCCTCACTTCGGATCCAACGTATTTTAACAGGATTTTTGTCCACGGTATTTGCTTATTAGTTTTCTATTATGGATTTTTGTACCGTAGGTCTTATATAGATCCGATCATTCCTGTTGTCATCATTTATAAAGCTGGTCTGGCCAGCATAACTATATCTTTCGCAAGGCACTGACACGTTTAGTTCAGATTTCCTTGGTTTTTGGCTTTTCGCCACACGTAATGACGTGTGAGCCGATAACCAAGCATTTCTGTTGCTCGAAACTAGATGCTTTTTAGCTCAGTCCGGGTCGATGGTGCAGTGGTACCGAAGCCTGCGTGCTGTTTGCTATGCCATACTGACGAGTTCTAATAAGAACGAAACAGCTGTCTATGGCTGCAATCTGGTCCGAGCGCTTTTCGTGTCAGGCCTAGCTAACCGTAGTGCTTTGTGTTAGATTTTTACGTTGTATATCAGCTTTGCTGTAGTCTTCGGACTTTTCATTCGTTATTGTTTATATTTTTGGCTGCATAGGTCCTCACTTCGGATCCAACGTATTTTAACAGGATTTTTGTCCACGGTATTTGCTTATTAGTTTTTTTTTTTTTTTTTTTTTTTACATTTATAAAGCCCACGCTAAAGCGACAGAAGACGTCCTGGCCCATTTACGAGTGGGAAATGAGGCTCTTTCTCCATCACAATAGCACTGACAAAGACTCGGTTCTTTGAGAAAGTGCTGATTGAAGCTCTCATCAGACTTAATGATGTCCTCCAGCACTCTATAAATGGTGAAAAAGGCTTTAAAAGCCTTAAATTATGTATTCCCCCAAACAACATCGACAATCTTGAGTCGAAGCCCATAAATTGTAACGTAATATCAGCTTATCAGGTTACGTGTACGTATAGAGATTACTTCATAGCAAGTGCGGCGTACAGATTTTTATTCACGAGTTGTGAAGTTTGAGAACGAACGAGCGAGTATTCGAGCGAGTGAGAATAAATGATAAAATTGTTTAAAACGTACCTTTTACAGAAAACATTTTAGGCTTCACCGGAGCTGATCCAAAAGATTCCCACAAAGTCCTGGTGTTGGTGCATTTTTCGGTGTATTCCAGGTATTCAACGCTTTTAAATAATGAAATATATATTGGTGTCTTGCCAAATGTATTTTTGTTATTTTGTTGATCTATAAATTCATCTAAAGAGCAGTCACAAGAAACAAAGCGAGAAGAGCCTTCAACCTTCAGCCATTTTTCAAAAACAAACAGAGAAGCCATTCGAGTGCCATTCACACGAATCTCATTGGTTGAGTCGCTGTTTTTTTGTTGCCGATTGGTTATATTTTTCACATGTGAAAAAGCTATACGCGATGGTGATTGGACGTATCGCTATATTTCACATGTGAAAATATAAGATAGAGATTTTTACGCTCGGACTTTATGCAATGAAATTCTCATGATATGTATAATAAACCTGAGTTGTTTACTTTGTGGCAGCCGATAAAACACATTTATAGCGTCTATAGGCCATCTGTCCAAGATGGGAGACGACGAAGACGAAGCCCAGGGACCTGGAGTACCACAGGCAATACGATACGGTACGACCGTACCGTACCTCACCGTACAGTACCGTACCGTACTTTACTGTGTTGTTAGACCACTTTTTGTCCCGCGATTTTGTATTATCATGATCTTATATAAAAACCATAATTTACACTAAAATAACCTCAAATAAGAGGATAAGTAAGATCATTACCTTTTACAACTGCCCTAGGTGTATCATTTTTGTAGCATTTAAGGAAATGTATGTTTTTAAAAGAAAATCCTAAAAAACGGGACGTTCAGTCCTGAATGCTTGTCTAAAAAATCAAATTTTATCTTAAAATGCTGAAACTTTCAGAGCGTGTCGTCTGCTGAAATACATATCTTTACAAGAAACACAGGCCATAATACAGTTGGTCTAAGACGCGGGACAAAGGATTTTGAGGTTTTCGAAATTAAGTCCAGCTAACTTCCAACATCTCGTCAATATGTGGTGCAATCTTAGCGAACAAATTTAGATCAGAAATGGTTGAATGCTTATAACTCTTAAAGGGAACCTCGGCTGAAAAACAATGTTTGCTCTCAAGTGTTTGTTATGGATGCCTAAGGCTGTTTCTGTGTTTGTCTCCAGTAAATTGTACACTAGATGTCATTTATGGACCGATTTTCCTGTCGATAAAACTCATTTGAATTTCCTGCGCGCCGCCATCTTGGATATCTTGACGTCACAGTGTTGCCCTATTGTCGCATAACAAAAGAGCTATTGTTTTCTGACAATAAGGCAACACTGTGACGTCATAAAATTCAAGATGGCGGCGCCCACGAAATTAAAATGAGTTTTATCGACAGGAAAATTGTTAATTTATCTAACTTATTTCGTTTTAATTATCAAATTGAATGTTTAAGTGGGTGGAGTACTTCGAACACAATAAAACTAAATGGAATTCTGAGGATTTTTGTAAATTTTAACAAATTTCGAAATTTTACGGACGTTTTTAGTTTTTGCGCGGGAACAAATCCCACCGGACTCAGAGTTGAATATCTTTCAGAAAATACAATGTTATGGCGAAAGAATTTTGAGAAGGTAATATTTTTAAAATAGGCAAGTGAGAAATCAAGAAAAAACAACATTTATAACAACAAAAACATTTATTGTGGATATGACTCCTGCATGGGAGTAGGGGTGGCGAGGGGAGAGGGGTATTTCCTCGGGTTCGACTGAATCCCCGCTGGGTGTAATAACTTACATAAATATAATAAAAATGACAACGACCGAATCCTCTTAGAGAGTAAAATCGTATAATTTCGCATGTAAACGAACCCTCATTTGGTCATGCAGACCCCTTATATTAGCCGATTGACGAACTCTGTCGAAGCATAACAGTAAGTGACAAAGAAAAAGCAAAGAATCCGACGTACAATCCCACAGCTGATGTGACGTCATCAGAAGAAGAGGATGGGGAGGGAGAAGTAGACGAAGATGCTGGTAATGTGACGTCGATGAAGACGAAGTGAACTTCACGACATCAAGTAAGGCAGCCAAATCATGGTCAACTCCCCATGACATAATCACAAGAACATTATCGAAGCCGTCTTGGCTCAATTTTGGCGACACCTTCAAAGGCCAGAAGGAGGGATGGTCACGAAGAGAAACGTTGCGGAAGCAAATGAAGTTACCAGTAAGATATACAGGCTGATGGCTGTCCACAGCGAGTCGTGCAACCGTAGGTTGACCTTCGACGTTTTCCGATACAGTGACGAAATTTGGGACCACTTCGTTTAGAGCAAGGAAGGAGTTACTGGCAAGCTAAGATGCAAACCAAATACAACTACATCACCTCCCTGGACAACTTCTTACACTTTCTGCTAAACTGAAAGAACAGCATGCAGCTCTCCGATGTTGCTGTGGAGGAACTTCGGACAACTGCTGCGGCTATTCCAGGTTCGGGAAGGAGGCGTTCAAGCCATACTTGAAGAAAGAGCCGAACCGAGAAGCGAGTTGACAAATGGGAAACAGTGTTAACTCATCGGCGTTAATAAACTCATCGGCGCAGTACTCGCTAAGATCGGGCAAAGGCAGTTACCCAATGGCCACTAAGACTGACCGTTTTAGCAACTTTGTAACTGTGAAATTCCAAGGTATCTAAATTTAATTTATATCATATAGTACCTATTTATTTATATCAGTAGCCTATTATTAAGTGTAATCAGCCTGTAATTCAATATATGTATACATTGCAAGAGGCGTTAATAAACTAATTATTATTATTATTATTATTATTACACGACGGATACACGAAATTCAGAATCACAGGCTGCAGTTTCAGATAAAGAAATGCTGGCCAATGCAATACCATCAAAGGATTACTCCCTCAGACAGCAAAAACGGGCAAGAGACTCATTTTTTCAGATCATTTGCCTAAACGCCCAGAGGGCTGGAATAGCTCAGGAATTTCTTTTCTCATAGTTCAAGAGTGCCACATGGCACGAGGAAAACGACCGTTACGTCATATCGGTGAAAGACCACAAGCCTGGATTAGATAGGCCAGCTCCAATTGTTGTCACTAAAGAACATTATAAGCTGTCGAAGAATTATTATGAGATATTTCTGCCGGTAGCTGTAGCTGAGAATGGCGGCATGGACTGTGGAAAGTTTTTCTTGACAAGAAGTGGATCCACCGTTCAAAGCAACAGTCTCGAACATTTTTAACAGGATCGGGATACGGTACGGTCGCACTGACAAAGGGCGCTTATATCCAACCAAATTCAGGCAGGTAGCGGCGTCATCGGTCAGCAAAGAACCCCAAGAGAAGCGAGAGCAATTGAGCTCACTCATGACACACACAGAGTCCACAGCAAGAACCTACTATAATAACAATGTTTATACTATATGCTAGAGGATACAATCGAGCACTCTGTTGAGGCCCAAAAGAACCTGGCCAAAAAGTTTCAACCACAGCAAAGCCCAAAGAAAGGACGTCCAATAGCTGATTTGGTCACTCGATATGTACCTACGCGTTCTTTGAGATCTGCCACCAGCGATAGGCTGGTTCAGGTGCCATATAAATTAAGTTCATATGGTTGTAGGGCATTTTCAACTGCTGCACCTGCCCTATGGAACGGCCTTCCACAAGACATTAGAAATTGTTTAACAATAAATGAATTTAAGAGTAAAGTAAAAACTTACCTTTTTAGGAAGGCTTATTCAGGACATTTTTAATTTTTCGTAGTACTTTTTATCACATATTTTTAGATCAGATTTAAGGATAGTTTTAATTTCTCTTAATGCTTTTTATCATATACATATTTATTCGCTATGATATTTTCGTTCTTTTAATATTAGATATGTGTATTTAAACCTATTGTAAAGCGCCATTGGACAGAGATGGAAATGGCGCTATATAAGAACTGTATATTATTATTATTATTATATAAGAGAAAGCAAATGAAGAAATCAATGCAGTGTTTGAGGAGGAGATGAAAGGAAAAGCAAAAGACGTGGACGAGAAATTAGAAGGCAATGAGTTAGCTCAACACCTCGACTCAACGCAGGTAGCAAAGAGGGTGTCCTATCTGGTAAGCCTTGTGCCAAATTCTGAGGTTCCTTCCGAGTCAGAAAGCCCACAGCAAAGGATCGAGAGATGGGAAACCGCCTTACAATCCACCAACACTGTTCCACCTTCAACCAGCGGTGCATCGTCTAAGCGGCGGTACTGGGACAAAAGAGATGAGAAAATGTTACTTAGAGTTTTCTCGCAACTCTTCAAACAAGGCACCAAGCTCCCCAGAACCCACAATATAAAGACAGTAGTGAGGGAATCAAACAACGAAGAGTTTCAGATGCTCGTGCTAAGTTTCGGAGATGATGCAGTCAACCGCATCTTAACTAAATGCAAGACTATGCATCTTAGCATGAACAAAAAGGCTCTGAACCATATTCTACGCTTGACAGAGCAGCCACCAGCACATTAAGTGGCAATGTATACTTACCATTTATTATTTTGTTGTCGCATATTCCAAGTTTAAAAAAGACATTATCTTCTTCTAATTACAAAGTTATTTCAAGTTGATTTCTCAGTGTGATTGAAATACGAATGATTTTTTAGCTGAAAATGATTGATTGTTGATGGTTAATTCTATCACGTTATGGATGTTTTGTTCAAAGTAAAAAATATTTATTGAATGATTTTATATTCCAGTTAAGAAGTTGATATATTGTTACAGCTTGTATTTGTAAATGAGATAAAACCATTAAAAAAACCTTTCTTGTTGTTGATAATCCTGATGTCGTTTCTTTAGGAACAAAACAATGAATGGGACAGATCCCAGAACATTTCCCTGTCCCGTAGGACAAATCCCACTTTGAGGGACAATTCCCGGGGACATATCCCGGTGTTGGGGGCCAAATCCCGTTTCAGGGGACAAGTCCCACTTTGGACCCCAAGAAAATGGGAAATGTCCCGGGATATGTCCCGTCGGAGGGGACAAATCCCGATGACACAGTGCAATACAATACAATACAACGCAATGCAATGCAATGCAATGCAACGCAACGCAACGCAACGCAACGGAACGGAACGCAATACATTCAATACATACAATACATTCAATACATACAATACATTCAATACATACAATACATTCCGAATCCAACAGCAATACGACCGCCGATCGGTCTCGACCTCAATCAAAAGAAAAAAGCGGAGAACTGGAAAGAGTATATACAAAGATGGTCCAGTACTCGATTATCACAAAACTAGCGTAGCGAACTCCGTTTACTAGCCAGAAATACTGTAAAAGATTTGAATAAAATGACGTACCTTGCCACTGTGATGTCTTCTGTCGTATTTCTCTCCTTGTTGGGTGGTTTTAAACTGATTTCAGCAGGGTTTTTGTTTTCGGAGCCCCTTCAAAAACTCCGGCTGAAATCAGCTTAAAACCACCCAACAAGGAGAGAAACACGAAAGAAGACATCATAGTGGCAAGGTAAGTCATTTTATTCAAATCGTTTACAGTATTTATGGCTAGTAAACGGAGTTCGCTACGCTCCCATACAAACCCTTATTTCCAGTTCATAACTTGAGCTTGGGCTGCCTGTGGATCGTCGAGGCTTTTGACAAACACTGCACCGGGGAGAGAAATGAAACTTTTGAAGGATACGTCCATGCATGCTTAACATCAGAAATACTATTTATACTGACGCTTATTGCAGAATGGTCAGATTTAATTGAGCTAATTATATTGACTTTGATCTTGCAACAAATCACTTATCAGCCAATAGTCGAGACGTCTTTGAATTAACGTTTTTTCTGCCTCCAAGAAAATCTTTTAATATGGGGATTCCTTATTCTCCAGATATCCACAAGATCATTTTCCAGCATGATATCATTAAGAAATTTTGTAGAAGCCTTTAGAGAGGGTGTCCCTCCTGAACAGTCCAAAGATCGATCAAAAGTTATATTTAAATCTCCCCCTACCAAAATCATGTGACTAGTAAGCGCTTCCGATTTTTCAATAAGATCTGCAATTATTTTGAAAAAAAGGCTTTGTTCATTTATTTTGACTGGAGTGTAAACATTAACTAGTGAAAATAAGGTATCCGCTGAATTAAAGCTTCGATCGCTACATACCTTCCTTCATCATCACAATAAAGAGACTGAACTTTAAAATCTAATGAGCTTCGTATTAAAATCAACACTCCTTTGCTGTGATTGGTGCCGTGGAAAAAAAAAGTCTCCACTCCATTGTTTCCGCCACTCATTTTTAACTTCTTTTGTACTAAACGTTTCTTGTAAATAATAGATATCCGCAGGCCTTCGGATGCCTCGAACATTCAAAGATAACATTTTAAATTGTAGGTTCTGTTTACTCATGACATAAATTTAACTAACTAAACGGTGCAATGACGCCGCTCCGCAAGATTAAAAACTGAATTTCAATAACATCATAAAGGACTTGCAAAACAAAAACTAACTTATGTAGTATAATGTCATTATTTAAAATAATAAGACAATTAGTCACAGAGAATAAACACAGATACAAAAGTAAAGCACACACATACAAAAGAAAGGGGAAAAAAGCAAGATGTAACATGCCGGTAGCCAGCGATAAATGTATTTTTGTTGGGCATTCGTAATTAGCACCTCGTGCTCTTCCCTAAGGACTTGGAGTTGTTATTTAAGATGATATTTACATATAGTTTTCACTTGATGCCAACCAGTTTACACGCTTGGTTATCCGGGCCAAATGAGAGACGCTATCACTTGTTCGGATTTAGCGGAGTTTCGTATGATTGTTCTGGAACAACTTTCTCTTCACAAGTCCACGTTATCAGACAAGTTTAATCAGGCCCAGAAAACAGCTACTACCGCCCTTTCAGTTTCCCGATAGGTTAAAGAGGACGGCGAGTTGTCGTTCAACTACCCAGCCAACGCAAAAAACTTCCAGTTCAACCGTCGTCGACTCGTCAGATGAAGGCTGGTTAACCGGCCAACATTACGAAGATAACGGCTATTGCTTTAAATGGAAAAAGATGACAAGAAGATTCGTAGTGCTGAAAGGGAAGCGCCTTAGTATGTGAGCAAACTCACTCTAGGATCAAGTGGAATGCTGAAAAAGCTGGAGAACGAAGCCGGCAATCTTCATAAACTACCAACAGGTCTCGGTCACGTGGACAATGGCAGGTAATGGCCGACCCAGAACCAGCGCTTTTTCTAGCCTCTCAATGTATCACCAAGAAGGCCGGCAGTTCAATGAATCTTGGGCCCCCTGCAGATACTGCGGTTCCTTTACACATTGGTGGCTTGAGTGCTCAACCAGGCTCGCTAAAAACCCTCCCGTTGGAAGCCTGTACAGCTCCACTCCCCATTTAACGTCCAAACGGTTTCTAGGGGTTCATTTTTGGGGTCACTAGCTCAAGGCTGACGCCTCTAAAGTTCTTGGAGGCCACGCGATGTTTCTTCCGGATACCTGTAACAGGGATTTACCAGTTTCCGGACGGCCTACTATTGAACATGAATTCAAGGAAATCCTAACGCAAGATAAGTACACTTTTAATTCGTATTATGAGCAGTTCTTGAAATGTAATTTACATGAGTACCAGCAAAGGATAGCTCCCCTTATACTTAAGTTAAGTATCGTCTCAAAACTCATATTCAGTTTTGGGTTAATATATACCTGGCTGGATTTCAGATTCTTTTGAATGGGTATAAGATTCCTTTTATTTCTTTACCACCTGGTGCCGCGTTTAAATAACAACACATCAGCGTTGTCACGTACCGACTTTATTAACGAGGCTGTTGTTCATTTACTCTTGAGTATGAGCTCTGTCGTTAAGTTTTTTCTTCACCGAGTGGCCAAACGTAGGCTTATATCTGATCTTAGACATGTTAATCAGTATATTTATAAACTTAAATTTAAGATTGAAGACGCCAACATTTTCTTCAGTACCTCCGTTATCAGCATATACATGTTTAAGTTTGACATGAAACCAGGTCAACTTCACATTAGTATTTGTGACGTTAACCAGTGCTTGGGTTTTCAGCGGCCGCTATTTAATTCCAACATACCTAAGCATTTAAAGTTTACCGTTTTAACCATTCG
The DNA here is from genome assembly GCA_030867875.1 of Actinernus sp. WN-2022. Lineage (NCBI taxonomy): Eukaryota > Metazoa > Cnidaria > Anthozoa > Actiniaria > Actinernidae > Actinernus > Actinernus sp. WN-2022. Next base: position 59,598,458 of record JAOWCC010000019.1, read on the forward strand.
ACCAGTCTCTTTATGAAAGTTTTCCGTCCTCTAGTTCGACATTGGCGAGCACAAGGTATTCATTAGTATGGATTCTCATACTATGCCGGCACATTAACATAACGGTTTTGTTTCTTTTCCTGAACGGAACATTTATTAAGCTAATTAGTCCTCGTAGAGCTTATACATAAGAGTCCTATAGTCTCTCCTCGGTTCGTTGCCTCAGTCGTGGGTAAAATCTTCTCCTTTTCATTCGGAGTTGGTAATGTCACCCTTTTGATACCAAAATTCTTAGTCTTTCGTTCAGTTTCATCAATTGAGATACTCCACTTCACACGAATGAGTTTTCAGTTTCTGCAGTGCCTTCAATAAATACAATTTTAGATTCATAACTGCGTTTAGCTCCATGGTAGAGCTCTCGTCGAGTATTCACCTCCGGTTGGTTTGGTTTATTCTGATGCTAGTGGTTATGCCTGCGGTGGCTATACACTGTATCTTGATAGAGAATTCGAATTATTCAAGCAAGCTTTGATCTTCTACTTAAATCACTCTTGACAGTAATGCTAGGGAGCTCCTTGTTCTCCTGTATAGTCTGAAGTCGTTCAAGACGTCTTTGCGGAATAAGGCAGTTAAGACTTTCATGCACTGACTAATAATGCAGCATCTGTTTGTGCTAGAGGTAAAAATTCCCTCCCGACTCCATGCCCTTGCGGTTGATATACGGGTTTTTATTATATTTCGCTTGAGCGGTACAGTCAATGGATTCCTAGGTCTCTCTGAGTTTGCCGATTCTATGAGTCGGATTGTTGATTATGATGATTGGTCTGTCTGCAATTGTTTCGGCTTATCTGCCATCTTCCCGGTTCTTTCGAAGTTGATCGATTTGCTTCTCCGTGTTCAGCTAAGTGCGTCCCGTTTTCTCCAAGTTCTGCAATCTGGGGTGTGAAGAAGTTGATCAGTTAGTGTTAATTGGCGAGGTGTTAACAATTGGTTATTTCCGCCTATTTGTCGTGTAATTCGAAACATCTTACACCTTGAGTTTTCTCATTCTTCATATCAAACAATTTATTGATAAAAGTGTCGTTCCTGAGAGCTCCCTGTGATATTCCATATATGGTCAATATATTCCATATTTGGAAAGCAGGACGGATCTTCGAATACTAGAACACGTTCAAGAAGTGTAGCGAGCCGGCAGAAGAGAGGCGGATACAACGTAGGCTACAGGAAGTGCGATTAAAAAAATCGATAGCGAAATTTGAAAAGGATGAGCGTATGCCTCACTAGCATGTAGTCAGGCCCAAATATTACTCTGAACGACACCAATTGTTTGATATGCGCGGGGATGCTGGTGATTCCTAACGGCAATCGGCTAGTTTTCAGCCTTTTCCTTCTACCGTCTGGTGCGCCTAGAGCTTCAGTTCCATACATTGTTGAAATTTACGACCTTTGAGGTATATCTCGGTTTTCCTACCATTTTCAGTGCATTCAGTTGTCATTCAGCGGTACTAGTTGTCCGTTTAGATACTTCCTCTGAATTTTCGTGGCATTGCTTGATTTACTACCGATTAATAGGGTGTTATAGGTGTTTTCATTATTAGTGTATGTACGGATGTAAACGCTGTAGAGCGTAAGAGTGATTTTATCGTGATTGTATGGTCATACCGCTTTATAGCGGAATATATTGGTTGTTTGTGCACTTACTATATGTATGTATTGCACACCGCTTTATAGCGGAGATACCTGGCATATAAGGGTTTGAGTGATATATTATGTGATGTACAGTTTGTTTCATTTTAATAGGGATCACTGTCAGATCGCTTATTGTACACCGCTTTATAGCGGAGATATCCCGGCCTTACATAAGGGTATGAGTGATATATTATGCGATGTATAGTTTTATTTCATTTTAGTAGTGATCACTGTCAGATCGCATGACAACTGTGGCTTTGCATCATGGCCTATGCCTGCTTTTTAAGATTATGTCATAATAGCTATATGTTGCTTTGTTATGTTCTTTTGTTGCAGTTACGTATTTCACACCAGATTCCGTTTTTTCATTGCTAGCGGTTAAGCTTTAGTTTTGCTTGGGTGTAGTTTCATTGTATTTTCATTTGAATAATTATCGTTAGATATTATATTTGCAATAATAACATTGTAATGAAGTACTTGTCTTATTTACATACGAACGTTGTTGTTATTGACATATGGCTCTCATTCCCTACTATCTCTGTTATAAGCACCGATTTATAGCGGAGATATCCGTTACATAAGGGTATGAGTGATATATATTACGTGATGTATGGTTTGTTTTCATTTTAATAGGGATCACTGTCAGATCGCTTATTGCACACCGCTTTATAGCGGAGATATCCGTACAAGGGTACGAGCGATATATTATGTGATGTTTAGTTTTGTTTCATTTTAGTAGAGGTCACTGTTAGATCGCTCGACACTCCTGGCATCATGGCCTACGCCTTGCTTTTTAAGATTATGTCATAATAGTTATAACGTTGCTTTATTGTTGTCTTTTCGTAGCGATTATGTATTTCACATCAGATTCCGTATCGGATTCCGTTTTCTCATAGTGGTTAATCTTTAGTTTTGCTTCGGTGTAGTTTCATTGTATTTGCATTTTAATAATTATCGTTTGATAATATATTTGCAATAATAAAATTACATTAATGTACTTGTCTTATTTACATACGAATGTTGTTGTTATTGACATGACACTCATTCCTTTTCACACTGAACCCTTATTCCCTACTATCTGTGTTGTAAGTTCTAGGTCCCAAAGTCTTTTCAGTCCCACTTCGCCATCCAGCCTTGCAGTTGCTGTCCTGTCAAGTACCAAGCTTCCTCGGCTACAGCAGCGCTTCCAACACTCTGAAGTCGTACGGCGGTTACTTAAAGGATGGAAGTTCTGGGCTGCATCTTTCCCTGAAGTCCTATATTTTCCTGCTGAAGACACTCGTATTGCCCTGTATTTAATGTCTTTAGTTCAGTCGGGTCACACATTTTCTATAGTTCAATTGGTTTTTATAGGATAATACCATGCCTGTAGTGAACCCAATCCTTGTCATTCATATTTTCTTAAGAATGTTTTTTTAGAGTGTTGTAAAAGCCTTGCCTTTGGACCTGCAACAAAATTTGCTCGTGACTGTTTTCTTAGGTATTTAATTCTGCAGTTATTCTGCACTGACTACATTACTTACATTCCTATTATAATTCCCACCGCGAGCTTTGTAATCTTGACATAACTGGTCGGCATCCTCCTAACACGCCTTGCTTGATGGGTATGTAGAATATACTACATAAATATTTTCTATGCGGCGGAGCGCAGTCACCAGAGCATAGAAATGTATTTTTGTTGGGCATTCGTAATTAGCAAGATGATATTTACATATAGTTTTCACTTGACGCCAACCAGTTTACACGCTTGGTTATCCGGGCCAAAATTTTCTAGACATTTCTCTGTAATCCGGGCTTAAATTAACAGCGTTTGTACATGTAAGTTTGTTCTTTTGATGACCCTTAACCTCCAGGGGTCTCGGCGAATTCGCATTGGGTTGGAGTATACGTTTCCAGAATATTTTTTTTCCTCAAAGTGAGGTTTTAACATGGTTTTTCGTATCCGGCGATTCGTCATTAGTTTAACATTAATATGTAATGTTTATACGGCAATAAACTTGACATAACTGGTCGGCATCCTCCTAACACGCCTTGCTTGATGTGTATGTAGAATATACAACATAAATATTTTCTATGCGGCGGAGCGCAGTGACCGAGCATAGAAGGCTGTTTGTTGCTACTGGAGATTTTTGCCTGACAACTACAAAGACGTAAGGAGTGTTTGTTGCTCCATAGACAATTAACTAATGCGCATCGTGCTAAGATGCAAATGCAAATTTCAGGAAGCGCTATTAAACGAAACAACGAGAAAATCTACAATAACAAGAGTCGTTTAGTTTTTCAATCATAGAAACAAAAATGTACTAAATCTCAACCAGTTTATAATCGATATAAAGTTTGTCGGGTTCTACTCGGCTAAAAAAAACTGTTTTGCCTGCCTTATGCTCCAGTAGTAGTACACACTTTCCTCGGGCACTGATCAACCGTACTTGTGAACTTTTTAAACATCATTGCATTTGAATGAGGAAAATATAACAGAAATCATGCACCGACAACGCATTCTCCCCGTTGAATTAACAATTATCCTTAAATTCAAACACGCTTGGAATAATGATAATCGTTAATTCTACGACAAATCCTAACCCGAACCACAAACCAAACCCTAACCATCGGACGAGTTCACGGGTAAACGACGGGTTCTCACTCACCAAGAGCTAGGGTTCACAGGTAAACAAGAAGAGAAGGTAAAGAGAGGAAAAATATTCTTGAGCGCTCCTACTCGGACTCGATCTCGTAGTCCTTTGCGTGTACTAGTGTAGTGCAGACGTCTTCACGACTACACTAAGCCGGTCTACCGCCGTTCAGAATGTAACAATGTTTATCCTTGACTGGTTTTAAGAATGTGATAAGAATTAGCAATTATCATCATTACAAGCGTGTTTGCCATTTAAGGATAGTTGTTAATTCAACGGGGAGGATGTGATGGCTCGAGCGAGCATTGTGTAGTTACCAGTTTCCCGGCCGAGATAATTTATTCCGAAAGTGTGCCACACCAGGACACCAGCACGGACACCAAAAATCGCGATTCCTTTCGCCTGGGAAAGCCGCACAGGTAACTCACACATGACCACAGGGAGTCCAACCCAAGATTAGGATGCGTTCTCCTTCGTCGAACGCAATAACCAGAGAAGACTGGACCTGTTCCTGACCCGCCTTACTCTTACTAATTGGGGCGTACCTATCAAGCACTTCCAAGAAAAGCGTCTCCATCGTGTCCACATTGCATTTACATTCGCTTCGTATTCTACTTCCCCCCAGGGTTTTCCGCTTAAGGTGGCTCGCCTGGATTTTCCAGGGACGCACCATACCCACTTTGAACGGCTGTCAGAGCACGGTCGGACTAGCCACTTCACCCATTTACTAGAAATAGAATAAACTTTCTAAAAATGTAGGTTTATTTGACATCGGTGTTACCATAGCAACACAGCGTCGATGTCATGTATTTTACATATCATCAATTTTCTCGAAATCTAGACCTAAACTGTTAAAACGACCTAGTGTCCGTTGTAGTCTAACTGTAGGCCTTCAGGACTGCAAAGTTTAAAAAAATTGTATAAGAGCGTTTTCGAAAAAAATTGGTTTGAATATTTTCATTCAAAAAATAAACAATTCGCCTTACTTCCTGTTTAGTCGTCGAGAACTGTGTTTTCCGGACCGATTCAAGCGATATTTTAGCATATTTCATACCTGTGGCATAGGACTACTTCCCATGCAAATTTCATTCCATTTACTTTATCCGATTTCGGTTTATGGAATCACAAGTAATGTCATAAATATGCTCAATTTACTCAAAATAGTAACGTATTTGCTAAGGAAGCTGTAATTCGAAAACTAGTCGATAAAATTGTTTTTAAATCTTTTCACCTGAAATTCAACATGTACTACCCTGGCCCTGTAAATTTCAAGAGCATTGAATCATTTTAAGGGCGCGAAATAAAAACAAAAACATAGGGAACTTTTACATTCATCCACACAAGCTTCATTGCTGTATCATTTTGTTTATAGCTTGTGTCTTTCCGAAATATATCTTTTGTCTAGATTCTACATACTTGTGTGCTTTTGAACTAACAAGTTTACCATGCACGCTTGCTACGCTTCGCTACTGCTGGAACGCTCGTGCAAATTCTGTTCTTAGTACAATGACATGCAAATTAGTTAAACCATGAAGCTTGGCAGTGCGGGATGATAATGTTGAATAAGTGTGTTTTTAGTAGACCACATTTTCTAAATATCAACTAAAAACGAGATTTTGTATTAGTGATATTATAAAACCTTTTGCAAATAAATATTATAAGTTATATTATAACAGCGTTACAACTGCCAGCGTGACTACTAAGAACAGAATTTGCACGAGCCTTCCGGCAGTAGCGAAGCGTAGCAAGCGTGCATGGTAAACTTGTTAGTTCAAAAGCACACAAGTATGTAGAATCTAGACAAAAGATATATATCGGAAAGACACAAGCTATAAACAAAATGATACAGCAATGAAGCTTGTGTGGATTAATGTAAAAGTTCCCTATGTTTTTGTTTTTATTTCGCGCCCTTAAAATGATTCAATGCTCTTGAAATTTACAGGGCCAGGGTAATAAATGTTGAATTTCAGGTGAAAAGATTTAAAAAAAGTTGTATCGACTAGTTTTCGAATTACAACTTCCTTAGCAAATACGTTACTATTTCGAGTAAAATGAGCATATTTATGACATTACTTATGATTCCATAAACCGAAATCGAATAAAGCAAATGGAATGAAATTTGCATGGGAAGTAGTCCTATGCCACAGGTATGAAATATGCTAAAATATCGCTTGAATCCGTCCGTAAAACACAGTTCTCGACGTCTAAACAGGAAGTAAGGCGAATTGTTTATTTTTTGAATGAAAATATTCAACCCAATTTTTTTCGAAAACGCTCTCATACATTTTTTTTAAACTTTGCAGTCTTGACGGACTACAGTTAGACTACAAGAGACACTAGGTCGTTTTAAAAGTTTAGGTCTAGATTTCGAGAAAATTGATGATATGTAAAATACATGACGTCGACGCTGTGTTGCTATGGTAACATCGATGTCAAATAAACCTACAATTTTAGAAAGATTATTCTATTTCTAGTAAATGTGTGAAGTGGCTAGTACGACCGTGCTCTGATAGTGGAGTATCAGCCGTTCAAAGTGGGTATGGTGCGTCCTTGGAAAATCCAGGCGAGCCACCTTAAGTCCTTGAGGAAATAATCGCTGTTGAAATTTGTGAAATTTCTAACTTCCATTTCTTTTACTCTACTGCATTTGGGAAGTGCATTAATCTTACGAACTACGTATATTAAGCTGTGGTCACTAAAACCCACATGAATAGTATCTGAATGTATTATTTTTTCAGGACAAGAGGTAATACATACATGTACGTCCAATAGAGAACTTGTCGATTCAGTAATGCGAGTGGGTTTATTGATGAACTGCGTAAACTGGTATATAGTTCCATGATCTGGGATAACTGTTGGGCATACTGATTTATTGGATCAAGTAAATTACAATTCAGGTCACCCAGAATACATACTTCCTTATCTTCATTATCGATTAGCCCTACCATACGCTCAATACTACTAAATATTTCAACATGGCGGCCATGTTGGTGTACAGTTAACAATAGATTCTTCGTCAGCTTCTTTTGTTCTGTACACCAACATGGCCGCCATGCCCTTTGTCATTTGAATCTCTGGGGATTGAGTGCAAACATCTATAAATCGAACAAACAATGAATATACTTCGAATACTTTGAATCTTCATCATAACACGTCCGCTAAACTCAAGAAGCACAGGCCCCAGTTTGTCTCTCGTATTAACGGCTAAATATTGTCATCAAGGTAAGAACTGCATTACGGGGTTAATATTTCTTTAACGTCGTATTACACGTTTAGAAACACAAGACTAATTCTAATAAGGTCTCTTTCATAAACACAATCAGCACCAAACAATATCACCGAATTAGATACTAGTATTTGTAAGCGTGTGGCATCGGGTTTTCGCAGTCTGTGAGAGAACGAGCATGACTGCATATGAACATAATTAAACATGTCACCTCCCAACTGTTCTATCCGGAAGATTCGCAAACATTCAGTACTGTTAGATCGAGCATTGTTTGCTCCTATGTAGCACTCCTTCGATTAATATTAAATGGTGTCTTGTAGGAACAGCAACAACGAAAATTATGAATTTGTATGTCGGTACAGTAAAGTAAGTTTGCTGCCAGAATGGTAGCACATTGAGTAGTATAGTCGGGATTAAAATTATACCACTTTTTCTTGCACAACAAAACTCAAAAAGTGAATTCGGAAATCCACTTTTTGAGTTTTCTTGCACAACAAAAAGTTGTATAATTTTAATCCCGACTATACTACTAGAGGGGGTACTAAGGGTCATTCAAAGTGTCACTAGACATTCTTACACATAAAAATCCAAACTTGAAGTATATGTTAAAGGAATGATTACTATATATTTATATCGAAGAGAGAATGGCGAGTTCAAAGCTTTTCAACGTAGGCGATGTGGTCGAAGCATTCGAAAGGGTCAAAGAAGATGGACAATCCCATGGAGCCGTCATATCATTCGACTGGACCCAGCCTAGAAACGGACCTAACGGATGCAAGTATGTTTCCGTATTCTTTGATATTGGCGATGGACCTCAGCCGGCGGTCTTTCGGTTCGAAGGGGAAAAGCACGTGGGAAAGATAGCACCACACAACGAACAAGATGCAGGCAAGAAACGGGATAGACACCCTTGCCTCCAATTTCAAAAGTGGAATGCCATCATACCTATGGAGGCAGATGGAATCACAATTAAGCAAAATGACAAGGGAGAATTGGACCTTCCTGCAGATGAAAAGTTGAGTCCTACATTCAAATTAGTAGAGTACCTTGATGATGCCTTTGAAAGTGAAATAAGCAAATTAATCGAAAACGAGAAGGTCTGTATACGCAATCCACGGAAACGCAGTCCACACGACGCCATCATTGTTCCCAATACCAAGGTGGTTTCAATGGTACAAAGGTTCATTTCCACAAATTCTACTACCAATGCTGGTTGTCGCTTGCCCAATCCTATAATGAGGATGAGAATGAAGTGCGACTACAAGACTGGAACACCTAATGGTCAATTCTTCGACAAAAGTAAGTCGTACTCCGATGGAGACAACACTAAGTACGAACCTCTCGTAGATGAGAACTCTAGCGGTCTTAACATCGACAACATAAGCAAACTCATTCTACCAGGTTCTATTCACGATGGTATTTGCAACGCCTCAAGTATTTGTGCAAGTAGTATGGGACTTTCGTACCCACTAGATGTTGAGATCGACATAGTACGACAACCATCGAAGAAGAATAGATACGATCAACAAGACGTTTATACCGCCAATACTAAGCATAGTGCCAGTGTGGACTCAACCGCAGAAGATGAGTGAACGTAGGTAATGAAAAAAAAAGAAGAATGAAGAAAGTCGTTGTGACCCTCTTCATTCTTCTTTTTTTGTCACTAGACATTCTTACACCTAAAATCCCAACTTGAAGTATATGTTAAAGGAATGATTATTATACTGTATATCACCATCGAATGGTATTAGTATATATTCTTTATTCCACGATACTAGCTTACGTTGTCATCTTAGTACGCATTAACACCATACAGATCGAACATGTCGAAGAAGAACTCGAATGTAGACGCCGCAATAACTTGTGATTGGTTGATGAGAGGGAAGGACTCGAAATGCCCAAAGCAGATTTCGAAGACGTCGAAGTTCTGTGCCCAGCACAACTTCCAGATCTCAAAAGGCTGTGACCCATTCATACCATGCTCGAAGTGCGGTAAAGGATGTCGTACTAGTTACGGGCTTTGCTCAAGATGCGACCGTCTCGCCATCAAGATGAAGTGTCCTGGTGTCTATGTAAAACGCGCTAAGAAGTCCAGCAAGACGCTAGAGGATCCAAGAAAGGAGGAACTTGCAGAGCCAAACGTGGTGGAACCGGAGGAGCCTGCTGAGGTAGCATTGCCCGCGGAACCAAGAGTGCTGGAACCAGAGGAAGGTCTCGGAGAGTCTCTCACCCATGCGCTCAACAAGGTGTTGGCTGCCTTGAGGAGTGAGAAGGACGATTAGGAATAGCCACGAAAAAAAAAAAAAGAATGAAGAAAGTCGTTGCGTGACCCTCTTCATTCTTTTTTTTTTTTTTTTTTTTTTTTTCTATTAAACATATAAACATCTATAGTTGTATCATGGACGAGCTAGTCAGATTGTTTGGTCCTGGAATTCGTAGAAGCCTGAATATCAAACCACAAGTGGAACATATTAACACCAGTGAAACATGTTCTGATTGTCTCTGCCCCTTGGAAATACAAGGAACGGAATTCGTGTGTCCCACATGTGGTCTAGTTTCCGAGACCGAACCATGTGAAGAAACGAAGGTCGACATCATTACTACTCGACTGCGTATAGTAGGTCCGGACGGATTTCAGTATCAAAGTGATCTAGACCGCGCAAAACCAAAGCAAAGCGATGACACGGAACTGCAACGACAAACGCTCCTACAAGAACTACGAGCATACAACGCTGTTTACAAACAAAGTTATGACCTATCGTTCCCTATGAACGCGTTAGGAATCGTAGCCGACGCATTCACCCAAGTAATGAAAGTTCATCCCAAGCGTAGCGATGCTAAGAGAAATATTTTAGCTTCTCTACTCTATCATGCATGCATACAATGTGGATTCGTCCGATCTAAAGGTGAGGTTGCTCGCTTCATGCAACTAAGCAACAAAGGCATCTGTATCGGAGAGGTCTTTATACGTTCTCTGTACAACGACGATAAGATCGATGTAGACATGGATGCCGAGCGCATAGTTCCTCACATTGCAACGACTTTCCTTAAACTCGAGCCTCAAGGAGTGCCTATAGACGTTCAACAAATAGTCCACGAGGTTGTTACTACGGCAATAGAAAACAATATAGGCAGATCGGTAATTAAGACGAAAGTTGTTGGAGCAAGTTACGAGGTGCTACGTCGTTTAGGATCGTCTATGTCTCTTAAGGATGTCGTTAAACGATGTGACGTATTTGGAAATTCAGTCAAGCGTTTTGTCAAGGAGTTGTCTTCTTACCATTCCTACTTTGAACCAATCTACACTAAGCATGGGCTAACTAGCAGTAGGACTTAGCGAAGTGGAAGTGAGAGCCATGTTCGTTTCTTTCATAGGAAACGTTGATTCTTACCCCACTAAGCTGCCAAGTTTTTCTCGCATTTCCTTTTGCACTTCTTGCTTGAGTTCGGCTCGAACCCGATCCGTGCTTTTTTCACCTATGGAAGCCTTGCGACGAATTTCAGATCTCATGATCTCATACTTATTCGCTTCGTTCAGGATGAGACTGTATTCGGAGTCGGATATGTTTTCATCGCGTAGGGCCTTCGATACTAGATCTCGAATCGTATTGATTTTCGCTTTTGCTAACATAGTTGTCCTTTCATGCTTAGAAACCTTCATTCCTAACTTCTTAGCTCCAAGGGTCGTAGATGCTGAAATTACTCCACATAGCCCACCAATAACTCCAAGTGGTAGACCAATCACTATTCCAACCCCAGTCAACGCTGCGCCCAATCCAGATCCAGATAAGATCACAGATAGACCTCCAGTTACCACTGCGATGCCATGAACTATTCCTTGAGAACGTGCATATTTCTTGCGTACACCTTCGTAGTGTCTTTCTTGAACTTCAATGTCCGAAAGCGTGTCTCGGATCGTTTGCAGTCTAAAGTTCTTTCCAGTGTCGTTAGCGATCTGCGGATAGATACTTGGTGCTGATGGAAACGGTTGAATCGAATCGCCTTCCATTGTACGTTATACATATAACTTACTCAAGCTTCAACACGTACAGTATGGGTCGACCCTGGAAGTCTATCAGATTGCCTTTCTCATCGAGAATTGTCAGACGAAGACTGCTTTGTATCGTACCTAGAGCTTTGACAGCTAGAGGTTGTAGCGAGGCATACGTCGTTTTCACAAATCTATCGCCTCGGATATGTATTCTACTTAGGACTTTAGATTGCTTTCCATCTTGAATCGAGAATCTGGAATCCACCACGTCGCAGCAGATATACGCTATGTCGATTTCATCTTGGATGGACACTTCGTGCACACCTACTTTTAGTCGCGTAGCAATCCCATCTTTATTAATATCCATCAGTTTGCAGAGGTTTCCACTAAGTAGGATCGATTGCTTGACTTCTAGGTTCCAAGCCCTCCTATGATGGGGTTTCTCGATTTTTATGATGTCAGCACCAACTGCAGGCGCAAAGAATTGTCGAAGGCTCGCCATAGTGTGGTTTCCCTTAGGAACGTCGTACGGAAACCCTATGCCTTCGGTAGACCACCAGAAGGTAGCATTCTCTGCTAGGTTCCACCAACTATTCTCAATAGTGACTTCGACTAGTGAAACGTTCTGTATGAGAATAGGGTTGTCGAAGTAGACAGTATGGTCAGCCAATGTTGTGGTGATATATAAGAGAACCATCTTATATGTTGAAGGTATAACTATATATACGTATAGCTTCAACATGACAGACGCATGGCGGCAGTTCAAGTACCTATTTCCAAAGGCTGTAACCGGATGGTTCGACTCTTTTGTGGGTCGGGATGGGGTGTGGAACATTAATTTATTCTTTCACGGGGAAACCTACCAGGTGTTCACAGATGCAGGCCTCCCTACGAAGGCAGGTGGAGGTCAGCTAAGGGTCTTACATGGGCGCGCAGGCGAGGCGCTTGACCTAGCCCTTGGTACCAAAACAGTTTATGAGGGGGTACTATTCGCGCGGAAGCACAAAGGTCTTTCCAAGCATGCTTGGGTAGAAGCTGAGGAAAACGATAAGATCGCAACATCGAATGCAGATCTATTAGCGAAGTTCAAGAAAAGATACCCACATGCAGAGCTTCACAAGTTCTATGCCTCTACGGAAGTGAACGGTCCAGACAAATATTCGACGAGTATTTGGTTTCGAGATGGAGATTCTAGCTATGTCGTTTACGGCAATGATGTCTCAAAGTTACCTACTACGATTCAAAGACGCATCGATGACGCATTGCAGGGAATGGTCGATGGTTTCCCATCTACGTTGACCCTAGATAGGAGTGCGAAATATCCTATTACAGCAGTTCCTTCTACTGAACCGGCACAAGATATCGATCTCACTAATCTATTGATATATGTCACCCCAAAGAAGAATTTCGAAGCAGGCGTTCCAAATATATTCAAGGAGATCGTTGTAAAGCATACGACAGCAAATGAGTCTCGTAGATGGTTGTCAGGTCCGGATTTCAAGTATTGGCCTCAACAATTGAATTTCGCAACATGGTGTGCAACTTCCGGATGTGGAGTATCGTTGTTTGACCCCACTTTCAAAACGTATCCACCAGTCGTTCAGGGGTTCCTACGATTCCATGTTTATTTCACAATACGAAGAATTCTACATGAACTTGGTGGTGCTCATGGAGTTCCTTTACCTGGTGACTCTGCTTTCAAGCAAAGGGATAACCACTATAACAAATCAGCTCTTGAGAAATTGTGCATCGAGTTTGGTTTATCTCGAACACCAGACTTTCGGTGGGATGGCTTAGGAGACGTCTACGTAAACTCTCATGGAAGAATGGTGAACTATACGGAGAAGTACGCACATAATACTTCATACTCTGCGAAGTGGCCTGGTGGTGACTTTAAGTTTCCTGAGGAGAGTCGTACGGACTATCAGTTTCCTTTATCGTACATTAGCAATAACAACGGTAAACAATACAATTGGTTTACGCCACCAATCGGAAAGGGTTTGACAGATGCTGGATTGGGTAGGTTGAATAGATCTGTCGAGGCTTTTGGACATTGCATACTTGGCGCTCAAGCCGACTTGAACGAATCCATCGTAGATAGCCATAACGTCAAAGAAAAGTTTAAGAGCTTAGTCGAAGACGCTATTCTCGAAAACGATTTAGTGGTGAGCTACAAAAACTATCTTACTGCTATAACGACGACACATAAGAGGCTCGATCTAGCAATAGCTATAGATGTGCGATTATTGCCAAGCGATCTAGAGTACTATCTTAGTGAGAAAGATGGCTATAGGAATCCAATCCCGAAAGCTACGAAAGATATGGTGCTAGGCACTAACGACATCAATGCAGAAGGCAAAGGACATCCACCTCTTCCTATGGAAGGACCACCAGATAAGAAATCGGTGCAGCCTCTCGAGAAACAAGTTCCTGTACCAAAGGCAAAGGCAAAGGCAAAGGCAAAGGCAAAGGCAAAGGCAAAGGTAAAGGCTGTCTCACAACATGAGATTAATCTCGCAGTGACAGCCATTGCCGCAGCTGGAATCGCATGGACGTTGTTTCGTTAACGGCGTTTGTATTGCTCCACTACGAAGACCACTGCTGCTACGATTAACAACCAAAGGTTGTTTGCTAAGACTCCAACAACGTCAGCAGCCATACTGAATATGAAACTCACAATTGGCCCAATCATCTTAGGTAGAATCTCCTCTAACTTTTTGCCCATTGCTTTTAAGCCTTTGACAGTTGTTTTGGCAGCTGCTTTGGCAGCATCTCCAAATCCTGGTACTATCGCGGAAACTGTCTTTGTCAGATTGGAAACTATTACACCGATCACAGTACTTACCGCAGCTACCACGCTAATTATACTGACCCCATACTTCTTAAAGATGATTCTTATACGATCCCTAAGTGACATCCGTTCTACTATAGCTTCTTCTATTTGTTCTAGGACTGCTTGCTCCTCCTGATCGGTCTTTATTTCATTAGTAGCGTTTTCTTTCTGAGTTTCGGTAGACGTAGGGTCTTTGAGTATTTCTTCATTTTGTTCGATCCTCTCACTCAATTGGTTTCGAGCTACTATGACTTCTTCTACCATTTCTTCCCTCGAAGGTCCTAAAACTCTTTTGAGACCTTTTCCCATCTTCTTATATAACCCACCTTTCGTGGTGGTCATAGGAATCGCTTTTTCTTTACTTCCATACTCGTGGATAAAGACTCTACCATCAGACATGGTTGCAATCTCAAGCGTGCCTCGAATTCCCACATCGTGGTATTTTTCCCAGACAATCTCGAACATATTCTGTCTCGCATTTTCCGATAAACCCTGTTTAAAGACTACGCCTCGATCGGTATACTTTGGGACTTTCTCTTCCTCCAGCCTCTCCAGGATTCTTTCATTTCTAGAAACGTTCGAGCCTTTCGAGTCGATGAGTTCGTCGAAGTAATCGTCATCTTCTCTAGAAAACGAGGTTTCCTGATCCTTTGGTCTAGCGCCTTCTTTGCTGTATTCGCGTCTGGTTTTCATTGGGACCATTTCTCCTGACTCTTCTGGAAATGTTGCATCCCACTCCTCATCCACATTGATAGTATCATCGTCATCGTAGTCTCCACCTCCTTCAGCTTCATCAGTTCTTTCATCATACCTCCCATCAACGTCCATGTTAAACATAACTATATATATATAGTTATATTCAACATGATCTCATCAAAGTTGGATCCCACACAAGTACGAAGAGAGCCTCGTGCACTCAAGGCTCCGCGAGACTTGTATAGGAAAACTTTCGCTCGATCATCTGCCAATCCAGGTGAGACTCTATACGTAGAAGTCCCAAAGCTAGCAGAAGATGTAGTACTAGTACCTGGTAGCTTAGCGCTATTGGTCGACATAGTACTATCTAGTGGACATGCGAATAACAGAGTCGTTTCGAACGTTGGACGCTGCTTGGTCATGCGTAGAATCTGTAGGATGGGAGCTGAAACAGTAGAAGACCTTGTCAGGCCAGACCTCCTACAAATATACTCCGATGTATACCTATCTACGCAGGAGAGAGAGTCTAGAATACAACAAGGCATTCAATCAGAGAACTTGAATAAGCTACGATCGAAAGCTGGTGATAAAAGTACTTCGTCTGCTGCAGACAACGCGCTCCTAGCTGCATGTGGTTCCAAATATAGGATTCCATTAGATGTCGACATTCTGACACAACATGGAGTTCTATATCCACATGCTTTAGAAAATACCATTACATTCGAGTTGACTCTAGCGAATGCCAGCGATGTCGTAGTTGGATCGGATACGACGAAGATAGGTACATACCAACTTACCAACATCCAACTAGAATACGAAGCAATCAGGAACGAAACGCTGGCTAGTAGTGCACTTCACAAATACGAAATAGGTGCTGCATTCCTATACAACTACGCTGTTCACTTCAAGACAGTAGAGTTCGCTAAAGCATCCGATACTTTGATATCTCAAAACGTCAACGTTCCACGACGATCCTTTGCTGGACTACTTCTACTATTCATGGATCCACACGCTTATGGTGCGCGAGATAGTGAAGCATTCTCGAATCCCGATATTTCGAAGGTAGAAGTAGATGTCAACGGGATTCCCAACAGACTCTTTCCAAGCGGTATGCTTCCCCTAGATTTCTGGGAGGCTGCAAGAGGCTGGTTTGGTACACCCAATACTTCCATGACTCCAAAGAAGTTCTTTGAAAATAGATTCGCTATCCTAATCGATTGTCGCACAGCAAAAGATTCCACCGTTCATGGTGATGGCTTGGCACAAACCGGCAGTGGAAAGGACATCGACATTCGCATACATAGAACTGCGAAGGGAAGTGGAAATGTGAAAATGCACATCTATGTCCTTGCGGATGCTCAGGTCACGATATTGAACAGATCTCTGCAGAGTATATTATACTGATGGATTCTCTCGTAGAGCACATACCGTTCAACGCACTCATAGTCGGTCCAACGAATTGTGGGAAGACTGCGTTTCTCATAGAACAACTTCGTGGATCATTTCGTGGTAAGTTCGATTACATAGTACTGATTTGTCCTACGTATGCTCACAACAAAACTTATCGTGGATTTGCAAATCGAGATCCTCGTTTCTTCGTCATGTCACCACCGCAGGATGCCATCGATGCTACTTTGAGTATTTGCACAACATTTTGGTCAGGTACCAATACTCTATTGATTCTCGATGATTGCGCCGCATCGAAGGACGTCAAGAAACGAACTGACAAGCTAGTGGACTTAGCCTTTTCTGCACGACATATAGGGCTTTCCGTTTGGGTGCTGTCCCAACAACTAACGAGCATATGTAAACCCTTCCGTGAGAACGTAGCTATCGTAGTAGCATTCCATACAGCATCGGCCGTAGATGGTAAAAGGATATTTGAGGATTATGGAGGCTCGCAAGAATGCAAAGAGTTACGAACGATACTTGGATCCCATAAGTTCGCTCGCATGTGCTTCTGTCTACGCCATCCTTTCGAGGTAGTGTTAGAGCTCCCAGCACCTACAACATATTATCATGGATAAAGAAATACTCGAGATATTCGGTGAGGACGTAACAGGTCCACCACCAACCGACATAGACGTTGCATCGGACAATCGTGAATCACTTTCGATCTTAGCCGCAACAGGCGTAACGAAAGAATACTTAGGTAAGAACTTTTCTCTAGGAGATATCTCTAGACTTCCTGAGAAAGAAATAGACAAGTTGTATAGGAGGTATCAGGCCGTCCTAGCTCAGCAAGTAACGAAAGGCTTAGTCGACGGCGTGACACGTCTAGCTACCCGCCTAGTTGCCTACCTAGTACCAATAGATTATCAAGAAGCCCTGATCAAGGACCTACAAGAAGACCCTCTAGTCCGCAACGAAATCAGTGCTGCGACTGGCCTACTATCGCTCAAAGCAGGTCGCCTTGTAGCTCTAGCTAGCGTCCTATTCCACATATCTGGCCACGTAGTCATTCCTGGTACACCTATTGAACCTCCACATATACCTACTATATCGAATCAAGATGGAAGATCAGATAACTGCGAATCCTCCGACGACTGTACCAACTAAGGTAAAAAACCCAAAGCGCGTTGCAGCCGGAAAGGCACTAGCATTAAGCAACAAGCTCGCTAGAGAAGCTCAGAAGAGAGAGTTGACGCACGAAAGCGAATCATGCAAAGAAGTCGACGTAGAGAAAGGTCGGTTCGAAAACCTGACTATCCTCGCAGTCATCGGTACTGGCGCTACATTGTTTGGCACGTACTTTGCGTACAAGAAGTATGTAGATGGTAACACGCGAGCTGCCGCCGTTAGCACGACACAACCTGCAGCTCCGGCAAAGCCAACGGCACTAGACATGGAGTAACACTTAAAGACTCGAGACCATACTTATATATGTCGAGATGGAAAAGGAATTGATGAAGACGGCAACCGATGCATCTATAATTGTTGGACTCGCTTCTGGTATTGGGTGGATCGTAAAAAAGACTACCAAGGAATCTATGCTTAGCGATCCTTCTTCTTCCCTAGTGAATTACGCAAAGTGGACTGCCGTGATACTTGGTAGCTTATACGCAAAGCAATATCTTGAGAAGAAAAAGCTCATACCGTAATGGCAGCAGCAATTGGAATGGCCGTTTTCGGGGCTATCTTGAATGCAACGGCATTTACTGGTGGTGGTATACTAGCTAGAATGATTGGAAAGGGTGATATGGATGCAGAACGAGAGAGACATGATAGGGCCACCGAAAAACTAGCACGTGAAATGAAAGCGTATAGAATCAAACGTCAAAGAGGATACGACTATGCACAAGAGCAGGAAGGTCTTGAACGCAACGCACGCAACGATCAAAGAGATACCAACGAAGCCTTAGTGCGATCCGATAAGTTACGTAAAGAGCTAAAACGGCTCAAAGAGATGAAAGAACCCCGCTTATCTGACTACTACCAACCCTCAAACAATCAGAAGACTGGTGAGTTGCTCTACGTTGGTGGTGGAATGCTAGGCGTTGGATACGCTATTAGTAAATGGCTATAGAAACGTACTAGGTCGTACTAGATCGTACTAGGTCGTACTAGGTAACGTACTAGATCGTACTAGGTTGTACTAGGTAACGTACTAGGTCGTACTAGGTAACGTACTAGGTCGTACTAGGTAACGTACTAGATCGTACTAGGTCGTACTAGGTAACGTACTAGATCGTACTAGGTCGTACTAGGTAACGTACTAGGTCGTACTAGGTAACGTACTAGGTCGTACTAGGTAACGTACTAGATCGTACTAGGTCGTACTAGGTAACGTACTAGGTCGTACTAGGTAACGTACTAGGTCGTACTAGGTAACGTACTAGGTCGTACTAGGTAACGTACTAGGTCGTACTAGGTCTTACTAGGTAACGTACTAGGTCGTACTAGGTAACGTACTAGGTCGTACTAGGTAACGTACTAAGTCGTACTAGGTAACGTACTAGGTCGTACTAGGTAACGTACTAGATCGTACTAGGTCGTACTAGGTAACGTACTAGGTCGTACTACGTAACGTACTAGGTCGTACTAGATAACGTACTAGGAACGTATTAGGTTCTACTAGGAACGTACTAGGTACTACTACTAAGCTACTACTAAGCTACTACTAAGCTACTTAAGCTACTACTAAGCTACTACTAGGTTACTACTAAAAAAGACGAAAAAAAAAAAAGGAAAAAAGAAAGGAATGAGGTCTGGTTCTTATTCTTTTCTTTTTTTTCATCTGTTGAAGGTTAGAATGTATAGATGTATGATGGATTCTAAACTTGCGAATATCTTCTATGGTCCTATGGGCTATTGGAAAGGTCACTCTGCAATTGGTAAGCTATCGGTAGCAGCGAAAGCATCAGAAGACATAGCTAGGAGTTGGTTGGAAAAGCAATCTATGTGGCAAATATATCTACCACCACCAAAACACATTCCACGACCACATTGGACTGTATCGAAACCAAATGAAGTCCACCAAGCTGATTTGATATTCTTACCACACGATCGTCCTGGACGTGGAAGGAAACTATATAAGTATGCATTAGTGGTAATCGACGTAGCTTCTCGATACAAAGAAGCCGAACCTTTGGCATCTAAAGATAGTGGTGAAGTTGCTGCGGCATTCGAACGAATCTATAAACGTAGTCCACTCGAATGGCCAAAGACGTTGCAAGTAGATCCTGGTAGAGAATTCATGGGACGTATGTCTGAAACGCTAGAACTATATGGTACGAAAGTTCAACGAGGTGAGGCTGGTAATCATAGAGCGCAAGGCTTCGTCGAACGAGCAAATAGAACTCTAGCCGAGAGATTGTTTGGGTATCAGTATGCACAAGAGATGGTACTTACTTCGGAAGGATCAGATGAGCGTAGTAGAGAATGGGTAGTTCGTTTACCAATGGTTATCAAAGCCCTGAACAGTGAGGTGACTCGACTGACAGGAAAGGAGCCTTCGAATTCTGTAGTGACGCAACAAGTAGATCTGAAGACTCCTACGTATTCGCGCACCGTTGGATTGAGAGAAGAGCGTCTACCATTCGACGTTCTAGTTCGATATCTCTATGCACCAGGAGAATTGGAAGGAGGTGAAAAACGTAGAGCTACTGATCCTGTGTGGAGTTTGCAGATATACACCATTTCGCGAAGCGTAGTATCTTCTGGACAGCCTGTGCTTTACTACCTTGCGAAGCGAGAAGGGGAGAAGGACGCACCCAAACATGGATTCGTTCGTGAAGAGCTACAAGTCGTTCCTAGGGATACGGAACTACCACCAAAAGGAATTCTGTTTGTACCCAAGCGCTAGACAGCGTACTCTATTGGCTCGGTGTGGATTCCATCGGGAAGAACGCGTCTTTTGTCATAGTAAGCCGATAGCCCAAGCTTCCGTTGTTTGTAGGTTGCTATACCTTCTGGCGATAGTCGGAAGCCTCGGTTTTCCGCCACGTCGATATCACCCTGTAGGGCTGCTACGAATCGATCCCACGAAATGTCGTTGTGCCGCCTAGACATACCTTTGACGGAATACTTCTTGCTGCCACCCGTATCGACGTAGTAGGCTTTCGAGCATAGGGCAATGGCGCGCTGTCCTTCGAATTCGAGTTTGAAGAGTCCTGGGGTACGACTGCTCCACTTGTCCCAAGCTAGCCATTCCTTCCTTTTGGCTTCGAAATCCTCTCGTAGGTCTGATCTTACAACCTCATCGAGGCTATTTCCTGAGATGGCAATGTACGCACTGTCCGTGTCCATCTGGATGTATTCGAAGTCCTTGCGATCGATGTACTTGTCGAGGAAGTCGTAGTAGAACTCAAGCATACGCAGCTTTGCGAGCTGGTACACAGCGATACCTACTTGGAAAGGGCGTTTGATTCGGATCTGGTCCTTCCTACTCTCGAGTTCGTATGCCTCGCCAATCTCTTCCAGGTCTTCGAACCAAACACTTCGCAAGGCTTTGTCCACAATCTTCTCATCTTTTGTATAGGTGACCTTTGTTTGGCGTCCCAAGTCTTCGAGCAACTTTCCATAAGCGCTGTTTCCTAGCAGCTTGAACACATCTGCCAGCAAAGCCTCACCTTTGTCTTCATCTCCCATACGACGTGCCTCGGTGACCTGGTCTACGAACCAACCGAAGATTTCTTTGGGTTCGTATTCTATTGTACGGTAGACAGCAGTGATCACTGCGCCATGATCTACATACCAACGTAATAGAGGCTCATAGAGGAGCAACTTCTTTCCAGAGAGACTCCCAACTAGCTTTGTTTCCTCGCTGAGCTTTCTACCTGTCTTTGTGAGGTAGGCCAACATTTGTGGAGGAATTGCTTTCTTGGGGATTTTCTTGTTGTAGAAGAAGGGTGGCATCTCCTCAAATTTCTTCCACAATTTCTTTGGTATCTCAATGTCTACTTCTGCATATCCAAACCACGAACCATTTTGTAGACATTCGACAAATCCTTCGGCTTCTAGACCTGGCTCATCGTAGTGAATGACCTCTTCTTTTCCACAAGGCATTTCGAATTCCATCGTGGAAAGATATAGGGCGTTGGCATCATATCCAAGAATCTTGCGACAAATCTTATTTCCTCCCTGATGACTACGAATCTTAGTTTTTCCCGCTTCGTGGAGTCTGGTGAACACTATGCTTGGACCTCCCACGACAGCGTCTTTCAGCATGTGGTAGGCTTCCTTACTTGGAGCGTACATCTCAGCTCCCCTTTCTACACTACCTCGAAGCAGGAACTGTAGTGAGACTCCTGGAATGGACACTGCGTCTTTCAGCATGTCTACTCCTTTCTCGTGATAGAAATCTCGCATCTTTTCGAGTGCCTCTAGGAATGGAACTACGTCTAGGTTGTTGTAGTATCGTAGCCAGTCTGCAAAGGTCTCCATTCCCTTGTCAAGAAAGGTGCGCTTGCAGTCTTCGAACTCTGACCTAGATAGTAGGTGTTCTCTTTTCAACTTCGAACCCCACTCTTGATAGTCTGGTAATCCAACGTGATCCAACTTGTCGGGAGAGTCGAACCACTCATATGGGAAGAAACTCTTTTGCAACTCGCATCCATATGCAGTGATCCAACGTTCGTAGGAAGTACCTGGTCCAAGGTAGTTCATCACATCGAGGAAACGGAAATCGGGAGTCAAGAGAAACATAGTGGTGTTGGCTTTCTTTGCCACCCGGACTTTTGTACAGGTGTCGGCAATGGTTCCTACGAAGTGCTCCCTGATCAGATTGAGATCGTACCTTCCAGAGTTGAATCCCAATACTGGAACTTGACCGATCCATTCGTCGATCTTCGCTTGTTGTCCCTTTGGTAGGGTGTCGAAGGAGAATTTGAGTGTATCTAGCCTGTACCATCTTGCCATAGCTACTTGGATTGTCTCTGCTCTTTGCTGGAGTTCTTCGACGAAGGCTTCGATGAGTTCTTTTGGATTGCGTCGACAGATGTGGGTTGGCTTTCGATCGTACGTGTCGGCAATTGATACTGATATTGGGACATGGACGTTTTCGATGGTCAGGTGGTCTGTTGGTTGTCTTCCTTTCGTTGTATCGAGATAGGCTTCGAAATCGTAAACTATGAAGTGTGTGTAGACAGTTTGCGTTGGTGTGGGAACCGGTTTGTTCTTCTTCTTTGTGGAGCAGCCCCAAGCTTCCACTACTGTATAACCTGCCTCACGTAGACTCTCCGTTCTTTCGCAGGTCTTGAGATAGAGCCTCCTTTCCCTAGGGAAGCATTTCGGGCAGCCATGGAAATAGCATCCATGAAATTGGAAGATGGTTTTCGAAATAGGTTCGTAGCCGTCAACTGGCGCTCCTTCTAGCCAATGCTCTCCACCATGCCCACAAGCTGCATGATGAATGTGTTGCCCAATCCTTTCGGTTTCGCGTTCCAACCAGCATAGAGCGACTTTGCTGGCTGTGCTCTCTGGCCAGAAGGCTTTTTCGTATGCCGACTGAGGTGCCTTGATCACTTTTCCGGGGCAAACAATCTTCGTTTCTCCACGACTGCAACGATTTGCATGGCGTTGAAGGTGGCAAGCCTGTGTCAACCGTTGCTTACAGTCATTACATACGTAGATGCTCCCTAGCTTGTTGATGTTCTTGATATAGAAGGCATGTCCTTCGTATATCCCAATCGTCATCGTATGCTTGTAGTGAGCTGCATGTCGCGTCAGATGCCAAGCGCCATCCTCCGTGGGTTCATACACCTGAATACCGATTCCAAAGTGCAACTCGACTTCCTCCAGCTGGTCTATGGAAGTTCTGGGAACGTCTTGTGTGGGTGCTGTCAGGCGATAGAAGTCCTGGGCAAGTTTTCGAGCTTTGACGCAACACCTATCTACTCAGCTCTTGCTCCTTCATGCATGGCAAGGCAGCGCCAAAGACATAGGTTGTCGCCATATCGATCAAGGGCAAGCATTCCTTTCTTATGGCGAAGCCATTGGGGTAGTGGGCCTGTTCCCAACAGAAGCTGACGATCGATCACGACCTTGACATCCACATATATCCAACGAACGAAGGCCCATTGGGTATTTGGTCGATTGATGTTGTCGGGATTCAAACGAGCTGTCTCCATGCTATTGATCCACTCTTCTGCATCTCCTAGGATGTTCACCCATGGAGAGCCTGGGACAGTCTTGGAGAATAGCATCACACGCCCGTCATTGACATTGCGAATGCGATAGGTGTAGCTGTAGCGCAGGTAGAAGCTGGTGGTTACCTTTGCAACTAACTTTTCCATGATCCTAGGAGTCAAATCTTCTGCCACACCTTGGAAGAAGCGCCATCGAATAGTACGGCGGCCTATCTCCACTCCCTCGAGCATTCCATCTCTCTCATCGAGAATAGCACCTGCCTCTCGAGCTAGACTCCGTGGAAGTGGCTCACTACGCAGTCTCGCCATTCTCCCTTCGATATAACTATACATTACGATAGCTTTAACAGATACTCCAAATTTAGATTTCTAGGTGTAAGGCTGTTGCAGAGCAATCGATGTCGATATAACTATATGTAATCATATCTCTAATAGGATTATCAAGTTGGATTTTATGTACAAGAATGTCTAGTGACACTTTGAATGACCCTTAGTACCCCCTCTAGTAGTATAGTCGGGATTAAAATTATACAACTTTTTGTTGTGCAAGAAAACTCAAAAAGTGGATTTCCGAATTCACTTTTTGAGTTTTCTTGCACAACAAAAAGTGGTATAATTTTAATCCCGACTATACTACTCATTGTTACCTGATCATCACTACTTATTATTAAAAGCTGTATACAGAAGTCTGAAAACGTTGTGGAATCACCGGCCTAAGCCTAAATTACCTGCTTAAGTGTTGTGATAACTAGAGCGTTAAACAGAGACCGATGAGCTCAGAGTCTGTATAGCGTGACATTTCTATTTCGAATCCTGGATTGCAATAATTTGAAGAAGGACACCTTTCAACTGATTTACCAAGAGAGCCATAAGCCTCGGTGGAATTTATTCAGGATAACACTGTCTGGCTACGATGCCAAGAACTCCGAACGGCAGTGACCATTGTAACAACGAAGATTAAGGCTGATTATACGGTAATGGTAATTTATATGAACCAATATTTCGGCTGGCACGGCCAACCTTCTTCAGGGTTTACAAGTGAACTGACCTGAGAAAACGTTAAAAATTCAAAAGTATGGAATCTGACGCTGTGGTGTGAAATTACAAACATTTCGGATCATTTCCTCACCAATAATCACTCCTAATGACATGCAATGAATTCCTTTAGAACTAATTCATTCTAGTCGAGATTTTGTTGATAAAGGTCAAACACTATATTCCTTAGCTCCTGTATTAGTCCTCCGTCTATCATCACGCGCATGACTCATGTAATCACCATGTTTGTGATTTCACACTACAGCGTCAGATTCCATACTTTTGAATTTTTAACGGGCAATTACGATTTCCGAACTAATCGAACTGAATACATGGATTAAGTTCGATTTACATTGTAGTGCGATTTAGTTCGATTCAGTTCAGTTGATGTGTTCAAAATCGAATATAATCGAACATAATTTAAGTTCAATTTAGTTCGGAGTATTTGAATTTAACGAGAAGTCCTATGTATTTGATTTTATTCGATCACCGAACAGTATCGGGTAATTTTGTTACGCTCTCTTGCCTCCTGTGACAAACCTCGCAAGTTCGATTCAGTTCGATTCTAAATTGGTTCGATTACCAGCCTGCAATGCAGGCATTGAACCGCGATATATTTTAACGAGGGAGAATGGGCCAGTTCGATTACGTTCGAGAAGTTACGCCGGCTACCCTGGTTCCAGAGGTTTTCTCCGTTTCTTAGAGAACCGCGTAGCGGCGAGGAGAGAAGAGAGATAACAATAAATAAAGCCTTTATTTATGGAGGGTAAGCACTAAATAGCGTATAACACTGATAACCTTGTGGCCCTCAATAGTTAGGTTACAATATCAAGGGCACCCAACGAGTACTTTTTGAAATTCGTTTGAAACCAGTTGTCTGCAGCTTAACTAGCCATTTTAAGGCGCCTACTATGTCTTTTGACGTATTCTAGAAAGCTATTAGCTGTTCGGATTTTCTAGGTGGAAATCGCGTGAACCGAAAATACTATGGCAAAATATTCCCGGCCTACGAATTTGTTAGTAGTCTAGAACATAACAAGAATTTTCTAGCCCAAGTAACTTCATGTTGCAAAGTTTTGTGGAGGTACGAATTTTTTAGGGATTCTTTTTTCCTGTTCTGACTCTATTGATCAGACGAATTGGGACGTACGAATATTTTAGGGAAAACCTTTTAGTCTCCCTTTTCTTCTATAATTTTGTAGGGATTGAAAACAAATTTTCTAGTCAGTATTTCAGAAAATAATTTTCTAGGGACAATTTTTTCAAATCCGAAAGTTTTAGGCTAACTTACTCTCCCGAACAGCTTTTTAACCGAAAACTTCGTTGGGTGCCCTTGCAATATATCTAAAATGAAATGTATCTAAATTATATAATATTGACTTAAAATATCTAGAAGCTAAAATACAAGAACTGTTGAGATAATAATATATGGATTAAAAGTTAAAATGACTGCTGAGACGTAGATAACATAAATTATGGATTAAAATGTTCTAAAAACTGCTGGCTTTCAAGACACTTATTTATTAAACAGTTCCTACAAGACTTGATAGTCTGCTGTTTCCTAATATCGAAAGATTAAATATTTCATAATTGACACGTAGATACTGTAAATCTTCTGCCTCCTTCAGTCTTAAAAATAGGACAAATTAAATTAACATCAGAATATCGTGTAGTCCTTGAGTGTACATCACTGTTAATTAGGAGTGTGTTCATTAGGTAAGAAGGAACAGTGTGCTGCATGCGCTTGAAAGCCAACGCGCATTTAGCGATCTTGGCTTCTTCGTAGAATGGTATCCAACGTAGTCTGTTAAACAGCTTGACAGAGGAGGATCGAGGTTCGGCATCTAAAATGACTCTGGCAAGGAAATATTTCGAATATGTGCGTCGCAGAACGGAAACGATTTCTTCACCACCAACAAGCGCTTCAAAATGTTTAATTTCTGCTCTCTGACCCAAATATATTCACGGACGATCTTCTGCAGGCTTTCATATGGACCCTACTTATTCTACAATATTGTTTTCGATTCCACTTTACGGTGTAGGGAACTGGGCATTAGTATACGTCATGTAATCTTGAGAGACAAGTGTGACGAGTGAACAAAAATAACTAGCCAGTCACGATAACATGCATACAGGCGTGTTAATACAGGATGCTTTGAATTGTAAACAGAGGATAGTGTGAATCGGGATTGAGAGCGAGAGTTCGTGACCAGAGAGAGCATTAAACTGAAGATCTTCAAAACACATTGTGAGTATATTTGTCGCTAGAAGACAACTTCCGACAAAAGTGGCACACCCGACGGGACAGTATACAACCACTAGTGAGTAGAAGCCCAACAATGGCGAGACAAAGATGCAATTGCCCAAGTTTAATCAGGAGCAGATCAAGGCGGTAGGAGGTGACCAAATTGCTTTAGAAAGGCACCAGAAAACCCTAAAAACAATGAAAGTAGAAGAAGTCCACGAGCTGAAGGTAAGAGTTCAGAGATCAAGAGGTCGTGTATGAGGAATTCAAGGAACAGCTGACCAGGAATTCAGAGGGGTGGTACGAGACCAGCTTGGCTTCGGTAGGGAGATCACCCCCATTTGCCGAACCACAAGGCGGGTAGCCTGAAGCGACTTGGAAATCTGGTACAGACGTTAGAGAAACAAAACACGCTGGAGCATTATAACGAGATAATCCAGGACCAATGAAAGCAAGGGATTGTAGAACCGGCCGGAGAAGAAGTCGAACGCAGAGAATACTACATTCCCCATAAATCGGTCGTACGCGAGTCAGCTGAGACAACTAAATTGCGCATAGTATATGATGCCTCGGCGCGAGAGATAGGACTGAGGGTTCCATCCCATTTCAAGTTGTTGGGGTGGACTACGCTGGACCTATATAGTACCGAACCAAAACAAGAAGTGAAACCAAGGCATATATCATACTCTACGCCTGTAGCCTGACACGAGGGCTTTACCTTGAGCTGTTGCCAAACCAAGAAACGGGGGCGTTCCTGAGGATCCTGAGGAAAATCTACTCTGACAACGGAAAAACGTTTGTGGCCACAGAAAAGTGGCTGAAGCAGATCATGAAGGATGAGCGTTTGCACAACTATAGCAGTTCAACCGGCGTCAGCAGGCCAATTTGAGAGGATGGTAAGCCTTGTGAAGCAATCCCTCTACGAGAGCATAGGTAACGATCTCCTTACCTGGAATGAGCTACAGGACGTGCTACTGGATATCAAAGTGTCGCTGAACAACCGACCTCTCCGCTATGTGGAGGACGACGTCCAGCTGCCAGTACTGACACCCAACGCCTCATTGTTTGGGCGCCCAAACCAGATACCTGAGGAGGATTACCAGGACATCGAAGAGCCCGAACTTAGGAGGCGCGCTAAATACCTCCGACGGTGCAAGAACGTGCTGTGGGGGAGATGGTCTTCGGAGTACCTGAAAGGACTGCGGATGCTACACAACCTTAAACACCACAGCAAGCAGCTCTCCTTACAATTCGGAGACGTGGTGCTCATCAAGTCAGAGGAGCGCAACAGAAACAAGTGGAAGCAAGGCATTGTTGAGGATTTGATCTTTGGGCGCGACGGAATCGTGAGAGTGGCCAAAATGCGGCAGGGAAGAGTCATCTGGAAAGGGCGGTTCAACACCTGTACTCTCTAGAGCTGTCCTGCGATAGGACAAGGCCAATTACCACGGATAATCTCAACGCAGATGCCCCTATTTTCAGGCCAAGACGAGACGCTGCGGCTGCTGCGAGAATGCGTATCAGGAACACTGCACAGGACGAGCAATGAAACGAATCATCTGAGTACGAACGCGGTCTGTTGAAACGTAAACGGTCAGATGACATGAACATTATATATTCAGAACATTTAGCCTTGAACATTTTTCTAATTTGAAAGTTACGGTTAATTAGTTACGACAGTTAAAATAAATTTGAATGGTAACCAGAGAACACTGTAAGTAACGTATGCCTTATATGTATATCTATGTTTTCAGTGTGTGTATTATATGTAAGTATTAGGTATATTTGTAGTATTACTTGGTGTATGCATTGTATGTATGTATGTAAGATGTTTTGTTAAATAAAATTAACGTGTTACAGAAAAATAAAAAATAAAAAAGCCTTGAACATTTATAGTTATATCTTCAATATCTAAGAGTTTTTTAGATGCCCAGTCTCTTTTAGGAACATGTATCTCCCAGGCGGAGCTTCACGAGGGGAGTGTGTCGGGAACTGGGCATTAGTATACATCATGTAATCTTGAGAGACAAGTGTGACGAGTGAACGAAAATAACTAGCCAGTCACGACAACATACATACAGGCTAGTGTGAATCGGGATCGATAGTTTGTGACCAGAGAGCATTAAACTGAAGATCTTCAAAACACATTGTGGGTATATTTGTCGCGAGAAAACAACTTCCGATCTAGATGAGATCTTAGGCGATCCTTTACATTTAATCCTGCATGAAAACTTATTAAGTGCGTACCCTTGCGAGTGCGTACCTTATGCATTTGGAAACAGAGAAGCAGCCTGGAAACAAATCACAAAATGAAGAATATCTCTGCAAATAATGGGTAAAAACAATTGAAACTTTGCACACTAAGGAAAATACATATCACTGACGTTGTCATGGAAACACTTTTGGCTCCAGGCTTCCGTGCGGAAATCAATTTCCTAATTTCTCCTTGTTAAAAACATATTTCTGCTGTGGGCGCATCAGAAAACTCGGATCAATGTAGTCACTTTTTGTGAGTGGTTTAAAACAAGGTATTTTTTAAAACAGAAACAAGAAATGTAATTTTATCTTCAAGGTGAAAGGGAGCCGATAGCAACATCATATAATTAGCACAGTGATGTGTATTGTCCTTAGTACAATTCATATGCAAAGTTTCAATTTTTTTTATTCACTATTTGCAGAGCCAGATATTCTCCATTTTGTGATCGTGTCCATCAAATGACGTCACAGTTCATCTCATTTGAGATGATATATTGATATATTGACAAACGGAAAACGTCACCCTTCCCCATTTGGAAGTCATTTTCAAATGAGATCGACTTAATTTTCGATTGTAGGCACATCAAATAAATAGAGGATATTATATGGCCGTGCGGAGATATGGATTTTATCTTCGAGTGTTGATGAAATATCTTACGAGTGAGCGCAGTGAAAGAAAATAATCCTTGACAACAAACTCAATCCGATAATTTTGAAGGAATCGTTCATGACTGGAAAGGCGTCTAACTGTACTTGAACCTAGAGAGAGGGAAATAATTAATAATTTGTACCGAGCAAAAAAGTAACGGCAAGCGAATACGGCACCGCCAACAGTGATGAATGAAATCAGTGAGGAAATCGCCGATGATTGGGAAAGCAAACTTGTATTGTATTCTCAGATGTAGCCGAGCTCTTTCCGCTGTTGATAGATTGAATGAACATCTTGTAAATAGTATCTATAGTTGTCAAAGATTTGGAAGATGAAATGGCTGTTTCCAGCGAGAACATGGCTTCTAAAAACACGAAGAAAAGTACGGCCACTCAATGCAAGAGTCAAGTGATTTTCGACCGGCAGGTTTTCAACTCAAATCTTCCACAAACATGCACACTTTTATCTCCAGATAATGCTTTCGGGTTCCTGGTAAAATTGTGATTGAACCTCAGTGCAACTAATTAAAATACAGGTCAGTTTTCATCCTTAACTGAAGTATTTTTGATGTCGGAAACAAACTGTTGTGAACGACGCCACGAGATGCAACTTGAAGTGAAAGTTGTCGAATCTCGGTCTAATTTTAGCTTGATTTCTATTGGCTCTTCGGTTTGCCGCGAAATGGGTTCCTGGATGTGCTCCACACAGTCCAAAGCTCATTGCAGACAACCAAGCTAGCGCATTGCAGACTGGAGTATTCATCCAAGCCCCAAAACTGGCCATTGTCGGATGAAATAGGAGAAAATGCACATCCTGTTCGACCAATTATTGTAGACTTTACTGCAACAATAGTTCTGTGACTATTTCACGACCACAAAACAGGCACTTTTGCGCATGCGTTAATTGTTTCACTTCCGGTTTCTAAAATTCCTAAACATTTTGCGCGGTTTCACTAAACACCAAACTTTTTCCCGTTAAAATGTTGTTGACCACGTTCTCCACAAAATAGAGCATGGATTTTGGAAACCGACAATAAATGCCAAAGTTATGGCTTTCCATTCGCCAAAAGAGCTTAAAGTTGGACTGAAAAGTGGTGTAAAATATTTATTTTTTGTCGTAATGGCAAATGCATGCTCTGTTTTATGCGCATTAATTCGTAGATTCGGAGAATATTCATAAATAACTAGTAGATTAAAAATCCTTGGAGAGTTTAGAAATTTTCTGAGTTTGATGTCGTCATCATGACGTCACTTAATGACGTCATCAGACTACAAGATTTTACCCTAGGAGTTACCTTGACAATAAACATTGCCCATTCTTTAATTTTCCGCGTTTTACGACGCTGCAAACTTTCCCTAGCAACGGCCGATTTAAATATGTCAATGAGCCCTTAAGGACTCGATGTTTCCCTTACCGTCAGTATACCTCACTCGCGCGAGCAATTTCATTGCTGCACTTCTGTGCCCCTCTCTAAAAATACTTACTCGAATATATACCCTGTGAATATGGAAATTCGGATTTCCATGGTAATTTCATACTATGTAAATATATAATAATGCTGGAAATTACAATTGAATGCATTTAACATAGTATGAAATTACCATGGAAATCCGAATTTCCATATTCACAGGGCATTCGAGTAAGGGACATTTTTGTATTGGAGCACAGGATTCCCAGTCTCCGAATTCGGTTCCCCGTGGTGTGCGATTAATTTGTATCCGGTTGGATTCCCTGTGGTCCGATTTGAACGGGCGATTCTACCGCCGGTTTACTGTGTAATAAATCTTTGCTAGTAAGGAATTTCATCAAGCGTTATAAACGCCCTTCAACAACGACGACTATCTTGTTCAGATACTTTTCCTTAAAAATTATGCAAATGATCACAACACCATACAACTGTATTGAATTAAACGAAACTGCGCTTAACCCACTTTCCTTCACAAAACCACCCGAGAGCCACCCAACGGGTACCTTTCATTGTATTTGCTCACTCAACTATAAAGTAGATATGGGAGCGTTTAACCTTTACAGCTCGTCGCTGACGCACTAGCACCACTACGTAAACTGTCTTATGCAAATTAGAGCTAAACATGCACTAACGTAACGCAATATTTCTCGCTGTTTTCCTCTTCTATATACTAGTAGAATCAAGAAAAGTTGATTAATAATCTACAAGCCGAGAACGAAAGGCCTCTAGTTTTAATGAATATAATCTTATTATTATTTCAGAATGAAGATCATTTGTGCAGGCTTCCCAAAAACCGGCACTACATCTCTTGCAGAAGCCCTGAGACTCCTTGGTTATAAGGTGTACGACTTTGACGAGCACATGTCTTATCATCGTGATGTCTGGTATGAGTTTTTCAAGAACAATAAACCCATAGATTTCAAGACATTATATGAAGACATCGACGCAGTAACTGATGCACCGTCTTGCTATTTCTTTGATGACATTTTGGAAGCATTTCCTGACAGCAAAGTGATCTTAAGTGTCAGAGACAGCGGTGAGGTATGGGTCGACAGCTGGGTAAAGTATCGATCCCTACTTGACTCCTTGAAGTTGTTACAGGCAATGTATCGGCTAACACCAACTGGAAGGCAATATTTCACTATCATCTTGGGGATAAGAAGCTTCGGCTTTGGCACTCCAAAACTGTCTGCAACACACATTATGAGAAAGATATATAATTCTCACAACGCCCTTGTTACAACTACTGTTCCAAAAGACAAGCTTCTTGTCTTGAATCTAAAGCAAGGTTGGGCTCCGCTGTGTAAGTTTCTTGACGTCGAGGTACCTGATTGTCCATTTCCACGGGAAAATGTTGGAAGTGCTGGTATTAACGATAAGGGTTATTATCGATCACTTGGCCGAAAGCAGATGAAGAAGGAGCTGATGGAAAGAGCTGTAGTCTGTTGTGGCCTATTATGTTCAGGCCTTGTTTTGTATTTAGCGATTTACGTTATCGGATAGTATTCCGTAAACATGATCTTTGCCCCCTAAAAGGTACCACCGAAACAGCACCCTTCCGACTGTACAAATGTCAAACCTCCATTGCTTAACGGGACCGATAAACGCAAGCAGTTGAATTACCACTAAGTGTAAGCCTGAAAGTATGACTTTCGTTATCTATGTCCGCGTTTTTTCTTTTTTTTCTCCGTAGGGTCTTCGAACCGGGATAGGCTCCGCTGTGTAAGTTTCTTGACGTCGTGGTGCCTGATTGTCCATTTCCACGCGAAACTTTTACAAGCGCGGCTATTAAAGATAAGAGTTTTTATCATATCGAACATTTGGAATAAAGCAGATGAGAAACGAGGTGATAGAAAGGACTGAAGTCTTTTGTGGCTATTTTGAGACCTTGTGTGGCCGATATTTAGCAATTTACGTCATTGGATAACTTCTCTTATTATATGGTAATTTCGTGAGATATGATTAGTCAGTTTACGGTCCATGACTTCCCGTACGGATTGAAAAGTTTTGAATTCTTTTGCGCCATATAATAAACATCGCATAAACCTCCTATTTTGACAATAGCCATCGAGCATCAATCAATCAATCAACTTTATTATTCACATTATAGGACAAAAAACAAGAACAATAGATAATAAGTAGTATACAGAGGAGTGTTCCTCTTCCCACATTATATTGTCACACAACACTGTAGACGGTAGAGCAGGAGTATATTACAGAGAAGTGTTCCTCGTCCCACATTATATTGTCACACAACACTGTAGACGGTAGAGTTATTTTTAGCACAGAGTTTCCCGCGAGATAAAACAAAGGCCGTCACTTTTAACCAATCAGGATGCACTGAAAAATTGTAATTAACACGGTTATACTAAAGCGCAATAGAACAAAAGACAACGTAATCGCATTCCAGAACTTCGCGGCTATAAATAGATACACCATCTACAGTGTTAGGGGCCAACACAAGGGCACAGGAACACTCTTGTGTAATATACTCCTGGTAGTAATTGTGTAAAATAAGTTGTGAGTTAACGTCTGGTACATATTTATATAAATATATATATGGACGGTGATCAGTTAAAAAGCTCCAGAGAGCTTGTACAGTACTGATCACCCGGGGCGGCAATATTACGTTTGTTGAGTACATAAAGAGATTGTCAGCACTAGATTGGACGACAGTGAAGTTATTCCATTTCATTGAAAAGCTTTGAGTTTAGCTTGGAATGCCTTTAATGAAGGTGCTTGGGTAATGGTGTTGTCAAGAGAGTTCCAGAAGATTGACCCACTATGCCTAAGGGTTTGCTTTCTGGTAGTAGTTCTTACTTTGTTGATGTGAATTCTGTTGGAACTTCTTGTTTCATAAGTGTGTATGTTTCTGTTGAGAGTAAAATAGTTTTTTAAAGTACGGAGGAAGAGTGGGTGACTTGTCAAAGCATTTAAACATAAATGATCCAGTTTGGTATTTATTTAGATCATATATATCAAGCAATTTCAATTTATCAAATGAAGGTTCAGTGTGGTCTCTGTAGTCAGCATTAGCAATGATTCCAATAGCTCACTTTCGAAGTTTTAGAATTTTTACAAGGTTTGTAGGATAACATTTAGCCCATACAATATTGCAGTACTGCATGGATATAGGGTAACACTAATGTACAGTACAGTGTTCTCCTGGTAGGACCAGAGGTGTGGCCCAAGGATTGAGCACTGTGGAACTCCACAAGTAATGCTTCTAGATGGTGAATAGGTATCGTTGAACTTAACTGTTTGTTTTCTATTGTTTAAGTAGTCTTCAAACTACTGAAGTTTATTTTATTTATTTATTTATTTACTTACTTCGGCCATAATAGAAGATACAAAATAGAATAAAGTAAAATATACAACAAACAAAACATAGAGGTTGCTTTCCTCTAATGCCATAATGATTTAGTTTATGAACAAGAATTTTGTGATTTACAGTGTCGAAAGCTTTAGGTACGTCGACAAAAATACGTATGTTGAATTCTTTATTATCAATAGATTGTGAGAGATTGTCGATGAGATCAATTAGGGCCATGTAAGATGAGTTATTTTTCCTAAAACCATATTGGTTGTTGGATAAAATGTTCAGTTTATCAAGGTAATTTAATAGTCTAGTATCAATCACTTTTTCTAAAAATTTGGAATATATGGGTAAAATTGATATTGGTCTATAGTTACAGACAAGTTTACGATCATCTGATTTATAGACCGGTGTCACTAGGGCGTCCTTTAGGCGGTACCCTACCAACTTCCATGGATTTATTTAAAATATCAGTTAAAATAGGTGCTAGGGGGTTGGCCAGTTGTTTAATTATAAAAGGATCTATTGAATCCAGTCCATGTGATTTATTTGGATTAATTTCTGTAATAAGTCAGTAATGGGCTCCTGAATAAGTCTAATGATTTCATTTTCGTCCGTCTGATAGAAGACAAAGGATTGAGGATAGTAACCAGTGGCGGATCCAGGGGTGGTTACGGGGGTGACATGTCACCCCGGCCCCCTTTTGGGCCAAAAACAAATTCTGTATAAGAATTCGTAAAAATAAAATACATTCGTTCAAATTTTGTAAGAAATTTCGCACCAGAAACTGTACCGGTCAAAATAGTCACCCCCCTTTTTCAAATCCTGGATCCGCCACTGAGTAACCCGCAAGATACTGAGTAAATGTGGAGGTAGTACTTGAGATTTTACTGGCCAGATTGGCACCGATATTGGTAAAATATTTATTGAAAGTATCAGAAATTAAGTGTGGATCAGTTATATCAGAGTTGTTGTGATTAAAGGATTCTGGGTAGTTGGACCGAGATGTAGACTTGTTTATAAGATCTTTAAGAATTTTCCAAGTGAGTTTCAGGTCTTTTTTCGCAAGTTCAAATTTTTGAGTATAGTATTGTTTTTTAACAATTTTAAGCAGATGGTTTAATTTGTTTCTGTAAGCTTTATATTTAAGTTCACTAGTAGTAGTTTTCTTGTGTAGGTATTTACTGTATATTCTGTTTTGGTATCTTATAGAACTCATTAAACCCTGTGTTATCCAGGCTTTTCGTGCTTGATGTTTATTAATTTGGGCTCTTTTCAGTGGGAAACTTTCAATTGTTATATAAAGCTTTAAAATTATACAAGAAAAAGTTATAGGAGATGTTAGGATCTGGAGATTCATAAACAGCACTCCAGTCCCCAGAAACTACTTGTGCTGTAATGTCAAAAACTCACACTCAATTTATTTCATAAACGATTTGCTTTTTAAGGGAGTAAAAATGCAGTTTTCAAGGCAACGATGCTCAACCAGGAGCCCATTACCAGGAGCATCTATCTCCCATACTGGGTCTGTGAGACAGCACATTCCCAGATCAGGTTATTTTTAGAATCATATTCCCGCCAAGCCATATCAACAGCCAATGAAATTCGATGCACTCAACCAATCAGAGGCGTCGAATTAGGTGTAATTTGCATATCCAGCTCTTGCCCTGCAATGGCGGCGGAGATTAGCGATGAAAGTGATTCCACAATAGAAGAAACTTCGGAGTCAAGCGAGAGTGTGGACGTCCTCAGTAGTTCATCGGAAAGCGAAGATGAAGATTGGAAAGATAGAGCTGGTCCAAGCTCCGGTGTTCGAGCAGTTCGAGGTAAAGGGAAGGGTAAGGCTGGCTCTGTTGACAAGACAAGTTCGAAAGTTGGCCGAAGCCGAAGGAAATTAAAGAAATCAAGCCTTGTCGATGACAAAGAAATCGAGATAATTTCAGAACTGGTGTTCTCTTCAGAGGAAGCAGGAAAAGTTGAGACGGAACTGCGCTCGAGGCTGTTGGATTGTGCTCGAATAAAGTGCAAAGCTGAGCGGGAAACGTTTGCGAAACACTTACTAGATACTTCGCAAACGCAGAATTTCAAGTTGCTTATCACTGGATTCTGTAGAAAGTTTTCGTTTCTGGTTAAAGAATGTTTCGAAAGCAATTTGAAAGGCTACAGGAAAGCTGCCCTCTCAGCTGCATGGATGAAATCGCTCTCATGTTTTCAGGTTGGAAAAGTTACCCAAGAGAGGATGATTATCGATAGATGTTTGAGAGAGGGAAACTTTCAACCGGAGGTAGTTCACCGAGTGCTCAGTGTGATACATGAACACGTATACACAATCATTCACGAGCACATAAGATCAGAGAAGGTCGAACAGTCGATGGAAGTTTCAGCGCGAGTAATGGCAGAAGAAAGCGACGATACACTCTATCGATATTGTGGTGCTGCACTTAACAGAATGCTTAAGCTAAGGCAAGAGACTTTGTCCGAGAAAAAAGGAAGAGGTGAGATTACTGAAGAAAGAAGAGAGCTTTTTGAGCAAGAAATCGAAATCCTACAGGGGCTCGTGATGAAGGATAAATCAAGCATTTCTCAGAGCTTAAAAAATCTTGACGAAGGAAATTTAACGTTTCCAAGGGCCGAATTAATACCATTTCTGAGGAATGTCGACCTCGAAGTCAGACAATTTGCAAGCGATGCAAATCTCCGTAAATATCACAAGAAATTTCCAAGTGTGTGCCAAAACCTAGTTATAAACAACGAGGTCTTAGAGGTAGATTTTAAACTTACTGTTGCTTCGCTACTGGAATCTGACTTGGCGACAAATGAAACACTTGTGAGCGGTGTCTTCACAAATCTCGTGTCAAAACTGATTAATACACGCATCAATGAATTCTTGAATGCAAAAACTGAAAGGGATCTCAAAAGCTTAGGTAAGGTAGTAAATGCTGATGAAATGCTTCGCCCAACATTAAAGTCGTATGCTTTACAAACAAAACGAAAGTAATGGTTGGAACTATTGCTGTACCAACTTCTGGCTTGTTTGGCTTATTATAGACCATGTGATTGAGTAGTCAGTTGTCAAAGGAGTAGTGCTTTTTGCCTGCTCCGATATATTGGCTACCCAATCTTGGAATGTCTTTCATTAGTATATACCACACTAGTGAATAGTGCTTTTTGCACGCTCTGATTGGTTACTCGATCTCAGAATATCCTTTGCTATTTATACGTCAGAACAAAGCAGCGATCACCTCATGCAAATTTTTGTCCATTTGTCACAAAAAAAACTATTTGGTGCTGGCTATTTACTTGTGTGGTATATACTAAAACAAAGACCTGCATCTCAAAGTTTTCGCTGCCATGGTTACTCAGTCCCCATACAAACCTTTGTAATTCAGACATGCTTTGTAAAAGCGCTCTGAAGAAAATTATAGCAAGCTGACCTAATAATAATAATTATTCTACAAAAACCAACAACATTATCAAAGCTCAGTTAACAAAGATCATTTGTGAATAGTATGATGTGAATAATAGGATAAATTTTGCTGGATGATTTTTGATTGGACTCTGCAAAGACCCAGGGAAGAAGAGAAATTACGGATCACAAATGTAATGACATAGCAAACTGAATATTAAAATAGGGGATAAAGTAAACATATGTAGGATAACTTTACGTGGTTTAAATTAATTTCGAGAGAAAGAAAAGTAAATATTTTGCTCTCACATCACATGCTTACGAGGTACGTCATGTTTGTGAACAGCTTGCACAGTATTAGGAGTGCCGAACAGAAGTCCAACCAAAAATCATCTGGCAAGTCATCCTACTCGGTTCAAATTCACAAAATTAATGATATTTGTTCTTAACTTATTCTGTTGTCAGTTCTTGTAGAATTATTAGGTCAGCTTGCTGTAAGTACGATTTTCTTCAGAGCGCTTTAACAAAGCATGTCTGAATTACATATATGTTTGTATGGAGACTGAGTAACTGTAACTGCAGGAAATCTTGCATACCTTTCAAAATGGAGACGAAAACTTCTATTCTCATACAGTAACTCCTTTGAGAATACAAAGACAATGGCTTTTGATAAGAGGCTGGAACAAAAGAAACCTTACAAGCAGTTATTGGTTTTGTAGTTACATGTATTGTAGTATATGAGGTAATCATGCAAATGTCCCATCTACTGAGCTTGGGAATTTGTTTGTTGTATGGTTCCCTGTTAATTCATGCAAAGTATTACAAGACATTGAACAAAATTCAACAAGTAGTACAAATGGCACATCCTTTCAAAACATGTTCCATAGTCATACTGTATCATATTTAATGATAATATTGTACTATACAATACTTTTCTAGGGTAATTACATGTATGTAGATTGTATAAACAAACAGTTTCAGTTAAACAGAATTTCATATGGAATTGCAGCTAATGCACTGTAGTAGGTGGCTACAAAAGTATTATTGACAGCACCAAACTGCTTATGGGTTTCAGTATGCTTATGACACACCTATGTACATAGCTCTTGTTATACATGTAGATCATGCACTAATTTACAGTGCTTGATGCACAATAAATTTCTAACAAATTAGAGCAGTTTCCAATTAAGTTTCAAAAGCAAAAAGTGATTGCTTTCGTTTTGTGTGAAAATGTTGTAGCAGAAGTCAACCAATCAAATTCCTAACTAAAACAAATCACTTTTTGATAAGTTATCAATGATTGTGTTTACTTGTCCTCCGGTTGGTTGCTTGTTTGAAGTAAAACCAATTGTGGCTTTACTTTAGTTCCTGATTGGCTCATTTGGTTTTCACTCGCTCATGTGATTGGCTCTGCGATGGCTTTGCTTTCACTGCACTCAATTGAAAACCACTCTGGAGTCTGAGATTATAGGCCTTATCTGAAGTGTGCTGGACACAGATACTGGGTCCTATTATATCTTATGATAACTGTGAAAACACAGACCACAGTTCTACCCAAAGTAAAGGTCACCAATCCTCTCCCATGAGAGGGAACAAAACATATACACATACAATGTATAATCTGTAGATTTTGCTCATTGGAAACTTTATTAGACAAGTCTACGTTTATTAAAAAGAAAGTGATTATGTTTTGATTGAATATGGTAACGTTCTTTTTGCAGAGCTGGAATGTGTGTCTTCATAGTAATTTATGTCATACTTCAAAAACTCATGAATAATTAATGAGCATTTTGTCCAATCAGATGAAGCAAATCAGTCACGTGCATGCTCCTTTATACCT
The DNA here is from genome assembly GCA_030867875.1 of Actinernus sp. WN-2022. Lineage (NCBI taxonomy): Eukaryota > Metazoa > Cnidaria > Anthozoa > Actiniaria > Actinernidae > Actinernus > Actinernus sp. WN-2022. The sequence continues at coordinate 59,638,308 of JAOWCC010000019.1, forward strand.
GATAAAATCTCATCATTCTAAAAGGCCCGCGGAGGGATTTGAATTCTGTCCCAGAGGGAAACGGGGTTAATGATTGAGACAATGGAATTTCTATTGATGTTTCAGCTTTCTCACTGAATTGCTAATTAGGATGAACGTTTTATATAAAGAATATTAATGAACATGAAATTTTATATAAAGTTTCATCCTAATTAAGAATTCACTGATAAAGACCCAAAGATAGCAAAAAGTACACGGAACATAAGGTACCTAGATAATAAATTTTGCACTAAATTTACTAATATCAGCAGACTACCGAGATACACAGATAATATTTTTAAAATGAAGTTATCCAACTACCATTACTTGTTTACCGAGCCACTATTTAGTTCCAATTATTAAACCAAACTCAAAGCCGTAAAATTATAAAAACGTGCATTAAACTTACATATTTTCTGCCGGAGTCAAAAATTTAGAGTCTGCCGTCATGTCAGTCACATCGCTTTCCAAGTCTTGAACTTTATCGAGGTAAACCACGACACCAAATCCTTCAAGTGCAAGTACTAGCTTGTACTCTGCCACACAATGCTTTCAGCATTGCGAAACGTCCGCTTGAAGCCATCCAAACATACAACATAGTATGGTAATTTCTTCATGTCATTCCCTTGAGATGTTCGTAATTGCAGGCGGTGATTACTCGAATATTTTGCATGGCGTTGTGAATACAAAGGTTCAATGGTTCATTAAGTAACCATTCCCTTGAGATGTGCGTCTTTCTTTCATTGCATTCTTAAAGCGTTTTTGAAGCCGTTTAAAACACTCACAGCACGTGTTTTATCAAGTCTAAAAATTCTCGGGCTTCGCCCTCGATTTTTTAAACTTGATAAAACACTGCTGTTCGTGTTTTAAACAGTACTTATCAGTCTTAGCTTTAAATATTATATTCTACCCAAGTCAGTGTTCCAATATTTAGCGTATGGCTGTCAGCAAGTAGCATTGACGAGTACTCATTTATGAGGTTTTGTGGGCCATCAGTCATTAGTATGATGGCACCACCATTACTTGACACATGTACATGACTGTCAATAAGTGCACATAGGCCATTCCTCTTTACAGCTATCCCAACTGATTTTCCACATGCAATTATTACCCCATAGTGATCTAATGCAGATGACTGTTTGACAGTGTTAATGTGAGCTACAAATTCTGCAAAATTACTTGCATTATTAAACCCAAATATGTGATCAGCAGATTGTACATGGCATTCTGTGCCAAGAGACTGTACAACATCTTCTACATCTAGAAATACAGCAGTATCCCTGTATAATGCATCGTACATATCATTCCCATCACATATTGCATTTACAAGGGATCCAGCCCATAACTGGGGCAACTCTTTCCACAAAAGAGAGATATCTAATTTGTGATGGAAGCAGTATGATCCGAACTTGACTGATATTATTGTGCATGCATTACTTCCCTGACGACCACCTAACTCAGACTGTGAAACTGAGGGAGGAAATGAAAAAAGCAACAGGTTTCTACCTATATTCCTAGACTCTACAGTGATTGACTATTCAGCTGAATGTGCCTTGCCATCTACATTTAAGACTACATCTCTGTAACCCTTTTCAGAGTACTTGTTTGTACTCATGCCTTTCCTGTGAATCAGCCTTCCCAGTGCAGGACCATAACCTAGTGCAGAAAGACTGCCACCACATGTATGCTTCAACACACTGAATATTGATTCTAACGCACTACCATTTATCCTTAAGGGGCTTATGAAATATCTGCCATCAGGTGCAATATTAGAAAAAAAAACATTCACAAAATGACAAGAAGCCATGGACAACAATACGTAGGAGGTCCCAAGTCTGTAAAGAAAAAAATAATCCTCTGCTCATTTTTCATTTGAAAATACATAATTATATTTGGGGTGATAATTAACAATTATTCGGCGAAGTCGATATTGGAGGGAGAATATTCACCAATATAGCCTGAGCCTGAGCCTGAGGCGAATAATTATTTTAGTATATACGACACAGGAACCTGCTTATGGGCACTGCATTTAGTTGAAACAATCGCGAAACGTGAATTTACGCTTGCCATTTTGTTTCAAAATTATCCCGAGTTTTGTAGGTGGCTATTGCTCATTATTCCGAGATAGTGAGCCAATCAAATTGCATGATCTATGTAGGTTCCCGTGTTGTATATACTAATTATATATATCTGGTATATTAGTGCTTTTTTCACACACTGATTGGCTATTCAACCTCCGAGTAGCCTTTGCTATTCACCTCCAAGTGAAACAGCATCACCTCGTGCAAGTTTTATTTCCATTTGTCAGAAATTAAAATAACTATTTGGTGCTGGCTATTCACTTGTGTGGTACTACTGTTAGTGTCAGTGAAAAGTGGTAGATATTTAACTTTCGACCTTCCTGCTTTGTGGCTCTGTAAATATCCACCACTATTCACCTCCACTTCGGTTAATAATAATTTTTAAATACTCATACCTTCCTACATAATTTTTGTTGTTTACATTTAATAAGAAGAGTATTGTATTTTAGAAATCTAGAAAAAAATCAATGATTAAAACAAGGGTTTGTAATAATATATTTGTATTTATATAGAGTACTAACCTGCCATGCAAGAAATCATTTTTGTCTTGATTTCTTTGTGTTGTTTGGGTAGACTATAATAAAGGTGGGAAATTAATTATTATCATTTATAAGTAATACCTGGACTGTGTTGTACCCAAACTGCTATTTTATGGAACCAAACTAATAGCAATGAGAAAATCCACGTAGGATGGTAAAAATGGCAGTGTAAAGTCCATGCTCATTTCACCAAAATAATTTGAACAATTCTTTGTTAATAAATTAACTAAAACAACAGGGGATAAATAAGTTTTACGTTAGTTTGTTCAGTACCTCCAACACACTTGTGAAAAAAATCAGCTTTGGGCATGATAGTCACAGACATCATCCTTTTCAACATTTTCAGAAGCTTTTGTTATAAAACATATTTGACAGAAATACATAAAGTCAATACTAGAGCACATGCACTTACATCAGAATCTCAGGAAAAAGGTTTTGAGATATTTTCAGAATTTTGTTGTTGTCAGTTGCCACAGTAACCATAACATTGCACTGAATTACAAATTTGCACCGAACTAACCAGAATTTGGGTGCTCAGCCAATCAGAATTAATATTTTTTTATTGTGTGAATGATTAAATGACTAACTAGTTTCAAAATATCCTCAAAACATGTCAAGTACCTGTTTCCTCATGACTGTGACACCACAATTCAAAAAAATCCATCCCTTGTTTGATGTTCTGGATGACAGAACTCTTTGGCGACTGAGGATACCTTTCTCGAATATCAGGTGGCAAGCTTCAAGGAATCTAGCAGCCAATTTATCGGATTCACTCTGTTGTTCTTCTGCACGGTCCTTTAATGCAGCAATCATAAACCCTTGCTCTAGTGAAAACAGGCATAATAAACATTAAAACTTCCATGTTATATTTTCAATATTACACAGTCTCTTCATTACCTTTTGTTCCACATTTACCTGTTACATTTAACACCAGGGTTTTCACATAAAAGTCACTATTCAAAATATACCCTTTCTTTGTTTGGATGAAGTAACAAATGAAATGCAGAGTAGAAGGCAATTTTTGCCAGCTCCTGACTTGAGCTTATCGAAAACCCTGTATAGTTGTCTGTTGCATGCATGTATTTATACCTGCATTATCTTTGCTAGCATAACATTCAGGCGGGTCCAGTTATCCCTGTAGACGAAGGCATATCTTAAGCCTGGTACCTTCATGTCATCTTCAAATATCTTTTGAATGCTTGCCCATCCAAACTGGCTTTTATTCAATTCAAATGCCTTAGATCCATGTTGTCTTGAGCTGTACAATGCTGCAACCATGTTCTTTAACTAAAAGGAAAAAGAAAAAAAGCACCAGTCAATGTTACCCCCACCCCAGAGATTATGCATCTGTTATTTCTATCAAGAGCTAATGCTTTGCTATTTCAGTTGGTCCAATATTGCCAAACCATACCCAAACGGGCACACATATCAACATAAGTTGTGAACTTGCATCTCGTTTGGGTTCCATTTGCATTGATTTTGATCAAGTTTAAATGTGCATGCGAGTTTACACATATTTTCTATCATTTCTCCACCCAATGCAAATTGAATGCAAGTTGAAAATAGTATAGAAATCCATTTATCAATAAAATGTGGAGGATTTTAAGTAATGGTACACAGTATGGGAATGGCTTTTTACAGCTAAACTTGTATTAACTTGCAACCTAACTTCTGTGTCAGTTTCAGTCCACCTATCCACAAGTCTGAGTGCAAGTTTTAATTTTGAAACTTGCATTGGATTGGGAGTGGGGGTTTACATTGACTGGGTCCATTACCCTTGTGACTATAATAATAGTTTATATTAGCCATTTCAACAACTACAAAACGACTGGGACTGAGTGCAAATTTAAAGAATTTGAACTGATTTTTTGAGAGATGAGCCCCATCGCAGGAAATGCCACATAGAAATTATTGTGTTTATCGAGTTTGAAGGTATTTGAGTAAATAAGAACTGAACAGGAAGTGTTTCATAAAAATGTTCTTTGGGGGGGGGGGGGGGGGGGGGGGGGGGGACATCCCCCAAAACCATTTTTGTGATTTTTAAATGCTTGCTATTCAGTTCTTATTTACTCAAACAGTTCACAATAAAATAAAATTATATGACTTCATAAATTAAATTTACACACTTGGTCCCAGTAGTCCATTTGCAGTTTACGAAAGGGCTAACAGTTCTGGCAAGACTGATCTGCACAGCATTAGCCTCATCTTGGTGTTAAATATTAATAATTACCAGTGCAGAGATGAGCTATTCACAGCTTTGTGTATTGTTGTACACTAATTGAATATTCTATGCCTTATTGGTGCAATTTTTGAATATTTAACTTGGAAAATTGCAAATATGAAAAAGGTCTATTATGAGTCCATGGCTAAAGCAAATACCTGCTTATACTAACCTGATGGCTTGGGCATATCATTACAAATATTGGGTGTCCATATGGATCTTCAGGATTTGTGAAGGAAGCATCAACATTGTAACAAGTTCTTAGATCAGGGGCTTCAGGATTTGTAGGGAATGCTGCCCTCGGGTAGCCACAGAGAATTTTCAGAAGAGTGAGATTTGATGAGGCCCCATCACACAGAGCAATGGCTACTCTAAAACCATACCCACTGAATGCCTTCAAGCACAGCATGAATAACTCTTGTAATGTACTGGAGTCTATGGACCTTTCAACAGGAAAGTAAGGACCAAGCAGGTCATAAACTGATGTCAGGTCCCTCCACAGAAATTGAAGCACATAGGTTGCCTTTTGTGAATTATTGATGTCAACTGCAGAATTGTAAATATCATGCAATACATGTAACTCATCTTCAGTCATGGTAAATCCAGTAATACCACCTTCCTTTAGATTCCATGCCACTCTCATCTGGACCTGGAGAAAAACATGTATTGAAAATATTTTATTATTATACTGTATGTACATAGAATTTTAAATCTATAGTGTTATTGTAAACCATTTTCATTGAAGTGAGACCCTGGATATTGCATTTAGCTGACCATTAATCAAATACAGAGTCTGGTATAAAGAGGTGTACCACCTAGACTTAATTAAATCTAGGTAGTGCTTGTTTGATTGACAGTCGGCTAAATGGAGGTGTCAGCCTAGACTTAATGAAATCTAGGTAGTGCTTGTTTGATTGGCAGTTGGCTAAATGCAACTTGAAAACCATCACAGTTGAACTTCAATGATAATGGGAAATAATTAAATTATGTGCTTGATAGCTGTTTTTTTTAATCGCATGTACCTAATATGTTATATCGAGGACCACATATTTGTCAGTGTAAACTGTTATGTTCTGTTACCCTTATTAAATAGAATTTTATTTATTATTATTATCAATAGTATTATTAAATATTAATCATGACTATTTAGCAGCAGATATAATTCCATTATGGTTGGTTTGAACTAAACTGGAAACTACATGTATAATTACTATGTGCTTGTTATTTAAAAAAATAATTAACCAACCTTTACTTCATCCCATATCATGACACCTATTCCCAAAGGCCTGGGAAACCCCTCCTTTTCCCTTTTGTCTTGGTACTCTGTGAACTTCTGCTCCTGCTGAATGAGGTACTCCTCATCGATACCAGACTTCTCTGAACCCTTCTTGAAAACTTTTTTAAGTACATTAGAACAAGGAAGTTGGAGAATTCTTAGCTTGTGCAAAGCTTGATAGGCAGATGGACTCTGGCTGTACACTGCAAGAGCTGAAAAAAATGCAGTTTTTATCAATTATAGCAACCCAAGAGGGGGAATCGTATATATGTTGGTTACATGTGTGTATGTGTAGCCCCTGTATTGTGTATAACCAGCTAAAAGCTGGACTTTGTTGTCTTGCCAGCTGAAAAGCTGGACCCCACCCCCCAAAAAGCTTTTTAAAAGTAAAACATGACGTGTCAGGAGCCCATTACCAGGAGCGTCTATCTGTTATGGATTCGTGAGACAGCGTATTCCCAGATCAGGCTATTTTTAGAATCAGGTAGCCGCGAAAATGGTTTCCGCAGAGGTTCGCGCGCACTTCGGGTGAATGTAATTCTTTAAAGCGGCTCGGACCTGATGCGGTTAGGGTTGTATTCCTCTATCCGATGTCTTTCAATTCCAGTTCATATATTCCTTTTGCTGTACCCATAGTTCTTAGCAGCGACAACTATTAGTTACGTATAATATATTCATTACATATAAACAATGACAAACTTGGTAATGATTCTAGCGCTGGACTTGGTGAACGCGGGCTCCTGGCTCAACTTATGATCCTATATATTTTTCATAAACGATTTGCTTCTTCAAGGGGGTAAAAATGCAGTTTTTCAAGGGTATAAATCCAAAATTTTGGAAACATAGGGATGTGGTTCCGCACAAAAGGCTTTCATTGCATAATCTATATGTTGTGATTCTATATAATGATTGTCATTATACAGGACCCTAAAAATACAGTTATATATCTTCTCCACAGCTGTGGCGTGACGTCATATGCAAGACGGGTTTCCCTTAAACTTTATGGCTTAAGCCGTCTGGAAGCTTAATTATATACGGAAAAAACGCCACAGCTGTGGCGTGACGTTATGGTTTTTCTTATTTTAGTAATGATAGTCATATAGTAGATAGCCAGAAACATATATTATTTTTGACTACCAAAAAGTAACAAATAACAGTTATATAACTGTAGCAAATCGCTATATATACTTTCACGACCTGGGAAGGCTCAGCCCAAGATTGTAATTTCTAGTGTTTTATTTAGGGCACGCGCCTGTGCCTGTCGGTTTCCAAAATCCATGCTCAGCTTTGTGGAAAATGTGATCAATAACATTTTAGCGGGGAAAGTTTGGTGTTTAGCGAAAGCGTGTAAAAATCAGTTTAGGATTTTTTTTAACAATTTCTTTAAACTATTTTTTTAAACAATGCACAATACTGCCTGTTTGTGGTAGTGAAATAGTCGCAGAACTGTTGTTGGTGTAAAGTCTACAAAAATCCGTCGAACCGAGTGTGCATTTTCTCCTATTTACTCCGAGAATGACTTTTTGGGGCTTGGCTGAATACTCTGCAATGAGCTTGCCTGTGTGGAGCACGCGCCAGGAACCATTTCGCGGTAAACTGAAGAGCAACTTTCAGTTGAATCACACATATTTCTCACTTCGTTTGTTAATATAACTTAAATTATACTGGTAGATCGTTTCGCGGCACTGGTATAATTGGAATTTTCCTTTATTCTACCAGTTATTTTTTATGTTTTCTTTGTATAATTTATCGTTATTTCCGGGTCGTTGCTTCAGTTCTGATAATTGAGAGCTCCGTTACAATCAAGTTTTATACAGCTATTTCAAAAAGGTTGTCCGATCAAAAGCGACAAGCGAAGACCAAAAAGTTGGTAAAAGTATACTGACCACATGCATCATCTGAGCAAATCAGCTACGAGTACAAAGTACCGACATCCATTGCGGTCTTGGCTTGTCGCTTTTGATCGGCCAACCTTTTTGAAAGAGGCAAATGCTGTTTAGACGAGATACCTCTTGCATCAATTGTATTTAATTTATGATCAAAGGTTTTATGTTTTGTATTGTGAGTTTAAAATTAGTTTTTACATATCCGTTTACATAAAATAACAATTATCAACTTCGAATCTCTCATTGCCCTATCCCTATATTATTATATTATATCGTTGTAGTTTCCCTGTAAGCAAATGTAGCTATAAAATAACATACAGGGATACCTGTGGTAAACAAACAAGAAAGACTGAGGACGTAAAATTCCCTTTCTCCCCAATTCACTGTTTTCACCTGGTGGCCATCTTGGATTCAAAGCGAGGAAATCCTGTTTTTGCCAGGTTAGCCTCGCAGTAAGGGATAGTCAAAACGAGGCTCACCTGCCCAAAAAAATACCTCGCTTTGAATCCAAGATGGCCACCAGGTGAAAAGAGACGAGCTCCCAAGGAGAGAAATCGCTCACTTAATTAATTCATGAAATAACAATATAAACTAACTAAAATCCTACCCTGAAAAAAACCCTAACCGGTCAGTAAATAAGATCTTACTCACATAGAGCTTGGGTTTTCAAGAAAAAACTTCTCAAGAAAATGGTGAGGTAAAAAAAAACTCCAACCCCGCTCCCGCCTACTCGAAAGGCAAACGTCGCAACCACTACACTAAACAACCATCGTCGCTCAATTGCTGTCAAATTTGTACATTTTAAATAAAACCACTGCTAATTTATGTTAGTTTATATGGTCATTTCATGAATTAATTAAGTGAGCGATTCCTGAACTCTATGAAAAGTGTGAATCCCTCTTCTACTATTTTACCACAGGGAGCCCGTTGCAATATATGGGATGCCTTTCGAGAAGGTACGTCATGACAAGAGTTCGTAAGGACATGAATAGGCCTTTTGCAGCTAACAGTCACGTGCTGATATAATGCTTCGTTAAAGTGCCTATCACCCTTTTGCAATTTTGATAGCCTATGAACCTCCGAAACGTTTTGAGTACTTATGTGAAGAAATTTTTGGCTTAAAGTGAATACTTTATGTTCTACGCTTGTTTGAAATCGTGTAAATGTGACCTTTCCTGACCCATGACCGCGTAAGTAAAAGCCTGGGTCGAAAACCTGGGTAGACGTCATCTCATTAATGCATTATTCTCCATGGCGCCTTTTTATCACAACAACATCGATGCATAGAAAATATACACAGTTTTTGAGTTGTTAGTAAAGAAAAAAGTCATTTTAGTCAACACGTTGAGTATTTCTTCAAATGATTGCAAAGCCGAATTAATTATATGACGTCAAGATGACGTCTACCCAGGTTTCGACCCAGGCTTTTACTTACGCGGTCATGGGTCAGGAAAGGTCACATTTACACGATTTCAAACAAGCGTAGAACATAAAGTAATCACTTTAAACCAAAATTAAACTTTCTTCACAAAAGTACTCAAAACTTTTCGGAGGTTCATAAGCTATCAAAATTGCAAAAGGGTGATAGGCACTTTAACGAATGAAAGAGCTCGTGATCCCCATGGGAAAGGCGTTGTCATGGATGCTGGATGGCAAGCTATCTTTAAAAACGCTGTTTTTGAAAGATCGACAATCGATTGGAGGTGAAAAACACCATTGACAAACAGGTTTTGCTAATAACAATACCGATCTCGTACAAGGCTTCTAAATAAATTAAGTTAAATATTATTTGCCATCCAGTACAATCCTGTACAATCACGTGAATGCCACGTGAAATCCCATAAAAAACCTCGCAATTATGTTTCTCTCGACGTTTTCCGTCTTGTGTGAACCCTAGCCCTAGGTTAGTGAGAACTCGTCGTTTACCTGGGAACTTTTTCCCGAAATGGTTAGGGTACGTTTTATGGATCGGGGCAGGGCTTGTGTTTGAAGTCTATTGAGTGATACCTGTCTTTAGGAGAGCTTGTCTATCCCTGGTCACTAAAAAAATAATCTAGAAGGCAAACCTTACTTAGCCTCGTCCCCACTTGTACTCGATCGTTTTTCCAAAATGCGGCTGTTTTGACTCTCGAGAAAGAAGGCTGGCAAAAAACCTCCGGGGTTAACTCTCGCAAAGTGAAATATATGTATTTTTGAGTCGGTTTGTGTTTTAACCTATAAAGTATCTTCGGCAGAAAATTTCGACTCAGCTTTCACACGTATACTTCATAGACCTCTCAAAAACCGCCATGGGGGCATAGAACTCTCAATTGCAATTTCGCTTTCAAGAGGTTTTGGCCAGGCTTCTTGGCGTGTGGCTAACTAAAACCAAAGCAGTGACGTCACAATATCCAGCCGCGCGTAAACGAAAGCCTGGGGACGAAGCTAGAACTGACCACGAGTGTCACTAATCTTGATATAACAATCATATTACTTAAAGGAGAACTGAACCCTACATCAATCCGACGACTATACAAACTGATATTCAAGAGCAATAAGTTCTGCTATTTTATTTGTTTGTAGTACACGTCTAAAAAGAGGAAATGCGTTTGGAAGGTCGAAAAATAGCCGATTCTCCGCTGATAAAGCTAGGTTATGTGGCAGATCAATAGACCACTTTCGATATATGCTTCACAAACGATTCAATGCGAGGCTCAGGGACAAAATTGCACAGTAAATCGTAATAACTAAAGAAACATTAAAAGTAGTATATCAAATGCCGGTTCTGGCGCACATTCCTGAAATTCCTCAAATTCCTAAGACCAATTAGTAAATTTTTTTATTATTTTTTTTCCATCTAATGGACTATCCTCACTTCGTTCTGCCCTCACTTCGTTCGGGTCCATTAGATGGAAAAAAAAAAAATTTTTACTAATTGGTCTTAGGAATTTTATGAATTTCAGGAATGTGCGCCAAAACACGGCATTTCGTATTCTACTATAGTTCATTTATTGTATTTATACATTATATTAATAGACATATTTTTCCGGATTAGAGCAGTTTTGTTGTACTTTTTTTCGTTGTATATTTTACATTTCAACACCCTATTAGAGGAACGATATTATACAGTATATCTGTCCTATTACGTTTATTACATTTATTACATTTTAACATCTATTAGAGGAGTGATTAGTTTACAGTATATCCATCAATGGTACTAACATACATTCTCTACTTCACGATATTAACGTATGCTGTTATCTTAGTACGTATTAATACCACACCGATTAGACAAGTGCGTATGATTGAAGAACCTCAACGTCACAACTAAGATACCAATTAGACATATAACATATATAGGTATATTGCACGATGATTGAGACAAGAACTTGTGATTGGTTGATGCGAGGAAAGACCACGAAATGTATAAGTAAGTGTTCAAAGACGTCAGAGTATTGCTCTCAACATAACTTCCAGATAGGAAGAGGATGTGCTATATTCGTTCCATGTTTGACGTGTGGTCGAGGCTGTCGTACTATTCACGAACTTTGTGCAAAATGTGGTACACCTCAACGCCGTACCATTCGCAATAAGAAGAACCTTGATAAGAAACGAGCTAACGAGTCGGCGAATATCACGTGTTCAAATGTAGTAGAATCGGAGAAAGATCTAAATGTAGTGGAATCGGAAAAAGATCAAAATGTGGTGGACATTCACGATCTCGATAATGCATTGGATGACCTCTCCATCAGTGAGAAAGATCTAAATGTGGTAGGATCGGAGGATAAGTAGAAATCACGATACGAAAAAAAAAAAAAAAAGAATGAAGAGAAATTGTTATGCGACCTCTCTTCTTTTTTTCCTTTTTTTTTTAAACAAACAAACAATTGGACAATTGACAGGCACATGGTATACAACTAGTATGGATGATCTTATTAGATTACTTGGTTCAGAAATTTGTGCAAGCCTACATATCAAACCACTGTTACATATTAACACTGGTGAAACATGTTCCGAATGTCTATGCCCGATGGAAATGCAAGGAACGGAATTCATATGTTCCACCTGTGGTCTTATTTCCGAGACTGAATCATGTGAAGAAACAACTACCAATCTTACTACTAGGTTACACATAGTAGGGCCGGATAGCTTTCGGTATCAACATGATCTAGACCGCACAATTCCAAAGCAAAGCGATAACAAAGAATTGCAACTACGAACGATAATGCGAGAACTAAAGGCATACAACACTAATTATAAACAAAATTACGACCTCTCGTTTCCCACAAATGTATTAGTAATCGTAGCCGATGCATTCATTCAAGTACAGAAAGTTTGTATCAAACGTAGCTATGCGAAACGAACTATTTTAGCTGCTATACTTTATCAAGCATGTATACAATGTGGGTTCGTTAGATCTAAAGGTGAGGTCGCTCGTTTTATGCAACTAAACGATAAAAGCATATGTCGTGGAAATGTCTTTATACGTTCTCTACATGATGACGATAAGATTGATATAGATTTGAATACCGATCGAATAGCTCCTCACATTACAACGACTTTTGCTAAACTCGACCCCCAAGGAGTACCTAAGAATGTCCAACAAATAGTCTATGAGATTGTTCGTACGGCAATAGAAAACAATATAGGTACCAGCTCTATACTTCGAACTAAAGTCATTGGAGCAAGTTACGAGGTATTACGGCGTTCGGGATCTCGTATGTCTCTTATTGACGTTATTAAACGGTGTGGTATACATAAGGGTTCGGTCGTGCGTTTTATCAATGAGTTGATTGCTTACAATTCCCACTTTGAGCCCATCTATATGAGACACGGTCTAACTAATGATAAAGTTTAATTCATACCTTTTCCATCAACCAAAGATTAAACAACTCGTTTCCTATTCAACCAAAACGGCCGTCGATAGATACCCATTTAAGAATTTAGTTTGAGACCATGACAACATGAAAACGGTCGTATGTTAATTAGTGGCTGACGAAATCGAGACAGAAATCTACATACGAACCATACATTCCGAAAGGTCCATAGAATTCCGATCCGACCCTAAAATTCCGATCCGACCCTCTTTTTTTATTTTTAAGATTTTTTATTTTTTAGGTCTCTTAGGAATTTTTTAGTTTTTTTGGGAATTTAGGGTCCAATTGGAATTTTATAGACCTTTTGGAATTTCGCCCACGCTGATGACGTGTGTGGTAGACAGAAATTTACATATAAACCAAAACAACACGGTAATTTATACGATTTTGCTTTTAGTGAAGTTTAAATAAGATCCACGTTCGTTTCTTTCATATTTTAGACTGCCAAGTTTTTCTCGCATTTCCTTTCGCACTTCGGAGCGAATTTGTTCTACGTTTTTTTCGCTTATTTGTCCTTGAGTCTCTCGGCGAATTTCAGATCTCATAGTCTCGTATTTATCTGCTTCAGCGAGGATTAGACTGTATTCAGAGTCAGATATATTTTCATCGCGTAGGGCCTTCGATACTAGATCACGAATCGTATTAATTTTCGCTTTAGCTAACATAGTTGTTTTCTCATGTTTAGATACTTTTATTCCTAATTTTTTAGCTCCAATGGTCGTAGATGCTGAAATTAATCCACACAAGCCACCAATAACACCTAATGGTAAACCAATCACTATTCCGAGGCCAGTTAAAGCTATTCCCAATCCAGACCCAGATAAAATCACAGATAGACCTCCTGTTACCACGGCAATACCATGAACTATTCCTTGAGAACGAGCATATTTCTTACGTACGCCTTCATAGTGTTTTTCTTGAATTTCGATATCCGAAAGCGTATCTCGGATTGTTTTCAGTCGAAAATTCTTTCCAGTGCCACTAGCAAGCAATGGATAGATAGTTGGTGCTGATGGAAGAAGGGGTTGAATTGAATCGCCGTCCATCGTATGTATACGTATGATTTACTCAAGCTTCAATACGTAGCGTATAGGTCGACCACGGAAGTCTATAATATTTCCTTTATCATCGCAAATCGTCAGGCGAAGGCTATTTCGTACCGTATCTAGAGCTTTGATAGCTAGTGGGATTAGTGAAGCATATGTCGATTTCGCGAATCTTTCACCTCGTATCTCTAAACTAGCTATTACTTGCGATCGTTTTCCATTGAGAATTGAGAAACTAGAATCCACCACATCGCAGTGGACATATGTAGTGTAGATATTATGAAGCACCAGTGTGTGGTTACCCACTTCCATTGACAAACCATGCCCTTCTGAAGTACTATCGGTACACAATAATGTGCATAGTTTCCTATCAAATCGAATTGGTTTCTTGACTTCTATGTTCCAAAATCTACTAGATGGCTGTTCCACTATTTTCAAGATACCAGCATCAATTGCAGGCTTGAAGTAGGGTTTGAGGCTTACCATATCGTGATGTCCTGCAGTTATAGTGTGTGAGATTCTCACATCTGGAGTGTTATTTTTTCCAGCCGTAAACCACCAGAAGTTCGCATTCTCTACTAGGTTCCACCAACTATTCTCAAAAGTTATCTCAACTAGCGAAATATTATTGATAAGAATAGGGTTATCGAAGTAGACCGTATGGTCAGACGATGTGGTGGTGACATATAAGAGCACCATTATATATTAAAGGTATAAACTATGTATATGTATAGCTTCAATAGTTACGATGCCTTTTGTTGTGCCAGACGAAGATGATGATCTATCTGTAGAGGACATAGCAGAGATTGCTAGGGGTGGACCAAGACTGTCGAAATCTGAGCAGACTGCTCTAATTACCGATGAAAATAAGAGGATCTCAACACTAAATACCGATCTATATATTGGTGAAGTTTAAGAAACAATACCCACATGCGGATTTCCATCAGTTCTATGCATCCACGAGCATACATGATTCAGGAAAATATTCGACGAGTATTTGGTTTCGAGATGGGAATCATAGCTATGCGGTCTATGGTGACGATGTCTCCAAGCCACGTGCTACCATTCAAAAACGCATCGATAACGCATTGTGGGATGTGCATGATGGTTTTCCACATACATTAACACTAGATAAAAGTGTGAAATATCCTATTACGGCGGTCCCAGATACTGAAAAAGCACAAGATATCGATTTAACTAATCTATGGATATATGTCACACCTACGAAAAAGTTCAAAGCAGGCGTACCCAACATATTCAATGAGACCGTAATAAAGCATGTAACAGCAAATGAGTCCTACCATTGGTTACATGGTCCGGATTTCAAATATTGGCCTCAACAATTGAATTTCGCAACGTGGTGTGCGACTTCTGGATGTGGAGTATCATTGTTTGATACTATTTTCAAAACGTATCCTCCTATTGTTCAAGGGTTTCTACGATTTCATGTTTATTTTACAATACGAAGAATTCTTCATGAACTTGGTGGTGCTCATGGAGTTCCTCTACCTGGTGACTCTGCTTTTAAGCAAATGGATAACCTCTATAGCAAAGCAACACTAGAGAAATTGTGCATCGAATTTGGTATATCTCGAACACCAGATTTCCGATTGCACGGAGGTAGGAATAATGGACTAGGAGATATATTCCTTTTGTACCCGGGTCCTACAGGATACGTAAACGTCCATGGAGTCCGAAGCTATGACAAAGGTGCAACCACATGGCCTCAGAAAAATAATTTATTTGCAGACCAAGGAGGTAAGGAGGATCATGGCGATCTTGTGGCCTTCATTAGGAACGATGAACATGAAGGTAAACAATACAATTGGTTTACGCCACCAATCGGAAAGGGTTTAACTAATGCTGGATTAGGTAGATTGAATAGATCTGTCGAGGCTTTCGGATATTGCATGCTAGGCGCTCAAAACGACCTGAACGCATCCATCATAGATGCCCCAAACGTTAGAATGAAGTTTAGTAAGATGATTGAAAACGCTATTCTTATAAATGATTTATTGATAAGCTATGATATAAGTTAGCTATAACGACAACACATAAGAGGCTCGATCTAGCAATAGCTATAGGGGTGTGGTTACTGCCAAGCAATCTAGAGTACTACTTAGGCAGGAAGGATGGTTATAAAAATCCAATCTCGAAAGCAACTAAATATGTGGTGTTAGGTACGAATGATATCAATACGGAAGTTAAAGAAGCCAAATCCCCACCAGATATGAAAGGGAAGAAACAAAAGAAACAATTACCACACCAAGTTCCACAACAATTACCACAACAAGTTCCGCAACGAGTTTCACATAGTATCTTACCGAATCCTACTCCACAACATGAGATCAATCTAGCGATAGTATCTATTGCAGGAGCTGGAATCGCATGGACGTTGTTTCGTTAACGTCGTTTGTATTGCTCTATTACGAACACCACTACTGCTACGATTAACAACCAAACATTGTTTGCTAGGAATCCCACAACGTCACCAGCCATACTAAATATGAAACTAGCAATTGGTCCAATCATCGTAGGTAGAATCTCCCCCAGCTTTTTTCCTGCTGCTTTTAGCACTTTGGCAGCGGCTTTAGCGGCATCTTTAATAGTATTAGGCAAACTCGGTAGCACGGGAACAGCCTTAGTTAGCGCGGTAACTATTGCACCAACTATGGCACCTGTTACGGCCAGCACGCTAACTATGCCAACCCCATACTTCTTGAATATAGCTTTTATGCGATCCCGTAGTGGCATACGTTCTATTATAGCTTCTTCTATTTGTTCTAGGACTTTCATTTTTGTTTTGTCAGTTCCTATTTCTTTAATGATAGTTTCTTTCTGAGCCTCGGTTGTCGTAGGGTCTTGGAGTATACTTTCGTTTTGTTTGAGTCGTTCATTGAGCTGATCCTCAGCATCGATGACTTCTTGCGCTGCTTTTTCTTGCGTAGGCCCTAGAACCCTCTTAAGATCTTTCCCCACCCTCTTATATAACTCACCCTTCCTAGTGATCAAAGGGATAGGTTTATTGTTACTTCCAAACTCGCGTATAGCGATTCTTCCGTCGGACATGGTTGCTATCTCAAGAATGCCTCGATCTCCCACATCATGATAGTATTCCCAGACGGTCTCGAACAGCTCCTGTTTCATATTTTCAGATAAACCTTGTTTGAAGACTACGCCCCGATCGGTATATTTTGGAACTTTCTCATCTATGAGAACTTTCAGAATCTCCTGATGTCTCGAAAGTTTCATATCTTTTGGATCAGAGGAGAGAAGATCGATGTAATCATTCATAGAAAACGAGGTTTCCTGATTCTTTGGTCTAGCACCTTCTTTGCTGTAATCGCGTCTGGTTTCCATGGGGATAATTTCGTCTGACGCTGTAGTCGTATCGTCCGGAAATGTTGCATTCCATTCCTCTGCGTCGATAGTATCTTCATCATCGTAGTCTTCACCTGCTTCGGTTCCACCGACGTCGACCCTATCTTCCATATTGAACATAACTATATATCTTGGTATATTCAACATGATATCGACGAAGTTAATTCCTACAGAACCACTAAGAGTGCCACTCGCACTCAAAGCTCAACGAACCTTATATAGAAAAACTTTCACTCCATCATCTGCTAATCCAGGTGAGACGCTCTATGTGGAAGTTCCAACGATGGGAGAAGATATCGTATTAGTACCTGGTAGTTTAGCATTATTGGGTGATATCGTATTGTCTGGTGGACATGCTAATAATCGAGTCGTTGCAAATGTTGGACGTTGCTTAGTTATACATCGAGTTTGTAAGATAGGAGCTGAAATAGTAGAAGACATTGCTCGATCGGATCTATTACAAACATATTCCGATATCTATCTATCTACGCAGGAGAGAGAATCGAGAGTACAACAAGGTATCCAATCAGATAACACAAATAAGCTACGATCTAAAGCCGGTGATGCAGGTACTTCAGATACTGGTGAGAATGCATTGTTGGTTGCATATGGTTCCAAATATAGGATTCCATTAGACGTTGATATTCTTACACAACATGGAGTTCTATATACACATGCATTAGAAGACACTATTTCATTCGAATTAACTCTAGCCCGCTCTATCGATATAATCGTTGGATCAGATTCGACAAAGATAGGTACGTACAAGCTTACCAACATCCAGTTAGAATACGAAGCAATCAAGAATGAAACGCTAGCTAGGAATACATTTCGCGCATATGAAAAAGGTACTGCATTCCTATACGATCACGCAGTTCACTTCAAGTTAGTACCTATCGCTAAGGCATCAGATACTTTGATATCTCAGAATATAAATGTTCCACGACGATCATTCGCTGGATTACTCTTTCTATTCGTAGATCCTCCCACCGCCGGTTCACGAGATAGCGAAGCATTCGTAAATCCTGATATTTCAAAGATAGAGATAGACGTAAATGGAGTTCCAAATAGATTCTTTCCAGGAGGTATGTTAACACCAGATGTTTGGGAGTCCACAAAAGGATGGTTTGGTACATCCAATACCTCTATGACTCCTACCAAATTTTACAATAACAGATTTGCCATCCTAGTCGATTGTCGTACAGCAAAAGATTCCTCTGCTCATGGTGATGGAATGGCACAAACTGGTGGTGGAAAAGATATCGATATTCGTATACATAGAACTTTAAAAGGAAGTGGAAACGTAAACATGCATATCTATGTCCTTGCGGATGCTCAGCTTAAGATATTGAACAGATCTTTACATAGTATAACATACTGATAGATTCCTTGGTAGAACACATCCCATTCAACTCACTCATAGTAGGTCCAACGAATTGTGGAAAGACTGCATTTCTCATAGAACAACTTCGTGGACCATTTCGTGGTAAGTTCGATTATATAGTATTAATTTGTCCTACGTATGCCCACAACAAAACATATCATGGATTTGCTAATCGAGATCCGCATTTTTATGTTATATCACCATCTCAGGATGCTATCGATACCACATTAAATATTTGTGCAACCTTTTGGTCAGGTACCAATACATTATTGATTCTAGATGATTGTGCCGCATCAAAAGATGTAAAACGAAGAACTGACAAACTAGTAGATTTAGCATTCTCTGCTAGACATATAGGACTATCTATTTGGGTACTATCCCAACAATTAACGAGTATATGTAAACCATTTCGCGAGAACGTAGCTATCGTAGTTGCATTTCATACCGCATCGACTATGGATTGTAAAAGGATATTTGAAGATTACGGAGGCTCACAAGAATGTAATGAATTACGAATGATACTTCGATCTCATAAGTTTGCTCGCATATGTTTCTGTTTGCGACATCCTTTTGCAGTAGTGTTAGAGCTACCCGCACCTATAACATATTATCATGGATGAATACACCAAAGAACTGAAAGATGAGTGCGCTATTACTTGTCCTACAACCAAATTGGAATTTTCAACTGAATTGGAGGATATCGAAGAATGTCGGGAAGAACTTAAGACCTTAGCTGTATTGGGTAAAACGAAAGAATGTCTAGGACAGAATTTCTCCCTAACAGATATAACTAAACTATCTGAGAAGGACGTAAAACGTTTATATAGTAGATACCAGGCTGTAGTAGCAAATCAAATAACAGTACACTTAGTAGATGGTGTACTACGTCAAGTTACTCGCGCAGTCTCATACGTAGCTACGCTCTCACACGTAGCTACACTAGACAACCAACAAGCACTGTTTAAGGATCTACAAGAAAACCAATTAGCCCGTCATCAGATATCTATGGCAGCTGGTCGATTAGCACTTAAACACGGTCGATTTGTAGCTCTAGCTAGTGTTTTGTTCAATGTAGCTGATCACATAGTCATTCCTGGTACACCTATTGAACCTTCGCAAGTAATTACTATATCGAATCAAGATGGAGGAACAGACGGATCAGATAACTGCGAATCCACCAAGGACAACACCAACTAAAGTAAAGGATCCAAAGAGGGTTGCTGCTGGGAAAGCATTAGCACTAAGTAATAAACTTGCTAGAGAGGCTCAAAAGAGAGAGATTTCGCGTGAAAGTGAATTATCTAAAGAAACCGATGTAGATGAAAGTTGGACTAAAAACATATCTACTAATACTACTATCGCAGTTATTGGTACGGGTGCTGCATTGTTTGTCGCATACTATCAATACAAAAGATACAGAGATGACACTCATAAGAACGTTAGTACGATACGACAACCCGCGAGTCCTGTAAAGACTACGGTACCAGATATGGAGTAACAATTAAAGACTAGAGATATACGATATATATTAGGATGGATAAAGAATTGATG
The DNA here is from genome assembly GCA_030867875.1 of Actinernus sp. WN-2022. NCBI lineage: Eukaryota > Metazoa > Cnidaria > Anthozoa > Actiniaria > Actinernidae > Actinernus > Actinernus sp. WN-2022. The sequence goes on from JAOWCC010000019.1 coordinate 59,658,547, forward strand.
AAAACAGCAACCGATGCTGCTATGATAACTGGAATAGCTACTGGTATTGGTTGGATCGTAAAAAAGGTTGCCAAGGAATCTATGCTTAGTGATCCTTCTATTTCTATTATAAATTACGTGAAGTGGACTGCAGTAATAGCTGGTAGCATATATGCAAAACAATATCTCGAGAAACAAAAGACCAAGCCATAATGGCAACGTTAGCAGCTATTGGAATGTCTATTTTCGGAGCAGTTTTGAATGCAACGGCATTTACTGGTGGTGGAGTGCTCGCTAGGATGTTTGATGGGAAAGACGAAACTGCTAACATAGAACGAGAGAGACACGATAGGGAAACGGAAAAACTCTATGCTGCTAGGGAGGCATATATCGAAGAACATCAAACATTGTCCGATTGGATACGCAAACAGGAAGTTGCTGAACGCGATGCTCATAATAATCAACTCGATAACAACCGAGCTTTTGTGCAATCCGATAAGTTACGTCAGGCACTGAAACGACTCAAAACAATGAAAGAACCTCGTTTATCTGACTACTATCAACCATCTAACGCACAGAAAACTGGTGAGTTGATCTATGTTGGTGGTGGAATGCTAGTTGTTGGATACGCTATTAGTCAATATGCCTTTTAAAAAAACGATTTTTTACGATCTACGAGATACTAAAAAAGAAAAAAAGAATAAGAACTAGTTGGTTAGATAAGTTCTTATTCCTTTTTTTCTTTCTTTTTTCTTCTTGTTGAAGGTTAGAATACATAGATATATAATGGATGCTAAACTTGCGAATATCTTCTATGGTCCTATGGGCTATTGGAAAGGTTATGCTGCAATTGGTAAGTTATCGGTGGCTGCAAAGGTATCGGAAGATGTAGCTAAGGGTTGTTTAGAGAAACAAGCCATGTGGCAAATATATCTATCACCACCACACTATATTCCACGACCACATTGGACTGTATCGAAACCTAATGAAGTTCATCAAGCTGATTTGATCTTTCTACCTCACGATCGACCTGGACGTGGAAGGAAACTATATAAGTATGCTTTAGTGGTAATCGATGTAGCTTCTAGATATAAAGAGGCTGAACCTTTAGCATCGAAAGATAGTGGTGAAGTGTCTGCAGCATTTGATTGGATCTACAAACGTAGTCCACTAGAATGGCCAAAAACATTGCAAGTCGATCCTGGTAGAGAATTCATGGGACGTATGTCTGAAACATTAGAACTACGTGGTACGAAAGTTCAACGAGGTGAAGCCGGTCATCATAGGGCACAAAGTTTTGTCGAACGAGCAAATAGAACGATAGCTGAAAGATTATTTGGATATCAATATGCAAAAGAGATGGTACTTACATCTGAAGGATCGGATGCGCGTAGTAGAGAATGGGTATTGAGGCTTCCTGATGTTATCAAGGATATGAACAATGAAGTTACTCGACTAACAGGTAAGGAACCTTCAAATTCTATAGAGGCACAACAAGTAAACATAAAGACTCCTACATATTCTCGAATTATTGGATTGAAAGAAAAGCGACTACCATTCGATGTTTTAGTTAGATATCTATACTCACCGGGAGAATTGGAAGGTGGAGTAAAACGAGCAACTGATCCTGTATGGAGTTTACAGACATATTATATTTCTCGAAATGTGGTATCTTCAAATCAACCAGTTCTATACTATTTAGGAAAAGATGCACCGAAGCGAGGGTTCGTTCGTGAAGAGATACAAGTGATACCACCAGATACAGAACTACCACCAAAAGTTATTCTAAGATAGAAGCAACTCACAAATAAAGTCGTCTATATCTTCATCCTCTGTAATGACGTTCTTACTGTTGTAGGATAGTGTATCAACTACGTTTGATAGTATATTGCTAATAAAACGTCTAATTCTTCATCGTCTGGAAAAACGTCTCCTTGACCATAGGCTGTTGTATCTATTCCGTTTGCTGAAATCCATCTCTTACTATCGAACGGTGATAGAGATACTTTGTTCATATGCATACCATACATCTTATGACCTTCACTTCGAAGCATATTCATTCCATGCTTGAATACTTTCTTATCCATTAAGCACTCTTTATATTGATCATGACGAATACGATGTTTCACTACTGCCTTCTTGGTGCCTTTGGCTTTACGAATCTCGCCACCATCTACTTTCAATATAGAATACAGCTTCGATCGTAGTCCAACATATTCGACTACTGGAATAACTCCACATTCGTCTTTCATTTTACCAAGTACTTTCTTGTTGTCGATACTATACAGCGGATGGTCTTTGCTGTAGTTACTAGTATCATATAGATGTTTATGAGTTGCCATGTCTGTATAGATATCTTCAGTTTTAATGTGTAGTAGTAGGCTATCGGTATCGGTATAAAGTAGAGTACAGAGTTGTCCATATTGCTTCTTGATCTCATTGTAGTAGAAGTCATACATCAGATGCTTTGATAGATCTAGAATTGACATTCCAACATATATGGGGCGGTTTAGCAATAGCCTACTTTTGTAGTTATGTACCGCGGCAAGATCGTCGTCAAAAATTGTGGATCGAGCATAACTAGGTTTATTCAATAGACGTTGTAGTTTGTTTCCTTCTGATGCACGCACTAATTGAATATCTATACGCTTACGTAGGTTCTCCATTGTTTTTCCAAATACGCTATTGTTCATCAATTTGTATAGATCCTGCTTGAAGGTGCTCTTCGCTTGTTTTCGTAACTCTGTATTCATTTGTATATATGGTTCCATCCATGGTGATTGGTCGAATCGTAATGCCCTGTGGATCTTTTTCAAGCGCATACCAAGAGATAGATACAGTTGTAGGTTGCGGTAGTGTAGCACATATCGTTTTTTGTTATATAGGTTAGGTACGAGTTTTTCCACTTTCAAAGATCCATTACCTTTATATAGTTCCTCAAATAGATTGGTCTGATACTCTGAGAACAAATCTTTATTCACCTGAATTCTCTCGGGAGCTAGTGGATAGTCGTTGTGTGTATCATGAAGTTCTCGAGGATATTCAAGATCGACTTCAAGGATATAACCTTTATCTGAATCGATTGTGTGATTGGTTATTCGTTCTTCTGTTGGTGTATACCACTCAAATCCTCCTGTTGGTAGATATTGACTCATGGCCCAACCATATAGATTATTGGCGTCAAGATAGAGTATGTGGCTATTTGGCTTATTGGGATCAAAATCGGGTATACTTTGGTTATTTGCTTTGGCATAACGCTGTGATACCATGGATATACCACCGCGTAGACCTTTCTCAATGAATAAATACATGTCGTAGTCAGTTAATAGTTCAAGTTCCACTCCTGTTTTCTTTAATAAAGCGTCCCATGAAAGTCCTGGACTCGTATAATAATGTGCGGGATATAATCCATAGTTTTGCATACATGTTGTACGAAAGTCCTCGAACACATCTGCTAGAAGAAGTACATCAGTTTGTAGATAAAGATCATGATAATCACCTAATGTCTTACAATCAAATACGTTCCAAACTTTTATTGCATGTTCGTAATCTTCATCGGATATGTCCTCTAGAGTTATAATAATAATAATAATAATAATTCGTTTATTAATCACTCTCGCAGCCAGTGGCTGAATTACAGTGTAGGTCAACTATACATATATACTAACGAACAGACAACTTCCTAGTAAGTTACTATATAATAAATAATACTAATAGATATACATATCTATATTATGAGATATAACCGAGAACTAGTTAATGAGCGCTCTGGACGCATATTTTGCGCTGACAAAACCGCCAAAGCGGTCGGTTTTTGTCGCCATAGTGGTATGCGCTTTTGGTCTCATATTATAGTGAGAAGACTGTCCGGTGATCCGAGAATGTATAAGAGGATACAGGGGATTTCCAGGAGTGATTTTTCTTATAAACTTGGCGCATGCCATATCCCTGCGCTCCTCTAGGGTGGTGATCCCAGCCTTAGCCATCGCGCTTGCATATGGCAGGGAAGGGAATATGATTGCTAAAGCGCGCCTCTGTACCCTTTCAAGATCTTGTGATAAGTATTTAGGAAGGTTGGCGAACACGACACAGGCGTATTCTAGAATAGAACGCACTAGAGAGCAGTAGATGCTGACCAGGTCTACTGGTGGAACACGACATTTCTTAAGTTGTCTAATTGCGTAGAGGCGCCTGTTAGCCCTCTTCACCACGTACCCGCAGTGGTCAGCCCATGTTAGTTTACTATAGAACGCATCTTTCGGTGGTAGAGAAGTCTCTGCAAATCTATCCCACGAATCCATGTACTCATATGGATATACTCCTTTACGAGTTAATAGATTGGCTTTCTCTTGATTAGATGTATATTTTACAATTTGTTGGAATGTGTCTGATTCTGAACTTGATACCAATGTACTAAGAGATGATGGTAGAAATTGAAAGCTATCAATGAATCTTAGGTTACCAAGTGAGAATGAAATGTATTTCTCCATATTGTTTGGAATACAAGATATCTTACCTAATGTTATGGATATGGATTGCATTATTAGGTGAGCATCATATCCACGAAGATTATGGAATACGACTGGGATGGTAGGAAAAACACGTAATTTTAGATTACAGGTATTGTGTGCGGCACCTCGAAACTCGCCTGTGATGTGGCAATGATCACGTACTCTATATTTACCAACCAAGGGCTTCTGACAGATATGACAAATCGTTGCGTTATTGTAAGCCTCATAGTTTTTCCATGACATGCGTAGTGGTTTAGCCTTTTGGGCTTTGATCTTCACCTCGATCTTCCTCTTGTATACATCGTAGAAAACGTTCGATAGTATCCCTGCCTCTATATAGTACTGGTGGTTCGCTATGACCATCAGAACGTACGACTATATAGCAAAATCCACAAGGAATGTGTTCTTCTGTTTTAAGTGTGTTGCTCTTCTTTGGATCTTGAGCAGGTCCTTCGATCTTAGTGGTTAATGCCTCGAGATCTGCATAGATAATGTACGGTACTTTAAGCTGTTTGTGTATATTCTGAAACGAAACTTTGTCGTTCTTATTGGTAGGCATTTCAATGCGTATGGCCCTGTCATTGATACCATTACACTCTGGAATGTGTTTTGTAAGAAGAGCTTCATTGGAATATCCATGTAGACATCGTTCACAGAAGTGCTGCTTATGATCATGTTTTGTTTGATCGAATAGTAGTTTGTTGAAGTCCTTTATCCAGCAATAGTGTTGTTTACCGCTCTTTGGGTCTTCTATTAGTAGTAGATGTATGTACTTCGAAAAAGTCTTCTTTGAGATATGATATATGATTAAGCACTTTTCCTTTGGGTCCCATCCATATACATTAATAGAAATGTTGTTTTGCTTCTCTAGAAGTGGTATTTGTGAGATTGGTGTTGGTGAGTCCACCTCATTGGATTTCACCATATCTATTTGATACTTCGATGTCCTTTGAGGATCTTTTTTAACTGGAAACATTGCTGCGCATATCGACCAAAGTGCACAGTGATCGTCTTTGTTGTTTACATTGATCACAGCTTTTTTATTCGCTATTTCTTCAGGTAGTGGTAAATATGAACCTCCACGTAGTGGTTGATATTTAGCGACGTTTAACCATAGAATATTGATTCTATCTATGACCCAATTTGATCCACGACTGATCCACTTCTCAATTTGGTTGTATATCTGAGCATGTGCTTCTACTATTACCCCACGGATACCAGCATCATTGATCAAAACAGATTGTGTGCTATAAAAGGTAGCTGTCTCGTATACGTAACCATCAGGTTTATCAAGTACGAAAGTTATGTTTAAAGCTAATTGGGCCTTAAAGGTATTATGGTCTTGGAGCTCTTCCTTAAACTTTTCGGTAGTTTGTTTACGTACACTAGAAAGTAAAACAGCTGGATCCGCTCCTAGAGGATTATCATCGGGAACATCCATCCTCCATCCTCGTAAATAATTCTTTAAAGGACGTACTCGGATAAATGTTAGTATATGCTCAGCCATGATATAATACCTTATAACAACACTCCTCTAATAGCTGGTGTTAGAATACAATAAATTCACTATAAACCAAGTGTTCGAATAAATGTTAATATATGCAGTACCATGGATGGATATACTGTAAACTAATCACTCCTCTAATAGATGTTAAAATGTAATAAATGTAATAAACGTAATATGACAGATATACTGTATAATATCGTTCCTCTAATAGGGTGTTGAAATGTAAAAAATACAACGAAAAAAGTACAACAAAACTGCTCTAATCCGGAAAAATATATCTATTAATATAATGTATAAATACAATAAATGAACTATAGTAGAATACGAAATGCCGTGTTTTGGCGCACATTCCTGAAATTCCTCAAATTCCTAAGACCAATTAGTAAAATTGTTGTATTTTTTTTTTCATCTAATGGACTATCCTCACCTCGTTCGGCCCTCACTTCGTTCGGGGTCCATTAGATGAAAAAAAACAAAAACAAAAAACAATTTTACTAATTGGTCTTAGGAATTTGAGGAATTTCAGGAATGTGCGCCAGAACCGGCATTTGATATACTACTTTAAATGTATTCATTCACTGCGCAATTTTATCCCTGAGCCTCGCATTGAATCGTTTGTGAAGCAGATATCGAAAGTGGTCTATTCAGTGCTTTTCCCCCGTATCGTACATCATGCATACCAAGGAAAAACAACCACACCTTCAGCACAAAGAAATCACAATAGTGCGCAATTATGAGTCGTTAGTCCATCTGTTGAACGCCAAGAACAACATGACAAAATTAATTTATTCCCAGTATCGTACGTCACAGTTTCGTATTCGAAAACTACCGCTGAATGCAATGACTACAGACGCATGTACGCAGGGTTAGCCTCATTCTGAAGTTAAACATTCATAAGTACCAGCGAGAAGGTGGGCTATTCACAACACTGTATTGATATAATTGTCTATTTAAATGCTGTTCTTTTTAAGAATTAGTTTGACTTCGGTTTGAAGTCCAAGCTATTAAAACATTACTAGATTTAGTAGTGGAGAACGAAGTGCATCACAGAGAAAGAAAGCAAGCTATCCAGGCAAATGTAGATGAACCGACGGAGTTTCTATTGCGGTTAATCAGAGAGACGTTGATACAACTGGGGATCGGCCGTAGACCATCATTACGGGAGGAAGGTTGCCTGAGAAAGAACAAAAATATGGTTAAAAGAGATCACAAGAGCTTCTGTTCATGTGTGGAATTCAATACACGCTGACAGATGATTTTGCAACCAGAGAAGCTTACATGATTTCTATCTCAATTTTTATAATGTAAATTACGGGAACTTCATAAGAACACGCGATTTCATTGGCTGCTCAGCGTGCTTGATTTAAGGGTTAGAGAGGTTTTCAATTGAGTTTAGTAAAACCAAACGCAAACTACCCACGGCCAGCCAATCATAGGAGCGAGTAATGACAAGTAACTCATAAATGGCTTCCCTGTGAGCCAACGACAAACCAAAGCAAAACCAAAACCAATTTGCGTTTGGTTTTACTTTGGACTCTGATTGGTTGGTTTACTTTCTCAGCCAATAGGAGAGCTTAGTAAACGCAAAACCAAAACACTTCTGACACTCAATTGAAATCCGCTCTAAAGACTGATGTGTGCGGTTTATTGACAAATACAGGCACGCGCTGACTGTACGATGAACGAGAAATTATGAATACTCCATGAGGACGAAGGCTGAAATCAGTTATCAATAACCAATTCAAAAGAAATCAAAGATTCCGGCTGAATAATTTTTTTTTGGTAAGTATCTCCACAAAGAAATGTCATTTCAATAGACAATGAATAAAACTGGAATTATTTTATCATTTTAACTGAGTAGTTAACCTTCTGTGATATCAAAGTACTGAGTATGTAAAAGCATGAAAGAGAAAGAAATGACATACTATGTGAAAATGTGGTTCGTCGGGGAGGACTTGAACGTTCAAGGCGGACGTGATAAGTCTACTACACCATTGTCCACTGACCGGATTTTCTAAGTTGCATTCAGCAGTCTGCATTCTGCAAAATACCCCCGCCGTTCATTCAGTGCACTTGGATCGGAGCGGCGACTTCAGCAGTTGTTTTGCTGTGTTTTGCTTCCAAAACGAAACATTAAACGTAAACTGATCTAAATTCCCCTTGTCTGTTAGTGTACATTTTGTTCTAATCATCGCTCTATTTTAAAACTAGTTTGTTTGCGAAACTCTGTAAAATCTCTGTGATTCTGAGTACCTGAATAAAGGTCAGCTGGTCATGACACTTCGAAACTGCTTGTGTTGGTGATAAGCTCAAGTGTTTTACTAAAATAGTCTTTGAAGTCGTTACCCAATTTTGTTTTAATATAAAATTTATGTTTCCAATTCACCCTCGTTATAATTCGGATAGTTTTACCTGGACACCAAAAGGTTTGTTTGCGATTATTTTAGTGATTTGGCAGTCGAACCTGTTGAGAATCTCACTTCTAAGCAAGCTCGGATTTTCTTACGGGCGCTTGGATTGATTCTCTCATGATTTTGGAAAGAATTCAACATTTCATCATGCAAATGCACAGTATTCTCTTTTTCAAATCCTGCGCTATATCTTAGTCATGTCATAAAAGTAATACACCTCACGTTTCTAATTCTATGTGTTTACTGGCGAAATAAAGTACTTAGATGTTGGGGGAACATGCACTCAATGTTTGAAAATCACGCGCCTTCGGCTTGTGACTTTCAAGCATTTCTTGTGCTCTCCCAACATCACAAGTGCTCAGTTATTTCGCCAGTAAACACATAGAAACGTGAGGTATATTACATGGTTTACCATATGACAAAAGTTACTTCTCGGGGGTAGAAGCGGAATATTTTCACTCTAAAAATTCCGTATTCCTCTGCTCTCCTGAGGTAAATATTCCCATTCCCTGCTATATTTTTTTGGGATATTCCTTATTCTTTTTAATTTTCATTGAAATATTCCGTATTCAGTATATTTTTCAGGCAAATATTCAATATTCCGCTTCTACCCCCGATACTTCGGTTATACCACGTACTCTGATTGGCTGACTGGATATATTTACCCGTAATTTCCGTGAGCATTACTGGTAATGCTAAAGACCGGGACAATTTGGAACGTATACAATAAACTGTTTTAAAAACGAGAAAGATAAAAGCAGTTAACCTGAAAGTGACAAAACAGTACATGCAGGGGACAACGGAGATTTTGAAGAGTCAAATTGTCAACCCCCCCCCCCCCCCCCCTCCCCCGCTAGCTACGGCCCTGATAACATGTGCAATCGCTAGGTCCGTACAATCAAGAAATTGTCTTGATATTTCTCATAAAGATCAAGGAAACGAGGTAAATAGGAACCTAATAAGCATGGCATCATTATGATTAGATGTTTTACCTGACAGTGTATCGAGTTCTTGCATGAATTGTTCAGCCATGTTCTCTTCGTGAGGTGGATGTGGCAACCCAGTAAATACTACGCCTGGGAAACAACGTTAGAAGGATAAGAATTCTGAAAAACTTAAGAGTAAAATTTGAATGCTTGCAACATCGTTTCCCGCATCTCTAATCACAAACAAAATATTACAGGGTTGCTACGAAAGTCAAACTTTAAAATTCTGACTGTCCCTTGACATAAAACTGTATTCCTAATAATAACTCTTCTTATCTAACGTTTCCCTTCCCATCCAAATCCAGAATACTATTTTCTAGATGCCTTAATTACATGATTCACTGGAGTGCAGACGTATGAGGTGGTTCACGTTTCTGTACCAGTTAATGGCGGGCTGAAAGACACACAACCAAACGGTAAATGTTCAAGTAAATGTTGTCTATAAGTGAGCATAACGTGTTCTAAACCACATTATGAAATAATGTGGAGGTCGGGGGTTCGAACCCGGCCGCGTCCTTGGGCAGGGACGTTTATAAGCCGTTGGCCTTGTCTCCTTCTACTTCTAATCAGTATTTGAAGGGGACGTGAAAGAACCTGTTGTACTACTCGAAAAAGAGAAGGGGATTGTCACCCGGTACAGCAGCCTGGCCATTGCACTAACCACACACTCAACATTGTAAACTGCGTGGCTGCCATTGGCGCCGAAATAGCAGTCCGAAAAATTCACTGACGGGATATGTCAGTAAAATGTAAAGCGCCATGAGACTGTGGTGATATGGCGCTATATAAATATGGCCTATTATTATTATTATTATTATGAAATAGATTCGACAGTACGCGCCCTCGGATTGGTTGAAAGCCGTGCTTCTATAACTATATATAGAAACAGAGAAAGTTGAAGAAAGTAAGAAAATTCAGTCCAGAAAACTGTAATCTATAGTACAAAAATAACTCAGAGAACTATTAATTCTTATTTTTATATCCATCTTCTCTTCCAAATCTTGTATTTGCATCTTCCAACTGTGTTACCCGTATGCTGTAATCATCGTTGTGTTGAGTGTTTGATCAGGTTTCAATTGACTGTTGTAAAATCAAAACCAAAGCAATTACAACGAACCAATCACGAACTAAAGTGAATACCGATTGGTTTCACTGCCATGAGAAAGCAACCAATCAGGAGGAAAAGTAAACGCAATCGTGGATTGATGGCGTGACGGACCAAAACCACGATTGTTTTACTCTGGAATTTGATTCGCTGACTGATTACAAAACATTCTCACAGCCAATAGAAAAGCTAAGTAAACGCAAAACCAAAGCAACCACCGAAAACTTTCGACACTCAATTGAAACCTGCTCTATATATATTGTGTGTGATAATACACACTTTGTTGTATATATATTTCACTTATTGTTTTTCTTTTCTCGTTCTTTGACCTAATAGCATACTGTCTTTATAAAATCTATTTCGGGACACCAGACTCGATTAGTTTTTAAACTACTTCTAGTATCCCAATACTCGAACAATGCTAAATATATTAATTAACTTGTAAACTATTCAAGAGTATAAATAAAGAAATGCTGTCGCTGTTGTGGAGTGTCGCTTGAGCTAGTTGAGAGAATTTAAGTTTTGATGATCAAATAAAACGAGCGATTTACTCGGGCTCGTGTTCCCACATCCATTTTTCGTTCTCCCAAACTCCCAATCGTGTTTCTATAACTCTACGGAAACACGGGAAACGTTTTATATTTCTTAAATAATTGTCAATACAGAACTGATTAGATATTCAGTCGTACTTAGACCGATACTTGTAGGATACAGACCTGATTAATAAAACATCAAGGCCTGGTTGTTTGAAGGAAGGGTAAGCGCTGAGTTAAATCGCTAATCCGAGGGTAAACTGTACAGATTACAATTACAGATTTAGCGCTATCCTAGGAATAAAGTTAGCCTTCCTTCGAACAACCGCGGGCCCAGGTCTGTAGCTACAACACGGACGCTCATTCTGTAAGTAGTACATAGTGTGTTTTCAGTCGATTTTAGTAATTAAGCCAACATTTGATAGATCGTTACTTGGCTTCCACGTTTAATGTTCTTTCCTACAAGTACTGTTCCTTAATAAATGAAAATTGTTGGCGTTGATTATTGTCAGTCATTTTGTTTTCCAGTTCCACATTTAAACCAATAACTAAGACTTATGTACACTTTATAGAGACGAAGAGGTGGCTGTCAGTTAGATGAATATTATGTTGTTGAACTGTACGCTTCTAAAGTTTCATGAATAAAACTTACAGCAAGGCCATCTGCGTTTCTTGTTCTCGTGAGAGTGTCTACTGTTGCATGAATCATCTAGGGAAGCATCAACATTATACAGTTGTTCCAAGGTTCTCTCGAATAAATGATATAATCACAAACCAAAACATGACATTTTATTGGTTTCTTAAGCCATTTGAACGTCGGTTCAACATCGATAAAACATTTGCTGAAGCCGACCTTAACGCCGTTTGAAATGGCCTGAACATATTGTTGAAAGGTGTCGCAATATATTGAAAGCATGTTGGGGAAAGTTCGACTTCGTCTAAAGGCCATTTCAAACGGTTTCAAGTTCGGTTACCGAGTACCAAACACTTATGGTCTCAAAATGATATTTGTAATGTCCTGAAATCGCGATAAGTACGATTTATTTGGCAACGTAAACCTGTAGGAAGTTTTTGAAAGTGTATTGCGCAATAGTTTTGATGACGTGACTTAGTTGTAATCCTCACCGCTGACACTTTCTTATATAATCCTCAATGTTTTGTTTCTTATACTTGTATTCTTCAAATTGCTTTGATAGAGTAGTTTTTTCCAGATTTCCAGCAGAATGAGTAGCTCAGTTTTACTTGGACGTGACGTCATAAGAACTATTGCGCAATACACTTTCAAAAAAATTCGTTTTTATTGCAATTTCAGTTTTCAGGATAGTCTAAATATTATTTTGAAATCACAAGTGTTTTGTACTCGGGTATCCCTTTAGCATTAACACATTAACACGCAGAAGGTTTTAAAAAAAATATTTCTGCAATAAACAAAGGAACCAAGTAGGATCGTAATCAACCAAACATATCAGCCATGTTTTCACAAAAGGGGGTCTTAGGTTCTAAGGCTCCTTGTGTGCCTTTAGCTTTAAAAGCCAGTAACTCGTGTTTTTGCCGTTCTCTTGAAAGGGCAAATGACAGTTTATGACTTTTCTGGCCTTTCTATCCCATAATTTACTTGTGAGATTTATCCCATAATTTCTTTAGTTGAAATATCACCATTTTCCACGATGTTCCAACAAAAACGCCATGTTCGGCCATTTTCGGTGGTTTTCCAATTCTCTATAGCCAAAAATGCCCTTTTTTCTCAGACCTAGTGGAGAATGTACGTCTTCCACTAAGCAAATCGTTGCGCCAGACGCCAGGTAAAGTTAGTTATTCGCAAAAATGTTTGAACTAGTCCTCCCCACCCCTCCCCCCAAATAAAATACCTAGAGATCAATTATGGGATAGAAAGGCCAGAAAAGTCTTAAACTGTCATTTGCCCTTTCAAGTAAACGGCAAAAACACGAGTTACTGGCTTTTAAAGCTAAAGGCACACAAGATCTACCATGTTTTCACAAAAGGAGCCTTAGAACCTAAGACCCCCTTTTGTAAAAACATGGGTGATATGCATCTTTGTTATTTCGCCTGGTCAAAACGACCAGGAAGCTAAATGTTTTACAAAAGGCAGGAAATCGATTGACTACTGGTATCAGTAACAACTTTCAGTAATAAACGTGACCAAGAATAAACATGAGAAAATGTAGTATAAATAGCCCACTTTCGATATGTGCTTCACTTGTCACGCACAAAGGTTTCAATATGTGGCTTAGGGTACATTAAATGTATTCAATTCTCCCGGGTATTCTCTGAGAAAAGAATTAATTTAATTTACACCGGAGCCTCATTTTGAAACCTTTGTGCGTGACAAGTGAAGCATATTGGTTACTCAGTTGTGAAAAAAAGCTATTTCTTACCCGAACTTAAGCAGGGATTCTCAGTTCTTTTAGAAGTCTCGTAAGACTTTCCTACTCCACTGCTTCATTTTCTGAAGAAAAGTAGTCACAACAATAGGTTTAGTTTTGGTCAAGAAATGTTGTCATTTACTACAATTATAGTCCCATCATAGTTCTTGAAAGGTAACCAAGCCTCAGTCTCGCATGGAGGATAGAGTTGACCCTGCACTGATACAAACCCTCTTTCTATGAATATGGTTAGATTGTGATTATCATGCTAACTAGATACAAGCCATGGAGGATGGAGTTGACCCTGCACTGATACAAATACTCTTTCTATGAATATGGATAGAGTTTGATTATCATGCTAACTAGATACAAGCCTTGGAGGATGGAGTTGACCCTGCACTGATACAAACCCTCTTTCTATGAATATGGATAGATTTTGATTATCATGCTAACAGTCATCACACGCAGCTTTGTTCTGCTCTCCCAGAAAGGCACCATGTGGAGGACACAGCTCAGTTGTAAAATTAGCAGGTACGTGAAGTCATACGGACCCAGCAACAGCCCTGTAGAACATAGCAAATGGAGTCTAACACTGCACAAGCACACTAATACAGTTGTACAATTAGCAGGTATGTGAAGTCATACGGACCCAGCAACAGCCCTGCAGAAAATATCAAATGCCTAACATGGCACACTTGTAATTGCGAAGAATTGCGCACGTCTTTGGGCAAGACGTTAAATCGTACTTAGCTTGTATTAGCTAGAGGACTAATAATCCTCAATCAGAGAATACATAACTACCTTTACCTTTACATATATATGTATAGTGACAAGTATGGTTCTTGGACAATACGTTAAATCGTATGACTCAGAATTGATTAATCTCGTTAATTAGCTTGTACTAGCAAGAGGACTAATAATCCTCAATCCGATAATAAATAACTACCTTAACCTTTACCTCATATATGGAAATGAAAAACGCCATCTTCCTACTCCCAAAAACCAACAAAGCAATCCGCTTTAAATCCGTTAGAAAATCTCGGTAGGGAGTTTTTAAATCTTAAAAACAAGCCCGTACAAGTGCCATTTAAACTGTGTTAGGTTCGCAAGGGATTGTGGTCCAATGTACAGCTGCCATCTTGTTTTCCGTACGGTGAATTGAGCCGCCATACAAACTGGACTGAATAACAGAAAATTGGTTAATTTTTAAACTTCAAAACTAATTTCCTCTTCTTAGAAGCGAAATACAGAGAAATAAACGTTATTATCTCTGTTTTTCTTGAACACATTTTTTATAGTTGTTCGGGTTGCTTTAGGCTACAGTGTAACAACTTTATAGTGTAACTACTGAAACGGGGCCGCTTAGACAATGAGAACCAATCACAGGGCCGCTTAGACAATAAGAACAAGTCACATGGCCGCTTAGACAATGAGAACCAATCACATGGCCGCTTAGACAATGAGAACCAATTCCATGGCCGCTTAGACAATGAGAACCAATCACATTGCAGAACGAACACAACGCATTCCAATTTACGGTAACTAGAGCCAAACATTGTCGAGTACAAGACAATAGCATTTCGACTTGCTCGAGCCTCAATCCGGTAAAAGGCGAATTTGGTCCACGAGTTTGAAGTCAAAGTCTTTCTTTCTTAAGAAAATATGCTAGGGTTTATACTGGTTGGAATGCTTTATTTTCATTTTGCAATGTGTTTAGTTCTCGTTGTCTGAGTGGCCCCTGTTTCCGGTAGCCGTCGCACTGTAATGCTGTCCAGTGACGTCAGTGTTATTTCAGTTATATATTTGTGCAAATGATGTGGAACTCGGGTAGAGCGATTAAAACCCGAAACCTTTTTTTGGAGAACTTGCTTATAGTTTGCTCCTCATCAGCTACAATAAGTGAGATCTGGGAAGAAGCTGCAGAGACGGCTGAATATCAGGATAATAATCAGGTATAAATGGTGGATAACTACTTAGTTAACTCTCCAACCGACTAGCAATTCATCAGTCCAAAAAGCTATCAACTTACCTTCACTAACAGCTGAGGCATTCACTGGCCATACATCTGAAAGGCGACATCAAAAGTGAAATCAAAACTATTGAAGACAAAACGTTTTCAAGATAACGAAAAACACAAATGGTTCACTCCTCAATACCTACCTATATACCCGCCTTTCCCCAAGTTACCTTTGTCAAGCTGTTCAAAGCTGCACAAAGAATTGGTAATTACTTTAAAAGGTACAATTATAGCCTACTACTCTTAGTGTATGACTACGACTGTCAATATGCCATTTCATATGAATTTACACTGGTTCACAGTTCATTGTGGTATTGTTTTAAAGTTGCAAGGCCTTGCATGGCCTTGCGCCTGGATATATTTGTGAATTACTACGTTATCGAACCTCCAAGCGCTATCTCAGGTCACTGCCTCAGATACTGTTACTATAGAGCCAGTTGCTAATCTTTTTCGGTTAATGGGCCGAGACTATGGAACAGATTACCACTTGCTATTGGAGACGGTGCATCTTTTAAAATTAGCTTACTTTTAATTTATCTAATTAAAGTGTTTATGAAACAAAATTTTGCATCTTTATTTTATTGCAGAATAATAAGGTTCATTCTTTTCTGATTATCAAGAGTATATTTATTTTTCAGTTCCGCCTTCGGAAAGGACTCGTTTTCGCCATTCAAATTGACTACTTTATGCTTAAAACTGTCCGGGCCCTGGAACCGAATCCGCCATTATAATGACGTCACTGTGAGGACTCGTAAGTGACAATTCCTAAATATGATCATGTAGGACGACACGCATTTCTACAAAAACAAAAAACAAAAAAGCACAATACAATCCAATACAAAAAATGAAATACAGTAGAACGCAACACAATACTTAACACATAAAAGATGGTTCTCCTTGTTCTATAAAAAAACATGTCTTGCGGATGCACGAGCAGAACGCGGATACATTTAGCAACATTGCAATACCTCGAAAGTACATTATTTCTTCCACCTCCTCGCTTATTTTTAGCTTTCTCTGAAACTTTCTCGCTGGATCGAGTCCGCCATGTTTGTAACAACGAGTCCTCACAGTGACGTCACGCAGCTCATTTGGCCGCGCGGCAAACCGGACAGTTTTTAGCATAAAGTAGTCAATTTGAATAGCGAAAAAGAGACCTTTCCGAAGGTGGAACTGAAAAATTAATATACTCTTGATAATCAGAAAAGAATGAACTTTATTATTCTGCAATAAAATAAAGATGCAAAATTTGGTTTCATAAACACTTTAACTGTTTCCACTTTTTAACCAGCTTACACGATTATATTATTTGTATTCATTAGCTATATTTTATATTATAGTAATGTGAAGCGATATGAGCAAGTGTGGATCTAGCGCTATATAAATATCATTACTATTATTGTGTTCTTGCTCGGAACAACCACGCTGGCTTCCCAGGAAGACTCTTATCGAAAATTTATTTCCCCCTAAAAACTAAACTGATAATCTCTCGCGCGTGATTGGTGGAATGCGTCACGTGAGAAGATATTTTCTCTCCGCCAGACGACAGATATCAGCGATTATAACCCATCAAATATATTCTCTCGCGCGTGATTGGTGGACTGCGTCACGCGAGAAGATATTTTCTCTCCGCCAGACGACAGATATCAGCGATTATAACCCATCAAATATTTTCTCTCGCGCGTGATTGGTGGAATGCGTCACGTGAGAAGATATTTTCTCTCCGCCAGACGACAGATATCAGCGATTATAACCCATCAAATATTTTCTCTCGCGCGTGATTGGTGGAATGCGTCACGTGGCGCGATATTATAGCGTACGCGCGCGTCAAAGAAAATATTTGAAGGATGATAACAACAATAACCTACATTGTGGCATCGAAATATGCCCGGATCAGATAATGTCCAAGGACAAATATCTAGAGGCTCTCGGGAACTGTTCTCTTCTCGGAAGAGATAATATCATCCGACAAATATCAGTGCCACAAGTAGGTTAACATTTATTGAAAATGATGACGTCAAGATGCAACACTGATTTATTGAGTCTCTTACTTCTAAGACAAAATTTGGCCATGGTAGCTCAAGTCACTGTTTGTACCATTTGTAGTGGCTACAAATGAGGTTCCTTTTTTCTTTTTGCCTGATTCATAAAAATGAAATAAAACTGAAATCGACGCAAAATTAAATTATAAAACTGTCCATTAAGTTTCAGCAAGGCGCTAGGATATTTAGAAAACACTTTGCTCTTTATGACTTTATCTCTGTGATACTTTCTGGGGCGGGCTGCGTTCTTTATGACTTTATCTCTGTGATACTTTCTGGGGAGGGCTGCGTTCTTTATGACTTTATCTCTGTGATACTTTCTGGGGAGGGCTGCGTTCTTTATGACTTTATCTCTGTGATACTTTCTGGGGAGGGCTGCGTTCTTTATGACTTTATCTCTGTGATACTTTCTGGGGAGGGCTGCGTTCTTTTAGGCCTGGTTCACACTAGCGACACAAGCACAAGCCACATGCACAGAGGCAGTGCGTAATTGTGAGATAAGAACAAGCGCCGCTAATGATTAATGCATTACTGAGTCTGCGTAAGTTGAGTGTGCTTATGTCGCTAG
Source organism: Actinernus sp. WN-2022 (assembly GCA_030867875.1). Classification (NCBI taxonomy): domain Eukaryota; kingdom Metazoa; phylum Cnidaria; class Anthozoa; order Actiniaria; family Actinernidae; genus Actinernus; species Actinernus sp. WN-2022. The sequence continues at coordinate 59,676,590 of JAOWCC010000019.1, forward strand.
TGTGAACCAGACTTTACTTGACACGCTTTTCAATTTTGAATCCTTTTAAACAATAAAAGTCTGTACTGTCATCAAGCATTAATGTTAATTAAGTTAAAATCGTTACAATCTTTGCTGGTTGATTCGACTTACCTAGCACGATGGTATTCGGCCTCATTCCACCCAGACCCGAGGTCTAAAAAATGAAATAATTATCAACATTCAATGTCCATTTCTTGTTCTTTTTACAAACTTTTAAAGCGATACCCGAGAACAAAACACTTATGGTCTCAAAATGATATTTTGCAATGCAAGCGTGTTGGAATCTTGATGACGTCAGTTAGTTGTCGAGATCACATATGATCCTCTCCGCTCAGTCGTTTTCTTATATAATTCTCTATTTCTTGTTTCTTACACTTTTATTCTTAAAATTGCTTTGCTAGAGTAATTTCCCCCCAGATTTTCCAGCAGAAGTTACTTGGACAACTATATGACGTCATCAGAACTATTGCGCAATACATTTTCAAAAAACTCCTACACGTTTGCATTGCAAAATAAATCGTTTTTACTGCGATCTCAGTGTTCAGGACAGTCCCAATATCATTTTGAGATCATGTGTTTCGTACTCGGGCATCCATTTAATGTTTATTTCATCTATAAAGAGATATGGAGGAGCAAAATGATTGAGCTGGCAGGTAAATTGACTAAAACCCCATTCACACCAAATATTAAAGATTCTGTCGAACGTTACATTTGCACGACTCGAGCAAATTTCGTATGATGTGAAGTTCGGAGCTTGGAGTTATGAGGACAATAACGATGTAGCTATAGCTACACCCTCGCAAATCATCACGGTCAACATTTAAACAATAGTGATATAATGTAGTATTGTTTTTACTATTCACAGAATGTATGTAACAATAGTTACACCCTCACAAAGCATAACGGTCGACATAGAGTCTTTAAACAATAGCGATATAATTTTGTCTTGTTTTTAGTATTCCCAGAAGTTATGTAACAATAGCTACACCCTCGCAAAGCATCATGGTCGACAGAGTCTTTTACACATGTTCAAAAGTTGCTTAATTCAACAAGTTTAAAATATTACATGTTAACATCGTTGGCGCTATTAAAACTAGTTTCAAATTAACCTTTCTTAACCAAACAACCTGTTCGAGGTAGCTTTAACCCTGTGTAGCTAAATACATTCAAGATAGGGGCTAGATAAACTCAGTTTAATTAAACAGGTTTAGTTGATGTGAATGGGGTATTAAAAGTTGAGTTATACAAAAAGAGTACACTGGTCATAGAACAGATTTCGTATGAGTGGGACACAACTACGGCATGTCCGTACCCTTACCGTAACCGTACTGTTACTTACTGTACTGTAACTCTGTAATTTGATTGGATCAGAAAGATAAAAACAATGGGAAACCATTTCAATGTTACGGCATGCTATACGGTAACCGTGCCGTAAGTCATTGCCGTAACTTGCCTACTCATACGAAATCTGCTGTAGTGAGTGTCCTACCATAAGTAGATTCTGATTGGGCAATGCTCAGCTCTACGAATGACTTGATCTCTGCGCAATCAACGAAGTTCAGCCAGGCTACGAGGCTCCTTTTCTGTTCTCGATAGCCTGAAAAAGAGGACCAAAATGATTGGTATCGAAATATTAAAATGTGAACATTTCAGTGAAACGTTGTTTTAACCAAATACTTTTCTCAGAAAAAAGCAACATTCTAAAATTAGTTTAATCTAAAATTAGTTTCCATGAAGGGAGGTTGATCTAGCACTAGGGCTATCTTCATTGTATTGTAATCCCTAGAGACTGTTTTACACATTGACAACAATGCTGCTGGTCCTAGCACTAGGGCTATCTTCATTGTATTGTAATCCCTCGAGACTGTTTTACATATTGACTATAATTGCAATTTATAGTGCTAGTGCAATTCATCATAATAATTATGATATTCATTATGCTCAACAGCTCATATACCTCGTTGTTGAAGTCCCCGACTTGAACATGGCCAAGAATGTACATACCACTCTAAGGGAAGGAAACTAAAAGTAGTTAAATATCCATTTCATAAACAAGAAAACAAACAAACAAGAATACAAACAAACAAACAAACACGAAAACAAACAAAAAAGACGTATTAAAACGGAAACATAAAAACGTAACTTGATAAAACAATCATAATATATTCTAGCTTATTGCGCATGACACGTTGTAAACAACCGCAAACTTCTTACCTTTTCGATGTCATTGACAAAGTCAATCAAATTGTAGCTGGACCGAGGATTCGACACAAGCAGTAATATCTGTACGTGAAATGATACACGGTTATAAAGTACCAGACGAATTTAATTCCAGAACAGAAGTGAATACACTGTACCTGGCTAATTCGAGAACGGCACAGATACAGAACTAGCCCTGGTTTTTGCAGGTCTCAAACTGGCACGGGTAGCGATGTAAAAGGGGAGTAACGAATAAATGGAATAGTCAGGAATGGTATGGCGGTAACACAAAGCTTAAACGTACTAATTTTATAATGACTAAGAAATTTAAGTTTCACACAACGAAGTTTGAAGCTTGAGAAGCTTTCAGCTAGCATCCGCTATCTTTCATACGAATTTTGTTCATGTTAAGCGTAACCTTAAAAAGACAGACTGTAATACACCAGTCAGTGTTCTCAGTCAGAGTATACCCAGTCAGAGTATACCCAGTCAGAGTATACCCAGGGCCCAGTTGTTCGAAGCAAGGGTTAAGTACTAGGCCGAGTTAAAATCGCTAACCCGAGGTTAAAACCATACAGATTACAGTTACAGATTTAGCGCTATCCTGGGGATAAAGTTACCCTTGCTTCGAACAATCGAACCCTGGAGATCTAACAACGCCTGTTGTCCTAGGAGGGAAATTTGACGTTGTTGCATGGTTGAAGTTATGGGAATATTGTTACACATCTTCATTTTCGTATGAAATATCTGTTCTTCAAAAACTCATGAATAATTAATGAGCATTTTGTCCAATCAGATGAAGCAAATCAGTCACGTGCATGCTCCTTTATACCTGATAAAATCTCATCATTCTAAAAGGCCCGCGGAGGGATTTGAATTCTGTCCCAGAGGGAAACGGGGTTAATGATTGAGACAATGGAATTTCTATTGATGTTTCAGCTTTCTCACTGAATTGCTAATTAGGATGAACGTTTTATATAAAGAATATTAATGAACATGAAATTTTATATAAAGTTTCATCCTAATTAAGAATTCACTGATAAAGACCCAAAGATAGCAAAAAGTACACGGAACATAAGGTACCTAGATAATAAATTTTGCACTAAATTTACTAATATCAGCAGACTACCGAGATACACAGATAATATTTTTAAAATGAAGTTATCCAACTACCATTACTTGTTTACCGAGCCACTATTTAGTTCCAATTATTAAACCAAACTCAAAGCCGTAAAATTATAAAAACGTGCATTAAACTTACATATTTTCTGCCGGAGTCAAAAATTTAGAGTCTGCCGTCATGTCAGTCACATCGCTTTCCAAGTCTTGAACTTTATCGAGGTAAACCACGACACCAAATCCTTCAAGTGCAAGTACTAGCTTGTACTCTGCCACACAATGCTTTCAGCATTGCGAAACGTCCGCTTGAAGCCATCCAAACATACAACATAGTATGGTAATTTCTTCATGTCATTCCCTTGAGATGTTCGTAATTGCAGGCGGTGATTACTCGAATATTTTGCATGGCGTTGTGAATACAAAGGTTCAATGGTTCATTAAGTAACCATTCCCTTGAGATGTGCGTCTTTCTTTCATTGCATTCTTAAAGCGTTTTTGAAGCCGTTTAAAACACTCACAGCACGTGTTTTATCAAGTCTAAAAATTCTCGGGCTTCGCCCTCGATTTTTTAAACTTGATAAAACACTGCTGTTCGTGTTTTAAACAGTACTTAAAGTGCAAGCATCATGTCAAAAAAATAAAAAAATATCTTGTACTATTGTGTTTGTTTCTCACAAAAAGGTATTAATCTTGCAAATTTTGTAACATTTCTGGCATTTAATCCCTAATTTTTGTTACTTTTCATGGATCCTGTGACGCCATAAGATGAATCAACTCCCTCCCTCGAGAAAACTACTACAATAGAATCCCATAGGTTTTCATTGTGACATCACACGATGAATCAATCCCACAATTCGAGTAGCGTTTATTCTAGTTTAATTTCTGCTCCTGCCTCTGAAAGAAAACTAAGTTAAACAACTGAAGTATATCAGAAATAGAATTTGGGGCAAAAAGAGTTAATGTTGTTTTATGGCGATACTTGCACTTTAATTCGAAATAATGTCTGTCCTAGAGTAGGAAAATTGACCACCAACTTCGGCATTCCGACTTGTATATAATATGAAACAAAAACCAGGAATGAAAAGCAAGAACATCAAGCATTATATAATAAAAATACCAAACATGATTATAATTATTGAGAGTAATTACAATAATTGTAAGATTAAAGGAAACCCCAGATGTTGGAACAAATTGCCATTAAATTATTAGCAATATAGTAGTCTAAAATGAAACTTTGTTTAAAAAATGGATAACATATTTTAGTCTTTTTAAAAATTGTTTACTAGTAGGAGCCATTTTGAGCTTTGAATTCCGCACGAGCTCACTTAATTAATTCATGAAATGACAATATAAACTAACTAAAAAAAATATAAAACCATACCCTGAACCATAAAAAAACCTAACCGGTCAGTAAACAAGATCTTACCCACCTAGAGAAAAACTTCTCAAGAAAATGGTGAGGTAAAAACATTTGAGAGATGTTCTGGAACTCAAACCCCACTCCTCCTACTCGGTAAACGTCGCAACCAATTTAGCCAATCAGAATGAGTGAGCGATTCCTCTCCTTTGGAACTCTGGAATTTCGCGGACGCCACCATCTTGTATCCGATGACGTTTTTCGGCCGTCCCTATTGTCAGAAAACAATAGCTCTTGTCGTGTAACAATACAGACCACCAAAGAAACGTCATCAGATCCAAGATGGCGGCGCGCCCAAAATAGCTCATACTTACAATTTTTTTCAAAAACGTTTTTCAACTTAGACCATACATATTGCCAACCATTTAACGGCAACTTGCTCCAACAGCTAGGGTTTCCTTTAAAACCTAAACACGTGACAAACCAGGGAAACGAACCTGAGGCCTCCAAAACTTGACGTGATCCTTTCTCATGTCCAGGCGAAGAAGGTATTTACGGACCTATAACAATAAGGTTCAGAGAGTTTAAATATTGGTTATGAACCGAGCACGACGAATTATCATATGGTCGAGATTCTCGCAGCCTTTTTAGGGAAATCGCATATCAAGACCTGTCTAGATTCTCCGAGGATGACTGCTCTTCTGTATTTATGAGAGTGAAAAATCGTCTGAAAAGCAGGCTAGTTGTACGGGCTTTGGATGAACTATGTCAAACACGAATTGGAGTCTTTCATCAGGGGTTCCAAATATTGAGAAAACAAATGAAACCCGAGAGGCGTAGCCTCGAGGGTTTTATTGTTTTCGAAATATTTGGAATCCCCTGATGAAAGACCAACAATGAGTGTTTGACATGTCTTCTCATGCGAATGCAAAACCGACAATTTACATACGTTTCTTTTCAAACTTCATTAGCAAGTATTGTTTACCGTTTGACTGTTAATTGTATCTAATTATTCGATCGATGGCTTATTATTCTTTTTTGATGGCAGTGATTTCAACTAGCGTACTAGTAGTGTAGTGGACAAGAGTTAGTACAAGCAGTCGGAAGGGTCGTGGTTCGAACTCCAGTGGAGGCAGACTTTTTCTTTATATGTCATTCTTTATTTCTTTACTTCTTCGCTCCTTACTTGTAGTTTATCAGTATGTAATTAGTTAGTGGTTTATGAATATGATGATTAAGAAATATTGATCACTAGGGTTGGAAACATGATCAAACACAAGGGTTTCACCCGGTATCAAGACCCATGCATGTGACCAAATACAGTTCCTCCATTGGATGACTATCTCATGAATTATTAATGAGTTTGAGAAGGATAATTCTCACATTTTACGAAAGGATATCTGGTGATGCCAAACACACCAGTTGGTCATCATAAACGGCGTTTGTATAAGTAAACACAAACTTACCAGCTGGCAGTGTTGTTATTTCTTCGTTCCACCTAAAAGTATAAATGTATTCAAAAAGAGTAGAAAATGGCCCGATTTCTCAGTTCTTGGATGTGAAAGTTTCAGCACTTTCTCCTGCTCAGAAGTACTTTTAAACATTCGGGAACGAAAATTGATCTTGCTGACGAGCAGAGCTAACAGATAACTTGATGTTATTTGGGGTGAGTCAGTATAATGTTTTTAATAACTTAACTATTAATCTAGTCATAGAGGATATTACACGGTTGTGCGAAGATATGAAGTTTATCCTCGAGAGTCGAAAACATTTCACGACTGAGCGCAGCGAACTCGACAGGATAAACTTCGTATCTTCAAACCATCGTGTAATTTTCTTTTTGTTATATGGACAATTAAACTACTCTAAGAACTCTTTTCTATTCATTTTACTTACTGTCAATACAAACTTCTTCGTGATCTTTCTAAGCTGTTCTGGGAAGTTTCATCGGGTTTTCTTGTCTCTCATTATCAGAAATAATCGACAGTCAGCGGAAACGTCGCGTGACTTCTCAGAGCCTAAATAACACATAATCCAGTTCACAGAACGAACGCTACAATTGCTCGTTCAACTCTGTCTTCAAGAAAAACGAACCATTTCGAAATGTTCATATGCGACTGGAAAAACGCCAAAAATAAGGAAACTTGTAAACATATAAGCTTTATACTTCGGTAGGGAACTAAGGAGGTAATGGTTTTCAACATATAAAGTAGTACCATATTCTAGATTTTCATACCATTTTTCAAACGATCCGTGCGCATTCGCATGCGATGCATTCTCATTATCTTGGAGATTTCAAACCATATACATTTCCACCTTTCAGCCTAATTCCAAGAGTGCTGACTCGTTTACGTTCAGACCAGGTTCAAAAATTGCTTCTTATCACTCCAGTCTGGCCATCCCAGCCATGGTATCCGGTGCTGTTGCAAATGCTAATCGAACGCCCGTTTCTCCTTCCAAGGTGGCCGAACCTCCTGTGGCTATCCCATTCGGGCCAGCTCCATCCCATACGGGATCAACTCCAACTCGCCGCCTGGATGCTCTCAGAGATAGACTGCTAAACCAGGGACTTTCTCTTGGGACAACCAAGGTGTAATAATCCAAGATTCAGACTGATTTGCCTTCGTAAATGCATTGACTCTTTCAAGATGGCGGACTGACCCAACGTGTGCTCGTGCCCAGAACGAGGCTGACTCGGCCCAAGCTAACGCGGCTAACTACTACACTTCCCCCCTAAATCTACTCTACGATATATAGAGCCACTAAATCATAACTGTAACCGGTACACAATAACGATTCATAAATATACAATGTAACGGTAATGTTCTAGTCAGCATGACAGTTCCACGTTACAAATCGAGGCGGTCAGGAGGCTTGACCACACGGCTTGACCTCCGAAGAGGTGGTCTCTCTAATTCAGAATGCACACCAGAAACCAGGGTTGCCACATCCGGCTCTGCTAACTGTTGCTGCCCTGGTGCGTAACGTAACTGTTCATAGTGCCTCCGCCAGATTAAGCCATTCTGAAGCTGTACAGTGCAGGATATAGTCCCTGTGTGCTGAAGGATTTCCCAAGGCAGCCAATCCTGGCCATGTGCATAGTTTCGCGCATAAACCTCATAATCCTTGAATGACCTCTCTTTTGCTCCCCTATCGTGGTTTTGCTTCATCACTTCTTGACGTTCTTGTACTCTGGCTTCTAAATTGGGTTTCAGTAAGTCCAATCTGGAACGGAGCTGTCTACCAATTAAAAGCTCTGCTGGGGCTCTACCAGTGGTGGTATGTGGAGTCCTTCGGTAGGCAAAAAGGAACAGTTCTGTCTTTTCATCTATGGTCTCTTCAGGCATTTTCTTGATTCCCATTTTGAAGGTCTGGACTGCCCTCTCCGCTAAATAATTTGTGGCTGGGTAAAAGGTGGCCGACGTTTTGTGCTTAATTCCATTCTTGGACATGAATTCTCTAAACTCTGCACTTGTGAAGGCTGACCCATTATCACTGACTAGCTGCTCAGGGAGCACGTGTGTGGCAAATATCTGTCTCAGGTGAGCAATGGTAACTGTTGATGTGGCTGCACTCACCCTTTTTACCTCTAGCCATTTACGGTATGTAAATGGCTAGAGAAACATGTTACCCATGAATGGTCCAGCATGATCGACATGTAGTCGTACCCATGGCCGAGTTGGCCATTCCCAGGGATCTAGGGGACTCCGGGTGGTGTAGGACGGTTTGCCTGACAGTTGCTGCAAGCCTTAACAACATTGTCAATGTCCTGATCTATTTGGGGCCACGAAACATATGATCGGGCCAGAGCCTTCATGCGGCTTACTCCTGGGTGAGCCTCGTGCAATTCCGTCTGGACCTTCTCTCGTCCTTGATTGGGAACTACCACTCTAGCCCCCCATAGTACTATTCCATCTACCAGAGTTAACTCTGTCTTCCGTGCTACATGGGGTTTAAGTGCCTCTTCCATCTCTGTCTCTGGCCACTCTTGTGCAGTATATCCATAGACTCGAGCTAATACTGGATCTGTTTGGGTCCAGCCTTTAATCTGATCTTTGGACAAGGGTGGAGTTGCTAGTTCCATTAGAAGCACTGTCTCTTCTGGCTGGTCCTCCGGTATCTCCGGCAAGGGTAGGCGAGACAACTATCAGCATTACCATGATCTTGAGTTGACTTGTGATGGATTTCATAATCGTAAGCAGCTAACAGCAAAGCCCATCTCTGTATTCCTGAGGCTGCTAGTAGTGGTGCAACCAAAGGCTTATGGTCCCAGTAGGTAGTTTCGAGACTTCTTGAGGCCAAAGATTATGGATAGGCCTTCCTTCTCCAGTTGGGAATAACGTTTCTCTGCAGGTGACATTGCGCGAGATGCAAAGGCAATCGGCCGCTCTGAACCGTCTGGTAGCGCATGTGCAAGGACTGCCCTCAGGCCATGGGATGATGCATCTGCTGCTAAAATTACTGGTTTATCTGGATCGAAATGAATAAGCACTTGTGATGATAACAGAAGTTCCTTTGAGGCTTCAAAGGCTGTCTGTTCTGTCATCCTCCAATGCCATGGCTCGTTAGCATGAAGAAGCATATGCGTGATTGGTGGAATGCGTCACGTGAGAATATATTTTCTCTCCGCCAGACGACAGATATCAGCGATTATAACCCATCAAATATTTTCTCTCAAGCGTGATTGATGGACTGCGTCACGTGAGAAGATATTTTCTCTCCGCCAGACAACAGATATGAGCGATTATAACCCATCAAATATTTTCACTCGCGCGTGATTGATGGACTGCGTCACGTGAGAAGATATTTTCTCTCCGCCAGACGACAGATATCAGCGATTATAACCCATCGAATATTTTCTCTCAAGCGTGATTGATGGACTGCGTCACGTGAGAAGATATTTTCTCTCTGCCAGACGACAGATATCAGCGATTATAACCCATCAAATATTTTCTCTCGCGCGTGATTGGTGAAATGCGTCACGAGGCGCGATATTATAAGAAAATATTTGAAGGATGATAACAACAATAACCTACATTGTGGCATCGAAATATGCCCGGATCAGATAATGTCCAAGGACAAATATCTAGAGGCTCTCGGGAACTGTTCTCTTCTCGGAAGAGATAATATCATCCGACAAATATCAGTGCCACAAGTAGGTTAACGTTCATTGAAAATGATGACGTCATGATGCAGCACTGATTTATTGAGTCTCTTACTTCTAAGACAAAATTTGGCCATGGTAGCTCAAGTCACTGTTTGTACCATTTGTAGTGGCTACAAATGAGGTTCCTTTTTTCTTTTTGCCTGATTCATAAAAATGAAATAAAACTGAAATCGACGCAAAATTAAATTACAAAACTATCCATTAAGTTTCAGCAAGGCGCTAGGATATTTAGAAAACACTTTGCTCTTTATGACTTTATCTCTGTGATACTTTCTGGGGAGGGCTGCGTTCTTTATGACTTTATCCGCTCTGTGATACTTTCTGGGGAGGGCTGCGTTCTTTTAGGCCTGGTTCACACTAGCGACACAAGCACCAGCCATATGCACAGAGGCAGTGCGTAATTGTGAGATAAGAACAAGCGCCGCTAATGATTAATGCATTACTGAGTCTGCGTAAGTTGAGTGTGCTTATGTCGCTAGTGTGAACCAGACTTTACTTGACACGCTTTTCAATTTTGAATCCTTTTAAACAATAAAAGTCTGTACTGTCATCAAGCATTAATGTTAATTAAGTTAAAATCGTTACAATCTTTGCTGGTTGATTCGACTTACCTAGCACGATGGTATTCGGCCTCATTCCACCCAGACCTGAGGTCTAAAAAATGAAATGATTATCAACATTCAATGTCCATTTCTTGTTCTTTTTACAAACTTTTAAAGCGATACCCGAGAACAAAACACTTTTGGTCTCAAAATGATATTTTGCAATGCAAGCGTGTTGGAATCTTGATGACGTCAGTTAGTTGTCGAGATCACATATGATCCTCTCCGCTCAGTCGTTTTCTTATATAATTCTCTATTTCTTGTTTCTTACACTTTTATTCTTAAAATTGCTTTGCTAGAGTAGTTTCCCCCCAGATTTTCCAGCAGAAGTTACTTGGACAACTATATGACGTCTTCAGAACTATTGCGCAATACATTTTCAAAGAACTCCTACACGTTTGCATTGCAAAAGAAATCGTTTTTACTGCGATCTCAGTGTTCAGGACAGTCTCCATATCATTTTGAGATCATGTGTTTCGTACTAGGGCATCCATTTAAAGTTTATTTCATCTTATTTTATTTATATCAGCCTAGCTATAGAGAGATATGGCGGAGCAAAATGATTGAGCTGGCAGGTAAATTGACTAAAACCCCAGTCACACCAAATATTAAAGATTCTGTCGAACGTTACGTTTGCACGACTCGAGCAAATTTCGTATGATGTGAAGTTCGGAGCTTGGAGTTATGAGGACAATAACGATGTAGCTATAGCTACACCCTCGCAAATCATCACGGTCAACATTTAAACAATAGTGATATAATGTAGTATTGTTTTTACTATTCACAGACTGTATGTAACAATAGTTACACCATCACAAAGCATAACGGTCGACATAGAGTCTTTAAACAGTAGCGATATAATTTTGTATTGTTTTTAGTATTCTCAGAAGTTATGTAACAATAGCTACACCCTCGCAAAGCATCACGGTCGACAGAGTCTTTTACACATGTTCAAAAGTTGTTTAATTCAACAAGTTTAAAAAATTACATGTTAACATCGTTGGCGCTATTAAAACTAGTTTCAAATTAACCTTTCTTAACCAAACAACCTGTTCGAGGTAGCTTTAACCCTGTGTAGCTAAATACATTCAAGATAGGGGCTAGATAAACTCAGTTTAATTAAACAGGTTTAGTTGATGTGAATGGGGTATTAAAAGTTGAGTTATACAAAAAGAGTACACTGGTCATAGAACAGATTTCGTATGAGTGGGACACAACTACGGCATGTCCGTACCCTTACCGTAACCGTACTGTTACTTACTGTACTGTAACTCTGTAATTTGATTGGATCAGAAAGATAAAAACAATGGGAAACCATTTCAATGTTACGGCATGCTATACGGTAACCGTGCCGTAAGTCATTGCCGTAACTTGCCTACTCATACGAAATCTGCTGTAGTGAGTGTCCTACCATAAGTAGATTCTGATTGGGCAATGCTCAGCTCTACGAATGACTTGATCTCTGCGCAATCAACGAAGTTCAGCCAGGCTACGAGGCTCCTTTTCTGTTCTCGATAGCCTGAAAAAGAGGACCAAAATGATTGGTATCGAAATATTAAAATGTGAACATTTCAGTGAAACGTTTGGCACGGCTTCCAAAAACAATAATAACAATTTATTGTTTTAACCAAATACTTTTCTCAGAAAAAAGCAACAATCTAAAATTAGTTTAATCTAAAATTAGTTTCCATGAAGGGAGGTTGATCTAGCACTAGGGCTATCTTCATTGTATTGTAATCCCTAGAGACTGTTTTACACATTGACAACAATGCTGCTGGTCCTAGCACTAGGGCTATCTTCATTGTATTGTAATCCCTCGAGACTGTTTTACATATTGACTATAATTGCAATTTATAGTGCTAGTGCAATTCATCATAATAATTATGATATTCATTATGCTCAACAGCTCATATACCTCGTTGTCGAATTCCCCGACTTGAACATGGCCAAGAATTTACATACCACTCTAAGGGAAGGAAAATAAAAGTAGTTAAATATCCATTTCATAAACAAGAAAACAAACAAACAAGAATACAAACAAACAAACACGAAAACAAACAAAAAAGACGTAGTAAAACGGAAACATAAAAACGTAACTTGATAAAACAAGCATAATATATTCTAGCTTATTGCGCATGACACGTTGTAAACAACCGCAAACTTCTTACCTTTTTGATGTCGTTGACAAAGTCAATCAAATTGTAGCTGGACCGAGGATTCCACACAAGCAGTAATATCTGTACGTGAAATGATACACGGTTATAAAGTACCAGACGAATTTAATTCCAGAACAGAAGTGAATACACTGTACCTGGCTAATTCGAGAACGGCACAGATACAGAACTAGCCCTGGCACAGATACAGAACTAGGCCGAATTAAAATCGCTAACCCGAGGTTAAAACCATACAGATTACAGTTACAGATTTAGCGCTATCCTGGGGATAAAGTTACCCTTGCTTCGAACAATCGAACCCTGGAGATCTGACAACGCCTGTTGTCCGAGGAGGGAAATTTGACGTTGTTGCATGGTTGAAGTTATGGGAATATTGTTACACATCTTCATTTTCGTATGAAATATCTGTTCTTAAAGTGCAAGCATCATGTCAAAAAAATAAAAAAATATCTTGTACTATTGTGTTTGTTTCTCACAAAAAGGTATTAATCTTGCAAATTTTGTAACATTTCTGGCATTTAATCCCTAATTTTTGTTACTTTTCATGGATCCTGTGACGCCATAAGATGAATCAACTCCCTCCCTCGAGAAAACTACTACAATAGAATCCCATAGGTTTTCATTGTGACATCACACGATGAATCAATCCCACAATTCGAGTAGCGTTTATTCTAGTTTAATTTCTGCTCCTGCCTCTGAAAGAAAACTAAGTTAAACAACTGAAGTATATCAGAAATAGAATTTGGGGCAAAAAGAGTTAATGTTGTTTTATGGCGATACTTGCACTTTAATTCGAAATAATGTCTGTCCTAGAGTAGGAAAATTGACCACCAACTTCGGCATTCCGACTTGTATATAATATGAAACAAAAACCAGGAATGAAAAGCAAGAACATCAAGCATTATATAATAAAAATACCAAACATGATTATAATTATTGAGAGTAATTACAATAATTGTAAGATTAAAGGAAACCCCAGATGTTGGAACAAATTGCCATTAAATTATTAGCAATATAGTAGTCTAAAATGAAACTTTGTTTAAAAAATGGATAACATATTTTAGTCATTTTAAAAATTGTTTATTAGTAGGAGCCATTTTGAGCTTTGAATTCCGCACGAGCTCACTTAATTAATTCATGAAATGACAATATAAACTAACTAAAACCATACCCTGAACCATAAAAAAACCTAACCGGTCAATAAACAAGATCTTACCCACCTAGAGAAAAACTTCTCAAGAAAATGGTGAGGTAAAAACATTTGAGAGATGTTCTGGAACTCAAACCCCACTCCTCCTACTCGGTAAACGTCGCAACCAATTTAGCCAATCAGAATGAGTGAGCGATTCCTCTCCTTTGGAACTCTGGAATTTCGCGGACGCCGCCATCTTGTATCCGATGACGTTTTTCGGCCGTCTCTATTGTCAGAAAACAATAGCTCTTGTCGTGTAACAATACAGACCACCAAAGAAACGTCATCAGATCCAAGATGGCGGCGCGCCCAAAATAGCTCATACTTACAATTTTTTTTAAAAACTTTTTTCAACTTAGACCATACATATTGTCAACCATTTAACGGCAACTTGCTCCAACAGCTAGGGTTTCCTTTAAAACCTAAACACGTGACAAACCAGGGAAACGAACCTGAGGCCTCCAAAACTTGACGTGATCCTTTCTCATGTCCAGGCGAAGAAGGTATTTACGGACCTATAACAATAAGGTTCAGAGAGTTTAAATATTGGTTATGAACCGAGCACGACGAATTATCATATGGTCGAGATTCTCGCAGCCTTTTTAGGGAAAATCGCATATCAAGACCTGTCTAGATTCTCCGAGGATGACTGCTCTTCTGTATTAACTTCTTTGTTTTTGATATATTTTTGGATCTTTCGTTTCGTAAACAAAGCAATTTGTATAATGTTTGGAGAAATACACGAAGAAAACGATTTTACGATCAGTTGAAAAATGTCCAGGATTTTGCAGATGTCACAGCTAACCTCACTGCATACATAATTAGCTTGGTACACTGAGTCTGCGCAGTACAGGCCATCATGCCCATATATAGAGCGTTGCTTTCGTCCTTCAATCACATCGCCAGAAGCAGCCGAGGAGGAAGAATCTACGTTATTTAATTTCAATTTTGGCCCACTTATATATCGCCACAAGCATCATGGCCGCAAGACGCAATCCCGTTATCCCTCCAGCCCCTGCTCCCGTAGCCATTGCGCCACTACCGGCCGATATCGTGGCTCCAATTCAAGCACCAGATCCTGTACAAGCACCAGTTCCTGTACAAGCGCCAGATCCTGTACAAGCGCCAGAACCTGCGTCGCCAGTAGTGCAACAAGATCAGGTATATATGTCGAGTTATTTGGGATTTTGAACTCGTTAATCCTGGGGTCCTGTTAGTGGGTCTTGGTCTTGCCCTTCCTGTGGTTTCCCTTGTATGGTTTCAAGTTTTCTGTTGTTCTAGAGTATAGCGCCGGTCAACTCTGTTAGTTACATAGAATGCTCCGTTTTGACCGTTAACACATACATTTTATTCGGCATGGTTCTCTTTCATTGTTTTACACTTCTAGGTTTCATTACCGTTTTGGTACAATCTATTTTCAATCTACTATTCCCCAGTTTAGTTTCAGTTGACTTGTTAAATTTTAGCGCTATTTGCTTGTCTTCTTTAACCATGGTTTTGTTTGGCGTGGTTTCCTTCACTGCTTAGACTTTTGGGTTTCCGCTTCAGTTTCGGTGCAACCTATTTTCAATGTTCTTCCATATTAGTTTAGTTTGGCGTGGTTTTCTTGCAATCCTTTGCATTTGTTGTGTTCCATTTTAGCTTTGTACAATCTATTTGCATCAGTTCGATTTGGATGGCGCAATTTGTATTCTCTTCACACCTCGTTACTTTCCCGCCTTCTATTTTAGGTATATGCTTTCAGCCGTATCATTGGTCATTACAAATTAGTAAGTTCGTTCGTTAGCTTTTCTTACGCTATTTTGTTCATCTTCCACGCTATACCACGTTTAGTCACGCATTGTATTTCTGTCAGTATCCGCTTTCGGCCACATCGTTGGGTTATAGGGTATTACTTATCTTTCTTGTTCATAGACTCATGCCTTCGGCTTTCGTTATTACGCTATTTTGTTTGTTGTCTCGTGTTTAATTCATCACTGGGTAATACGGTATACTGCACATGCCACATTCCAGGTTATAAAGGGGCCCCGACCCTAGGGAAATTAAGTGGGATACAGGGACGTGTGTTTGGCACGAAGGCGGCCCAAAGACGCGGGTGGAAAAGTGCATACCAGCTATACCGTGCTAGGCGGCCAGGGGTTGCGGGAAAAAGAGTGTAGACGAGAGTACCGTGTTTTGTCACGAAGGCGGCCCAGAGACGCGGGTGGAAGATGTTGTATACGAGAGTTACCGTGTTTCGGCACTTAGGCGTGCTTGGGGGGCTTTTTTGGGGTGGGGGGTGGGGGGGGGGGGGGGGGTGGGGGGTTGTTATTACTAGAGATACCGTGTTTCGGCACGAAGGCGACCCAGAGACGCGGGAGGAAAAGTGTATACGAGAGATACCGTGTTTCGGCACGAAGGCGGCCCAGAGACGCGGGGGGAAAAGTGTATAACGAGAAATACCGTGTTTCGGCACGAAAGCGGCCCAGAGACGCGGGAGGAACAGTGTATACGAAAAAAAAAAAAAAAAAAATCCACAGATAATCTCGTATTCAAACGTTGTGTGCGGTTGACTTAACTAGGCACATGTGTTTTTATTTTCTATATCGTAGCCTGGGCGCATTGAAGTATTGGAGGGCAAGATACAGGCAATGGAGCAAGAGAGGGCTCTAGAAAGTTGCACTGCAGCGTTGGCTAGTTTGAGGAGACATCTTAATAGGTCTCCAAACATGTTTGACCGGGAGGAAGCCCTGGAGCTGTTGCACACGTTGGTGCGTTTAGCGAGGTCACAAGCTCATGCCAAATCAGAGGAGTATTCTGCCGTGTTAGACGAGGTGAACGCTAGGGTCTCAAGCCTGGACGACCACCAACTACAGCAACTGATGGTCGGCCTGATAGGGGACCCAATAAGAGCAAAAATGGCCAAGGAAGCCTCGTCAATCTTGAAGGGCTCGAGCCACCAAGCCCGGTTTGCCGATCGTGGTCGTGCTCGTAGAGGGAATAGTAGCCCTTATCAGCGGTCTACACAGTGTTATAAGTGTAATGGGTGGGGGCATATTGCTAGATACTGCTACCGGTCTCACGGAAGGGGCGGTATGGGCTACCAATCTCACGGAAGAGGCGGCATGGGCCGTGGTAGCGGCGGAATGTAATCCTTGTGCGTTTTCAATTAATGTGGCCACATCCTCGGGAATAGACGTCTTGTTAATGTAATTTTTCTCTTCATAACACTTGTACGCTATCATGGCCAATAAATCATATATACAATCACGATCCGTCATCATTCAACGGCATTAAGCCGTAGACGAGGCGTTCTCACTTTGTGCGACTCTATCTTCCTGGAATAGACGGGTTCTTGTTTATGCAACTTTCCCTCCATAACATGTATACGCTATAGTCAGTAAATAAATGTGTATAATTACTTTTGTTGTTATTCTCGTTGGAGGGTCCTTTACCCCTCCCTTCGGTGATCGGGGAGGCTTTCTTTACGTCTCTACGGACATAGTCCGGATTCTGGATCACCGAAGGGTTGGGTTCCCTGTGTTTGGCTTATTCTTGATTTAGGGGTTTACAATTGTTTGTTTTCATTTGTCTATAGGCAAATTTCCCCTCATTCGCAGTTAAAGTCTATATGGCTGTTACAGATACCAATATAGGTGACATACCTATCAGACACATCACACAGGGAGCTCAGCCCTTCGTTGGTCCTTTGGTATCCCCAGAATTAGTAGTATTGCAGCCAAGCCTGGCTAGCCTCGCGCAGCTTCGGTTTCTCGACCCTACGTTCTTCAAGGCAGGCAATATTCACCTTCACATGGCAATGTGGGAACAGCTCTTGGCCGATTACTTTTGCAAAGAAGTCGACCTATCGCGTATTGTTAGAGAAGGGGTAAAAATCCATGATTTTTTCAAGCCGTTTAAAGGCAGGTTTAAGGGGATGGTCTTTGACTCTGCGTCCCCCCCCTATAATCTTTAAGAACGCACATACCTGCAAACAATTCAGTGGTTTCATAGCGGATACAATACTCGAGTGGGTATCTGCGGGGGTACTTTCTGTCTGGGGTGTGGTCGGCGAAGTTGACCCCCCGCATTTGGTCCTCCCACTTACTGTCGAGCATAGCAAGCCTCGTTTGTGCCACGATGAGCGCTACCTCAACCTCTGGATCCGGGATCTACCCTTCAAGTTAGATCATTTGTGTGATCTGCCGCGCTATGTGTTGCCAGGACATTATCAAACAACATTTGACGATAAAAACGGTTACCAGCATGTGTTACTACATGAATCTTCTCAAACTTTCTTTGGTATTGAGTTTGATGGCGTATATTTCGTCTTCCGTACATTGCCGTTCGGTTGGAAAGCGAGCGCGTTCGTTTATCATAAACTTGGCCTCGCGGTGTCCGGGGCAGCTCGATCGTATGGAGTCCCGGTCTCCCAATACATCGACGATCGGCATGTCGGGCAACTGTTCACTCCTCCAGTTCCTCGTAGTTTACCTCCTTGTGTCGTACGTGCGGAAGCAGCGGCGTACATCATGTGCTACCTCCTCATTCAGGCGGGCTATTTTATTGGAATACAAAAGTCGCACTGCCACCCGTCTACCACAGTTCGTTTCCTGGGATTTGTTTGTGATTCAAATCGTCAGGCCTTCCTAGTCCCCCAGGACAAGAAGAGCCAGTTTGTAACTCTTAGAGAGGACATCCTCCGTACGCCATCCGTAACCATCAAGACTCTACAACGGTTTGCGGGGAAGGCTATTTCGTTTAGTCTTGCAATTCCAGGGTGCAAGTTATACGTCCGTGAGGTTTTCAGGTCAATCTCGTGTACTTCAGGCATAAGTAAGCCAACCATCAAGATTGTAGGAAGTCTGCGTGCTGAGATCGAGCATTGGCGTTTCTTAGACCAGTGGACGGATGTCCTTCCATGGAGAGCTGAGCGCCATGTCATAGTCACATTGTTTTGTGATGCCTCTACAAGGGCCTGGGGAGGGAAGTTGCTGAAGGACGGTAGGAGCTCGGAATGCCGGGATTATTGGCAACCTGCGGATATGTCCGACGACATTAACACTCTTGAAGCGCGTGCACTTCTGCGCTCTCTCATGGCATTTCGACGCGAGATCGGCTCGGCTCGAGTAGACGTTCATACGGACAGCACGGTTTTGAAGTCTGCCCTGGAGAATGAGGGATGTAAGAGCCCTAAGGTTAACAGCGTTATGAAGGAAATCCTCAACTGCTGCAGGAGATTTAATTTCAGCATCAGTGTTCAGTATATCCCCTCCGGTGACAATCCAGCGGACGAACCATCCAGAAGGCTCTCAGAACTTGATTGTAAGTTAGCAAAAGATGCCTGGGATAGAATTGAACAACAATTCGGGCCTCACACTTTCGATCTCATGGCACTCGACAGCAATTGCCAGACGGATCGCTTCGGACAGTGTTTGCCCCACTTTACCCCGTGTTCCACGCCCGGTTCGTACGGCGTGAATGTGTTCGCACATAACATCCCTTCGGGTCACAACATCTACGTTTTCCCGCCTTTTGTGTTGATAGCGCCGCTTCTCAGATACATTTTTGACCAAGAATATCATGGCGCGTTTACAATGGTGGTGCCCGACCTCACCCCCAGGCGTTTCTGGTGGGCACTAGTCAAGTCCCTTACGGTGGACAAGATGCTGTTAGGACGCAAGGGCGAGCACTCCCTCCTGTGGTTTCCCACAAAGGACTCTCACGGTAGTTGGTGCCTTAGAACATTACAATGGGATTTGTACGCATTCCGCTGCATCTGTTAATAGAAAGCTGTAATGTGTTCCTACTTTCCAGATTGCTCGCGTTTGGAAACCGGCAAAACGTTGTCCATCCTGCCTATATACCAATGACGCAGACGCTTGCTATTGCCAGGCATGTGGGACGCAGTCAGGAATGGTGAACAATAGCACACCTGTTTCTGATGTCGATGGGGACGCAATTCAGAGAAGGATGCAAGAATTTGAAGCCTGCGTTAGTACTAGGTCATATCAACGACAAAAAGACGCGCTAGAGCAACAGCTGTCTTGTTTTTTGGCATCCACTTCAAAGTTTAAGACACTTATGTCCTGTACAGCGGACGACGTAATTAGGTTTCTTGTTTACAAAGACAATTCAGGTAGAACAGTTGTGCATCTACCGTTGTGCTCTCTATCCGTTTGTGAATGTCCTAAACGCCTAGCAGCAGGCTCAGTTGATTCATTTTTAGGTCGCCTTAGAGCTATTTTTAATAACCTAGGGCGTCTTAATGATTCTAACCCGGTCGCGCACCCTCGGGTTAAGAGTTATCTCAAGTTTATAAAGGAGGAACAGGCGGGCCAAGCGGTCGTGCCTACCCAGGCGGTACCCATGCTCTTCCAGAAATTCAAGCAACTTATCAGTTTCATCAGAGGCCGTCTCGATGCTAGTTCATCACTCTCTAGAATCGATAAGTATATATTAGTCCGGGATGCAACATTCTTCGTTGTAGATTTCTTTACCGGCGGTAGAGCCTCTGACCTTGGTCGCCTTATGTCAGGGAAAGTTTCCAAGTTTAAGGATCGAGAGGGCTATTTGTTAACTTTTACGTTCACCAAGACTTTACGGTCAGGGGCAACTCGTTCTTTCCCTTTGATAAAGTTCACTGAGCAGGATGTATGCCCTGTAGCATGGATAAGGTATTATCTTTTAGTTTGCTCTCTTTTGGACATCCCTTTAGCAGGAGGATATTTCTTTAGGGCAACAAACTGTAGAAGAGACGTAAGTGATAGGCCTTTTTTGGGCACGGCTGTGAATAATAGATTGCGCAAATACCTTAAGGAGGCAGGAATAAATACAGGAGAGACACCTCACAGCTTCAGAGTGGGTTTGTCTAACACCCTAAAGTTATTAGGCTGTTCACAGCCAGAAGTTACCCAATACTTGGGCTGGAAAAGCGGGGATGTCGCCAGACGGTATACCCAACTGTCAGATGCGTCAGGAAATCTGGCAGTTTTGGAGAACGTGCTCCCAGGGGCCGTATATCTGGCGCCAACCCCAGTTTCCCACCCAGATAATCTGTCGCCAGTGGTGTGATTTACGTCCTTGCACAAGATATCGACTGTATGTCCCCCGGAAAGGATAATAAAATTCTGAGTAATGGGAGACTAGGGTGTGATTTCTCTGCGTTCTCTTATGTGCGTTAGCCATTACGACATAGGTAGCTGCGTAATGCAGGTGGAGGAGCGGTCACCTCCCATAACTTAATTCCCGTGACGAGGTAATAGGTATGCAGTGAGGATATGTAACTAACCTCACTGCATACATAATTAGCTTGGCACACTGAGTCTGCGCAGTACAGGCCATCATGCCCATATATAGAGCGTTGCTTTCGTCCTTCAATCACATCGCCAGAAGCAGCCGAGGAGGAAGAATCTACGTTATTTAATTTCCCCACCCACCTCCCCTGGTGGCGATATATTAGTAGCTTAGCATGCGCACGCATGCCTATTGCCTCGCAGTCGCGGTCACCTCCCATAACTTAATTCCCGTGACGAGGTAATAGGTATGCAGTGAGGATATGTAACTATTGCCATTGAAGATCATGGAGATAATTAAAGTATAAAAAGGCAATAGGTACCACCTCACTGGTTAGCTCTGTTGGTAGGGCACGGTCTAGAGTGCAGGAGGTCGCGGGTTCGAAACGCGTCCTTGCACAGGGACGTATAAGCTGTTGGCCTGCTCTCCTTCCTCTTCTAATCAATACGAGGGGACGTGAAAGAAGCTGTTGTGCTATTTCGAGGAGTACAGGGATTATCTACCAGCCTAACAGCCTGGTATTCTGGAAGTACTAACAAACACTCATTATTGTAAACTGCACGGCAGCACGGCCCACAATAGGCTCGGTTTCAGCCGTTGGGGTGTCGTTTCTCCAAAGCCTCCCCCCACTAACGGCTGGGCGCGCGGTCAACACACCGTGTCTGTGACGTCATCTGATTAAAATTCAAAATTATTCATTTATTTGAGTGTTTCTGTTTACCCTTTCATGAGCGTTGGTTAGATTCCGCGTAAACTTTCAAAACACATTGGACTAAACTCC
Source organism: Actinernus sp. WN-2022 (assembly GCA_030867875.1). Classification (NCBI taxonomy): domain Eukaryota; kingdom Metazoa; phylum Cnidaria; class Anthozoa; order Actiniaria; family Actinernidae; genus Actinernus; species Actinernus sp. WN-2022. Next base: position 59,698,477 of record JAOWCC010000019.1, read on the forward strand.
AAGTGTGAAATTAATTCTCAAGAACAAACATCATTTAAAATCATTGAGAAACCAGGCTATTTTATTTGTTACTCTTTAATATTTAAGTGCCGATCAAGACACTCACTGACAGAAATTAAAAGCCGAAATTTACGGGGATAAAGTTCAGATGTTATCTCGGAACTATTCTGAGCTAGAGTCGAGTATATCCCGCTCAGTACTTGTATAGAGTATGTCTTGGAGACATTAACAAATTGTACAAACATAGTACATAGGACTTGAAGAATTGTAAAACTCGTTTGATGCAGCGATTTTCAAGTGAATTGTGATCGCAGAGTTAAACGCGTACTGAACATGGCCTGCGTCAGACGTGATTTCCTCTCTTCTATAAACTCTTTTAATATGGAGTCGTCCGTCTTTTCTTCTCCGATAAAGGCAGCACTAAGTTTCTTTGAAGTAAGAATAACCGGGCAACCTGGTCTTGCATAGGTAAATTAAATGAGAAATGACTCAACATTTTACGAGCTTCGCGACCTTTGAGATGATAGTTCCCAAGTGACTTTCCAGAGCCGGTGCGTTTACTGACAAAGTGTCTTCACCCGAAAACTAACTCTCTTACTGCTTCTTTGTGTGAATCCTTGAGTTCTTCGAAACCAAACTTTTCCAGCGCAAATTTAAACGCATTTTGGAACAGCAATCGAAAGCCTTTGGCTTTGGTCCGGCTTTCAAAAGTTTACAATGTAAATTATGCAAATCAATTCAGCGACAGGATTTTAGTGGCAAGTTTGTGATTGGCTCGCGCGCCCAGCCGTGAGTGGGGAGAGGATCGCGGGCTCACCGAAACCCCCACGGCTGGAAACCGAGCCTAGGCCCATAATAGCAGTTCATATTTCAAGTCCTCCTTTATGAAGTGCATTTGAATATACTTATATAGAATTTGCGCAAAATAAATGAATACCTTTTAGTTTTTTGCAATTTGCTACATCGCCGACATTTTAAAATTCGTTTCTTCGATCTTAAGGCTGAAGCTCAAACATTTTTTTAAGAGCAGCCAGCCAAACCAGTCGGATACAAAGACCGGTTTTCCTCGGAGAATCTACACTAGTCTTAATATGCGTTTTTGCCTGTTTTAGCCAATCAGATTGCTAGATTTTTCTAGTGCCCAGAATCTGAGAAACTCGGACATTTAATAATCCCCTGTCTAAATTTGGCTATCAGCCTTATGGAGCGGGCGTTATATGTAGGTTATCTTATCAATCACAAGCTGCATTAAAACATATGAAGTGACACAAACCGTATGACACCAATCAGTACAGAAAGAAAAACAACAACAGAAAAACATGGTTTTTAGCCACCATGCAATAAGACTGCGTGCTATGTAGAGTTTATTACACCAAACAGAACGAAAATGAACAGTAAAGAGAACAGTGTATGTCTTTGATTAAACTAGAAAGTAATAATAATAATAATAATAATAATAATAACGGATTAATTGGACGAATTTTCGCACCGAATGTGAATTACAATAGGTTTACAACTAATAATAAAAAGAAGGAGAAATTACATGGAGTATTCAATTATAATTGAGTGATTGAAATTGAATGGAATTGAATGGGACCGGGTTACAATAATTAAATATAAGCCTAATTCACAAGAATTCCCAATTAAAAATATAACTCATAATGTCATTGCGTTAGGTATAATTAACTAGAGTAACTCTAGCTAGATCAAGAACCTTCATATAAAGTTGTCTATTATTAGTGGCAAAGGCCATTCCAGGAAAGACACTACTGTTAAATCTCTGAGTTCTGCACTTGGGGAGAGAGATATTATCATTGTAACACAACACGTGACCGTGCACGTGCGCGTGGGAGTCTAAAAAACAGTTTTGAGTTTTGTATAAAGCACAAGTAAGAGATGGAATATTGTAGCTCGCTCGTGTGATGATACGGTCGAATAAAATCTATATTTAGTAACCGGAAGCAGCTGAAGCAACGTGCGCGAGCGCGCGACAATAATCTAATTGAGCATTGCACGAAAGGGCGCGAAAATATTTTGCCGCCATGAGATTGTTGTCGCGCGCGCACTTGCTTCAGCTGCCTCCGGTTACTAAAAATAGATTTTATTAGACATTATCACCGTACAAGCGCACGTATTGGAGATCGGCTCTCTTATTTATGCTCTCATGGTTGTACCTGATGATAGATGAGAGCCTGGGATACATCTCTCCAAGGCGCGACAGGTGCACGCAGAGATATCACTACAAAAAGAATCAACATCACAGCTGGGGAGAAAATATGGGGTAGGCTGTTTAGGATTCTAGTGATGGTAAGCAATTTGAGGATACAAATACAGCATTAAAATACAAGAATAGGTTCGTTAAAGTGACCCTACGAACAAATTTTGGGATAGAGATATTTATTAGATAATTATTGAGGCTGACAGCATTATTGAAAACATTGCAGTCAGCTGAGGGTGTAGACCGAAGTAATTATCTATTATAATTATATTATATTATAGGTAACTAGTTCCTGTAAAAATGACTATTGGTCTGCTTCGGCGGGGAAGATAAACACTGGTATATAATCAACTATAAAGTCAATCGAGCTATGCTAACCGCCGTGGAAAGCGAGTAGCAGCTGACGTTTCGAGCGCTAGTACTTCGTCCTTATTAACCATTTCTCTACCCATAATCCCTCTTTCGCTCTGCTGTACGTCAGCTGCTATCCGTTTTCCAAGGCAGTGAGTAGACCTTAATTGTCTTTTAGTTGATAATACCAGTGTCTATCTAGATTAAACTGACTGCTGTGTCTATAACCGTTCCGTTCCCGAAGAGTCTTACCACTTTTGACACATTTTTTAGATTCTACTTATTGCTCAACAACGAAAAATAAATAAAACGAAACTCACTACACAACAGTTACACACGAATTCGTTTCTATTCAGTCCCTTCAATCTAGAAAGCAATTATACATTGTATCTTACCAATAGAAATCGTAGCATACTGAGGGTTGATACAGAACATGAACACGAAACAGAATGCACTACCAAGCAACGCTGAAAACAACAAGAAAACAACCATGATGTTACAATGTAATAAAATTGTAATCGTAACTTTTTTCTATTTATTCATGTGCGTTTAATAATTATTGTAAATTGTATCTTTTCTGTTGAAAATCTAAATAAATAAACAAACAACAGCAACCATTACGTTAATGTAGAGAAACCGAAACCTCAGTTTAGAATGCAATTTTGCAAATATTTACTGTAACAGCAGGTACGTAAGAGTTAATTACCGAGAACCGAGGCATTAAGCCATATACATCCCGAGGGCCGCAGGTCCGAGAGCTAATACGGCTTAATGCCGAGGTTCGAAGTATCTAACGGACTTATTTTAGATTGACAAGGTAATACTGGTAGGTGGTACTAATTGAGACCTTTTATTCGAATCATACAATGCATTGGTTTAGATAAAAGATGAATTCAAGTTTTACTAATTAAATATTCAGACTGGGCGAGTGCATGCACTTGTTAATGACTTTTTGAACTAATTGGAGGCTGACTATTTCATTTGTGTGGTGAATAATAAAATAATTATTCTGTCTGTGAGTAGCGGTGGATATTCACCTCGCCGCTTCAACTGTTAAATCTATCAAACTGTCGCTGATATGAACATATTTTACAAGTCCACTTTATAGTGTTGCTCAGTGAGGGACGTCAATGAAGCAGTTTGGTGAAAAAATATATAATAAAACACCAAGGGAATTGGATTGTTTCTGGTGATAAGAGAGGACTCCGTGGGGAGGGAATTTGTATAAAGTGGTTGATGACGGGCTTTTTGAGAATGCATAAAGCTTCTTCTCGGGGTAGAGAAAAACATCCACGTACCACTCTGCCAAGAGAAATACTGAAACGTCGGTCTGCGAAAGAAAAAAAATCAACTTAAAAAATATAATTAACTGTAAGTAACAAAACAATCATTTCTGACCTAAAGAGCTTATAATATGACAAGTCCTTGTTTGTTAACGACCTCGTTGGTCTCGAGTTCGCTTGGGAAATATTGAAACGGCTAAAAGTACAAGTGAAGTGAAATGTCATCATACACGAACGTTAAATCTTTTCATCAAACTCATAGATAATTCATTAAGGAAAACAACGAAGACGAGTGTGTGATAAGTGATCTGTAAATCTGATACAGGTTCGTCCTGATTTACTTTTGCTTCAATTTTCCCGGCCGAAATAGGTCGTATCGCCAAAATAACTGAAAACCATGACTCTATACATCTAGACCTTTGATAAGTCATATACAGAATTCGTGTCCGTGTCGCCTCCGACTCGAGTCTGTAAATGCGATAAAACACGGCCACTTATTCTGTATCTATTACTTCACAACTTAAAGTTGGAGTTTGGTCAATTCGTTTTCCAGCAATAGGAACAAAGACGTATATACGATATGTATACCTGAAGTTTGGTGCCGAAGCCACTTTAAGGGTAAAGCACGCGATGTTTGTTACTCCATAGGACAGCAGGAAAAACATACTAACGAAAGGGGCAACAGTGTTGAGATTGCCAATAAACAGAATGATCTGAAATGAAATGGGAGTTCAGTTATTAACCAACATCCGAGTTCAAGTTCCTTCCTTTATTTCTTAGGTTATAGTTTAGGATTGGGTACCAACATACGTTGTTGGTAGGTTGTCAGTAGGCGTCGGTTGGTTGTTGGTAGGTTGTTGGTAGGGTGTCGGTAGATTGTCGGTGAAAAACCTGTCGGTAGGTTGTTGGTAGGTTGTCGGTAGATTGTCGGTGAAAAACCTGTCGGTAGGTTGTCGGTACGTTGTTGCTAGATTGTCGGCGGGTATAACGTAGTTATCAGTAATTTTAGTAACGTACATTGAGTTATTCGTTTATTAAACGCACGATTTAAGAAGTCCTGCGCAGCTCCTGCTCCTGTTAATATTGGAGGCTCAGTGTTAGAAAGGTTTCAGAGTTCAAGTTGTTGGGCGTCTGTGTACAGAACGATTTAATGTGGAATGTGCATGTCTCCAACATTATAAGTAGGGCAAGCAAGAGGATCTATCGTGCAAGGGCTTGCAGGAAAGCTAATCTCTCCGAGGACATCGGCATCACTACGTTCTGTACGAAGATACGACCCCCGTTTGAGTACGCATCACCTATCTATATCGGGGAGGCCTTCCTCAATACCTTGAAGAGGATCTCTAGAGAGTCCAAGATAGATGCCTCGACAGCATCGGGCTTCCAAGGGATACGATTGAGCCTCTAGCACTAAGGCGGAACAACTTAACCAGGGACAAGTTTAAACGGATCATGAATTCTGGGTCTCGCCCCTATAGACGATTCATGGGCAATGCAGTAGATCACAATCTTAGATCTAGAGCGAAATCTATGAGTATTAATTTCAGAGTACCTATGTCTTATACTGATAGGCATAAGAGGTCATTTATTCCAAGAGCAGCCAGGCTTGAATGTTTCTGATTTTAATATCACTAGGATTAGTGTTAGCATTTCAAACAGTCCTTGTTAACATCATCTAAATAGTTTTATTGTTATTAAATATTTTTTTCTATTTTAGTTAATTTTATATATCAGCATCACTATGTAATTCCAATTTTAATATTTATAGACTGGAACTGGTCATCAACTTTATTCAGTTTGGTGGGTCCTAAAAGAACTGTTTTTCGTGCTTGGCGTTTCAGTAGCCAGCTGCGATGTTTAATATTGTATGATACACCAGTAAGGTTGTCTCGTGTATGTGCATTCAAAGACCACGTAGATCAAGTAAAGGCAACTAAAAACGGGTTGAAAAATTGTAAATCCATCATATTGTTATTAACACACGCAGACGTAACTAAACAGCCAAACCATAAAATTAATGCATTTCTGTCTTGGTATGCAACATGCAGGAGGCAACATGCACGAGGCAACAAGCACGAGGCAATATGCACGATGTAACATGCACGAGGCAATATGCACGATGTAACATGCACGAGGCAATATGCACGATGTAACATGCACGATGTAACATGCACGAGGCAATATGCACGATGCAACATGCACGAGGCAACATGCACGATGTAACATGCACAAGGCAATATGCACGATGTAACATGCACGATACAACATGCGCGAGTCAACATGCACGATACAACATGCACGAGTCAACATGCACGATGTAACATGCACGATGCAACATGCACGAGGCAATATGCACGATGTAACATGCACGAGGCAATATGCACGATGTAACATGCACGATGTAACATGCACGAGGCAATATGCACGATGTAACATGCACGAGGCAATATGCACGATGTAACATGCACGATGTAACATGCACGAGGCAATATGCACGATGTAACATGCACGATGCAACATGCACGAGGCAATATGCACGATGTAACATGCACGAGGCAATATGCACGATGCAACATGCACGAGGCAACATGCACGATGTAACATGCACAAGGCAATATGCACGATGTAACATGCACGATACAACATGCGCGAGTCAACATGCACGATACAAGATGCACGAGTCAACATGCACGATGTAACATGCACGATGCAACATGCACGAGGCAATATGCACGATGTAACATGCACGAGGCAATATGCACGAGGCAATATGCACGAGGCAATATGCACGAGGCAATATGCACGATGTAACATGCACGATGTAACATGCACGAGGCAATATGCACGATGCAACATGCACGAGGCAACATGCACGATGTAACATGCACAAGGCAATATGCACGATGTAACATGCACGATACAACATGCGCGAGTCAACATGCACGATACAACATGCACGAGTCAACATGCACGATGTGACATGCACGATGCAACATGCACGAGGCAATATGCACGATGTAACATGCACGAGGCAATATGCACGAGGCAATATGCACGAGGCAATATGCACGAGGCAATATGCACGAGGCAATATGCACGGTGTAACATGCACGATGTAACATGCACGAGGCAATATGCATGAGGAACCTAGAAACTAGAAACAAAAACGCCAACAAACAAAAAAAAGAAAAAAACAATTTTAAGGAAATATGCTGAATGCAATCCAACAAACATCATCCACGTCGTGATAACTATCACCATATAGCGACGGCTACATTCCTTGTTTTCATATCCTGGCTATATCTAGTCATGTATCACGTCGTAATAACTATCACCATATAGCGACGGCTACATTACTTGTTTTCATATCCTGGCTATATCTAGTCATGTATCACGTCGTAATAACTATCACCATATAACGACGACGGCTACATTGCTTGTTTTCATATCCTGGCTATATCTAGTCATGTATCACGTCGTAATAACTATCACCATATAGCGACGGCTACATTACTTGTTTTCATATCCTGGCTATATCTAGTCATGTATCACGTCGTAATAACTATCACCATATAGCGACGGCTACATTGCTTGTTTTCATATCCTGGCTATATCTAGTCATGTATTACCTGGACAAAGAACCAAGACAACAGAACAGCATTAAGAGGTTTGTTGTTTCTTCCATAGACTGCCGTGAAGGGTTTCAAAAGAACACCTAAAAAAATGGAAAAAGAATGATTAAATGGCATACACGCAAACAATTCGACTACCAAATGTCCAGTCCGCACGAGGCTGAGAAACTGAAATGTTGTTTTTGTTACTCAAAAAGTATACACCTATTTCTGAAAAGGTTGTCCCGGACCGAACAAACAACAAACAACAAGCGACACACAACAAGCAACAAACGACAAGCGACAAACGCCAAGCTACATATATTCTCAGACCAAAACGGATTCTGTCCAAGTCTCCAGTAAACTACGATGTAAAATCGACTCGCAGGAGACCAAACATGTTAAACAAACAAATTCACCAGACTACAACCACAATCCATTGCGGGCTGGGAATGTCGTTTGTCGCTTGACCGGGACAACCTTTTTTGAAATAGGTGGATGTTTTGTAAGCGCATTTACACATAACGTTCTATGGATAAGCCACAAGCGTTAGTCACAATAGGATACGAGTACTTGATCCATCATTCGTTCTTGGAGTGAATTGCTACCAAGGAATATTATTGCAGTTGTTTTCTGCCCTTGTTTTGCGACTATTTATCTTCCTGAGCACCCAGTTTGCCAAAGCCAAAGTTTTGATTGCTGTGTATTATAAAACGGCTTGCTTTGTGTCAAAACCGAACGATTTTTCAGTTTCTTTAAGCCGCAGTCAAACGGTTTTGACATCATTTGTTGAAACCGTTTGAAATGGCCTTTAAAGGTGCGTTTACCAATTGTTTTGGGCCGTTGCTAAGTAGAATTTAAAACGCCATAAAACTCCAACAATTTGAGTAAAATAATTAAATCACCCAGGAACTCCTGGGAGATGGACCTTGTTATTTTGTTGACGTCATCGTATGACGTCATTATTACGTCATCAAGGCAGAAAAATTCAATCAACTCATGATTGCTTTGGGATAGTGCTTTCATATTTGCATATATCATTGGTCTGGGTTAGGCACAAAAGGTGTAGCGCGCGTTTTACAATATACCGAAAATTGATCGTTTTAGAATTTTTTCCCGTGAATTTTAACAGTAAGATGGTCATAACTTCCGTGTTTTTATTTTTTTCGCTAAACCCATGCTTGACTCTGTGCAATGCGACTTCAGGACAATTTTTATGTGAAAAAGGATTGACTTTTCTTTGTTTCACGAACTCAGTTTCATTTTTTGTGAAACCGGAAGTATAATATTGTTACCAGGGCCCACGGGGCGATCCACGGGGCGATCCACCGGGCGCGGCCGAGTTTGGGTGGTTACAAAGCAATTATCTTTACATACATGGATTCTCGTGTACCAATGGAATTTGCGAGGGCAAAGCTAAAGGCATTGGACAAGAAAATGAAATCAGTGAAATTGAAACAGAGCTGCATTATCAGACATCTAATTCCAGTGGTTTATTCACGCAAAGAAGAATCAGTCATACGTCTAACAGCCTTCCGGTTGTAATAAGCGCCGGTCTGTCGAGCGGGAGGTTGTAGGTTCAAACCCCGGCCGGACCAACACTCAGGGTCTTAAAATAACTGAGTAGAAGGTGTTGCCTTTACATAATACAGTAAACGGTTAGACCTTCACGTCTTCTCGGATAAGGACGTATAAAAATCGTAGGACTAGTGACGTGTCCCCAATTATCTGCAAAGCTAAATACATTGACACTAAAAAAATGCACTTTCATACTTTACGTCGCGTCGAGGAGAAACAATCCGATTCAACTTACGGTAAGCTGACATCAAAATCTGACTCAGTTTTCTATCCTATAGCAATCAAAAACACTGCTAAATATGTCAATTCCAGACTGAGGAATATCTTGCTATAATGTGTAATATCATTCGCACATGTTCGTAATCCTTATAATATTCTCCATTGATCAATAAAGAAATAATTAGAAAATTCGGCAAGTAGGCCTTAGGCTTTGTTCGCCCTAAAGGAATGGTCGCAAGTTAATAGGAACTTGCCATCGTCCTTAGAAATAGTTGACGAATTGTTCAAGCAAGCAACCGTGAAAGACAATCTACGTTCTACGTTGTATCGGTCTTTGCTTCTTTATAGTTAGAAATAGTGTCCAGGGTATCAGAACACTCTGGTATCAGAATATATGAATACGTTTTGGTCATTATTAACCGATTACTTCCAGTCAAGTCCCTAGTATCGTGACGAGCCGCCGTAAAAATGGAGTTGATTTCTCTTTCGTTGGCACTGTATTTTTCTTCGCTACTTTCTTGTGAAAGTTGGCTCAAAACGAAACTCTTCGAAGACTCCTCTCACGTGTAGCTGCTCACTTGTAAGTACATTCTGACTCCCCTCGTTATCAACAAGCTCTTTCCGAGCACTTTCCAAACTTTCTTTGTCGAAATCCGAAAGAAAATTAGTTTGCACTTGACACCCGAATTCCACTGACATCGAAATTTTCCCTCGTCCAGCGACCCTCCGCAGCTTGAATGGTTTTCTCGGTTTTATCTTTTTCGGCATTATATAAAGTAAACTTGAAGCATGGAAAGTAAAAAAAAAACGGGTTCAAGTAGCAAAAACAACTTCATTGTAACTTTTACGAAATGTAAACAAAACTGAAGGAGTGGAGCTTGCTAGCCAGCAAATTGCAAAGCGCGCGCGTTGCTTTTTCACTAAACCGGAAGTAAGTTTTTCCGGACATTGCATGAGCGCGCGCGCGCGCCGACCCTTCATAGCAACGTCGCTGCTTAGCGACGAAATTGGTAAACGCACCCTTAAAGTACCTATGAGGTGAAAAATGCGCGCAAGCGCAGGAACAAGTTAACGGGGAAATCGTGCATTCTTTGTCACTCAATTAATAATTGATGATCGATGTCGAACATTAATTGCTGTTGGAAACTGACGTTGATCAAGGCCTCGTCGTCATCTCCTTGCCTCTTGCTACTAACTATAACGTGACTGTTAGGCTACTTATATATTTGTCGGACCAAATATTGTACCATGTGGGAGATTTGTGTGCTCGAGCGATAAACCAGTAGGCATGCGCAATTGGGTCCAGCTGATACTGATGTAAACCCTTGTACGTTTTCATGCCTAACATGACAGCCAAAGTATTAGATGTCGTAACGATGACGTTAACCGTCACGTGATTTTAAGTACATGCCCGTATCTTCCACAATTTTAATGCCAGACAGCTCAAATTTAACAGGCATAGTATTGGGTTCCCCATGAATCACTTAGTGATGATGTAGTAACTATGACGTAATTTAGTGGTGATGTAACAGTGACGTCATCGGTGACGTGATTTTAGTACATGCCCGTATTTCCCTCATCTCTAATGACAGGCCGCTCAAACTTTCGTGTTGGTGTCGTAACGATGACGTCATACGTCACGTGATTTTTTAGGCTACACAGGCTATCACAACAGCAAGAATAACTTAAACTGTGAACATTTGCACATGTTTACCCTTGAGAACACACTAAAATACACTTTACATCCACGAGTTCGCCATTGCTACGCTATGTTTATGTTATTTTATTAAATTTTATCTTTAACCGCATAAATATTGTCGCATGAATTTGACAATTATGCCTAACTTCAACGCTCTCCAAATTCATTTTTAATTGCACAAAATGACTAAGGGAAGACTAAAATAAAATAAAAACAGGGTCGATTTTTCCACTCATAGGCACTTTAAACGAAGTCAAGTTCTACTCATAGGCACTTTAAATGAAGTCAAGTTCCACTCATAGGCACTTTAAACGAAGTCAAGTTCCAACATCTTTCAACACGTTTCAAGATCAGCTTCAACAGATGTTGTAGCGATGTTGAAACAGTTTGACGGCGGGGCTTTAGATGCAACGGCACATTATACATGTAGTACGATGACGGGCGACTGTCAGGTTGTAATTGAAGCTGAATAGATTCGTACGACTAATAAAAAAGGGCCCCAACCGACCAAGCAAAAAACAAATGATTGATTGACTGATTGAATGCAAGCATTATAAAATTATTAGGCATAAACAAACAAGCAAGCAAGCAAGCAACTAACTACATAACTGCACAACCAACTCACTACACAAATAACTAACTACATAAATAAATACATAAATAACTAAATACATACGTAAATAAATACATAAATAACCAAACTAAATACCTAAATACATAAATAACGTTGCCAAGTGCGAACGTTTTTTCACGAGAGGTTGTTGACATTCGTCGTGAGTTTATCACCAGTGTTTACCTAGTAGCTGATCCTTCGCTAGAGCATGTAGGATTCTTGAAGCACCTGGGCAGAAATTGAACAATAAAGACAACATCATATCGATAATAACAAGAAAAAAAGACAAATGGAGAACCACTAAATATTTGTACTCAGTTTAAATAGTGAACATTGGAAAATCTTTTCCACACGTTCCATAAGTTCCAAATGTATTTACCTGGACATTATTCCTTCGATCCTACATTGGGTATATTGCATCTCCTCTCTCCAATACTGAGGTTCTTTGAATCTTAACCCCCGTCCCCTTCCCCACCCATTACACCTATTATTAACCGAGAGCGACGTCCATACCATACGTTATGGACCGAGATTTTATTCCCTTTTTTACGGACCGACCAAACGAGGTTAATGTACTGTTTAAAACACGAACAGCAGTGTTTTATCAAGTTTAAAAATTCGAGGGCGAAGCGCGAATTTTTTTAGACTTGATAAAACACGTGCTGTGAGTGTTTTAAACGGCTTAAAAAAAAACGCTTTAAGAATGCAATGAAAGAAAGATGCACATCTCAAGGGAATGGTTACTCAATGAACCATTGAACCTTTGTATTTACAACGCATGCAAAATATTCGAGTAATCACCGCCTGCAATTACGAAGATCTCAAGGGAATGAGATGACGCAATTACCATACTATGTTGTTTGAAGCGGCGTTTCACAATGCAAGAAGAACCTGCACTTGAAGGATTTGGTGTCGTGGTTTACCTCGATAAAGTTCAAAACTTGGAAAGCGATGTGACTGACATGACGGCAGACTCTCAGTTTTTGACTCCGGCACAAAATATGTAAGTTTAATGTCACGTTTTTATTATTTTATGGCTTTGAGTTTGGTTTCATAATTGGAACTAAACAGTGGCTCGCGGTAAACAAGTAATGGTAGTTGGATAACTTCATTTTAAAAATATTATCTGTGTATCTCGGTAGTCTGCTGATATTAGTAAATTAATTTAGTGCAAAATTTATTATCTATTTGCTATCTTTGGGTCTTTATCAGTGAATTCTTAATTAGGATGAAACTTTATATAAAATTTCATGTTCATTAGTATTCTTTATATAAAACGTTCATCCTAATTAGCAATTCAATGAGAAAGCAAGGTGATTGTCTCAATCATTAACCCCGTTTCTCCCTGGGACAGAATTCAAATCCCTCCGCGGGCCTTTTAGAATGATGAGATTTTACAGGTATAAAGGAGCATGCACGTGACTGATTTGCTTCATCTGATTGGACACAATGCTCATTAATTATTCATGAGTTTTTTAAAAGATGTTTATTATATGGCTTCTTAATTTTCTTGAGACCGGAAGTGGGTGGAAGGTCCATACGGGAAGTGATAGCTCGTGGAGTTACATGTACTTAGCTCTATAATAAATGTAGTTACTTGTATTATGACTTGTATTATGCCTTACCAATAAGGCAACTCAGTGCAGCAGACAGCGTGGAAGCAAAAACTGACCAATGATAGCTCGTGGAGTTACTTAGCTATATAATAAATGTAGTTACTTGTATTATGACATACCAATAAGGCAACTCAGCGCAGCAGACAGCGTGGAAGCAAAAACGCCAACAGTTATGAGAACAGGGACTTTGTTGATAACGTGGGGCACAGGAAATATTATGTTGTCAATTCTTGTGGAATACCTTAAGATAATCATACAATGACAAATGTTTGGAAAAAGCAATTCTATACTATGATGCTACGCTTAAAAATACTTTTATATTGGATGTTTAAGACCTCAAGCAATACAGATTAGGAGGCGCACCATTTTCCAATTCAGCTTGCCTGTTGCCCCATTTCAGATTACCTGTCTTTAACCTTGATTATAATACAAAGTATGGGAGCATCCTAAGAACGCGTGATTTCATTGGCTGCTCAGCGTACTTGATTTTCTTTTATAATATAAACTATGGGAGCATCCCAAGAACACGTGATTTCATTGGCTGCTCAGCGTGCTCGATTTTCTTACAATGCATGCTCGAGCATTCCTTTCCGCGTAGATCGAATTTTGTATTATAAAACAAATAGAAGATGTTCTCTTATAACAAAATAATGCACTTTCGAGGTCTTGAAAAGCTGCTAAATGAACTCGCGTTCTGCTCGTGCATCCGCAGTTGTTCAAGACCTCAAGCGTGTATTTTTTTCTGTATCCCAAGAGTTAATGCGAAAATTTCGAGATTTCGAAAACGAAGCACTGAATTCTCTGGAGAGCTGTCACATGTTCTGAAATGGAGCAACAAAGAGGCAAGCTAAATGGGTCTATTTTCATTTTCTCGTGGTTTAGTCATACCGAACGTAATCACTTTATTACTGTAACCGGGGTCAATTAGACAACGACAACTAAATACACATTACTAAACGAATATACAGCATTCCAAAATATACAGCAGCTCAAATAACCGTAAGTTGTAATGCTTTGTTTTCGTTTTGCAATGTGATTGGTTCTCGTTGTCTAAGTGGCCCTGTGATTGGTTGTCGTTGTCTAAGTGTCCCTGTGATTGGTTCTCGTTGTTTAAGTGTCCCTGTGATTGGTTCTCGTTGTCTAAGTGGCCCTGTGATTGGTTGTCGTTGTCCAAGTGGCCCTGTGATTGGTTCTCGTTGTCCAAGTGGCCCTGTGATTGGTTCTCGTTGTCTAAGTGTCCCTGTGATTGGTTCTCGTTGTCTAAGTGGCCCTGTGGATGGTTCTCGTTGTTTATGTGTCCCTGTGATTGGTTCTTGTTGTCTAAGTGTCCCTGTGATTGGTTCTCGTTGTCTGAATGGCCCTGTGATTGATTCTCGTTGTCTAAGTGTCCCTGTGATTGATTCTCGTTGTTTAAGTGTCCCTGTGATTGGTTCTCGTTGTTTAAGTGTCCCTGTGATTGATTCTCGTTGTCTAAGTGTCCCTGTGATTGGTTCTCGTTGTTTAAGTGTCCCTGTGATTGATTGTCGTTGTCTAAGTGTCCCTGTGATTGGTTCTCGTTGTTTAAGTGTCCCTGTGATTGATTGTCGTTGTCTAAGTGTCCCTGTGATTGGTTCTCGTTGTTTAAGTGTCCCTGTGATTGATTTTCGTTGTCTAAGTGGCCCTGTGAGTGTTTCTCGTTGTTTAAATGGCCCTGTGATTGGTTCTCGCTGTCTAAATGGCCCTGTGAGTGGTTCTCGTTGTTTAAATGGCCCTGTGATTGGTTCTTGTTGTCTAAGTGTCACTGTGATTGGTTCTCGTTGTCTGAATGGCCCTGTGATTGATTATCGTTGTCTAAGTGTCCCTGTGATTGATTCTCGTTGTCTAAGTGTCCCTGTGATTGGTTCTCGTTGTCTAAGTGGCCCTGTGAGTGGTTCTCGTTGTTTAAATGGCCCTGTGAGTGGTTCTCGTTGTTTAAATGGCCCTATGATTGGTTCTCGCTGTCTAAATGGCCTTGTGAGAGGTTCTCGTTGTTTAAATGGCCCTGTGATTGGTTCTCGTTGTCTATGTGTCTATAAATTATGTGATTATCTACAGCGTCCTTATCATGAATACAAATGAGCTTTAATTTCCACAGATCTCTTTCATGGCTAAATAGAATGTTCTCCGAGCAGTTTATAAATTTAAAGTCACTTTTGTTTCAAAACAAGTTCTATGGGAACCTCACCATATTATCACTAACCTGTATGTAGTTGTAGTTTTCAAGTAGGAGGTCCCTAGAGCACGTGAAACCCGTGCTGATGACTAAATAACAACAATATACAAGTAAGAGAGAGGCCATGGACGATGGGAATGTAAAACAAACACGTCAACACACGTGTCGAAATCATTCCGTTTTTGTTGTGCTGAAAATCGCAGTAACGTTTTGTGTCCACACGATGGTTTTCGCATCGCTTACACTCTTAGTAGTATGAACAATGGAGGCCACTCCCTCCTTGCTTGCACCAATTTTTTTCAAGGTTGTCCAGAACCCCCATTGTTCATACTACTTATACATAGTGTTGCCCCAAATTGTCACTAGACATTCTTGCACCTAAAAATCCAAACTTGAGAACCTATTAGAGATACCATTAGCATATAGTATATCGACACCGATTGTGTGTTCTTCGCCCCGCGACATCCCCAATATGGAACACCTCACATTGGAGCGAACCCATCGGGCCATCGGTAAGTATCTACGTGGGTGGCAGATGGACGTTCCCGTGGGCCACGAACTAGGTGTTGACCCAAGGGCCTTCCTAGAAGGCACGCGCCACGATATTCATCAGAAATTGGTGGAAGAAGTCGACGACCTACGTGGCGTGAAGTTTCAACTTGCCCTAAAGGTGATGCTCAGGAAGGACCATCCAGACGGTAGCAATGAGTCTACTGACCCTACGATGCGCCATAACCAGGAGATCGTCATGCAGACCGACGAGATTCATGAGGCCTTAGATAGAGCCATCCCAACGATTCTAGAGCATCTCGAGAAGTGGACGAATAGAGGCTCTGGATGGGTTGTCGACCACATCATCCTGCTCTGGCTAAACATCGCTCTCTACCAACCTCTGAGAGGTGGATCCTTCATCGAACTACCTCCGGAAGTTGCAAATAAGAAAGCCGTGATAAATGTAAGGAACGACGATGACAACTGTTTTCGTTGGACACTACGCTCAGCAATGGTTCCAGTTGCGAAACACCCACAGAGGACATCTAAGTATCGAGAAGACGATGGGTTGAAATTAGATTGGCTTAGCCTACCAACACCAATCTCACAAATAACACGCGTGGAGAAGCAGCTCGGCCTCGCGATCAACGTTTTTGGGTGGGATAAAGGCGTGGTGGTAGTCTATAGGATTAGCAGACAACGTGGGGACATCCACCGCATCAACATGCTGATCGTAGAGAAGTCCGGAAAGTACCACTATACCTGGATCAAGGACTTAAACCGCCTCCTTTACAATCATAGCAAACACCGCGGGAGGAAACACTTTTGCGAGCGATGTCTACATGGGTACTGCCGAGAAGACCTCCTCGAAGCTCACAAGCCCGAGTGTCAAGGTATAGGGGGAACCGCCGTGAGAGTGGAAATGCCTAAAGAGGGTGAAAACAAGCTCTCCTTCCAAAACCACCACAGACAGCTACCAGCTCCGTACGTTATCTACGCTGACTTTGAGGCTTTGACCACGAAGATCGCAGGACCAGAGTTGGATCCCACAAAGAGCAACACACAACATCATGTGGCTTGTGGCTTTGGCTATGTCGTCGTGCGATGCGATGGTCATACAGAGCATCCAGTCGTTTACAGAGGTCTGGATGCCGCAAAACGGTTCCTGAAGGCGATGCAACGAGAAGAATCGAAAATCAAGGTAGTTTTGGAAAATCCCAAAGCGATATGGATGACCCAAAAGAATGAGTTTGCCCACAATACGGCCACAATCTGCCATGTGTGCGAGAAGCCACTCTACGGTGACTCAGTTCGCGACCATTGCCACATCACAGGCAAGTACAGAGGCGCAGCCCACAATGCTTGTAACCTCAAGCTGCGGTTGAACCCCAAAACCACAACCATACCAGTCGTATTCCACAACTTGCGGGGTTACGACGCGCATCTAATAATGCAGGCTATTTCCAAGACGAAGGGGCAGATCACGTGTATTCCCAATAACACGGAGAAGTACATA
This sequence comes from Actinernus sp. WN-2022, assembly GCA_030867875.1. Lineage (NCBI taxonomy): Eukaryota > Metazoa > Cnidaria > Anthozoa > Actiniaria > Actinernidae > Actinernus > Actinernus sp. WN-2022. The sequence continues at coordinate 59,715,864 of JAOWCC010000019.1, forward strand.
TCGTTCTCCCTAGGCCAGTTGCGATTCATCGACAGCGCTCAATTCCTCTTGGCATCCCTAGACAAGCTGGTGTCAGCCAACCAGCCAGAAGCCTTTCAGATTACTGCTCTGTATGAGCCTAGTGTAGAGCGGCAACGCCTACTTTTGCGAAAAGGCATCTACCCGTATGAGTATATGGATAGCTGGAATCGGTTCGCAGATCCACTCCCACCACAAGCCGGCTTCTACAGCAAGCTATCAGCTGAAGGCATTTCCGATGAAGACTATGCCCACGCTCAAAAGATCTGGAACACTTTCGACTGCAAAGATATGGGAGATTACCACGACCTATACCTCCGAACCGATGTGCTTCTTCTGGCAGATGTCTTTGAGACCTTTCGGGAAACGTGTCTACATCAGTATGGCTTGGATCCTGCACACTACTACACCAGCCCTAGTCTCTCTTGGGATGCGCTCTTGAAAACTACAGGTGTGGAGCTCGAGCTGCTCGTGGACTATGACCAGCATCTCTTCGTAGAGAAAGGTCTTCGCGGAGGTATATCTATGGTATCCAAGAGGCATGCCAAGGCCAATAATCCTCTGGTTGAGTGCTATGACCAATCCAAACCCACAACGTACATCCAGTACCTCGATGCCAACAACCTATATGGATGGGCGATGAGTCAGCCACTACCAACGGGAGGCTTCGGGTGGGTAGAGGACCTTCAAGAACTCACCAATAGCATAGTGGACTGTCCATCTGACAGCCTCAAGGGCTACATACTAGAAGTGGATCTCGAATACCCACAAGAACTCCACAACACGCACAACGCCTATCCGCTAGCACCAGAGCGCATGAAGATCCCAAAAGAGTGGATGTCCGAATATCAGTGCAACCTCAAAGGTACGTCGATAGAGGTTGAAAAGTTGGTGCCGAACCTCCACGACAAAGAGCGATACGTACTCCACTACCGCAATCTACAGCTTTACCTATCCCTAGGCATGCATCTCAAGAAGATTCACAGAGCACTACGATTTGACCAAAGTCCATGGATGGAGCCTTATATCCGAAAGAACACTGAGCTCCGAAAGAATGCGACTAGTGACTTCGAAAAGGACCTGTACAAGTTGATGAACAACAGCGTCTTCGGCAAAACCATGGAGAACTTACGCAAGCGCGTAAATGTCGATCTAGTGCGTGCCAGCGAAGAGGATAAACTTAGACGCCTGATTGCCAGCCCAACCTTCGCACGGGCAAACATCTTCGATGACGATCTGGCAGCCCTGCATATGCATAAGAGTCGACTGACTTTGAACCGCCCAGTCTACGTGGGGATGAGCATTCTTGACCTCTCAAAGCATCTGATGTACGACTTCTACTACAACCAACTGCTTGGACAGTATGGAGACCGATGCCAACTGATGTATACAGACACAGACAGTTTACTCCTTAAGATCCAGACAGACGATGTGTATGCCGACATGGCTACCCACGAAGATCTCTACGACACATCTGACTACCCTAAGGAGCATCCACTACATAGCACAGCGAACAAGAAAGTCCTTGGAAAGATGAAGGACGAGTGTGCCGGGCGCCCAATCGCTGAATACGTAGGCCTTCGACCTAAGATGTATTCTATCCTAGAGGCCGGTGGGAAAAGCGTAAGGAAGGCTAAAGGCATCCGCAAGGTAGTTGTAAAGAAGCACATTCGCCACGAGCAGTACAAAGAGTCGCTATTTGCTAAGAAAACCTTCCGACATGGGATGGATGTACTACGCTCGGAAGGCCACCACATCTATGGGCAGCACATTAATAAGGTATCCCTTTCACCATTCGACTCCAAGCGTTGGATCTATAATAATGGAATCGATACATTAGCCTATGGACACAAAAACTTAGACATGGATGGTTTCATTTACGAGCTGCTATACTAGGTCTGGTTGGCATGAATAGAATACCTCTTGGTGGTAGTTCCGTATCTGGTGGAACGACTTGTAGCTCTTCACGAACGAATCCACGTTTGGGTGCGTCCTTCTCCCCTTCTTGCTTCGCAAGGTAGTACAGCACAGGCTGTCCCGAAGATACTACACTTCGCGAAATAACATATATCTGTAGACTCCACACAGGATCAGTAGCTCTACGTTTTTCACCCCCTTCCAATTCTCCTGGTGCGTAGAGATATCGAACTAAGACGTCGAATGGTAGGCGCTCTTCTCTCAATCCAACAGTGCGCGAATATGTAGGAGTCTTTAGATCTACTCGTTGCGTCACTACAGAATTCGAAGGCTCTTTTCCTGTAAGTCGAGTCACCTCACTGTTTAGGGCTTTGACAACCATCGGTAAACGAACTACCCATTCTCTACTACGCGCATCCGATCCTTCCGAAGTAAGTACCATCTCTTGTGCATATTGATATCCAAACAATCTCTCAGCCAACGTTATATTCGCTCGTTCGACGAAGCCTTGCGCTCTATGATTACCAGCCTCGCCTCGTTGAACTTTCGTACCATGTAGTTCTAGCGTTTCAGACATACGCCCCATTAATTATCTACCAGGGTCTACTTGCAACGTCTTTGGCCATTCGAGTGGACTACGTTTGTAGATTCGTTCGAATGCAGCAGCGACTTCACCACTTTCTTTAGATGCTAAAGGTTCGGCTTCTTTGTATCGAGAAGCTACATCGATTACTACTAAAGCGTACTTATATAACTTTCGTCCACGCCCAGGTCTATCGTGTGGTAAGAATATCAAATCAGCTTGGTGGACTTCATTTGGTTTCGATACAGTCCAATGCGGGCGTGGAATGTGTTTTGGTGGTGGTAGATATACTTGCCATATAGATTGCTTTCCCAACCAACTACTAGCTACGTCTTCTGATACTTTCGCTGCTACCGATAGCTTGTCAATTGCAGCGTGACCTTACCAATAGCCCATAGGACCATAGAAGATATTCGCAAGTTTAGCATCCATCATATATCTATGTATTCTAACCTTCAACAGATGAAAAAAAAGAATAAGAACCCTTCGACCAGTCCTTATTCCTTTTTTCTTTTCTTTTTTTTCTTTTTTTTTCTTTCTTTTTTTCTTTTTCGTATTTTTTTTAGTAGTGACCTAGTAGTATCTAGTAGCGACCTAGTAGCCTAGTAGTAGCGTAGTAGTAGCATCTAGTAGCGACCTAGTAGCATTTAGTAGCGACCTAGTAGCGACCTAGTAGCGAACTAGTAGCGACCTAGTAGCTATCTAGTAGCCTAGTAGTTGCCTAGTAGTTGCCTAGTAGTAGGTACCTAGTACGTTTCTAGTAGTACCTAGTACGTTTCTAGTACGTTCCTAGTACGTACCTAGTTGCCTAGCAGTCGCCTAGTAGTCGTCTAGTAGTTGCCTAGTGGTAGTACCTAGTACGTTTTCTAGTGCGCGTCTGGTACGTTTCTAGTACGTTTTCTAGTGCGCATCTAGTACGTTTCTAGTAGCGTCTATAGCCATCTACTAATAGCGTATCCAGCGCCTAGCATTCCACCACCAACGTAGAGCAACTCACCAGTCTTCTGATTGTTTGAGGGTCGATAGTAGTCAGATACGCGGGGTTCTTTCATTCCTTCGAGCCGTCTTAGCGCCTTACGTAACTTATCGGATTGCACGAAGGCTTTGTTGGTATCTCTTTGAACGTTGTATGCGTCGCGTTCAAGACCTTCCTGATTTTGTGCAAAGTCGTATAATCTTTGACGTTCAATTCTATATGCTGTCATTTCGGATTCTTGTCTTTCGATGGCCCTATCGTGTCTCTCTCGTTCTGTATCTATATCACCCTTTCCAATCATTCTAGCTAGTATACCACCACCAGTAAATGCCGTCGCATTTAAAACGGCGCCGAAAACTGTCATAGCAATTGCTGCCGCCATTATGGTATGATCTTTTGTTTCTCAAGATATTGTTTCGCGTACAAGCTACCAAATATCACGGCAGTCCACCCTTGCGTAATTTACTAGGGAAGAAGAAGGATCACTAAGCATAGATTCCTTGGTAGTCTTTTTTACGATCCACCCAATACCAGTAGCAAGTCCTACAATTATAGATGCATCGGTTACCGTCTTCATCAATTCTTTGTCCATCTCGACATATATAGTATGGTCTCTAGTCTTTAAGTGTTACTCCATGTCTAGTGCCGTTGGCTTTGCCGGAGCTGCAGGTCGTGTCGTGCTAACGGCGGCAACGCGCTTATTGCCATCTACATACTTTTTGTATGTATAGTACGTGCCAACCAATGTAGCGCCTGTACCGATGACTGCGAGGATAGCCAGGTTTTCGAACCGACCTTTCTCTACGTCGATTTCTTTGCACGATTCGCTTTCGCGCGTCAACTCTCTCTTCTGAGCTTCTCTAGCGAGTTTGTTGCTTAACGCTAGTGCCTTTCCGGCTGCAACGCGCTTTGGGTCTTTTACCTTAGTTGGTACAGTCGTCGGAGGATTTGCAGTTATCTGGTCCGCTTCTTCCATCTTGATTCGGTATAGTAAGTACTAGTGAAGGTTCAATAGGTGTACCAGGAATGACTATATGACCAGATACGTGAAATAGGACGCTAGCTAGCGCTACGAAGTGACCTGCTTTAAGCGATAGTAGGCCAGTCGCAGCACTGATCTCATTGCGGACTAGGGGGTCTTCTTGTAGATCCTTGATCAGTGCTTCTTGAGAATCTATGGGTACTAGGTAGGCAACTAGGCGGGTAGCTAGACGCATCACGCCATCGACAACGCCAACGGCCTGGTACCTCCTATACAACTTATCTACTTCTTTCTCAGGAAGTCTAGAGATGTCTCCTAGGGAGAAGTTCTTACCTAGGTATTCTTTCGTTACGCCCGTTGCAGCTAAGATCGAAAGTGATTCGCGATTGTCTGATGTAACGTCTAGGTCGCTTGGTGGTGGACCTGTTACGTCCTCGCCGAATATCTCGAGTATTTCTTTATCAGCCATAATATGTTGTAGGTGCTGGTAGCTCTAAGACTACCTCGAAAGGATGGCGTAGACAGAAGCACATGCGAGCGAACTTATGAGATCCAAGTATCGTTCGTAACTCTTTGCATTCTTGCGAGCCTCCATAATCCTCAAATATCCTTTTGCCATCTACGGCCGATGCTGTATGGAATGCTACTACGATAGCTAAGTTCTCGCGGAAGGGTTTACATATGCTCGTTAGTTGTTGGGACAGCACCCAAATAGAAAGCCCTATGTGTTGTGCAGAAAATGCTAAGTCTACTAGCTTGTCAGTTCGTTTCTTGACGTCCTTCGATGCGGCGCAATCATCGAGAATCAATAGAGTATTGGTACCTGACCAAAATGTTGCGCAAATATTCAAAGTAGCATCGATGGCATCCTGCGGTGGTGACATGACGAAGAAACGAGGATCTCGATTTGCAAATCCGCGATAGGTTTTATTGTGGGCATATGTAGGACAAATCAGTACTATGTAATCGAACTTACCACGAAATGCTCCACGAAGTTGTTCTATGAGAAACGCAGTCTTTCCACAATTCGTTGGACCGACTATGAGTGCGTTGAACGGGCACGTGCTCTACGAGAGAATCCATCAGTATGTTATACTACGTAAAGATCTGTTCAATATCGTGAGCTGAGCATCCGCAAGGACGTAGATGTGCATGTTCACATTTCCACTTCCCTTCGCAGTTCTATATACGCGAATATCGACGTCCTTTCCACTACCGGTTTGTGCCAATCCATCACCATGAACGGTGGAATCTTTTGCTGTGCGGCAATCGACTAGGATAGCGAATCTATTTTCAAAGAACTTCTTTGGAGTCATGGAAGTATTGGGTATACCAAACCAGCCTTTTGCAGCCTCCCAGAAATCTAGGGGAAGCATACCGCTTGGAAAGAGTCTGTTGGTAAGCCCATTGACATCTACTTCTACCTTCAAAATATCGGGATTCGAGAATGATTCGCTATCTCGCGTACCAGCAGTGTGTGGATCTATGAATAGTAGAAGTAGTCCAGCAAAGGATCGTCGTGGAACATTGACGTTTTGAGATATCAAAGAATCGGATGCTTTAGCGATCTCTACTGTCTTGAAGTGAACAGCGTGGTCGTATAGGAATGCAGTACCTATTTCGTATTCGTGAAGTGCACTACTAGCCAGCGTTTCATCCCTGATTACTTCGTATGCTAGTTGGATGTTGGTAAGTTGATACGTACCTATCTTTGTCGTATCCGATCCAACTACGACATCGATGGCATTCGCTAGAGTCAACTCGAATATGTAATAGTATATTCTAGGGCATGTGGATATAGAACTCCATGTTGTGTCAGAATGTCGACATCTAATGGAATCCTATATTTGGAACCACACGCAGCTAGGAGCGCGTTTTCTCCAGCAACCGAAGTACCTGCGTCACCAGCTTTCGATCGTAGCTTGTTTACGTTCTCTGATTGGATGCCTTGTTGTACTCTCGATTCTCTCTCCTGCGTAGATAGGTATACATCGGAGTACGTTTGTAGGAGGTCGGGCCTGACAAGGTCTTCTACGATATACTGTTTCAGCTCCCATCCTACAGATTCTACGTACGACCAAGCAGCGTCCAACGTTCGAAACGACTCTGTTATTCGCATGTCCACCAGATAGTACGATGTCGCCCAATAGCGCTAAGCTACCAGGTACTAGTACTACGCCTTCTGCTAGCTTTGGGACTTCTACGTATAGAGTCTCACCTGGATTGGCAGATGGTCGAGTGAAAGTTTTCCTATACAAGTCTCGTTGAGCTTTGAGTGCACGAGGCTCTCTTTGCGCCTTTGCAGGATTCAACTTTGATGATATCATGTTGAATATACATAGATACATAGTTATGTTTAACATGGACGTTGATACCGCAGAGGAAAGACCTGGTGGAGCTGAAAGAGGAAAAGACTACGATGATGAGGATACCGTCGATATGAAGAAGAAGTGGAAAGCGACGCTTCCAGAAGAGCCAGGAGAAATGGTCCCAATGAAAGCCAGGCGCGACTTCGCTAAAGAAGGTGCTAGACCAAAGAATCAGGAAACCTCGTTTTCTATAGACGATGAATCGATGGATGAACTCGTCGGGTCGAAAGACTCGAAAGTTTCTAGATACCGAAGAAGCCTGGAAAAGCTGAAAGCTGAGAAAGTTCCTAACTTTGCTGATAGAGGCGTGGTCTTCGAACGAGACTTATCAGCCAAAGTGAGACAGGAGATGTTCGAAATCGTATGGGAACGATACCACGACGTGGGAATTCGAGGCACGCTTGAGATTGCAACCATGTCCGATGGTAGAGTCGCTATCCACGAGTATGGAAGTACGAATAAACCTATCCCTTTGATCACCAAGAAGGGCGAGTTATATACGAGGATTGGGAAAGGTCTCGAAGGAGTCCTAGGACCTCCGAGGGGAGAAATGGTAGAAGAAGTCATAGTAGCTGAAGACCAATTGAGTGAGAGGATCGAACGAAATGAAGAAATACTCAAAGACCCTACGTCTACCGAAACTCAGAAAGAAAACGCTACTAATAAAATAAAGACCGATCAGGAGGAACAAGCAGTCCTAGGACAAATAGAAGAAGCCCTGGCAGAACGTATGCCACTTAGGGATCGTATAAGATCTATCTTCAAGAAGTATGGAGTCAGTATAATTAGCGTGGTAGCTGCGGCAAGTATTGTGATCGGTGTAATAGTTTCCAATCTAACGAAGGCAGTTCCCGCGATAGTACCGGGATTGGGAGATGCTGCCAAAGCAGTCGCTAAAACAACTGCCAAAGCCTTAAAAGCAATAGGTAAAAAGTTAGAGGAGATTCTACCTAAGATGATTGGGCCAATTGCGAGTTTCATATTCAGTATGGCTGCCGACGTTGTTGGAGTCTTAGCAAACAACATTTGGTTGTTAATCGTAGCAGCAGTGGTCTTCGTAGTGGAGCAATACAAACGACGTTAACGAAACAACGTCCATGCAATTCCAGCTGCGGCAATAGATGTCACCGCGAGATTGATCTCATGTTGTGGGATAGCCTTTGGTACAGGAACTCGTTTCTCGTGCGTCTGGAGAGGTGGTATTAATTTCTTATCTGGTGGTCCTTCCATAGGAGGCGGACGTCCTTTGACTTCTGCATTGATGTCGTTAGTACCTAGCATCATATCTTTCGTGGCTTTCGGGGTTGGATTCCTATAGCCATCTTTCTTACCAAGATAGTACACTAGATTGCTTGGCAATAATCGCACGCCTATAGCTATTGCTAGATCGAGCCTCTTATGCGTTGTCGTTATAGCGGTAAGATAGTTTTTGTAGCTCACCACTAAATCGTTTTCGAGAATAGAGCCTTCGACTAAGCTCTTGAACTTTTCTTTGACGTTGAAGCTATCTACGATGGATTCGTTAAGGTCGTTTTGAGCGCCTAGAATACAGTATCCAAAAGCCTCAACAGATCGATTCAATCTACCTAACCCAGCGTTCGTCAAACCTCTACCGATTGGTGGTGTAAACCAATTGTATTGCTTTCCTTCGTGTTCGTCGTTCCGAATAAAGGATACTAGATCGCCCTTGTCCACCCTGCCTCCCTCATCTGCAAATAAGTTATTGTGGTTGGAATAGTTACCTGCTTCTTTGTCGTAGCCTCGGATTACGTGGACGTTTTTGTAGCCATCGCCATACAAAAGGAATACGTCTCCTAATCCGTGATTCCTACCTCCGTGCCATCGGAAGTCTGGCGTTCGAGATATACCAAATTCGATGCACAATCTCTCAAGAGCTGATTTGCTGTAGAGGTTATCGAGTTGTTTGAAAGCACTGTCACCAGGTAGAGGGCAACCAAGTTCATGTAGAACCCTTCGTATCGTGAAATAAACATGGAATTGTAGGAACCCCTGAACGACTGGTGGATACGTTTTGAAAGTAGGGTCGAACGACGATACTCCACATCCGGAAGTCGCACACCACGTTGCGAAATTCAATTGTTGAGGCCAATATTTGAAATCCGGATCTGATAACCACGCATGGGACTCCTTTGCTGTCACATGCCTTACGACGGTCTACTTGAATACGTTAGGAACGCCAGCTTTGAACTTCTTCGTTGGGGTGACATATATCCATAGATTAGTGAGATCAATATCTTGTGCCGGTTCAGTAGAAGGAACTGCCGTAATAGGATATTTCGCACTCTTATCTAGGGTCAACGTAGATGGGAAACCATCAACCATTCCCTGCAATGCGTCATCGATGCGTTTTCGAATATCCACTGGTACGAGACCGGTAATATACCAATGTTGTCCACCATCGAAAAACACGATCCTAGTCTCATACGTTGAATCATCGTGTATGTCCGACGCCGTCGTCCTAGCTAAGAACTTCTCAAAGTCCGCATGGGGATGTTTCTTCTTAAAGACTGCAAAAGCCTTCTCATTGCGAGGTTTGATGGTGTCGCCCCAATCGCCTTTGAAATGAACTTTATGAGACATATTGAAGCTATACGTATACATAGTTATACCTTCAATATATAAGATGGTTCTCTTATATATCACCACAACATTGGCCGACCATACTGTCTACTTCGACAACCCTATTCTCATACAGAACGTTTCACTAGTCGAGGTCACTATTGAGAATAGTTGGTGGAACCTAGCAGAGAATGCTACCTTCTTGTGGTCTACCGAAGGTATAGGGTTTCCGTACGACGTTCCTAAGGGAAACCACACTATGGCGAGCCTTCGACAATTCTTTGCGCCTGCAGTTGGTGCTGGCATCATAAAAATTGAGAAACCCCATCATAGGAGGGCTTGGAACCTAGAAGTCAAGCAATCGATTCTACTTAGTGGAAATCTCTGCAAACTGATGGGTATTAATAAAGATGGGATCGGTACGCGACTAAAAGTAGGTGTGCACGAAGTGTCCATCCAAGATGAAATCGACATAGCGTATATCTGCTGCGACGTGGTGGATTCCAGATTCTCGATTCAAGAGGGAAAACAATCTAAAGTCCTAAGTAGAATACACATCCGAGGCGATAGATTTGCGAAAGCGACGTATGCCTCACTACAACCTCTAGCTGTCAAAGCTCTAGGTACGATACAAAGCAGTCTTCGTCTGACAATTCTCGATGAGAAAGGCAATCTGATAGACTTCCAGGGTCGACCTATACTGTACGTGTTGAAGCTTGAGTAAGTTATACGTATAACGTACAATGGAAGGCGATTCGATTCAACCGTTTCCATCAGCACCAAATATCTATCCACCGATTGCTAGTGACACTGGAAAGAACTTTAGACTGCAAACGATCCGAGACACGCTTTCGGACATCGAAGTTCAAGAAAGACACTACGAAGGTGTGCGCAAGAAATATGCACGTTCTCAAGGAATAGTTCATGGTATCGCAGTGGCAACGGGAGGTATATCTGTGATCTTATCTGGATCTGGATTGGGCGTAGCGTTGACTGGGGTTGGAATAGTGATTGGTCTACCACTTGGAGTTATTGGTGGGCTATGTGGATTAATTTCAGCATCTACGACCCTTGGAGCTAAGAAGTTAGGAATGAAGGTTTCTAAACATGAAAGGACAACTATGTTGGCAAAGGCGAAAATCAATACGATTCGCGATCTAGTATCGAAGGCCCTACGCGATGAAAACATATCCGACTCTGAATACAGTCTCATCCTGGATGAAGCAAATGAATACGAGATTATGAGGTCTGAAATTCGTCGTGAGACTTCCATAGGTGAAAAAAGCACGGATCGGGTTCGAGCCGAACTCAAGCAAGAAGTGCAAAAGGAAATGCGAGAAAAACTTGGCAGCTTAGTGGGGTAAGAATCGATATTTCCTATGGAAGAAACGAACATGGCTCTCACCTCCACTTCGCTAAGTCCTATTGCTAGTTAGCCCATGCTTAGTGTAGATTGGTTTAAAGTGGGAATGGTAAGAAAGCAACTCCTTGACGAAACGCTTGACCGAACCTCCAAATACGTCACATCGTTTAATGACCTCGTTAAGAGACATAGACGATCCTAAACGACGTAGCACCTCGTAACTCGCTCCAACGACTTTCGTCTTAAGAGGGCATCCATGTGAAAACCATGCACCCTGAAAAAATGAGTCTACATGGTACATCTCAGATTTTGTTCATATTTTGCACATATGTTACTATTGGCCTGGCATTAGACTTGGTAGAATATTTTGGAAAAATTCCAAAAACTGTAAGAGATATGGGGGTCAGTACGAACTGCCTCGGTTTGAGGGGTATTTCCACTATGTATTTTTAGTCATGTTTACAGAATATTTTTGAACAAACCATATAAGCTATATACACAAAACGTTTCTACAGCATAAACACGACCAATTGCAATTTAATTATGATATAAGTGCCAACAAATATTCAGTATTCAAGGAGTAAGGCTTTCATGTACAAGTGGCTTCCGAAATTATTTTTCAAAAAGTCAAATTTTAGGGTAAAATGACATTCGAATACTATTGATGCGGCGAAATAGTAGAAGATGAGAGAGTTATTATTTTGTAGATCAGTCATTTGGAAATACAACTGGGGACTAAAAAGTTTGTAAAGTTTATTCAGCTTAGGAGCAGTGAGGCCAAAGTAACATACTCCCAACGCCCGGGTCCAACGTAAATAAACAATCAACGCCAGATGCAATCTGTATCGTGTGCAGAATAACGGGACAAATAACGGACAGGAATGAGAAACATAGCCCTAAAATAACTGGGTGATAAATTTATTTGTCACTTATGCCTATGGTTTTGCAATAAACAACAACTAATTAACAATCAACTTCAAAATAAGAGAAATTAGTAATACGAAGGATGAATCAGCGATAAATGCATACCTGATTCTAGCCTTATTTGTGCTCTCCTCCCCAGCTCTGTCATGGTCTCGAAGCCACAACTTACGATAATTATCTTCTTGTCGATTTTACACCGAAAGAACATTTACCCATTATAGTTTATACAGATGGCTTTGTAGCATCCGCCATTTTATTTAGGACTAGAACCCAGTCTGCTGTTGTGCACCACAGGTAGCCCGAACACATATGTGTACATTCCATGTGGAATATTGGAAGAAAAAACTCTCTACTGTTAAATCAGCCTTTCCTTTCTTGTCTATTTATATATATATATTGCTGATCAGATCCCTACACGCTAGGAGATCCGGTGTTTAATTTTATCATTTCGTCTGTGGTGCCCAACATATATACCAGAGTGGGTAATTTATATTGAAATATTTATGAATCTCATGAAACAGAACTGAAAATAATCATAATGCACTACTTAATACATCTACATAATTTTGTTTGCAAAACTTTATTTTTTTCAAGCTGATTATAGGTTAAAATTACCCATGATGCACCTGATATATGTAACTGTTATGGGGTCAAATGTTTGCATACATTCGTACACAAGGTCACAACAATGAATTATAAATGATTTCTAACATCCCGTGCATATATCCTGTATATTCACACGACCCACATACGGCCATCCCAATAAAATGTTCCGTTTCCGATCGCCAGACCGACCCAATTTTTTTTGGAAAAGTTAACAAAAATACAAAGCTTGACATTGACCCAATTTTTGGGAAAAGTTAAAAAAAAAAAAATTGAAGAACATACTTTCAACTACACCTCTTTTCCTAGCTCTCTACGTATTTGCATTTTATTGGGATGGCCTAATCAGCTGTGTCGGTGCCGAACTGGAGCGCAGTGCCATCCTGGAAAGCGAAGTTCAGAAATGTCTGACGTATGTTGCTATTGCTACAAACTATCTTAGAAAAGGGTTCAGAAAACATCTGGGTGAACGATGAAACATTGTGTGGATCGTGACAGACTTTATCCAGACCTGAATTACGCTGGATTTACATATACATGTATGTGCGGGGCGCTTGTTCAGACACACGGTAAGCCACGCAGTTTACAAGCATGAGTAGTTATGTTAGTTATCTTCCCATTAATGCGGCTGACCAACAAGCACTGAGGGTGGTCACTGCCAGATATTTGTTTAACGTCCAAAGTGGTTCCTTAGCGTCCTGTGATACACAGCTGCTGATGAATACGAGCGTCGTGAGATGGAATCTCGTTCCCAGAGCCCGCGATCATTTGACCAGCGCCAAGATACTGGCCAAAAGATCGCGGGTTATGAGAACGAGATTGCGTGAGACGGGACCGCCATTTTACGTGATCATCCGATCGAGGTACGAGGGATCGAAAAGGCGTAGGCGCGAACACTGCGCTTCTCTGTTTCTCTTAATGTTGCCTGGGTGGCTAATTGAACGAGCAGGAAGCATACAAATGTTTTGCTGCACGGGTGGATATACGAGGAAACGTTGTTGCCGAAAAAAAACTAACGAATGCGCACTGTGTCAAATTGTCTTGCCGGTGGGTTCTGGGTTTGTGTTGCTAAGAAACACATAATATTATGCTGTGTGTCAATGGAGCCTAGTAAACATTGTTTTCCTCTATAGCCAACGTGAAAACATTGTTGCGGAAGCAAATTTTGCCTCATCGAAACAAAAAAATGTCTTTGAAATGCTTCAGAAAAATGTTTTCCTTCCTGGAAGATTGATTTTTTTTGCGCAAATTTTCCCGCGGACTTTGACTCGTTTTTACAGACAAATGTATGGAAAACTAAATCCACGATTGCATGCTTCCCAGCACAGCTACATCCCTCAAATTTCGATCAATTAATCTTTTACCTGGTATCTTAAGTTTGTATATGAAGAATATTTCAGAAATTCGATTTTACGGATTTTATTTGTCATCGGATTCCCATACAAACACTGTATTTCGCGCCATGTTTACACCCCTTTCAAAATTTCGGAATTATAATAAACCGCGAACTGGTCTATTACCTTAAAACTGTAAAGAAATACGTTATTCTTTGTGTACGAGGTTTGTAGTTTCTCAGCTGTAGGATTGCCGGTGTCCGCGGGGAACAGGATATCAGGACACGTGACTTGTCCCTTCGTGTGTACCGACCTTTACGTCTGCGAGCGGGCGAGGCGCGCGGCGTGATTTTTTTTTCGCTTGTGTGGGTTGTTCTTTTATCTTTTGTTTTCAATATTGATTTTCTTTGTTTTTTTATGCAACGAGCTCCGCTATAAAGAGATACGAGGACGACAGTAACAAATCGCATACAAGTGTATCACAGGCAGCTTTAAGCAGAGAGTGAGCCATTATGCACTAGTCTAAATAAACCCCCACCCCTCCCCCTCCCACCCTGTCCCGGGTTGGGGGAGGAGGGGGGTGTTTACTTTGACTAGTGCATTACCACCCCGCCCTAAAATCAAAAATGAATAAAATACCCTGTCTAGACAGTACAGTACAGGTGAAAATATTTATAGATTTTATGATAATTTTACTTCACACGCGCCATCAACAACATCCGCGCCAAGTGCCAAGGCATTTCATACAATTCTTAGTAAGGGGGTCGGGACATGCCTTCAACGGTAATATAGTTGTTTTTCCCTGGTAACGCCGAGAAGATATGCCACATTCCCTCGTTGAATATACACAAAATGAGCACTTGATCAAGTCCAAATCCATCTCGTGGATAGGGCGGGAAATACACGTGCAGACGTTACACGCAGTTCCTGTCACGCAATTCTTGAGATATCATTATATCACTGAAGTGATTTCATCTATTTCGGTGATACCACATTTGATTTCATGGATTATACACACATTTTGGTATTTCAACGGAACGAACAGAATATTATGCACAAGATTGAAACAAATTGAGTCCGTAACAAGGTAGTAACGACATCAGAATGGCTTCCCGTTGCTGAATCTAAACGGTTCTAACTTGGCCAACTATTCGATGAGCATATAATAAAGGGCTTCCAAGAAAACGAAACCATTAGATTTTTTTTTATTATGAAAAGAAAACATCGTTTCTTTACAGAATAAAAACTAAAAACTTGAATAGAGAATCGGCTGAAGAACCTAAATACGACTGTACGTGCATTTCTACTTGTCACTCATTCACCCCGCTACAGAGGCTCGCAAAATTCAGAGTGACTCGCCGGATTAGAAGCTGTATTTAAAGCGTAGCGTAGTTTGAAATCCTCTATATATCATATTCAAAGAAAATTCATTGTCTTTGATCCAACCAAACAATTTTAAACGAAGATACTGCCATAAACTATGAGTACCTATTTTTCAGCTTTGACTCCGTCAAACTCGACAATAATTCAGTCACTTTAGACATCTGCATATCGGGTGATGGACTTGGTCACCCTTCAAAACTAAAATAATATTGAAAATGAATGTGCATTCGAATTCTTAAAGCAATTATTGGCAAGAAAATCTGTGAAGTTCACCGTATTTTCGATTTTAATCGGAAAAAAATCGCCGTGTCGCCATATCGTCGTTTGTTTAATAACTGAACATTGCGGATTTTGAGAGTGCGTAATCTCTAACCCAGCATTAACTTTACAGAGATTTTTTTAACCAGATGCAAAGATCTATTGTAAGTCAATCTAGAAATATTTCTAAATTCAAAGAAAAGAAGGCCGCAACTCTGCAAACGGCCATTGCCAGACAGCATTTATCGGGTTTTAAAAAGACCTATTAAAGTAGCGTTAAATAAAAATTCGACAGAAGCGACAAAATATAAATACAATTAGTTGATTTTGGTTTTAATATGCTGACGGGACTTAGTACTAAAGCAGGTAAAAATATTATCTTTCTACTTAAAATCATTTGCGATTGCGACATGTTACAACATAAGGTATATTTTGCTCTGATTTTGAGCATTTCAGGGGGTCAAACAGTTTGATTGTCATATCTCAAAGGCCTTTTACATTTCAGCCAAACTATTTCACATGGGACATTAGCTAGTTAAGATATAAATGTGTGCCAAGTTTAAAGGAAATCGGAGAGGTGCACTGTAGACTCGTCTGCATGGTTTTCACATGGACCCTCTCTTAAGTATTGACCTGGTGCCTATATTGTTTTCCATTGCTGTAGTAACAACCTCGTGGACTATTTGTTGAACGTCCATAGGTACTCCTTGAGGATTGAGCTTAAGGAAAGTCGTTGCAATGTGAGGAACTATGCGCTCGGCATTCAAGTCTATATCAATCTTATCGTCGTTATACAGAGAACGTATAAAGACATCTCCGCTACAGATGCTTTTGTTGTTTAGTTGCATAAAGCGAGCAACCTCGCCTCTAGTTCGTACGAACCCGCATTGCATGCACGCCTGGTAGAGTAGAGCAGCTAAAATAGTTCTCTTAGCATCGCTACGCTTGAGACAAACTTTCTTTACTTGGATAAATGCGTCGGCTACGATTCCTAACGTGTTCGTAGGTAACGAGAGGCCATAACTTCGTTTATAAATAGTGTTGTACGCTTGTAGTTCTCGTAGGATCGTTCGGCGTTGCAGTTTTGTGTCATCGCTTTGCTTTGGTTTTGCGCGGTCTAGATCATTTTGATACTGAAATCCGTCCGGACCTACTATACGCAGTCGAGTAGTAGTAGTATCGATCTTCGTTTCTTCACATGGTTCGACCTCGGAAACGAGACCACATGTGGGACACACGAATTCCGTTCCTTGTATTTCCAAGGGGCAGAGACAATCAGAACATGTTTCACTGATGTCGATTCGCAATTGTGGTTCGATATGCAGGCTTCTACAAATTCCAGAACCAAACAATCTGATGAGCTCGTCCATGATACACTATAGACGTCATCTGTTTAATAGAAAAAAAAGAAGAATGAAGAGGGGTCACGCAACGACTTTTCTTCATTCTTTTTTTTCTTATGTGGCGATTCCTAATCGTCCTTCTCACGGCTCCTCAAGGCAGTCAACACCTCGTCGAACGCATGGCTGAGAGCCTCGTCGAAACCTTCCTCTGGTTCCATCACTCTTGGTTGCGCGGTCAACGCTACCGTCGAACGCATGGCTGAGAGCCTCATCGAAACCTTCCTGTCGAACTCACGGGTGAGAGCCTCGTCGAAACCTTCCTCCGGTTCCACCACGTTTGGATCTGCAAGTTTCGCTGCTCCCAACTCGATGACGGGGTTGTTCTCGAGGTTGGTGGAAACCGCCTCAACGAACGCAAGAATCCCCTCGAGCTCGGCGATCCCGAGATCTTGGAGCGTCATGGCGTTGGGTTCTTCGAGATCCTCGATGTCCAGTGTGATCGTAGGTCCTACGGACGTGGGTTCGAGATCCTCATCTTCGAGATCCTCATCTTCGAGGTCCTCATCTTCGAGATCCTCATCTTCGAGATCCTCATCTTCGAGATCCTCATCTTCGAGATCCTCCAGACCGTTAGGTAAGGGGTCTGTCTCCTCGACGTCGTGTAGTTCGTCGGGTGTGGATGGTCTAGGTACATCCTCGGCCTTCGCATTCGAATCAGTGATCCGCTTGCCTAAATCTTTCTCTGGTTCCACCTTTCTTGGATACGAGCGGCGGCCGCATCCTGAGCAAAGCCCGTAACTCGTACGGCATCCTTTACCGCACTTCGAGCATGGCACGAATGGGGCGCAGCCTTTCGATATCTGGAAGTTGTGCTGGGCACAGAACTTCGATGTCTTCGAAATCTTCTTTGGGCATTTCGTGTCCTTTCCTCGCATCAACCAATCACAAGTTAATATCTCAGTCATTGTGGCGTCTACGTTTAGGTTCTTCGGCTTGTTCGATCTGTATGGTATTAATGCGTACTAAGATGACAACAAACGCTAATATCGTGGAATAAAGAATATATACTAATACCATTTGGTGGTGATATACAGTATGCTAATCACTCCTCTAACGGATACTCAAGTTTGGATTTTTAGGTGCAAGGGTATCTGCTCCATGACATGTCGATTCCGAAATGTGCGGTGAGCCACTTGCTTACGTCGCGATGCCTAAGTCGGTTAGCGCCGATGATTGCGTCCTCTGCGTTGAAGCGAGTGCGGCTAACGAGCCACTTAACGACGTCGAGGTTGCCACGTCCACTAGCGTAAACTAGCGGCCAGCGATCGTCTTCCTCCTTGAGGGCGCCGAACGTTTTGACCAAGCCGTCTCGATCGGCGTCGTCGTGGGTGGTCTTGAGACCTAGGGTGAGTACTCGCGTGCGGAACTCTTCGTCTACGTTCTCGTAGCGCGCGAGAGATGCGGCATCGTTTAGGCGTTTCGATGTCCTTGCGATGCTTGCGAATGACGTAGGACCTGCATGCTCTACGATCTTAGTCAAAATTTCTATTGGGAGGTACGATATGTTATCCATAGTGGAATAGTATAGTAATCACTTCTCTAATAGGTTCACACTTTTGGATTTTTAGGTGTAAGAATGTCTAGTGACGATTTGGGGCAACACTATGTATAAGTAGTATGAACAATGGGGGTTCTGGACAACCTTGAAAAAAAAAATTGGTGCAAGCAAGGAGGGAGTGGCCTCTGTACTACTCTCTTCTATGTGGGAACCGGATAAAAGCTACTAAAAACTGTCCAGCGTCATACAGCGCATGCGTGACAGCCTGCCTTTTCCAAAGTTGCATTGTTTTAATGAACTCGACTTGTCTACCAGTTTGAAAAGTGTTTAAGTAATGATCCGTGTAAAAAAGTACGATAAGATCCACTGTTCTGCGGCATTGAGCCTCCCTCACATGGGAATTGTCTGTGTTTTAGACTACGAAAACACTGGGTGATAATTATGATTAGTATATACCACACCAGTGAATATCACTTTTCGCGCGCTCTGATTGGCTACTCAAACAGTGAATATGATTTCATATTCACCTTCGGGCGGAGCAGCGATCATCCCGCGCAATAGGCCCTTTGCAGCTAACAGTCACGTGCTGATATAATACTTCATTAACGAATGAATTGAGCTCATGATTCCCATTGGAAAGGCGTTGCCATGGATACTAGAGAGCAAGCTATCTTTAAAAACGCAGTTTTAGAAAGATCGGCAATTGATTGGAGGTGGAAAATAGCATTTGCAAACAGGTTTCTCTAATAGCAATACCGATCTCGTACAAGGCCTTTAAATAAATGAAGTCAGTTATTTTTTTGCTCTTCAGTACAACCACGTGATTTGTTAGCTGCAAAGGGCTTATTCGGTGAATATAATTGTTAAAAAATCTGAAATAAAAGTAGTAAAACGTCTTAGTTTCACTAAACTTGAGAAACGGCAAAGAGCCGTGGACGAAAATCTGCTAGTTTGGCCAGCCGAAATATTGTAATATTCAATATAAAATCCTACGTTGCCGTAGTCGTTGGACTTCGTATTTAGTTTCATTCGATTTTTATGAACAAATTATCTTCCAACCAACAGGAACACTGAGCCAAAAACCATAGCTACGAAACAGGCACGATTGATAAGGTTCCGAACAGACGATTTGCTTTATAAACGACATTTGGAACCGCAGTGCAAATCGCATATTTAGAAAATTTGAGGAAATTAGACGTCTTCCTAATCTTTAGGGCGATTTATTAACACCTTGATCTAACTGAATTCCGTTCGTTCAAGAATTTCCACAATACAAAATTAACACTTTGCTCCATCTGAATGCCGTTCGGTGCCGTACTTCTTACACGAATCATTACTTATAAAAATTACGATACCAGTGTTTTCCCATTCCCGTGTTGACAAGAGGGCGATTGCCTTTGTTTTCTTGTAGTTTTGGCGGGAAACTGTGGACGCGCGCGCGCTGGGCTCATCAAAAGCGCATGCGCGTGACGTTTTGTCGCGGTGTGATATCATTCTAGTCGAGGAAGCACTGGGAACGATATATTGTACCAACGTCGTTCCTAGGGGTCTTTACGCGTCTAACTTAGACGTCTAAATTAGGCACGTAAAGGCCCCTTGTTAACGAGGTTGCCCTTGTACAAACAGTTAGTGGTGGGTAACAGCTAAAGCCCTTTTCAGGATGCTGGTAAACGCTCATTAGTGATGAACTAATTTAACACATGGCGTCTGAAACGGGTGTTAGCTATCTTATTTCGCTACCACAAATTAAAACCTTTCACCAATCAGATCAGTCACAAGTAAGGGAAACAATTTATGTGTCTTGTCTTACTTGTAGATTTCAATGTCTCGACAATCGTACAATGTTGATGTTCATTGATAATGGGTGTTCGGTGACTGTGATAGAAGTTGAATTATTCAATGGGAATCAAAACTTGTTGTAAACTATGAATAACAATAAAAATACTTTCAAATGTCACCTAATATGACGTATGCCACAAAAGTGAAGAAACACGCTGCCAGTGTTCCGAACGGTATGGCGTGCCCTGGATTCTTCAGGTCACCAGACATGTTGGCTCCAGCTGAAACGAAAGATAACCAATACACGGACACTTAGCACTAGGATCCTAATTACTCGGGCTGCCTGTGGCAACACCGAGTCTTAAAATGCAAGCCGTTATTTTTATTTTTTTATTTCGTGTAGCAAAATTTCTACGCATGCGTTAAAGGTCAAGTTCACACCAATCAGATTGCACTGTGCTGGTCACGCAACAATCGCCATGTTAATTTATTTACATAATTTAATACAGTAAATCAAGATGGCGGAGGACCCGCGAGGAACTTTCTCTCTAATTTGGAGTCCCATCTCTCAAATGTAAGCAGTTTAATGTTTTATTTAACTTCACTCGTGCGAAAGCCTTCCAACAGGCTCAGGATATTTCAACTGGCGCTATTGTCGGAGCCGAAGGAACGCGTTTTTTACCCAGATCGCCAGTGATTTTATATACGACACGTACGACGACCTGAAGCCATCGGCTCGCTGTGCTGCATTTAAAACATCCGAGGAGAACATCTAATTTTGGGTGAAGGCACTTCAAGACCAATATTATGAGTCTCTTAAAAACTGTCAGAGATTTAAATTTACCGTAAGTTGGATCAGAGAGTATTGAGATCAAGTTATTTCGTTCCAGCGAGGATATTGACCTAGCGGAAACGGTACAAGCTGTCGAAGGATTTTACTTATAATCATCCACGTCTACTTAACAACAGGAATAGTTATGTGCCAAGGCTTGGGCAAAGATTGAGTTTCCCAGATTACAGATGAAAGTAGAGAACTTAATGAATGAAGAAACAGAGGTCACGCGCGTATGCACGCGCGACATGCTTGAGAACATGAACATGTTCAACACTTTATGTTATACTAAGAAAACAAAACAAGTTACAAAGCCTGCAAGTTCACAAGTCAATGAAAAACCCCAAGAGCCTGTAGTTTTGGATCAACATATCCTTGAAACATACACATGAGTCAAATTCACACCGGAAGAGACGGAATTCTTTAGATTCTTCACGAGGATTGTTAGCCCGCAAAAAGAACTCTCTCGCTGATTTAATGACCTTGATTTGTAACATGGAGGCTGACCTAACTGATATGCGTAATGAATTATTACTCTCGTCACATCAAAACGAAACTCAGTCATTTGGAAGACAAATTAGTGCAGCAAGATAATATATACAAGACCGAAATCAAGATGTTGTCATCACGTATTATTGACCTACATGTAGAAGTTGAAAATGGCGAGTTGAAAGCGGATATAATAAAGCTGAGATCCGACTTTAAAACTTTAAAAATACAAAAAATACTTTAAAACTTCAAAAATACAAAAAAAAAGACAATGAAAGTCCAAGGTCTCCAGTGTTCCGAGACTACCCAACCTACTGAAGCTTTAGCAACGAATCAGTTTGTTCAAGAGCCATCGTTCTTACAAGACAACCCGATCCCTATTCATCAGAATACATTTTCTGTGCTAAATGACGAGAGTTTACAATCACCTGACCTACAACCCACTACTAAAGAAAGGGACCATGAAGTACGGTAGTACGGTTAATTCTCGGGTTCAAAACAATGAATATATGCCTGCTCAAATGCAGTGTGTTAAACGAATAAGTAGTGTTTAAATTAAAAGGTCAACATACGAGAAAAATAAAAATATTAAATTACATATACACTAGGGGAGCAGAGAATGAAAGTCACCGCGCTACCGGCCACTCCCAAAGACTGCTAAATTCAGCTAATAATTATTCCCTTTGGTTATTACTAAGAGGATTTCAAATGAAAGTGTATTTCATCTTCAATCTCATGTGGCCCGAGTGAAAGCCCAGATGGGCTCTTGTTAGATCAAAAGAACCCACCTATCTTTTGTTTCAATTGACCCTCTCTCATGAAGTATTAATGAGTTTGAGAAACATTGGCAAAAATTATGAGCACTTGTTATGTGTTTATTCGATCTGCTGTCAATCAAACAGAACCTTTTATCTCCGGTTACGAAATTCTTTTTGGTATTTCTCCGTCAATATTAATTCTTTTTGAATGGAGTTTTTGGTATATGAGACTACTACTAAAACTACATTTCTGTGCAAAAAAAATCCCAATATACTAATAAATTACTGGTAGATAAAAAATCCTTGGAGAGTTTAGAAATTTTCTGATTTTAATTACGGCTTCATGACGTCACTTGATGACTACAAGACTTTACCCTGGGAGTCACCTTCACAATAATTATTGCCCACTCTTTAATTTTCCTGGTTTTACGAGGCTGCAATCTTTCCCTAGCAACGGCCGATTTAAATATGTCTGACTACAGCATGGTTACCGTACGCCGTGACATTGAAATGGTTTCCAATTGTTTTTGTCCTGCTGATCCAATCAAATCACAGTTACAGTACAGCACGGTTACAGCACGGTGACAGACATGCCATAGTTTGTACCACTCGTACGAAATCTTCTCTCTCATACCCGCGCGGTAAGGAGTCTGGTGACAATGGTATCAGAGCGAGGCCAGTTGTTGGACCACAATTTAACGGCAATTTGTTCCTTTAAAAATCCTGTGATAGGTAAGACTGCATACCCATTATTCCAGTTACTCCGTTGAATAGGATTCCGAACACTATCAGCATTGTTTCATTTTCACGTCCTTTCTTTGTGTAATCCCTGCTATAGTTCGGCTGCAATGTAAAGGAAGGTGGCTTGAGCCGGGGTTCGATGCGGCGCCATATGCGAGTTGAGTTTGTTGATATCTCGCCCTTGCTCCAAGTATTTTTCTCCGGGGTCTCCGGTTTTCCTCCCTCCACAAAAACCAACACGCTAAATTCCAATTCGATCTGAGGATTAGTTGAAGTCTTATGGTTGTTTCAGGTTCCATTTGAAATTTAGAGTTTTGTTTCTATTGTGTCTGACAGTATATTTTGTTATCTTTAAGGAATACGTAAATTTGGAATCGAAAGCCTTGGGCGTTTAGCACAAAACAATACCTCTGAACATAAAAAAACTCTAACTTTAACGGGACCTCAAACAACCATAGGGGCTGATCAAAGTCAGGACCCGGCTAAACCACAGATCGAATTGGAATTTAGCGTGTTGGTTTTGTGGAGGGAGGAAAACCGGAAAACCCGGAGGAAAAATCTTGGAGCAAGGGTGAGATATCAACAAACTCAACTCACATATGGCGCCGCGTCTGGGAATTGAACCTGGGCCACAAATCTAGGTGAGGCGCTTAACCACTGCGGCACCTCAACTTCCCACATGAATACACACAATAAACAGTTGAACTGCGCACACAAATACCGAACACAGGAACAATTTTTGAACTATTGGATAGCAACAACATAAACAAAACTTACAATAAGAAAAGAACAACCGAATTTAAAGCTTGCATGCATGGCATTCACGAACGAGGTTTGACAAAAGTTTCAATTTTCAAAATTGAAAAGTCAACTAACTTGAGTATGGCATCTCGTATCGTTTCACACAAAGTCAATTACCAATTATTTGTTGTTATGGATTCTATTTTATTCTCAGAAAACACCACAGTTTGTATTTCATCAAAACTTTACTATTGAACAACCCCTCCCCCGCGAAACAGGGGCTGAAATGTTTCGCAACATACATTCAAAATATCTGACTTTTACATGTACACCATATCCACATAACATGCAGCACCTTCAAGGATCTTATTGTTTTATTGTTTGTATGTACACCATATCCACATAACATGCAGCACCTTCACGGATCTTATTGTTTTATTGTTTGTATGTACACCATATCCACATAACATGCAGCACCTTCAAGGATCTTATTGTTTTATTGTTTGTATGTACACCATATCCACATAACATGCAGCACCTTCAAGGATCTTATTGTTTTATTGTTTGCATGTACACCATATCCACATAACATGAAGCACCTTCAAGGATCTTATTGTTTTATTGTTTGTATGTACACCATATCCACATAACATGCAGCACCTTCAAGGATCTTATTGTTTGTATGTACACCATATCCACATAACATGCAGCACCTTCAAGGATCTTATTGTTTTATTGTTTGCATGTACACCATATCCACATAACATGCAGCACCTTCAAGGATCTTATTGTTTTATTATTTGCATGTACACCATATCCACATAACATGCAGTACCTTCAAGGATCTTATTGTTTTATTGTTTGTATGTACACCATATCCACATAACATGCAGCACCTTCAAGGATGTTATTGTCTTATTGTTTACATGTACACCATATCCACATAACATGCAGCACCTTCAAGGATCTTATTGTTTTATTGTTTGCATGTACACCATATCCACATAACATGCAGCACCTTCAAGGATCTTATTGTTTTATTATTTGCATGTACACCATATCCACATAACATGCAGTACCTTCAAGGATCTTATTGTTTTATTGTTTGTATGTACACCATATCCACATAACATGCAGCACCTTCAAGGATGTTATTGTCTTATTGTTTACATGTACACCATATCCACATAACATGCAGCACCTTCAAGGATCTTATTGTTTTATTGTTTGTATGTACACCATATCCACATAACATGCAGCACCTTCAAGGATCTTATTGTTTTATTGTTTGTATGTACACCATATCCACATAACATGCAGCACCTTCAAGGATCTTATTGTTTGTTCTTACCCAAAGGTTTTCTCTCGCTGTTGGAACATTCCAGCCAGTGTAAGAATATGAGATGTTTGTCTAAAGACGAAAAACAACAAATAGTACATATTTACGTACAACATAAATGGGAAGGACTTCAGTTTTATCATTTTGTGAAAATTGTTTTATAAATTCAAAGACAAAGGACAACGACGTTTGGGAAAAATTGGAGCTTTATTGTTCTGCCAATGAAAGCGAGAACCTCGTAAAAACTACAGTAAACAATAAAACTCCTGCCTTAAGGGTGGGAGGGATTAGGGTAAACCACGGAGCGTTCGATAAGTTCGACTAGAGATTATGACTGACATACGATCGCTCAAAGAACCCTGTATATTGACGGTCATGCTGCGATCAGATATCAAATAACAAACAATTAACAATCCTCACTATATGTAATGATTAATAATATAATAATAATAATAATAATAATAATATAATAACAATAGGCCAAATTTATATAGCGCCATATCACCACAGTCTCATGGCGCTTTACATTTTACTGCCATATCCGGTCAGTGAATTTTTCGGACTGCTATTAACTACATGAATGTCCCCAAATACAGATATCCCAAAAGTAGGTTGTATTGTGTATGCTGCATGTAGCAGTGCTCATACTGTATTGCACGTATCAAGACAGTGAGAAATTCAATAATTTTATGGTGTGTCTGTTAAGTCAAGTCTGTGTTTGTTATAAGTAACCACGTCAAGGGATTACACTTTTTATCAACACTTTTTATTTTATTTCTGTGCCCGGTCTTTTGAAAGCACAATGCAACATACATACTAAAACCTTAAAAAAGTGTATATATATTGTCTGCCTGCACGCATGCATGCAGCAGGAATTCATTCATTCACCCATTATAGTCATTGACATAGGTTATGTCAAAATACTGATAAATCATGGTTGCCACTTATTAGGGGAAAAATGCCCCTGACTTTTCCCTGACCATAAACAATGTTCATGCACTGACGATGATAAGACTGTTTGACATTCCCTCGTCCAAAACAAGACATTATCAAAACATGTAGCCTCCCCTCGCAGACACTTTGAGACACGAGGGCCTGTCATGGCAACCTGAAAATACGTGGAAAACACCCATAATTTACTTACATTGTGGCTCAAGGGATTCGCGCTAGCTGGTTTTAAATTGCCAAGTCTGTGTTGGACGATAAAGCTTACCTATTGAAACAATTAATATTTATAATCATAATAAAATAATAACAAGCTATGAAAATTATTACTCAGTGTTTGTACCAAATCTCAAGATGCACGTGTGTTACGTAATGAGTTAGTACACGTCAATTGAACATGCGGTCTAAAGTTCAATTATTGCCGCGGGCGGTCACATCCGTACCGACTCTTCTCTGATCCGAGTAGCTTGTATAGCTTTAAATTGCCTTTGAATTGCCGTTATTGCTCTATCCTATACTCTACCTTGTTATTAGATAACCCATACTCTATCTTGTTATTAGATAACCCATACTCTACCTCGTTATTAGATAACCCATACTCTATCTTGTTATTAGATAACCCATACTCTACCTCGTTATTAGATAACCCATACTCTATCTTGTTAGTCTCTTTATACGCATTATACACTTTATTCTCTTGTGGATACAAATAAATTTGTTGTTGTTGTTGTCCTGGAAGAGCAGTCGGTTAGACTGAAGAGCTACCGATGATAAATATTGAATTTTATTTACTTTATCCTGGCTGCATGACAGACCTTCTTAACTGCTAGTGAGTTTTACTTGCAGTGCGATTACAAAAAATAACATTATGGTTACAGTAATGAATTGTAATGGTATTATTATGATTAATGTTGTTGTTTCAATATCCAAGAACTTTTACAGAAAAATACTCACCAATGAAGACGAAACTGATACCATTACGGCCAGAAAAATGACAAACGATGTCTTAGCAAACATTCCTAGAATAATGTACACAAGAATAATGTACTAAGAAAACAACTTTTGTATTTATTTGTACGATGTATGTATATCCAGAGAAGGATTTTCTCCCTCTCTGATCATTCCCTTAAATTAATATCGATTCTACATAAAAATAGGTGAATAGTTAAATAATTATTGATTTGAGTGTTAAGCGTCTGTAAGTTATAGACTGAGGTTTATATCTCCAAAATGGTAATGAGGCCTCATTCTCAGCATTATTATACAAAACGTGCTGGCAGAGATAAAAACCTTTTCCCCGCACACATCCATGTTATATTTGTGGCTTACAAAAACGTATATCGGTGATTTTATGTATATTGTGGTTGCAATAGTTATCATGTTTCTGAGGTGAAGATTCTTACCTGCTTCAATCATACACACTGCTAGGCACACCAGAAGCACTGTCGTGCCATACAGGAATTCGTACCAGTAACCTTGATGAAAATCTACTCAAAACAAAATAAATAAAGGTAATAAAATTTAAGCCGCCACACAACTAATCCAGTTTCAACTGACTCAACCACGTGGCAATTATTTAAGATCAGGTGTAAAATGGAGGTACGAAAATGACCTCAGGGCCTTTTTCAGGCCTTCCCGAAGAATCGCCAGATTCACCTGAAAACCCCCAAAAATGACCGGCGGTCAAAACCTTGTAGCCACAGCTATAAAGTAGGATGGCTAACCACTCAACTTGGTTGGAAAAATGAAAGAAGAAAAACCGAGTGTCATATAGTGTATTAATTGTCAAATAAGCGGTTTTCGATTGAGGGTCGTAAAACCAAAACCAAAGTCAATTACACGAGCTACATGTCGTAAAAATACGAGCCAATCACACGAGCTACACGTAGTAAAAACGCAACGAGCCAATCACACGAGCTACACGTAGTAAAAACGTAACGAGCCAATCACACGAGCTACATGTAGTAAGAACGTAACGAACTAATCACACGAGCTACATGTAATAAAAACGCAACGAGCCAATCACACGAGCTACATGTAGTAAGAACGTAACGAACTAATCACACGAGCTACATGTAATAAAAACGCAACGAGCCAACGAACCAATCACACGAGCTACACGTAGTAAAAACGCAACGAGCTAATCACGCGAGCTACACGTAGTAAAAACGCAACGAGCCAATCACACGAGCTACACGTAGTAAAAACGTAACGAGCTAATCACACGAGCTACATGTAGTAAAAATACGAGCCAATCACACGAGCTACACGTAGTAAAAACGCAACGAGCAAATCACACGAGCTACACGTAGTAAAATAGTAACGAGCCAATCACAAACTCAAGTCATTCGTGATTCGTTTTACTCTGACCAAACACGAGGAAAAGTAATTGCAATTATGGATCATGAGAGGACGCAAGTGGGTTTGTACTGTAAGTACACCCGAGGATTAAGTAATTAAGTTGTGGTCAGGTTAGGTGTTATGTTCTGTCAATGAAACTGACTAAAGCTGTCATGATAGTCTTTATATTTCAAACTCATTTTAGTGTGATGCATTTTATTAAAATTCATAATCCGGTTCTCGCAACCCGAGATCACAGTTCTAGACATGGCGCCAAAGAAGGGCCTTTTGCCCTTCCGCACTGTTTGTAGTTTACAACTGCTCGATACTAGCGGCAGACGGTCACGGATATATCATCAGCTTCAGAATCTGTGGATTAATCGGTACGTGCAAGCTCACTTTGAGTTTTCCGGTGGACATAATTCCAAAGTGGAAAAGTAATTCCATTCAATTTGGAAAATGGCCGTCCGTATGAAGAACAAGAGTCGTCCTCTGAAGATGAAATTCTAGTCTCATTCTTTGGTCTGATTGGGGTAATTCTACTACAGCATCAAATGTCTCGTTCAATTTCGACAAATACTTGTTTCGGATATGGCTGTGAAACGGTGTGCTTTCCTTTGACCTCAACAAAGAATTATTCTGGCGGGAAACCAGTGAGATCAGTCGACTCGTCATCGTCACAATCTCTAAATACGAAAGATATTTGCCATAATACAGACAGGATATTCTACTCTCTGAGAAGACATTTCTGGTAAAGATATGTATGAGCCAATCAATTCTATACAGCCATGGTTTAAGAACACTAACTGATCTTTGTAAACGTGAGGTGCGCTATCAGTTACCCAGCTATCTCAAGCCTAGGATGTGAAGAAAAAAACATTTTCATATTGAATTTAATATATTGAAGATCCTTCTTCTACTATGTGGAGATGATGCGGGCCCTGGCTGGGCTGGCCTAAATTTTAAAACTGCGGAAAGGGTATTGTGGAAACACATGACAGGCGGTGAGTAACTCACAGATCACAAAACTTGGAAAGACGGAGGTAAGATTTGTTATTTAGTATTTTATTGAATTCAATACGTAGCATGTGCAAGGGCCCTGCTGGGTTAATTAGGTACGGATACTAGACCCTTTGTATTGTAATGCGGCCATTCGGCGTTTCCGTTTTAAAACAATAATTATTATACTGTACAATTACCATTTTCTAAATTAATAATATTTCCTGAAATTTATCATATATTCTCTTGATCTGGGTATTACCTAAAGAAAACCTAAAGAGGGCACAATAGTGGTGCTATTATAACTGCGTAAAAACTCCTGTTAAACAGAATATCTCTCTGTCAGGAACGCCTTGAGGTACCAACCATGCTTGTTATTTTACGCAGGTTTTTTTTTTTTCAATTAACCCAGCTTTGTATTGTAATGCGGCCATTCGGCGTTTTCGTTTTAAAACAATAATTATTATATACTGTACAATTACCATGTTCTAATTTAATAATATTTCCTGAAATTTATCATATATTCTCTTCATCTGTGTATTACCTAAATAAAACCTAAAGTGGGCACAATATTGGTGCTATTGTAACCGCGTAAAAACTCCTGTTAAACAGAATATCTCTCTGTCAGGAACACCTTGAGGTACCAACTATGCTTGTTATTTTACGAAGTTTTTTTTCAAATATTAACCAGTATTTTCGTATGTAAACATTTTAAATGCGTACGGAGTAACTTTAGGTCAGTCCAGTCAGGCTCCCAGACGTTTCGTCGGAGCGTGCTGCTGCTAGCGATAAACTGTATTTTTTGTATGTAAACATTTTAAATGCGTACGGAGTAACTTTAGGTCAGACCAGTGGCACCCAGATGTTTCGTCGGAGCGTGCTGCTGCTAGCGATAAACTGTACTTTTTGTAACTTTAGGTCAGACCAGTGGCACCCAGATGTTTCGTCGGAGCGTGTTGCTGCTAGCGATAAACTGTACTTTTTGTAACTTTAGGTCAGACCAGTGGCACCCAGATGTTTCGTCGGAGCGTGCTGCTGCTAGCGATAAACTGTATTTTTTGTATGTAAACATTTTAAATGCGTACGGAGTAACTTTAGGTCAGTCCAGTGGCACCCAGATGTTTCGTCGGAGCGTGCTGCTGCTAGCGATAAACTGTACTTTTTGTAACTTTAGGTCAGACCAGTGGCACCCAGATGTTTCGTCGGAGCGTGCTGCTGCTAGCGATAAACTGTATTTTTTTGTATGTAAACATTTTAAATGCGTACGGAGTAACTTTAGGTCAGACCAGTGGCACCCAGATGTTTCGTCGGAGCGTGCTGCTGCTAGCGATAAACTGTACTTTTTGTAACTTTAGGTCAGACCAGTGGCACCCAGATGTTTCGTCGGAGCGTGTTGCTGCTAGCGATAAACTGTACTTTTTGTAACTTTAGGTCAGACCAGTGGCACCCAGATGTTTCGTCGGAGCGTGCTGCTGCTAGCGATCGATAAACTGTATTTTTTTGTATGTAAACATTTTAAATTTCGTACGGAGTAACTTTAGGTCAGACCAGTGGCACCCAGATGTTTCGTCGGAGCGTGCTGCTGCTAGCGATAAACTGTACTTTTTGTAACTTTAGGTCAGACCAGTGGCACCCAGATGTTTCGTCGGAGCGTGCTGCTGCTAGCGATAAACTGTACTTTTTGTAACTTTAGGTCAGACCAGTGGCACCCAGATGTTTCGTCGGAGCGTGCTGCTGCTAGCGATCGATAAACTGTATTTTTTGTATGTAAACATTTTAAATGCGTACGGAGTAACTTTAGGTCAGACCAGTGGCACCCAGATGTTTCGTCGGAGCGTGCTGCTGCTAGCGATAAACTGTACTTTTTGTAACTTTAGGTCAGACCAGTGGCACCCAGATGTTTCGTCGGAGCGTGTTGCTGCTAGCGATAAACTGTACTTTTTGTAACTTTAGGTCAGACCAGTGGCACCCAGATGTTTCGTCGGAGCGTGCTGCTGCTAGCGATCGATAAACTGTATTTTTTTGTATGTAAACATTTTAAATTTCGTACGGAGTAACTTTAGGTCAGACCAGTGGCACCCAGATGTTTCGTCGGAGCGTGCTGCTGCTAGCGATAAACTGTACTTTTTGTAACTTTAGGTCAGACCAGTGGCACCCAGATGTTTCGTCGGAGCGTGCTGCTGCTAGCGATAAACTGTACTTTTTGTAACTTTAGGTCAGACCAGTGGCACCCAGATGTTTCGTCGGAGCGTGCTGCTGCTAGCGATCGATAAACTGTATTTTTAGTATGTAAACATTTTAAATTTCGTACGGAGTAACTTTAGGTCAGACCAGTGGCACCCAGATGTTTCGTCGGAGTGTGCTACTGCTAGAGATAAACCGTAGAAATCATGAACAGTAAATAATGGAATAAAAGAAAATTGTCTCATAAATGTTACAATAAAAACAATTTTAAAATAATGACTTGATATTGATTTCCTTCTGGCTGTAGTACTCTAATCTAACGAAAAACAAAGTATTTACCCCTTCAACTATTCTATTTATATCTATAACACACTCAGTGATAGAAAACTAAATGAAAAAATAACAATTCCTTCATTGTGTGAGAAATAAAATAAAATTGCAGACTATAGTCGGCCAAGCCGGGTTATCCTGGTGAATAGGACTGGATACATGAAGAAAAAATACAGCCCAGTGCCGGTCCAGTATCTTTCAATTCAAAGCCGGCCGGGGATGCCTTGCCGGTTTTCTATCTCAACCGGCTTCCAACTAAATCGATGACTATCTACCGATGTACTCACCGTTATTGGTCATTTTGTAGTCAAAATCTAATTCTAAGCATTTGGAAAACCATGAGGAAAAATGTATTCCGGTTTTGTTTGTCATCTACTGACGGTCATGGCCTGTTTCAGCAATTTGATCTGGTTTATCCTTTGACGTAAAAGTGTATAGAATCGTCTAATAGGATTATTGGGGATTTAGACACCCCGAAACTTGAAACACAGCGTGGGTAATGGGAAGTATGAATGGAATCCAGGATAAGGTACAAAGAAATTAGCCGACGTACTTACAGTACACACCCACTTGCGTCCTCTCATGCTAACCAATCAAACTGGAAAGTAATCACCTACTGAATTACTTTTCGACACTCAACGAAAACTGCTCTATCCCACGTGAGTAAGAAAAAAAACTGAATTTTAACGGGACCTGAAACAACCATAGAGGCTGATCAAACCAAAGAATAAATTGGAGAACCCGGAGGAAAATCCTAGGGCGAGATACCAACAAATTCAACTAACATTATACCCAATTTTCGCTCTGCTTTGCAAAAACTGTTACTTGCGCTTTGCGAACCGAAGTTATTTTTTACTTTTTTTTATTATTTCCGCTTTCTTTCTCTTAGTAATTACAATCTAGTAAATTCTGGAGCTTTAATTTCTAATCAAGAGTTCTATTGTTTCGTCAGTTTGTTGATTGTTCTTTTGCTAGCGCATCTCGTGCAGCGTTATTTTTTTTCAATATGCTTTCTCAAAGTTCTAAGGCTATTTTATCAACTGATATTAATATCCCGAAGCTACTGTATCACCCTTTGAGGTGGAATGGCTCTAGCCTTCGTTTTCTAACAACTTTTAGCATGTTTTCTTTAATAATCACTCACTTTGCAAAGTTTCAAGCATCTAAGTTGCCTACATTATAACCGGAAGGTTCAGTTTGCCTGAAGACAGTCCCTTTGCAAATATCCACCAATAGGCCCTTTGCAGCTAACAGTCACACGTGCTGCCGGATATAATACTTCATCAACGAATGAATTGAGCTCGTGATCCCCATGGGAAAGGCGTTGCCATGGATGCTGGAGAGCAAGCTATCTTTTCAATCGCTGTTTTAGAAAGATCGACAATCGATTGGAGGTGGAAAATAGCATTTACAACAGTTTTGCTAATAGCAATACCGATCTCGTAAAAGGCCTTTAAATAAATGAAGTCAGATATTTTTTGCTCTCCAGTACAACCACGTGATGTGTTAGCTGCAAGGGGCCTACATCGAGCGGTTCTTTGTTCAACTCTGACGTACATCGTAAGTCGCTTAATGAGAGACTGCGAGCAAATCCATTGATTGTAATATATCGTTAACGATGTGTTAGCTGCGAGGGGCCTACATCGAGCGGTTCTTTGTTCAACTCTGACGTACATCGTAAGTCGCTTAATGAGAGACTGCGAGCAAATCCATTGATTGTAATATATCGTTAACGATGTGTTAGCTGCGAGGGGCCTACATCGAGCGTTTCTTTGTTCAACTCTGACGTACATCGTAAGTCGCTTAATGAGAGACTGCGAGCAAATCCATTGATTATAATATATCGTTAACGATGTGTTAGCTGCGAGGGGCCTACATCGAGCGGTTCTTTGTTCAACTCTGACGTACATCGTAAGTCGCTTAATGAGAGACTGCGAGCAAATCCATTGATTGTAATATATCGTTAACGATGTGTTAGCTGCGAGGGGCCTACATCGAGCGTTTCTTTGTTCAACTCTAACGTATATCGTAAGTCGCTTAATGAGAGACTGCGAGCAAATCCATTGATTATAATATATCGTTAACGATGCGTTAGCTGCGAGGGGCCTACATCGAGCGGTTCTTTGTTCAACTCTGACGTACATCGTAAGTCGCTTAATGAGAGACTGCGAGCAAATCCATTGATTATAATCTATCGTTAACGATGTGTTAGCTGCGAGGGGCCTACATCGAGCGGTTCTTTGTTCAACTCTAACGTATATCGTAAGTCGCTTAATGAGAGACTGCGAGCAAATCCATTGATTATAATCTATCGTTAACGATGTGTTAGCTGCGAGGGGCCTATATCTAGCGGTTCTTTGTTCAACTCTGACGTACATCATAAGTCGCATAATGAGAGACTGTGAGCAAATCCATTGATTATAATCTATCGTTAACGATGTGTTAGCTACGAGGGGCCTATATCTAGCGGTTCTTTGTTCAACTCTGACGTACATCATAAGTCGCATAATGAGTATCGTTAACGAATGAATTGTTCGCGATGAATGAAATGCTCGTGATCCCCATGGGAAACACTATTAGGATGCTAAAATATATATTCTTTAATCTTTTGATTGGATTGGGGGAGAGAAACACCAGAGCGAACGCTCCTCGGCAAGGAATTCCATAGTACTAGGTTGAGGTGGGACCAAATTAATATCAGAGTCTCTCATTGGATAATTATGAACTTGATTGGGCTTACGGAATAATATTGCTCCTCGAGGTAGCTTGGGGTGAGATCATTCTTAAATTTGAATGCAATAATCCAGAGATGTAGCTACATTGTTTGATACCAGGGCCAGGCACAATTATAGAGAGCCAACAACGTTTATCTTGTACAAGTAACAAAAAGGTGCCAAGTGAATAAGTTTCCAGATCCAAATGTTCAAATAAAATAAAAAAAGAACATACCATGAATATGTATTAGAGATCCTCTTGGGCCGATGTTATTTAGCAATGCTTCCACAAATCCTGAAGCCAAAATGAATACTACATGACTAATTATACGAACAATGAAGAGATTAAGTGGCAGGAATAAAAATAGAAGCAATTGAGGGGAAGTACAACATATAGCTCCTGTGATGGCATGGGCCAAACAAGGAAAATCATCTCAAACTTTTTTTAAATGAAACTTGAAACTATTCCTTTGGGAAATATTCCAAAATGTTAAGAAGTAAGACATCTCAATTGACCTATATCATTATGACGTCAAATCAAAACAATCTATTGTTTAAACGCTAAGGATCACGGTCGTGGGAGGGGGACAAAACAGCAACAACACAAAGGAAATCGCTATCTAATGCATTTTGTAGAACGTAGAATAGCGGTAACAGCCACCAAATAAGGTAAATATTGTGGGATAAACATTGATACAGCTGATATCTGGAAACCAGACAATTCGAAGTTAAATTTCCTCAGCAGAGCAGATTTAGTTCAAAACTCTATTGTTCAAGTCGATTCTGTCCCCCTCATAAACAAGCCGTGACGTCATAATGATATAGGGTAATTAAAGCTAAGTTTAAAGCCCAGGATAAGATACATACAGTATTAATTAAGGTGCTTTTGTGTGGAGCTATATTGTACCCTGGGTAACAGAGGTTCAAATAAATTAATCTCTCTCTCTCTCAGACTCCCTTCTCTTCTCGATCTCTTGTCTGATCTCGTTTCCAGTAGTTTCTTCTTGATAATTAATAGTTGTCATAACGAGGGCCTCTGGAACCAGGGTAGTGTAGAACCTGAATCAATTTCAAAACATTTACGAACGTTTTCAAAGGTGTAGGTGTGTCCTGTCTAGGTTACCTTCAACTTTGCATTTCAATTATATATACAATGTAATAAATTACTATTATATATCTCCAATTAGTATATACCAAACCAGTGAATATGACTTTTTGCGCGCTCTGATTGGCTACTCAAACAGTGAATATGACTTTTTGCGCGCTCTGGTTGGCTACTCAAACAGTGAATATGATTTCATATTCACCTCCGAGGGATGTAGTGATCACTTCGCGCGAGTTTTTGTCCATTTGACAGAAAATAAAATAACTATTTGGTGCTGACTATTCACCTGCAGTATGGTATATACTAAAACAATTATTCACCTCAGTGTTGGTGAATAATTGTTAATTATTAAGCAGTACGTAAATGTATTTGAATCGATATTATAAAATAATTTAGATAGTACGCGCATTCTGATTGGATGATAGCCGTGTTTTCATTTGCCTGTGCAAACATGGAAATGACGTCATACAGTGAGTGATCCCGGCAAAATTTGTTTTTCCCTCTCGTTTTTCCATAACAAGATACTAAAATGTCTGAGCAAGAAGATTATCCTAATTTTCGACTTGATTTTGTTGGAGCCGAGAGTGTAGAAGAGCCGCCAGAGAAGAAAGCAAACAAGCGTTTTGCTGATTTAAACGAAAATCAGCTTGAACAGCTACTGGACGGGGCACAAGCCCGGTCTACAAAGTACTCAACAAACCACGCTGTTTCAGTTTACAAAGGTACATTAGATAATAAAAATACATACTATTCAGTATTGCTTTTAAACATAACTTAAAGGAATTTTTAGCCGAATAAATTTGTAGGAGATTTAATGTTTTTGACCGATAATGTTGCTCCTAAACTGCAACTAAAGTAAACAAAACTCAAAAGCATGGACGGAGCGCGAGCAAAAAAAACACATCTTAAGTTATATCCAGGAAAAACAATTTCTACAACATTAAACAATGTATACGGAAACGTTTTTAATTCAGAGTGGGCTGCCCAGAACGGTCACCAAGAGGAACTACATGGGATGAGTGTCCAAGAACTAGACGAGAAGTTGCGGCTGTTTTATGCGGAAGTAAGGAACACGCAAGGCGAAGATTATTCAAAAAACACACTGCTCGGGCTGAGAAGTGGAATAGAAAGATTTATAAATGGGCCTCCACATAACAAAGGCATACAAATCTCTTCAAACCCACTGTTCAAAAAGTCCAACATGATGTTAGACGCTAAATTGAAAAACCTCAAACAGCAAGGGAAACAAAGCGTACAGCACAAACCTGCGATTGAGGGTGAAGATCTGAGAAAGCTCAATATATATCAGCGACGCTATCAGCCCATCCACTCCATCGGGATTACTGATGAACGTCTGGTTTCATACTACATTGTTTTGGTGCCGACGTGGTCGTGAAGGCCAGAGAAGTCTCACCAAGTCAAGTTTTCAGTTCCACACTGACGAAAATGGTAAAGCCTACGCGACGATGGGCCATGATGAAGCCACCAAGAATCACCCGGGCGGATTTAACGACACCGAAAGCTTTGAAAAGTTTGGTCGCATGTATCAAAGCGATGACACCAATGATGGTTATGGCGCCCTATGTCTCTATATATCCAAGCTTAATCCCAAAAGCCAGGCATTTTTTCAGTTCCCGAAGAGAAATTGGTCAGGTCCGAATGAAGACGTTTGGTATGAAAACCGCTGCCTAGGCGTAAACAAGCTGGGAAACATGATGAAGGAATTGAGTAAATCCGCCAAGCTCTCAAAGATCTACACTAATCATTCTGTCAGGGCAACTGCTATCACATTGTGGTCTAATGCAGGGCTCTCCAACCGCCATATCATGGCCATTTCAGGTCACCGAAATGAGCAGTCACTGCACAGCTACAACTCACGGCCATCGTCAAACCAGCTTCGACAGTGCAGCAATGTTATCTCACAGGCGCTAAATCCAACTCCAGCGAATCAGATACAGCTTCAAGCAGCCGGATATATCCAAGGAGAAAACCAGCAAATCCAGGCCAGTGCTTCTGAAACCAGTAATGTGGCTCATAATAATGTCTTCACAAGTCAAGACAGGTTCAACTTCGCCACCATATTCTCAGGCTGCTCCATTGGTTCTGTCCACGTTTCATTCAGCAAGGACGACGATCATTCTTAAATGTACACTTTTCTGAATCCCAATCAGCCTTTTTACTTAATTTTTGGATTGAGACATTCCTTCAGCATAACTTTGTTCTTACTGTTGTCTCACGGTTTCTTTTGAAACATGACTTTGTGAAAAAAGACACGTGAAGTAATTCGTTCGCGATCGGCGAAATCTCTTCCTTCAGCACAGAATTTTTTGAGCGATGCAAGAAGCCATCTGATTGGCTCTAACGGCAAAAGTGTAACGTAAGGAGAATTGAGATGGTCATTCAGTATAAAATCTTCTTTCCCGGCTTCTTTCTCTTCGTATATTTTCTGTTTCATTTAAAGTATTATTTTATAAAAGAAATAAAACAGATATTCCGTGTTTGCACAGGCTAATGCAAACCTCGGTATGTTTGGGAGAATTCTCGAGCAGGTACAAACACTCGACCTGCGGTCTCGTGTTTGTACTATCTGCTCTCGAATTCTCCCAACCATACCTCGGTTTGCATTAGCCTGTGCAAACACGGAAGATCTGTTTTATTTCTTAATTGCAGTACCAGTATAATAAAGTACTGTTTAAAACACGAACAGCAGTGTTTTATCAAGTTTAAAAATTCGAGGGCGAAGCCCGAGAATTTTTAGACTTGATAAAACACGTGCTGTGAGTGTTTTAAACGGCTTCAAAAACGCTTGAAGAATGCAATGAAAGAAAGTCGCACATCTCAAGGGAATGGTTACTTAATGAACCATTGAACCTTTGTATTCACAACGCCATGCAAAATATTCGAGTAATCACCGCCGGCAATTACGAATATCTCAAGGGAAGGACATGAAGAAATTACCATACTATGTTGTTTGAAGCGGCGTTTCGCAATGCAAGAATAACCTGCACTTGAAGGATTTGGTGTCGTAGTTTACCTCGTTAAAGTTCAAGACTTGGAAAGCGATGTGACTGACATGACGGCAGACTCTAAATTTTTGGCTCCGGCACAAAATATGTAAGTTTAATGCATGTTTTTATTATTTTACGGCTTTGAGTTTGGTTTTAATAATTAAACTAAACAGTGGCTCGGTAAACAAATAATGGTAGTTGGATAACTTCATTTTAAAAATATTATCTGTGTATCTCGGTAATTTGCTGATATTAGTAAATTTAGTGCAAAATTTATTATCTAGGTACCTTATGTTTTCTGAATTAGGATGAAACTTCATATAAAATTTCATGTTCATTAGTATTCTTGATATAAAGTCTTCATCCTAATTTGCATTCTTTTGTAATACCTTTGTACCCCATATTCCCCTGGTACCGAAATCAAAGCCCTCCCCGGGCTTTTTAGAATGATGAGATTTTATCAGGTATAAAGGAGCATGCACGTGACTGATTTGCTTCATCTGATTGGACAACATGCTCATTAATTATTCATGAGTTTTTGAAATGTCATTTTAAAACTTATTCAAGTATAAGTAAAGTACACTGTCTTGTAACTGAACTGATCAACTAA
Source organism: Actinernus sp. WN-2022 (assembly GCA_030867875.1). Lineage (NCBI taxonomy): Eukaryota > Metazoa > Cnidaria > Anthozoa > Actiniaria > Actinernidae > Actinernus > Actinernus sp. WN-2022. The sequence goes on from JAOWCC010000019.1 coordinate 59,754,969, forward strand.
CATACCTAGGATGTAAAGAGCACTTGCAAACACATTGGCAAAGAAGAATATAATCCCTATTGAACCACCAAATTCAGGGCCTAGTGTGCGACTTATCATATCTATTGCATGGAATTAAGGAATCTATAAATTGCTCACAAGAGATCACTTTATTAAGAGATAACGGTATACTACACTACAGGGCTTGAATTTAACTTTTAAGTCCACCAGCAATAATGTCTGCTAGTAGAATGTTTTTCTGCTAGTAGAATGTTTTTCTACTAGCAAAAATCCAGAGGGTACTGGTAGACGAAATGACACCTACACGTAAGTACTTATATTATATACGTTCACAATATCACTTCAATTTATTAAACTACAGTAACAGACAAATATATTTCCTAATAATTTAGACCACCACTACTTCCTGCTTATATTCTAAGAATTAGGCTTATAAATTAGGCTTATAAGTTCCGTATATGGAAAGCACCCTAAGATAGACTAAAACAGTGCAAAGTATTTATGATGCATTAATAATAATTATTACTTTTATAATTTCATAAATTAAATATACTTGGTACATGTATGAAGTATCATGACAATCATGGATCCAAAATGTTGATGGTTACTATAAAGTGGCAGGAAAGTCAGGTCAGCCAACCAGTTTTTGACCACTTAATTACTAACCACGTACTGCCCATCCACCAACGACTTACTGACCAACCACCAACTGCCCACCCACCAACCACTTACCATGATCACCCACTTACCGACTACCCACCAACAACTTACTGTACATGTACCAACCACCCATCCATCACTTACTGTATATGTACTGCCCACCCACAAACCACTTACTGTACATGTACTGACCACCCACCAACCACTTACTGTAAATGTACCAAACACCAACCACTTACTGTACATGTACTGACCAGCCACCAACCACTTACTGTATATCTACTGACCACCCAACAACCACTTACTGTACATGTACTGACCACCCACCAACAACTTACTGTACATGTACCAGCCACCCACCCACCACTTACTGTACATGTACTGACCACCCACCAACCACTTACTGTACATGTGCTGACTACACACCAACCACTTACTATACATGCACCAACCACCCACCACCACTTACTGTACATGCACCCACCACTTACTGTACATGTACTAACCACCCACCAACCACTTACTGTACATGAACTGACCACCCACCCACCACTTACTGTACATGTACTGACCACCCACCAACCACTTACTGTAGATGTACTGACCACCCACCAACCACTTACTGTACATGCACCAGACACCCACCAACTGTACATGTACTGACCACCCACCAACCACTTACTGTACATGTACTGACCACCCATCACCCACATACTGTACATGTACTGAACACCCACCAACCACTTACTGCACATGTACCAACCACAAACCACTTACTGTACATGTACTGACCAGCCACTTACTGTACATGTACTGACCACCCACCCACCACTTACTGTACATGTACTGACCACCCACCAACCACTTACTGTAGATGTACTGACCACCCACCAACCACTTACTGTACATGCACCAGACACCCACCAACTGTACATGTACTGACCACCCACCAACCACTTACTGTACATGTACTGACCACCCATCACCCACATACTGTACATGTACTGAACACCCACCAACCACTTACTGCACATGTACCAACCACAAACCACTTACTGTACATGTACTGACCAGCCACTTACTGTACATGTACTGACCACCCACCAACCACTTACTGTACATGTACCAGCTACCCAGCCACCAACCACTTACTGTACATGTACTGACCACCCACCCACCACTTACTGTACATGTACTGACCGCCCACGAACCACTTACTGTACATGTACTGACCACCCACCACCCACTTACTATACATGCACCAGCCACCCACCAACCACTTACTGTACATGTTCTTATCAACCACCAACCACTTACTGTACATGTACTGACCACCCACCAACCACTTACTGTACATGTACCAACCACAAACCACTTACTGTACATGTACTGACCAGCCACTAACCACTTACTGTACATATACCAGCCACCCACCCACCAACCACTTACTGTACATGTACTGACCAGCCACTTACTGTACATGTACTGACCACCCACTAACCACTTACTGTACATATACCAGCCACCCACCCACCAACCACTTACTGTACGTGTACTGACCACCCACCCACCACTTACTGTACATGTACTGACCACCCACCCACCACTTACTGTACATGTACTGACCACCCACCAACCACTTACTGTAGATGTACTGACCACCCACCAACCACTTACTGTACATGCACCAGACACCCACCAACTGTACATGTACTGACCACCCACCACCCACTTACTGTACATGTACTGACCACCCACCAACCACTTACTGTACATGTACTGACCACCCACCAACCACTTACTGTACATGTGCTGACCACCCACCAACCACTTACTATACATGCACCAACCACCCACCAACCACTTACTGTACATGCACCCACCACTTACTGTACATGTACTGTCCACCCACCAACCACTTATTGTACATGTACCAGCCGCCCACCACTTACTGTACATGTACTGACCAGCCACCAGCCACTTACTTTACATGCACCAACCACCCACTAACCACTTACTGTACATGTACCAGCAACCCACCCACCATTTACTGTACATGCACCAACCACCCACCAACCACTTACTGTACATGCACCACCCACCCACAAGCTACTTACTGTACATGTACTGACCACCCACCAACCACTTACTGTACATGTACTGACCGCCCACGAACCACTTACTGTACATGTGCTGACCACCCACCAACCACTTACTATACATGCACCAACCACCCACCAACCACTTACTGTACATGCACCCACCACTTACTGTACATGTACTGTCCACCCACCAACCACTTATTGTACATGTACCAGCCGCCCACCACTTACTGTACATGTACTGACCAGCCACCAGCCACTTACTTTACATGCACCAACCACCCACTAACCACTTACTGTACATGTACCAGCAACCCACCCACCATTTACTGTACATGCACCAACCACCCACCAACCACTTACTGTACATGCACCACCCACCCACAAGCTACTTACTGTACATGTACTGACCACCCACCAACCACTTACTGTACATGCACCAACCACCCACCTACCACTTACTGTACATGTACTGACCACCCACCCAGCACTTACCGTACATGTACTGACCACCCACCAATCACTTACTGTACATGTATTGATCACCCACCAACCACTTACTATACATGCACCAACCACCCACCAACCAATGACTGTACATGTAACAGCCACCTACCCACCACTTACTGTACATGTACTGACCACCCACCAACCACTTACTGTACATGTGCTGACCACCCACCATCCACTTACTATACATGCATCAACCACCCACCAACCCCATAGTAATTAATGTCCTGAAACGAAGTGTAGCCGTGGATTAAAGGCAGCCGCGGCTCTCGTACTTTTTTTAGTATCGCAATATTGTTGGACGAAATCCGTGTGTTTTAATGTCTCCTTTTTAATCGTCCTTCATTATTGGACAGGCTTACGAGAAGCTGGTGGAAAGTGTTCGTACTGGCGCCGAGATGGGTCTGACAGAATGCAAACAACAGTTCAAAAACAACAAGTGGAATTGCAGTACAACTTTGAAATCCAACAGCCTTCCGCACATGGCCACATTGGGCGTTGTCACGGTAAAGCAAGGTAGGAGATGAGTGATTTAGGCGGAGAGTCAACTTCTTTGGCATCTAGGATTATAAGGTATAAGACGTTTCCAGAATGGCTACTTTTCTCTACACAAATAAAACTTTTCACTTTCAAACACAAAATTCTTTCCAATGGAAGAAGGAATAACCCAAGTGTGGGCATAGTTTGATTAAACAGAGGAAAAATAAAAGACATCTAAGACTGCATTTAATTTTGCCAAAGTTGTTTTATTTCTCTACTCACCTAAGAACTACAGTTAGCTAAATACCAGTGAATCAGCAGGACAGTGTTTAACTTGGACGAATTCTTCTTCTTTAATTTAGCAACTAAAGAGACAGCCTTCTTCCATAGTATCAGCGCCGCTGGTGTGACCTACTCACTGACAAGGGATTGCGAAAAGGAATGTTCGAAAACTGCGCATGCCAACAATCCAAGCGCAAGTCAGCTTTAGACTGGAGCGGGTGTAATGATGACGTGAGGTTTGGTGAAGTTCTGGCGAGACACTTTCTCGATAAGCTGAGGAGGAGAGGCAAGGCAAGGACGGTCATTACTCTACACAACTACGCTGTAGGACGAAAGGTGAGACAACTGAAACCAATTTCTCACAGCGCTATTTGCCCTCAACAGTTTTGTTGCCATCAGTCGGCCGATTATTTCATTGATGCTGAAAAATGAAAAATAGCTTTGATTTGTAAAAAATGGTATTGATGATCATGAGTTAATGTTACGATGGGATAGATTGAAACTAGCGCTTTCAAAGAGTTGACAATCCAAGCGAATCTAATGCCGCTGAAGTATTATTGATATCAAAATAGAGGTTTAGTTTTTTGTTCGTTAATGACTTGAAGACAAACTTCAACTAAATGATCTCTATAGAAAATATGGTGTTTCAAAGGCAGAACATGTTTGTTATTATGTTGGAGGTTGCTGATATGGATCGTTTTCGCTAAGTCACGTCCATATGTTGATTTTTTAGGCGGTTAAAGCAACTCTGAACGAACTTTGCAAATGCCACGGAGTTTCCGGTAGCTGTTCAACACGGAGGTGCTGGAAAAGCATGGCATCCTTCGCCGCAGTCGGGAACTATCTAAGGGAAAAGTACCAGAACGCCAAAAAAAGTTCGCGTTGAGAACAATAAGCTTGTTGAGAAGCTTGCTCCAAAATTATTCATTGCGCTGGAAAGAAAGGACCGCAGTCTCGTCTTCCTCAAGTCCTCCCCAGATTACTGCCATCCAAATGCAGTCATAGGGTCAGCTGGTGTCCTGGGACGAAAATGTAGCAGTGACAGTCCCTATTACGCCAAGTGCAGTGAATTGTGTACTTCATGTGGTTTCAAGATGGACAAGAAGTTGAGCATAAGGAGTTATAAGTGCAATTGTAAATTTGTATGGTGTTGTGATGTTAAGTGTAGCACGTGTAAGAAATTGGTTGCTGTAGGAACTTGTAGAAGAGGATAGTATTTGGCAATCAGGATAAGAACGAAGTTGAAGTTATTACAATGTAAGAAAGTTAATGTTATTTATGAAGATGGTTTTGTAATCATCGCCTGGTTAAAATAAACTGAAATAAAATAAACTGAAATATAATAAAAGGCGCATTCACAGTTTTGTCATAATTGTACCTAAAGTTCTCACTAGAATGTATGATGATCTCTCGGATCTCGTGGATTGATAAGCAACAACATTGAGACCAGTTCAACTTTGTAATAATCAGAATTTGCGTATTTAAAATAACATAACATAGGAATACTTTGCGTTTGTTATTGACTTGAGGGATCATTTGGGGTGCCTAATATTTCTGGTTTGAATCTATTATTGCTATTGAATTATGGTGGTCCATGTTTGTTAAATCAGAACTTGTCCGTAGAGAATGTCGGCTCTTCTTCAAAATAGCCTACTCATGCCGTAGAAAAAAAAACCTAGTGTATGATGTGGATTGAGTAGTTGTCGATATGAAGTTTTGAACCGAACTTCAATTTAAGTCCTGAATGGAAATGCAATTAAGCCAATGATCATAAATTCTACTTCTAAATTGTTATCAGAGGGGAGGTCTGTAAATAACAATTGCGTTTGCAATCGAATTCGGTCTTGTGGACAAATTCAGCCGCACTCTATAGTTATTTTGCTAAAATGATATCGTACGCTATTTGAAAGATATATTTTTTCGGTGGCCATTTTGGATTCAAAGCGAGGCAATCCTTTGCTTTTGCTAGGGCAGCCTTCTCCTTGGAACGAATATAGGCAAACACAAAAACAACGAAGCATTGCCTTGCTTTGAAACCAAGATGGCTGGCGGGGCCGAATTGTTCGAAGTAGGGTTAAATCGCTAACCCGTGCCATAAAACTCTACAGATAAAAATTACAACTTTATCCCTCTCCTAGGGAAAAAGTTAGCCTTACTTCGAACAACAGGGCCTTCGTGAAAAGAGTGGATAATACACTAGGGGAGGTCTGTAAATAACAATTGCGTTTGCAATCGAATTCGGTCTTGTGGACAAATGCAGCCGCACTCTGTAGTTATATATGTAAAATGATATCGTACGCTATTTGAAAGATATTGGTTTTCGGTGGCCATTTTGGATTCAAAGCGAGGCAATCTTTTGCTAGGATAGCCTTCCACTTGGAACGAATATAGGCAAACACAAAAACAACAACAACGAAACATTGCCTCGCTTTGAAACCAAGATGGCCACCGGGACCTAATTGTTCGAAGTAGGGTTAAATCGCTAATCCGTGCTATAAAACCATACAGATAAAAATTACAACTTTATCCCTATCCTATGGAAAAAGTTACCGTACTTCAAACAACAGGGCCCTGGTGAAAAGAGTGGATAATACACTAGAAGGCTGGTCTTATTCCCCTAACACTGATGCGTTATTCGGCATTAGACACTTAAAATATGTTAAATCTAACACTTGTTTTTGTTTCAATTGAGCTCTATTTTAACATGTGAATATGATATAATTAGCTCATCAATGCAATGGCTTTGTTTTCTGGTCTTATTGATGGTTCTACGGATTACTGAGATATTTGCATATACGTCGATGCTACGCTCGCATTCGTAGTTAAAGCAAAAACTGGCGGATTAATGAAAATTGTGCAGTGAATTGTGTACTTCATGTGGTTTCAAGATGGACAAGAAGTTGATCATAAAGAGTTATAAGTGCAATTGTAAATTTGTATGTGTTGTGATGTTAAGTGTAGCATGTGTAAGAAATTGGTTGCTGTAGGAACTTGTAGAAGAGGATAGTATTTGTCAATCAGGATAAGAACGAAATTGAAGTTATTACAATGTAAGAAAGTTCATGTTATTTATGAAGATGGTTTTGTAATCATCGCCTGGTTAAAATAAACTGAAATATAATAAAAGGCGCAGTCACAGTTTTGTCATAATTGTACCTAAAGTTCTCACTAGAATCTATGATGATCTCTCGGATCTCATGGATTGATAAGCAACAACATTGAGACCAGTTCAACTTTGTAATAATCAGAATTTGCGTATTTAAAATAACATAAAATAGGAATACTTTGCGTTTGTTATTAACTTGAGGGATCATTTGGGGTGCCTAATATTTCTGGTTTGAATCTATTATTGCTATTGAATTATGGTGGTGCATGTTTGTTAAATCAGAACTTGTCCGTAGAGAATGTCGGCTCTTCATGTTTCAAAGAGTTGACAATCCAAGCGAATCTAATGCCGCTGAAGTATTATTGATTTCATATCATTGCTACATATACATATATAATCGCCGTGATCCCATAAAACGCACCAATACCCACGATAGCTCTCATCTGACTTGATAGCTCAGTTGGTAGAGCGCCAGACATGCAACCTGGAGGTCGTTGGGTTCGAGTCCCACTTGGGTCAGAGTTTTTTTCTCTTTCCCTCGTAGGGCGTGCACACATAGCACTACAGCTTACCACTTTACATCATATTCTTTACACTTACTAGTGCTACGCGGCAAACATGATTTCATATCATAGCTACATATACATATATAATCGCCGTGACCCCATAAAACGCACCAATACCCACGAACGCTCTCATCTGACTTGATAGCTCAGTTGGTAGAGCGCCAGACATGCAACCTGAAGGTCGTTGGGTTCGAGTCCCACTTGGTTCAGAGATTTTTTCTCTTTCCCTCGTAGGGCGTGCACACATAGCACTACAGCTTACCACTTTACATCATCTTCTTCAAAATAGCCTACTCATGCCGTAGAATAAAAACCCTAGTGTATGATGTGGATTGAGTAGTTGTCAATATGAATTTTTGAACCGAACTTCAAATTAAGTCCTGAATGGAAATCCAATTAAGCCGATGATCATAAATTCTACTTCTAAATTGTTATCAGAGGGGAGGTCTGTAAATAACAATTGCGTTTGCAATCGAATTCGGTCTTGTGGACAAATGCAGCCCCACTCTATAGTTATTTTTGTAAAATGATATCGTACGCTATTTGAAATATTTTTTGGGGGGTGGCCATTTTGGATTCAAAGCGAGGCAATCATTTGCTTTTGCTAGGGTAGCCTTCCACTTGGAACGAATATAGGCAAACACAAAACAACAACAACGAAGCATTGCCTCGCTTTGAAACCAAGATGGCCACCGGGGCCTAATTGTTCGAAGTAGGGTTAAATCGCTAACGCGTGCTATAAAACCATACAGATAAAAATTACAGCTTTATCCCTATCCTAGGGAAAAAGTTAGCCTTACTTCGAACAACAGGGCCCTGGTGAAAAGAGTGGATAATACACTAGAAGGCTGGTCTTAATCCCCTAATACTGATACGTTATTCGGCATTAGACACTTAAAAGATGTTAAATTTAACACTTGTTTTTGTTTCACTTAAGCTTTGACACCTGATGCGTGTGCTCATTGCGAACATGATATAATTAGCTCATCAATGAAATGGCTTTGTTTTTTGGTTCGAGTCACGTATAGGCTTTGGTCTAGATTCTTCCTGGATAATGGATTTCTGAAGGCTGGGAATTAGAATTTGTGTCTGGAGAGAGTGCGTAAAGAGAAACAAATCGTACGTGTATCGCCGACCGCCGGAGCTAAACTATATCTTAGAACTCACAAACAAGTGTCCCCATTATCCTCGTTATAATATACCTTAAACGACACAAGATTTGAAATGAATTTCGCTAAGATATCAAAGCCTTAATACGTGTTTTAAACCAGGTAGAATTATCGGAAACTCATAGTAGATAACTTGGTGGCAGTATAATTTCACATTCATTCGGCAGCTAACTTCTCCGTGTCGATTCGCTCACAATTTCCACTAGAACAGCTAAACTAAGCTAAATGTATGGTATAGTTAGATGACAAGTCTAAAGGTACGACTCGGATAAGGGAAAACTTAGCTGATGCAGTATATAAAGTTCGGTATCAACAACACTACGTAATTAATTATTACGAGTCAATATACTTCTTTAAAGAGTTCCCATTTAGATTATTTCTTCAACCAGAAAACGAGCACAACATTTTGTATACACTAAAAATATCTGCTTAACCATGCACGTACCATTCTACTTCAAGTTCAAGTTCATTTCAAGTTTATTTCTAGAATAGGATGTCTCTTCTACTGTGTACACGATTTCGACCTGCATTTCCTTGCCTTCTTTGGCTTCTGAAGCTTCGAAATATGGCACAAAAGGGTAATATCGAATTGGATTTTAACCATCAAATTCTAAAGTAGAGACTTGTTCACTAAATGTCAAGGAAAAGTCTTCTGACTGCGCTTCATTTTGACTGATCGAAACCACATCCGCCATGCTGAGAGAGACTCGTGTGCTGGCTGTGACGTCACAAGCCACCACAAGCACAGTCAAGTTTCAAGTTTTATTTCGCACTATTTGTATAGGTAATCGCATGGGGCCGAGTAAATTAATGATAAATTTCACTCGTGTTTTCAAAGTTTGCAAAATTGCCCGAGTCGCGAGGCGACGAGGACTCATGCGATTACTTGTTTATAAAATTAGAGTACAACATTTTCCGAGACAAAGACATTGAAAACAAAACCTACGCTTCGGCTACGCGACTACGTGTGCTCGATGAAAAACCTAGACAAACTGATGACCTGTCATTACATCCGCTTCACGTAGTCTCGAGTGTGTACCAGTCGATATCGCCGTGAATTACCACCAAAAACCTAGCTCATTTACTGTTCTTCAACATTTTCAAATTAATTATATTTTAATTACTATACTATTTGCTCTTACAGAGATTAAAGCGGAAACGAGGAACTTCTGAACTTAGTTTGTCAGGCAAACAAACTTAAACTCACTCAGTCACTGTCAAAAGATCGTGCAGTGAAAAAATTGACAACAATTAAGCTAAATACCACAGTATTCACTTAAAAAATCCTTCAGAAAGTTGTAGAATATCACTTAACAGATTACTGGACTCACCTATAAACTTTTTGCTGTCATTAAATGCTTGAGAAATCCTTATTTGTTCGCTTTTTGGAACACATTAGTCAGTACACTCGAGCTGAAGGAAAACTAAAATTCTCGACAAACTTTGACAGCGCGAAGCCCGTTGCTAGGCAACTTATCAACCAATCGCTTACAAGTAATACTTCCCTCAATTGGCCAATCAGAGTTGGGTAATTTTGCCCTCTATATTATAAACATAAATAAACACAACAGTATATTTTGAAGAAGAAAAAAAAGTGAAGAAATAAGTACAGATTACATTTCAAATCGGTTGGTAGTGCGCAGTGACCAAAGGAGCAAAAGCTTTCGAGTTGATCACTGCAACGTTTGTATAGACTAAAGTTAATGATTAAGCTGACAAATATTTGAAAATGGTATAGTCACTTTATATCGTTTTTTTAAATAAATTAATAGAGCTTGATCGTTTGATATCTACATATCTACATCAACTGTTTGATGAATTAAATTGAAATGTATGAATTCGATAATTCGTTCTCGCTTTCGGTCTTACACAATTTAACTTTGCAGCACTGAAATCTTGTATTATATTTGTGGCGTTTTCTTGCTGGTGTGACAAATTCAGAAAATATTGTTGGAATATTTTTACCATTCGAGAGAGCAAAAGTAAGCGAGCTTCGTGTGGTGAGAAAAATCTTCGAAAATACACCATAAAACATAATTTTTGGAGTAAAACAATAACTGAAATCATTTAAGAGCCATGTCTCCCTTATGTTGTAAAATTTGAGGGGAAAAAACCGTGTCACTAGGATTTTAAAGGCACTCAGGAACGTACTGAGTTATTCAATACTGTCGCAAAATCGTGCGTAGACTTTAAAAGGCTTGTGACGCAAGAACGACTTTTACCAAAGCCGTCTTGAAAACAGTAAAGTTTAGGCTGCAAATGTGGAAAAAACTCGTCAGAACACACATTTCCCATGACTTTAGAAACTATACTAAGCATAGAAATCCCTCCAAAGTTCTCAACGTTCTCTTTATCGTCAGCCATTTCAGAAAAGTGGCCCATAGAAAGCTGCGTGAAGGAATTTTGATAAGATTTACCAGGTTTCAATTGCTCCAAAAAATATTTACCCAGTGCGGGAGAGTTCGATGGTTACAAGAACATTATTACTGCTGTCAACGATAAGATCATTAGATTAAAGCTGCTGTGTCCGAGCCCATGGTGCTTTGCACGCGCAAATGATTTTCGTAGACTACGAAAATCAGAAAGATCAGTGCTGTTATTGTGTGACTCTCGAATCTTTCGAAATCCATCTCTAGTTTGGGCCATCGTGTAATTATTTCTAGATATATCTGTTTAACTGACTTTCTTTTATCTTAATTTTTTGTATATATACCATTTAATTTCGAATCCCGGTCTAGAGTGGCGAGTAGAGGATGCTGAAAAAAAACAGTCAGCGAGGCGAAGCGACTCGACAAATAATCCTTCAGCAGTCCACATTTTGCTTTCTCTAGGTGTACAAGAGAACACTTGCTGTTCAAAAGTACTACTACATGACAACATTAATACCACTAGTCAATAGATATCTTTAGAAAAAAATTGAACTATTTTCACTGTAGTACAAAAAGGCCAACCTACTTTACGAAGCAAAGAAATCAAGACGAAACGCAGAGAGCAACGTGGTAGTTTTTTTATAGAGCGAAGAAACATCTTTACGATCAAACTACTGCTTATATCACTTTGGCTTTCGTTCAAATAAAAAAAAAAGGAATTTAATTTAATAATTTGTATAGCGCCAATATCTACTAATTGCCCAATGGCGCTTTACGATGCCAACGTCGGCAATGCAATGCATACATAAAAACTACTTAAAAAAATAATATATATAAATATTTGGTAATAAAAATATATAAATATTAAAGAATTTCTAACGTAAGTTGATATCTAATTATATGCTCGGTTAAAGAGTAATGTCTTAATCTCGCTTTTAAATATCTCTCTCTAATTAATAAGAAGTGGGACAGAGTTCCAAAGTTTGGGGGCAGCTATTGAAAACGCCCTCTCTACATACGTTTTTAATTTTGCTGATGGAACTAATACTAATTTCTTAGTAGAAGATATCTCAATTTTGTCTTGAAGGAATATAGTCCTTGAGCATGTCCTTAATGTATTGAGGTACGTGCACAGTCATTAATATATTTAAAAGTTATTAACAGTATAATCTTAACAACAATACGTGGCTCAATAGGAATCCAATTTTACAACCCAAGCAATTCTATTACTGTTGGTAAAAAAACACAATTACCCTGCGATATTATTATTCCTTGAGTCAGTTGAGAATCATTAGTAATTGTTCTGAATAAAAGTAGTTGAAGCATTAAGAATCAACTGAATTCAACTGTAAGTAATTATACCATAGGTGAAATGGTACGTTGGACGTATCAGTCATTTGAATTATGCCATTGCTACATAGCTTTTATGTATCGAGTGCACTGGATTGTTTTTAACTTTAATAAATAAAAAAGGAAAACTTCTACGTTGGACTTCAAACGTGGCAGCAGTTCTGCTTGTCTCTTAATTAATAAAAGCTCGGTTTAGACGGTGAACATTTCATGCGCCGAACCCAATACTAATAAAACAAAAAAGGTATTCATTTATATAGCGCAAATTCTATATGGATGTCTCCATGCAAATGTGCTTCACAAGGTTATTTTTGTGATACGGACGTGCAGTTTACAATCATGAGTGATTGTTAGTACCTCAGAATACCAGGCTGTCGTGTCCCGGGATACAATCGCCTGCTATTTCTCGAAACAACACAACAGGTACTTTCACGTCCCCCTCGTATAGATTAGAAGAGGAAGGAGGCAAGGCCAACGACTTATACATCCCTGCCCAAGGACGCGGCCGGGATTCGAATCCACGACCTCCCGCACTCTTGACCGTGCTCTACCAAGGCTGGCGGTAAATGAGCTAAATCTGTTGTGATATCATTGAATAATTCGGCACATCAAAAGTTCGCCGATTACAACGTAACAGACTTAAGTGCAGCATAAATCTTGACAACAGAAACTCGAGATTTACTATTGAATTCTCCACAAAAATATTTCTTAAGGTTATTTGGGTAACAAACAAACTGAGGCCCAAAATCAATATTTGGTTGCCATGGTATCCAAGACTAACTATCACGGCACGTTCAATGGCTATTCGAAACAGGCCTATTTTTGATTGTTACCTAATGCAGGGGGAAAATCATGTATGAAAGTATCACCAAGCTAGCTTTCAGTAAAACACCAATGCTCTAAAAGAAAGGCAGTACTTTATTTTAATTGAACCATATATATTCTCCATGCATTTGCTCCAAGAGCATTAGCTCATCAAGGGAGCTTATGTGGTATAACTTACATAGATAATAAATACGTGAAGCGAGAAGATAAGAAGGGAAAAGGCAATAATAATATTAAATAAGCAAAATATATATATCGTTAATCAAAATTGCAGAAAGGTGCAGAAATACAGTGGGAAAAATGTCATAAAGCTAAAAGTGCAGTTTACGATATTGATACATATAAGTTGTTACATTTCAAAATAAATGAATATTCAACAATATATTATGGAAGGACAGTCATGAATCACCGATTTTATTGCCCATTTTTCATAAGAAATAGCGAAGGAATATTATTAATCGGTTTAAAATATCCTAGTAGGCGGTTAAATATATCTATTTTAGAATTCACTAATGGCGTAACAAAAGCTTTACGGTTTTGAGTATAATTTTAATCGGGATTTAGCTTTCCGAAAATCACCAGTGTTCTACATAAAACGACTTACATGAGCCACAGCAAAGAAAATATTATAAGTCGATTAAAAATATTCTAGTAGGAAGGTAAACATATTTTTTTTCAATTCACTAATAACGTCAGAAAAATTTACTCTTTTGAATTTTATTAAAACTGTTTCCTTCTCCAGTGCTAGAAAATAGCAGATTTCATCAGAAATTAGTGTATATGTTTTTTTTATGTAAATATCCCCCTCCCCCCGTGCGTATTGTTCAAGTTTAAACTGTTCGTCAGTGCTTTTTAGAACTATGACACGTATTGTTTTAGTATTGTCTAGAAGATTTCTCTAGAGATACTTTATCCTTTCTGTTATTTTCTCATAAATCTTCTGGTAATATCTAGGCCAGAATCCCCTTTGTTTATGTCGAATGAGAATGTAGAATTTGCTAGTGAATGAATGCAATTATCTCGTTTTTCAAACATCACTACGGGAACTCTATTTGTCCCTAAAGACATTCGTCAATACGTCGGTGCTCTCTAGGATACCAACTTTATTTCCAAACATGTTTACCTTTCTTATTTACACCATTCTGTATGATAAATATATAAAGATTTTGCTGCTCGTCAGCGACTTTGCTGTTAAGTTCGTCTTAAGTTTTCATTTATTCTATGTATTAATAATCGACTTGAATGCAAAACGTGGGGATTTGCGCTAGCTTTAGTTTTAAAATACACAGGGCGAAATAAAATCTATATGAAACCTTAATTCATATTGCTAGTGGCTTGACAATTGAATGAATTAAATGTCTGTTCCAAGCTGTTTCTCGTAAATAATTTGAATATTGTAAATCTACCAAGCCCCTGTCGAACTTAACTGGAGAAAGGCCTTGGTTGGTATACTACACACAGATTCAACTAACATTACTTTATAACTATAAATAATTATTCTATTTTAAAGTACGTGAAAGGAAGGAAGCACATGTAAATAAAGCCAATGGCAAAATCTTTTTATGGATTCAGGTTTCCACGCACGCATTAGACTTCGAGTAGATTGTTCCGATCTTGGATCATTTTCAGCTTCGACAAGCGACAGATCGGTGTCGTCTCTTCATAGATATCTAATTATAACACCTGGCTATCTTAACTTGCCTAAGTTTCTCTATTTTAAATATACGACTTAGTGTCTTTTACTAAGAATTTAATGTTGTGGCTCCAAGAGAGATAATATTGAGATGATGAATCATTTGTCCCTCGTTCAACAACAAAAGTATTTGTCAGATATTTTCGTTCTAGGAAAGTTCTGAGCTAACACGTATGAAAACTTACTCTGTCTTTAAGTGTCCATATATATAATGTTAAAAAGATATATAATGTTAAAAAGAACCAAAACGGAAACCGTGCAGATTTTAGCATGGAAGAGCTATAAACGAAACGTCAGTACTCAAATATGTAAAATTTCCTTTACTTGAAACTAATTTATAACTGATACCTATTCTAATTTATGGGCAAATTAATTCATTGTTCGTTGGTTTAGCTATAAATCTGAAGCCATGAATCGGCGATAAGCTTCGCTTCACTGTCGCCCAGTTCACGATCTATTTTCTCGATCGAGGTCTGTTTTAACAGTTTTGCCCTTCGCTTGCTTTCTTCCCTTGAGTTCCAAACATCATCGTCTGCACTCTCTTGTTCTGTAAACAACGACGGGAAATATTCTGGGAAGAACTTTACAACTTCTCCACAAACCATTTCAAAGTCAAACTTTCTCGAGCGCTTGAGAATGCCGAGTTTCCATCGATTTTGGAAGCCGAGTGAATTAGCGCTTTCGTTCAGTAAGCCCGTGATACTTTCGCTTTGGATCGTTCTCTGCTGGCATACAGATTGCAGGTTTTGTTCATCTTTTCCAGTAACATCTTCCAGCATGACTGGCTCAGATTTCGTTATTTTTCTTTGACAACCAATGTCTATAGTTTTAGATGCAGAATCTTCATCAAGTGCGATCGGACTCACTTTGCACGATGGTTTATTCCACTGAACTTTAGCTCTTCCCTCGGTAACTTTGTTCCCAGTTGTTTTTGATTTTGAAAAAGCACATCTAGCCGCAACAAACAGCCTTTCCGCAGGAGAAATGAAATTATTCTCCTCCACAGCCTTCTTTGTATCTGGAGATTGTGTCGTATTCTGCATGTCTTGGTCGCAAGGTTCTTCTGAAACCAAATAATTAAAGCGTGCACTTAACCGTTTCAAAGTCGTCGTAGACTATGGCACACTGTTTCTTTCTGAACGTTTTAGCCTGGCTTGATTCCTACAGCTGTTATTTCAAAGAAAGTGAATAATGTTTTCACTACCTAATGTAAATATAAGGACTAATTGAATTCAGCACCGCAGGAACGCACTTTATAATGTGTTTTGATGACGTCACTCGAAGTATGATTTATACATAATTATAGGCTTTCTCGAAAAAAGACCGACCTTTGTCATCGCTAATTTGGCGATTATCTCAAGATACGAAAGTACGTACTCTGTTTCCTGTTATTCAGTTTTACGAAAACGAGAACGTGATACTCTTAGCGTTCTCTTTGTGTTCTTCATTTGTACATGAAAGTCTTTATATCAGTAAATCGTGAACAATGATGATTCTACTGCAGCATGCAATTAATTCTAGAATACTATAAATATATTACGAAATGTTAAACGTGTATTCTTTCTTTAATTTATTCTGTGTGACTCATTCCAAATGCAGTTTCGCGACTGGTTTCACCTTTATTAATTTTCAGCGAGTAGCTTTGTAAATAATACTAGGAGGATTGCCGCAAGTCATATATTGTAATTAAATAGCAGTAATGGGAGTCTGACCTTAGAGACTGAACACTCACTACTCTTCAAGGTCGTGTATACGTCCTTTATAATGGTTTAATATTTCAACTTCATGCACAGTACAAAACCCAAGATGGTGATGGTAATAATAATGCTCTGCGCTCAGTTGGAATATTAAAAAGGTTAGAGACTTTATGTTTCTGTTTTATTGAAAAACGCAGACATTTGCTGACTTTACGATGAACTCAACTGAAAATGTCTTCTTCGGCATCATGTAGTATTGATTATTTTTCGTTTATCGTACACCCGATAAAGAACGCGCATCAATCTCTAACCCTTAAATCGTGATGAGTGGAATATTCAGTGTGACATTGGGCAAAATCTCTTGAATGCCTGAGAAGTGGAATTCTACTTCTCGCTAGAGTTTTTCAAACCGTTAAGTAATATGTAAAATACGAGGAGCTAAATACAGTGAGACGGGGTTGAAAACAGAGGCAAAACCGAGCGATCTAAAAGTCTTGAAAACGATTTCTAAATACTCGATATCATACGGTAATGATTTCTATTGTGTTGACCTGATAAAATGTTAATGAGATTGAGGATAAAGCTAATTTACATATCGTTATATTTCTCTGAGTTTGAAGGTTTGTTTTTAAGACTCAAAGGGTATCATTTAAAAATAATGCAGCAAATATGAAAAAATATCACAGGAAGTTTAATATTTTTAAGTGGAGTGTATGCAACGCTGAACAACGCCAGTTAAAATGGAAAATTCTAAGCAACAAGCAACGACAAAAATAGTACTAAACTCTATACACTTATAACCTACAATTTAATGGCTTTGCTGCTAATAATAACGAGCGAAATATAATAGAGTTGGTAACACTAATTTGTTGTGTTTCTTTAGTTCCTATGACGAAGACAATCAAACTTAAAACGTTATTGATCGAGGTAGGTTCTGAAAACACTGAACAGTTTCGTGGCCTTGTGAATAACAAGGTTATACCTCACAAGTGAGTGCGCTGCTTGGTAAATATCCACCACTTTTCACCGACACTGAGGTGAATAATTGTTTTAGTATATACCACACAAGTGAATAGCCAGCACCAAATAGTTATTTTATTTTCTGTAAAATGGACGAAAACACGCTGCTTCGCTCGGAGGTGAATAGCAAATGATATTCACCTCCGGAGTAGCCAATCAGAGCGCGCGAAAAGCACTATTCACTATTCACTTGTTTTCGGTCTCCAGTGCGAATAATTCACTTGTTAATGGCTTTTTGAACATTTTGAACTAATTTGGGGCTGGCTATTTCATGGCTTGTGTGGTACATACTAAAACAATTATTCCCTCACTGCCGGTGACTAACGGTGGATAATTTACCTCGCCGCTTCGTCTCCTCCACTTCGGGGAATCTTTTGTTAAATATACCACGTATTAGTTAATACGTTTGCAGTGTCTCTTAAACCACAAACATAAAAAAACTTAATTATCTACGGACAGGGGAGTTCATATAGCTTATCATTTGAATGCGTGTGCCAAAGTTGTTTTATGTGTGACGACAGCGCTTCGTATGATGTCACGAGTGAAATATATTGCGAGGCGTCGTTAATTTGATCGTTATACTGTACTTGACAACAACACGTTTACCCTCCAGCTCTCTTTGCCTTCCTTGATATCTGTCATCAGCTCTGCACTGAATTTTTACAAGAAAATAAACTTCACATAAAATGATTATTCTTTTTGTGAGGATGGGAATAGTTTAAGGCTGATTATGTCGGAAATGGAAGAACTTCAAATTGGCGTCTAAATTAGATAATATTTGTTTTGAAACCGTTATTCCTTGGAAGACTGTACTAAATCATAGCGCTGAGAAATTTAAATAAAGTATAGAAAGTTGATAACATTTGGTTTTGAATTTTGAAATCGCTGATGGCTTAGAGGACTGTATTAAGTCATAGCTCTGAAAAATTTAAGTAATGGTTCGCGTAAGAACAGGAGCAAGATCTATTGTTCCACGGCCATGAATGTGATTTCATTAATCCCAAATAGAAAATGGTTCAATTATATACTAAAGATATATTTTGCCTAGTGGTATTAATTTTCTCAAATTAAAATGCATGAAATCGCTCGTTGTGTATATGTTTTTGATTCCAAAACAAATTCAGCCAATAGAAAGACACTAAAACAAAAGCTGAGCTCCTTTTTACATACGGTTACAGATTGTCCGCTTCAATCATTTCCTTTAAAAAAATGTTATGAAATCAGAGTTCTTTCCTATTTGAGGAGGTTTATTTGTGTATAACCAATGGGATATCCAGTTTCAACAATAGAAAAAATTAACACCTTTGTGCATTTCTGGCCGTTGAGTGCTCCTGTTCTTACGCGAGCTATTACTTAAATACAATTTAGGAAATTTAAATAGAAGAACTTCAAAAAATGACATCTTATTTAGAAAATATTTATTTTGAAATGGCTAGCTTCGTGTTGTCTTCCAGGACCGAACTAAATCAAAGCGTTTAGAAATTCAATTATAGCAGTATGGAAAAGTAAAAGCTTCGTCAAAGTCATTTATTTTAATCTTACCTTACACCTAATTTCGAGAACGTTGACACAGAGCGCAGTCATTCAGTATCCGTAAACAAGTTTTACACTAAATCCTTTAGTTTCTTTTACTTAAAGGGAACCTCGGCTGAAAAACAATGTTTGCTCTCAAGTGTTTGTTATGGATGCCTAAGTCTGTTTATGTGTTTGTCTCCCGTAAATTGTACACTAGATGTCATTTATGCAACAATTTTCCTGTCGATAAAACTCATTTGAATTTCCTGCGCCGCCATCTTGAATTTTATGACGTCACAGTGTTGCCTTATTGTCAGAAAACAATACCTCTTTTGTTATGCGACAATAGGGCAACACTGTGACGTCATGAGATCCAAGAAGGCGGCGCGCAGGAAATTCAAATGAGTTCTATCGAGAGGAAAATCGGTGCATAAATGACATCTAGTGTACAATTTACTGGAGACAAACACAGAAACAGACTTAGACATCCATAACAAACACTTGAGAGCAAAAATTGTTTTTCAGCCGAGGTTCCCTTTAAGTGCCCATGAAGCGACAAAATCGACCCCGTTTTTATTTCATTTTATTACATTTTAGTCTTCCCTTAGTCATTTTGTGCAATTAAAATTAAATTTAGAGAGCGCAAACATTATTTTTCCGTGTTGAAGTCAGGCATTATTGTCAAATCATGCGACAATTTATATGCCGTTAACTAATATGTTAATCTCAAGTGGTTTGCACGTTTATATTCACAAAAGCAAAAATATGGCCGACGGCAAGGCTTCTTTGATAAAAAATATGACAGGTGGCAAGGCCCCTCAAGTATAAAGACATATCAGGAGCCCATGGGCTCCTGGACATATTTAGAATGAGAAATTAGACAAAAAGACGCACTGTATTTTTTATTATTTACGAAGACGAATATAGATGTGCAAACCACTGACGACACGCATGCGAATAACATACTATCTTTAATAGGAAAATTGGAGGGACCACAGACGAAATGATAAAACACCGGATCTCCTAGCGTGTAGGGATATGATCAGCAATATATATATAAATAGACAAGAAAGGAAATGCTGATTCAACGGTAGAGAGTTTTTTTCTTCCAATATTTCGATCGGCACGGCCGATCTTCTTCGTGGAAAGAAGCTTACAATGTATCCAATAAAATAGAATCATTACGAAATAATACATGAATTATGATAAAACACATATAAACCAATGAAAAGAAGGTGGAGAGTGACATATAATAGGAAACGAAAGTAGTAGGAAAGTGACGTGATGATTATTATGAAATACAAGTTAAGTCTCATCACGCCGCCTTAAAGACCGCTTTAACGAACACCGCCGTACAGTAGATAATCCTTCTAACACATCCAAACCCACTGCCGTTTCAGAACATTTTCTAACTAATAATCATATACCTACTGATATGCAGTTAATTCCACTAGAACTTGTTTTTTCTCAGGGAGACAGTATACGCAAAGCGCGAGAAACGTATCTTATCGATAGAGGTCAAACTCTTGAACCTCTAGGTATGAATAAACGTGATGAGACTTAACTTGTATTTCATAATCATCATCACGTCACTTTCCTACTACTTTCGTTTCCTATTATATGTCACTCTCCACCTTCTTTTCATTGGTTTATATGTGTTTTATCATAAGATTGTGCAATTCATAACTCAATCACATGTATTATTTCGTAATGATTCGACTAGTTTATTGGATACATTGTAAGACCCCTTGTAAGCCTCTTTCCCCGAAGAAGATCGGCCGTGCCGATCGAAATATTGGAAGAAAAAAACTCTCTATCGTTGAATCAGCATTTCCTTTCTTATCTTTAATAGTGCTATTTGTTAAGAAATGTTTCGCGGATATTATAACTGCGCTCTATAAAAATAATAAAATAAAACACCATAACAATAGCGATACGCTCCGCTGGTCTGTTGTATTTTATTTTTTTGACAACGTTTATGTAATCGACTGATTTAGCTTTTACATTTGTTGTCCCAATGGACCGATTTAGCTTGTACATTTGTTGTCCCAATAGACCGATTTATCTTGTACATTTGTTGCCCCAAGGGACCGATTTAGCTTGTACATTTGTTGTCCCAATGGACCGATTTAGCTAGTACATTTGTTGTCCCAATAGACCGATTTAGCTTGTACATTTGTTGTCCCAATGGACCGATTTAGCTTGTACATTTGTTGTCCCAATGGACCGATTTAGCTTGTACATTTGTTGTCACAATAGACCGATTTAGCTTGTACATTTGTTGTCCCAATGGACCGATTGAGCTTGTACATTTGTTGTCCCAATGGACAGATATAGCTTGTACATTTGTTGTCCCAATAGACCGATTTAGCTTGTACATTTGTTGTCCCAATGGACCGATTTAGCTTGTACATTTGTTGTCCCAATTCAGGTCATATGACAGCTCTCCACTGGATTCAATGCTTTGTTACTCAAGGGAAAGTCAGGGACAACAAATGTACAAGCTCAATCGGTTAATTGCGTATATCTCACGCCTTGAAAAAAAGTGTGAACGTTCTTGTTTTGAAGGATTTTCTCGAGGTCTTGATACCACAACACGAATCTTCCTAGATTAATACTATGCACACTGCTTAATTTACGAACCCTCAATCTCTATTTTATTATACGAATTTTTTTTGCCATTTTTTTGGTCTGACGAAGGGCTAGCGCTCGAAACGTCAGCTGCTACTTGCTCCCCACGGCGGTTAGCATAATTTAATCGACCTTTAGTTGATCATACCAGTGTTTATCTTCCCCCGACGCAAATCAACACTACTTTTTACAGTAACTAGTCACCCATCGTATATTTTATTAAAAACCCATCAAATATATCTTCTCACACGTGATTGGTGGAATCGCATCACGTGACCAGATATTTGCTCTCTGCTCGCGTGAGCGTAGCGAGTGCAAGGGTTCTAACAAATTATGAAAACAATAACCAACTTTTTGGCTTTGAAATATGAACTAATATTTGCCCTTCGACATTATCTGTTATTGAAACTCACACGTTCTAACCTCATGCAATCAAGCTCCGCTCTCGGAAATTGTTCGCTTTTCACTGGGTTAGCTCAGTGGTTAAACTCCGGTCTGTCATGCGGGAGGTCGCGGGTTCAAACCCCTGCCGGACCAACAGTCGGGTCTTAAAATAATTAACGGTAGAAGGTGCTATCCTTGTGATCGAACTGCAAATAGTTTGACCTTCATGTCTTCTCGGATAAGGACAATAAATCGTAGGCCCTCGGCGACCTCCATAGCCGGTAAGGGCTTTTAGCCTGTCGAGGTTCTTTCACTAAACTGTCCGCCTTGGATAGAGTGGTAAAACCGGAATAAATCAATAAATCAAATATCCGCGTAGAGTATATTTATATAAACGTCACAAGTAGGTTATATAGTATGGATAACATCGGAAACGGCTTCAATGCCAAGATGAAGTTTTACAGTTCTTGTCAAGCCGATCAAGTTAGCCGGAACAAATGTTTACGTAATTAAGTCTGAATACGTAATTAAGTCTGAACTGATCTTCAAACCCCCGAAAATATAATACTGAATGATTTATTCATTGATACCATGTCTATCTATCGAACTTACTTTTGTCATTTGTTTTACTTTAAAGTTGTATAAATGGCGATGATGCAGTTGGTTTCTTTTCTCCATTCCAATCAATAAAGTGATTCCATCGATGATATCACGAGAAGGAACACGAGAAAAAAGAAGCAGAGATATTTCTCTTGACTTTCTTTTGCCCTTTTTCTCCAAATATTTCTTTCTTCTTGAGGTCGTTATTATATTGGCTTTGTCGAATTTACACCGAAAATGAGCCATACTTAAAGCTACATGAGCGTACAGTAAAGAAATATAATGTTATGAACTGAACAGATTACTTGATATTGTACAAAAAGCAACGTCGACTCGTCCAATGTCGCCAGAAAACCTAATCTGATTGAAAGCGAATAATGTCACGGAAATATCCCTTGTGGAGTCGATTCACTGGGGTTTTGTGATACTTGAAGGAATATCATTTCACCTATTTTAAAGCTACAATGGCGGTCCCTTCATGTAGGCACACATGAGGTGCTATCAAAATACAATAGAATTAACACAATACAAAACAATAGAACGAAATACACAATACAATAGAACACAATACACCATACAATTTGGTAGCAATTCACGTGTGCCTACATGAAGGGAGAGCCGCTACAATACTATATTAGACACTCGTCCTATCCGTGTTGAAATGGAGCGTGATGTTCATGATTTAGCGCTTTGACAGTACAGCCAGAATTGTTGTATGATACTTCTAACTCAGTTATGCATCATGCAGTCCCCGGGGGATACTCCCATATATAAGCCCCATATCTCCGCGGCAACACCCCTATCCGAAATTTATCTGAGTATTCCCCTCCCCTATCGGGCATGCAGTATCAGAAACACTTGTCAGTCAAACAAGATGAACCAAGAATTTAGTGGTTTAAGGCACACCAGATTCTGAATCAGTACCGTAAACGGAATGTTAGGGGTATAGAATGGTCCCTAAAAAAATCGTGAGGCTCGGCAAAATTCAAGCAAGTCTCGAAATCTCGACGTTTCAAAAAAAGAGTCTCGGATTTGGAACAAGGGTCTCGGCGAGTCTCGGATTCGACCATTCTATATATATATAGCCCTAATCTTGTGTTAAATCACATCGACTCTCAAAACATGTACCAATATACGCCATCGTTACGTTACTACTAGTATTATACCGATATAGAATAACCTAAAAATTCTCAATGTTCCGAACGCCAAGGCTGTTGGTCACTGATGAATGCTTCTATGTTAAAGAGTACAACGAGAGTAACGTGATACGGTGAAATTTTGTTGTGATAATGTAGAATGGTTCTAAGTTAGTGAGAATTTACAGAGTTTTATATGGCCATGAAGCTACAATCAGACATAATTGTCGAGACAACTGACAGTTATTATATAAGAAGAAAAACTACTGCACACAAAGCTAAGACAGATGAAGCTTCCCAAACCACCTCCCCCTTTCAATGTTGCTAGTGAATGAATTTCAGATTGAACGTGCACCTAAAACGACATTGAAGGGGGGGGGGGGGGGGAGGGTTTATTTAAAGATTGGTCTCTAAAAGCGTGCAGTACGTGTCTCAAGTCATTTGTCTGCCATTGTTTGAGAAGCTCCTTTGAGGAATCGGATGTAGAATGTCGAGAATTTGAAGCTTTCCGACGGAACAAGTGAAGTCGGAAAGCGTATTCATAACGAATTGATTTTAGTAAGGTGTCGGAGTTTTGTTTATATTTGGCATATCATTGGTGCCAAGAGGCCGGCATGCAATGGTGCATGTGTTTTACGGGCTATACTTTCTCAAAGTCTTTTAATTTTTTTCCCGCTTCGGTTAGTTGTTTTAAAGACCTCGACCTCTCGCGACTTCGTCGCTCGATTACGATCGCGCTTCGCGCTCGCTCTAAGTTAGGAAAAGAGGTCGACTTGTAGCAAGCCCTAATAACGGGCAAGAACAAGGACGAGAACAAGAAATTTATTTTACTCTGGGTGGAACTTATTTTACAGATGTTTAACAAACATGCTCACACACACATCCGCAAGCAAGGACATATTTCAATTAATTTTAGTTAAACAGAGAAGGAAAGTTCTGAAAAAAAAACCCACAAGTCTAACGAGTCCGTCATCAAATAATAATAATATACATAGTGTTAGAATATAATAAAATCAAGAGGCAATAGACATGTGATTCAAATAATGATCTAGGCAGGGAGAAAGTTAATTTATTGAGTTGCAATGTATAATTTCAATTGTTTTAGAGCAACTCTAGAAAACTAATAGTAGTATACGTACTAATGAAAAATAATTATTAACATAATGAGATGTAACTTTAACCTTAAATATGTATTTCTTGTTAATTGATCTAATTTCTTTTGGTATCTCTTGATGGAATCTCTTGATGGAATCTCTTTGTTATCTTTTGATGGAATCAAGATAAATCTTGATTCCATCAGTTCAAATAAATTTTAGTTTACAACTACTATTACAGGATTTTCTGTAGTACACCTGTCTCTTTAAAACTGTCTAGTATTGTAACTATGGATGTTTGATAGGGGAGTAAACATATTAATAAAAGTATTACCTATTTTTTCTATAATGTATATCATGCATAAATAAAGCTGAATTTAATGTATAGATATCATCAATTTTAAGTAAATTCAATTTATGAAAAACTTGAGAGATTAATTCATCTCGCCGTTCGTGCAGTATTCGGAAGGCAATTTTGAGGTTGACTTTTAGACAGAGCCTGAACGTTACACTTTTTATGAGAAGCGTACAAGAAACGGTCTAAATAGATGTTCAATGGATCCCAATAGATGTACTTCTTGTTAATTGATCTAATTTCTTGTGGTATCTCTTCCGAAATCTTGATTCCATCAGTTGAAATATATTTTAGTTTATAACTAGTATTACAGGATGTTTTGTAGTACACCTGTCTCTTTAACTGTCTAGTATTGTAACTATGGATGTTTGAGTAAACATATTAATAAAAGTATTACCTTTCTTTTTTATAATGTATATCATAAACAAGAGGCCCTGAGTGGCCTTAACTCGGGCCACCTAGGAATAGGTGAATACATGTAGTTCATGGAGTTACAACATATTTTTGTGTCATACATGGTTTTTGCTAGGGTAGGCCATAGTTAATAGAGTGGAATGGTTATGAAACCCGGCAAACTTCAAAGGGGCTAACAAATGCGCTGAGATTTATGTTGGAAGGGGGCAAGACAAAAGATTGTGCAGGGTCATAGTTCATTAGCGTCCCCTGAACGACTGAACTCACACGTTTCTATTGGCTGATTGATTAACACATTGGAATTTCTATTGTGTTTTGTGCAGGGTCACGGTTGAAAAAAGCTAACAAAGACTGACATATAACAAAGAAGGTCGCTGGGTTTCATAACCATTCCACTCTATTAACTATGGGTAAGCAGATAATAGAAGTCGTCAGCTTGCCTGTTTGTTGCCCCATTTCAAACCATGTGATAGTTCTCCAGAAGATTCAGTGCTTTGTTTTCCAATTATAGAAATTGGTACATTTCCTCTTGGGATACAGAAAAATAAAAATGCATTATTGAAGAGTCAGGTGGTCTGAAATGGTACAACAAACAGGCAAGCTAACTAGGTCTATTGATTCACTGTTCATGCTCATGATCATTTATATATAATGGCAATCACCTTCTGTAGGAATGCAATTACATGGTTGTACTAGATGGCAAACAAATCTTAATTCATATATTTAAAGGCACGTGTATGAGATCAGTAGTGTTTTTAGCAAAACCTGTTTGTAAATGCTATTTTCCACTTCTAATCGATTGCCAATCTTTGTTCACAGCGTTTTTAAAGATAGCTTGCCATCCAGCATCCATGGCAATGTCTTTCCCATGGCCGCAGATCACAAGCTCAATTCATTCTTATGTATGTCATGAAGTGACTGAGTGAAAATACCGACACTGGCTCGGCATGGCCTACAACAGGAATTGGGCTATTTACTGCTATATTTGATGCCATTACTTTTAACAGAAACGAATATAAAACAAGAAGATACTCATATCAACATTTAAAAGTACTCCTGACGCTTACCTAGAGGAGTACTAAGCTGGCTTCATATCAAAGAACTGATGAGGGATCATGTCAAGTTTACAACACCATTTCACAATGGAGTCGTAACTACATAAGCCTAGATTGTAAACATGATCCGAACTGAAAAATTAGGCCATTTACTATATATTTTAAGCCACTATTTTTAAAAGGCACAAACGAACACGACACTACTACAAGCTGGTAAAGTTTATGTCATTTGTTTACTTACATATGTCGATTATTACTGGTCCACGTGCGTTCAGGAGCGCCAGTTATCTTGTCGTAAAATGTGCGAAATTTCCCTCGAAAGTCCGTAAAACTTTTGTCAGCCCAAGAAAAACTCAACATCTTAGCATTTCAGTCGAAGAAACTTTTGGTTTTAGCCAAATAACAGCTACAAATGGCACAAAACACTTTCGTCTTTGCTCGCATTCAAACACTTCGTATTGCCGAAGTCTATCAGTGTCCACGTGCACAGTGCTTTTCTGTCCACGTGCACAGTTCTTTCTGATTGGTTGACGGCGAAATACCTCGACACAAAAAGTTAAAATTAAAAATTAAAAATTAAAAATACTTCCGATTTGTGACTCGAGCCGGCCAAAGGCCTGGCCCGAGTAAAAATAAGCTGAATTTAATTTATAGACATCATCAATTTTAAGTAAATTAATTTTTTGAAAAAATTGAGAAATTCATCTCGCCGTTCGTGCAGTATTCGGAAGGCAATTTTGAGGTTGACTTCTAGACAGAGCCTGAACGTTACACTTTTGACGAGAAGCGTACAAGAAACGGTCTAAATAGATGTTCAATGGATCCCAATAGATGTGGAACAGACTCTAGAAATCACTATTTCGCGGGCATGTTAATTCACTTCACACCACAAACGCTTGCTGAAATATAATATTCAGGATGCATTTAGTATTCCAGTGGCTAAAAGTTCCCGTTATAAACGATTTCTAGTGATCATTCTGTGTATTCTTATTCCGTAATACGGTCATTCACACACGCACCCTAAACTCCGCTCCTGATTGACGGTTGGCTAAACTAAGTTGTTTTGCTTAAAGGGGCTATGTCATGGTACTGCGCATGTATCGAGTAGTCGCTCGTTTAGTGGCTGTTAATTGGATACAAACAGTTAAACTTCCCTCCCTCAATGCTTGATTGAATGGATTTTCAATATTTTTCCTGGAGACTGTTTATACACACTGTTTGTTATTCATTTTTGCATATTTGCTTTTATTTTAAGCATCCCACATGGCCGAGAGGTTCGTTAGTTCAAATCAAAATCGGTGAAAATAGCTCTTTCCGACCCGGAAAAACGAATATAAAGTCTTACCGTGACACAGCCCCTTTAAGTTAGCGTACTGACAAGGGCAATGTTGATAACGTCCAGGGCAAATGTTCTGTCTGGATATTAAATGGATGAATGTCTTAAAAATCGTCATAAAAAGCCAACAGTATTAATACCTAGCAGTAAGCTTGGGTATTTTAAACAATGCGTTTGGATTAAATGCTTCTATTGAAACTACCCGGAAAACTAAGGAGAGTTGGGAGTTCTACTCGTCTAGAGTCATATAGAATCTTCATAGAATCTTAACTAGTCAAATAAACTTTTATACGTGTATTTTACCAGACTTGAAACTACGCTGAACAGAGTTTGTGAATAGCTCACCGCTCTGCTGGACTTCAGAATGAGGCTAACCCTGTACAAATGCGTAGTCCAGTGTCTAGCCTGCTAGCGGCCCTTGTGGGTGATATTTTGCAAATTTGTTTTCCTTTTCTCCCTTCCCCTCCCTCTCCTTCTTTTTCTCCTCGCCCCATTTTGACCGCGTGTCACAGGTAGCCCAATTCTGAAACAAATTTGTCAAAGATCACCTATTAGAGCCGCTAGCAGGCTATCCAATATCAAATTCGAAAATTAGTATAGGTAATCAAATGGGGCGAGTGAAATTAGGGATAC
Source organism: Actinernus sp. WN-2022 (assembly GCA_030867875.1). Lineage (NCBI taxonomy): Eukaryota > Metazoa > Cnidaria > Anthozoa > Actiniaria > Actinernidae > Actinernus > Actinernus sp. WN-2022. Next base: position 59,783,951 of record JAOWCC010000019.1, read on the forward strand.
AGGGAGAGCCAGGGTGGCGCAGTGGTTAAGCGCTTTGCCTCTCACCTCTGTGGCCCAGGTTAGATTCCCGGACGAGGCGCCATATGTGAGTTGAGTTACCGGTAGTTGGTACCTCGTCCTTGCTCCGAGGGGTTTTCTCCGGGTTCTCCGGTTTTCCTCCCTCCGCAAAAACCAACACGCTAAATTCCAATTCGATCTGTGGATTAGCTGGGACCTGGCTTTGATCAGCCCCCATGGTTGTTACAGGTCTCGTTAGAAATTCAGAGTTTTTTACATTTCACGCGTGTTTGTCAAAACCGAGGTAAATTACGTAGATTTTGACAAACACAAGTGAAATTTATCCCTAATTTCACGAGTCACTATTTGATTACCCATTAATATTATGGATGACAAATTACGATCCAGAAAAACATTATATTAAAGGGGCTGTGTCACGGTAATAGACTTTACATTCGCGTTCCGGGCCGGAAACTAACGAACCTCTCGGCCATGTGGGATGCTTAAAATGAAAGCAAATATGCAAAAATGACTAACAAACAGTGTGTATAAACAGTCTCCAGGGAAAATATTGAAAATCCATTCAATCAAGCATTGAGGGAGGGAAGTTTAACTGTTTGTATCCAATTAACAGCCACTAAACGAGCGATTACTCGATACATGCGCAGTACCATGACATAGCCCCTTTATACGCGTGTAGGCGGCGTTTAAATTTCACCTGTGAAATTACAAATTACGCGTGAAATTTCAAGTTGAAATTAGGAATTAATTTGTCCTCTATGGTATTACTGCTGAAATAAAATCGCTGAACAGTGGGCGCGCGCTGTATCCCTTGGGGTCCGCTATAATTACATTATTTGTATCACGAAATCCAGATCAATACATTGTTTCTTCTCCCGAAAAACAACCACTAGACTTGTAAAATACACGTGTTAAAATTTTATCGAATTAACCCCTGGTGTGTTTGTGTCTTAAAGGGATACCAGAGTCCAAAATAGATACGGGCTCAAAATTATCTTTAAACTGTGCTGAACAGTTAATGAAGTGGGAAGTGTGTAAGGAGTAAAAGTAGCTCCCCACCAACTTTAAGCTGTAATACTCAGCCTGCTATAACAAATAACATATTTATTTATATATTTATCGCAATACAATTGATCTATTTTGCAATGCGAACACGTGGGAATTTTTTTAAAGTCCCCGCTTGTATTGTGCAATAGTTTTGATGACGTACGTGTTGTGCAAGAAAAAAAGGCGATAACTCAGTGCTCAGTCATTGGCAGAACTGCAGGATACCCCCTCCCAGATGAGAGTTACCGGTATCAAGATACGCGTATCAGGCGTATCACTCGGTATAATTGTATATCGGATTTTTTTCAGTTTCAATTTGAATAGAATTTACATTATTTACATAAAAATAATAACAAGATATGCGTATACGTATCACTCAGAATATTTGTATTGAAAATTTTCACAATTTCACTTTCAAATGAGCACTTTTTACGTGATATAATCTTTTTACAAGATATAATCGAAGAATAGTTTAAATTCTGTTTCAGGCATATTCACAGTTGCGCGGTGAGGCGTATTTATATCGATCTGTTTTATGAACACTATAATTTCAGTTGTACTCGTACAGTCAATCTTATATATCGAGTTTACCTGAGAACTTCTTTACTGACGGTTAGAGTAGTTTTTGTTGTTGGGTAAGCTGAGGTATTATGATAAATACAAAAAACAAACGTCACCTGTGATCTCGAATCACCAATTAGCCCTAAAACCTCAACATTTACCTGAGAACTTCTTTACTGACGGTTAGGGTTGTTATTGTTGTATCAGGTGGAAATTTGCACCTGTTAATTCTTTATAGAGCTTAGGCTCACCTGGAGCAAAGATGTGTGGCCAGAGCTGAGGATACAGGTCTTAATTATGAGGTGCCTTTGTGTCACCTGAAGACTCCGACTCGTCTGTAGTTAGCGGTGATTTTTGTCGTAGCTGGTCGCTTGTCCAGCTTGGCAGCTCAAGTTGGAGTTCGATATAACCGAACCTACAATCTTAGCTAGAGCACGGTATGTACTATAGCCATCAAAGATAGTAATGTCTAGAAACCCTTTCAGTTTGAAGATTTTCTTTTCAGGTATTTGAAACTTCATAGAGATTGTGTTTATGATAAAACCAAGCCATTCTCCTATCTGCATCGGCTCCCAGTGAGACTTATCTTCATTGCATAGTAGGCCTGATTTTCCAAGCTCTTTGCGTTGGATTTCGCTGGCTGCGATAGCGGATATCTTATCAGGTTGGCTACCGAAACCGTCATCGAGGTACATAAAGCTTATGTGCCACACAGAGTGCCATCTCTTAACGGTCAGCGGTCTTCATGGCGGCTACACGCTACCGATTGAGCTCCGCAATTTTATCGGTTTAATTGCTACTCTGTTGTCGAAATTTCATTGTTATTGATTACCCTAGTACTGGCATCACACGGGTTCAGTTCCATTTCGGTTTTCAAGCAGCTAATGGTTCTGTCTTCGGAAATATTCACGTAAGGTCGCCATCTTGAATTCCAACGCAAGGGTGGGAAGAGATATCTCTCCTCGAGACTTTGTTACTATTCCAATGCCGTAGCTGGATTCCAATTAACCAGGCTTATTTCCTGTGAGGAGATTAGTCCCAATCCTGAGCCTAATTCTGGTGGAAATGGCTTGCCCAAGTGCTCGGTCTGTCAAAAAACCGTGGCGCGAAATCATCGTGCAGTCAACTGTGACCAGTACCATCTTTGGTGTCATATCAAATGCGGTGGGATCAAGTCGAGCCAGTACAGGCATCTACAATTATCCACTGACTTCTCTTGCTCGTGTCCTGAGTGCCTATTGACTTGGAATTCATTACCGTTTGCTGATGTTAGCAATATTGAGTCTGAATTCGATCTTGATCATGATGTCAACCAATTCAATAAAGTGCTGATGATTTGACCACAGATTCCACTGATTTCCAAGTACTGGAAAACTACCAAAAGAACTTTAAGATAGCACATCTTAACATCAATAGTATCGCTGGTTTCAAATTTCATGATGTAAAGCTTTGGCTTAGCAGATGCATGTTTGATGTCCTTGTTCTTACTGAAACAAAGTTAGATCATACACTCCCTGATTGTCAGTTCCATGTTGATGGCTATCGATTCATGAGTAAAGACCGAAATATCTATGGTGGCGGAATTATGCTTTACTAGAGATCAAATCTAACTTTTTTCAATCTTCAGGGGACATGTGATAATCTCACAGATAAAGTGGAATCACTCATGATTAAAATTAAGGTTGGCAAATCTTGGATTCTGGTTGCTGGCTTATACAGACCCCCCAGTGTCAACAAGTGTGTCTGGAAGCAGGAACTTTATAATTTATTTGAGTGTGCATCATCTCACTGCCATGATATGCTATGTTTGGGTGACTTAAATTGTGATCTGTTACATTCTGACTTCAAATTGGATGGTAAAGATCTACTGGACTTATGCGACATCTTTGACCTCTATTGTTTAATTAAAGAGCCTACTAGGATAACTTCAACCTCTGAGTCATTGATAGATGTCATATTGACTAACAACAAGCGCCGTTTTTTGTCTTCAGGAACTATCGAACCCCATGTTAGTGATCATAAACTGGTCTATACCATCATGAGAGCTAAGTCTGCCTTTAAAAGGTCAAGGAAGATCTCCTGCCGAAGCTACAAGAACTACAACAAAGAAGATTTTGTCTCTGATCTTGCTACGGTTCCATTTCATATTGTATCCATTGTTGATGATCCAGATGATCAAGCATGGGTCTTTCAAAAACTACTTACTGATGTCATTGATGAGCATGCTCCAACCAGAACATTTCATATTCGTTGGGTGTACATGTCCCTTACATGACTCCTGCTTGGAGGAAAGCGTCATCGCGTCATCGCAATAGGCTTTGGAATAAGTACAAGAAATCACCTACTACTGAGAACTGGGCAGCTTATAAAAAGCAAATAAATATCTGCACATCTATCAGAAGGAAGTCTATTACCAACTACTATTGTCAGAAAACATCAAACCTCTCACCCAAACCAAACGAGTTCTGGAAAACGTTTGGGCCACTCTTTCACACCAAACGCAGAATCATATTTGTACTGATAACTCCCCTATCTTTAACTTCTCACCTATTCACCCTGGCTTTGTCAGCGGCATCATCCTAGCACTTTCGTCATCCAAGGCTATGGGCCATTATTGTTATTTAAAGTTTAATCTCCTCCATCTCCTGATTTCTATATATATGTGTGTATGTATGTGTGTTTATAAATATTTGTTTCAAACGACCTACAAATTATTATCTTATCAATGTAAGCTGTCTGACTCGACTAGCTCTTTAGCTATTTCAGACAGCTCGTGTCAACCCTGTTATTCTCTTTCTCCATTAAGTATCACTTTGTAATTCATTGACACAAATAAATTATGTTGTTGTTGTTGTTGTTGATAAATGTTTTATGTTCGGTTGAGCGGGGAGCGAATTAGAACATAATTGAACAATTCTGCCTGACGTTACCGATTGGCGAACGTTTTTCGCTCAGTCAGGTATAAAGTTACTACATTGAGTGGCAAAGCGTCATAATCCATACGGGTTAATAAACAAAAAAAGAAGAACTAAAGAGGTTAAGCTACGATACTTGGCAGTAAGAGACATTCGATATCTTAACAGCTTTAAAACAACATTCAATGCCTTTTCTAGAATTTTTTTGGTTAGATTAAGATTTCAAAACGGTTAGTTATTTTTACTTTGTGGTCAATGAGACTTAAGTGTGAAACCGGAAAGATTTGACATTGCCAGAGGGAATTGAAATGAACATACCTCTTTCGAACGAGGCCATGCACATTCCCCGGTGAAGGACACGCCTTTATGTTCCGGGTCGGAACAAAACTATATTCAGTGATTTTCCTAACCTTAACCGGAACAAAATTATTTCCAGTGATTTTCATATAAACTGACGACCCTAGCACACGTGTGGGATGGATGAAATCAAAGTAAAGTGCTATTAAACATCAATCAATCAATACCTTTATTTATACACGATCATATTTAAAGCTAATGCTTGTGGGGTCGTGTCTAATTTCTGAATTTCTAACGAGACCTGAAACAACCATGGGGGCTGATCAAAGTCAGGACCCGGCTAATCCACAGATTGAATTGGAATTTAGCGTGTTGGTTTTTGCGGAGGGAGGAAAACCGGAGAAAACCGAACCCGGAGAAAACCCCTCGGAACAAGGGCGAGATACCAACGAACTCAACTCACATATGGCGTCGCGTCCGCGAATCGCACCTGGGCCACAGAGGTGATAGGCGAAGCGCTTAACTCTTTCATGCCCACATACGGAATTTTCCGTATTTTACTGGTTACTTGATTTGGGAGTTTCAGTCTGGCTAAGTTTAAAGAGCAAGGCCCTGAGATTGTCACACAACATAATGTATAGACAAATGATCCTACTGAACTGTATTTAGGCAAATTAAAATTGAATCATTTCATCTAAATCCTCCTTTCTTTGCAGAAGTTAACTACAGTTTACATTATTTCATTTCAGAAAATTTTCTTACAAAAAGAAAATGTAAACTACAGTTTACATTATTTCATTTCAGAAAATTCTCTTACAAAAATGCATGTTTCACATCAAATATAGGCTTTCAAGTTTCCACTAACCTCACTTTCTGTCCCTGAACATTGTGCTGTATGCTGATGACACAGAAATTCACGCAAGCTCGAAAGATGTTAATGTAGCTGAACAGTGCGTCAATCAAGACCTTAGTCGCATAGACGCTTGGCTAAACCGTAACGGTCTCATTAGTAATCACAAGAAGTCTGAGGCAATGATGATTGGATCTAGACATTCAGTAGCTAATACACGCCTCCTACAGATTACTCTCGATGGAAAGCTATTGAAACAATCTGAACATTTTAAATACTTAGGAGTCTATATTGATGGCTGTCTAAATTGGAACAAACACATCTCTTATATATCATCAAGAATTTATCCCAAGCTTAAAATGCTTAATAGAATTTCATCATTCCTTAGTCGTAGCGTATTGTTAAGAATCTATAAGCAAACAGTACTACCTACTCTAGATTACAGCTGTATTATATGGGGTGATTGCGGTAAAGGCAATTCACAGTGCTTAGAGAGACTGCAAACCCAGGCTATGCGGATTATTCTTGCCGCTAATCGTAAGACGTGTTCACAAGACATGCGTACCAAGCTCTGTTTGTTATCTCTTAACAGTAGAAGGCGCTTCTTAAGGCTCCAGTTCGTGTATAAAATTGTACATAACATTAACTGTCCGCATCAGCTAGAAGGGTACCTTGTTAAAAGATCAGAAATGCATAATAGACATCTTAGGGACTCCACACTTTTACATGTTATAGCCACGAAAACGAAAACGAAAATGGGCCAATTGTCTTTTAAATGCGCAGCCGCAAGAGGATGGAATGATTTACCTAGAGAGCTGCGGGAGTTACAAACACTATCAACTTTTAAGGCTGGCGTTTTCAAGTATTTTTTAGAACTTGATGACAACAATCATCAATGTAGTTTACGATATTTTTTAGATATCCTTTTTAAGCTTTGTCCAGTTATATGTATTTTTTATTATTATAATATTATTCATTCATACATTTATTATTATACTATTATATATTGAGATTTTTTAGATACATTATCTATAATACTGGTCACCGGTTGATACCAGCTAATCCTTTTCGATTAACTGATCGGTCTTTACAGTTTAAATAAAGTTATTATTATTATTATTATTATTAACACTGAAACTTGCCCAGCACCAAGCCACCATTCCATAAGCACTTCAGAGCAAGCTAAATTCAACCACTCTGACCGCAAAGCATGCCGGGAAATCCAATTCACCGGTAGCATAGCAATCCCCCATCTTCATTCTTCAAAATATAGAAGAAGTCTAAAGCCATTTCGACCTATACCTTCATATTGGAATCAATGGCAAGTAAACCTTGTCCAATATTCCAAAAAAGCTATGATTGGTAGCTCCAGACCCCCATTTATAAAGCCCACGCTAAAGTGACAGAAGAAGTCCTAGCCCATTCTACGAGTGTGAAATGAAGCTAATTCTCCATCAAATAACATTACACAGACTCTGCCGTTCTTCGAGAAAGTGCTGATTCAAGCGCTCATCAGACTTAATGATGTCCTCCAGCACTCTATAAATGGTGCAAAAGGCTTTAAAAAGCCTTAAATTCTCTGCATTCTGCCAAACAAACTTCCCGCCAGCTCCGTTATGTAATCCACAACTGCTTTCAAAATGGCCGTCTAAAAACTTTGAGCCCCCAGTATTATAGGTCAGTTGACAATTCCATGGTAACAATGACTACAGTTTACTTAGGGGGGAGGGTTCTTTTCGGTATAGAAAAAAATTGCTAAAAATTGGTTTCCGCCACCCCGGCTCATTAATTTATTAAAACTATTCGATACAATTTAATTTCATTAAAACTATTCGATAAAATTGGTCTAAGCATTAATTGACATCAATTGTAATATAATAATAATAATAATAATAAATTAATTAATATATGTACATATATAAAATATAGCTGGATTAAATAACTTCGTAATCAATTATTATTAGTAAAAGTAACTAATATTTCTGATACAAATAATTAAAATCATGATTTCTTACAACATGTAATTTAGATGCATAGTACAAAACGCTCTAACAGTTGTTGCTTGCATGGTGGCACTCGCGAGGGAGTACGTTCCAGAGAATAGAGCCTCTGATGTTGTGAACTAGAGTTCGCGTTTCTGATTGATACTGTAGTCGGTACTAGTTTTACTCGGAGGCAATCTGTAATAAAATCCTTGTCAAGTGTTTATCAGTAATTTACCTATTTAAGTAACTGGTATAGGTTTGAATCTCTTCTATTACAGATTTACAGTAAGAGAACTGAAGTTTTTGTAAATTTGATGTCAATAAAAAGCCGCCGTACATGTTGCTAAAAACGTATACTCGAAATGAAACCAAGTCTAAGCCTTTTATAGGTGAGTTAGTTAGTATACATTAATACGTGTTGTAATCTCGGCTCGTAAGCTGTAAGCAGACATCAACATGCATCCCTCTGTATGGCCACCTACACCCTTCCCAAACTAATATATCCCTTTGGTTTTACTTTTATCTAAAAGAAAGCGATTGTGATGACTGCCTATAACTTACGAACTGCTATATGTAGGAGCAGTGTTGCGCCCGTGCGTCCTGGGCACAACGTTCTTCCAAATTCCCCCTGCATTCTGCGAGTAAAGGGCCCTCGTAGCGCTCTCGCAACTATTTACCGTATTTGATAGTCGGGCATGTGCTTGAACCAGTTTTGTTGCTTTAAAAGTAGATTATCGTCATATAAACCAGGAAAGAATGTCAAAACTTATGATCAGATATCACGTCATCCAACACATGCACATTAGAAGTATCCTTTTTCAGCGGATGGACAAATATTATTACTGGTTAAAAAGTTATGATAAACAGTGAAACATGTAAAGGCAACGTATCGAGGTACGGAGATACATACAGTTAATCAAACACGAGATGTCAATCGTGCACGGGTCAGTTTTAATTGTGAATCAAAGCGAGGTACTAGTGCTAGAGCAGATTTCGTATGAGTGGGACCTAAGCACTGACTACAACACAGAGATTGAAATGGTTTCCCTTTCTTTTTTGTCCTGCTCAAATTACAGAAAAACGGTATAGTACGGTTACAGCCACACCGCGGCAAAACGTCACGCGCATGCGCCTTAGATGAGCCCAGTGCGCGCGCGCCCGCCCAGTTTCCCGCCGAAACTAAAAGAAAACAGAGACAATCACCCCTGTTTCTACTTTAAAGTACGTATGCGTATTTACGTGAAATGTTTCAAGAAAAATAAGAAAAGTACTTAAAAGATAAACCTAAGACTTTAACAGGTTGAAGTGTTCTTAATTTGTAATTCACTGTGAGTTTACTAAGTTATAAAATTATTTACTAAAAAAGTTAAAGCCCTCGGTAATTTTTATTTGATAGCAGAGCCTTCGTTCTTTCGGCCAGCGGAGCATACCGTTTCGCCGCGGTGTGGGTTACAGCACGATTCGGAAAGCCTACGTACATGCCGTAGTTTGTCCCACTCTCCCACGAAATATGCACTAGTACGACTACTGTCTACGACTATGGACGCGCACCAGTAAAGGACTGGAACGAGACACTCGTGTTGGTTTAATTGTGCCGTAGCCAGTCCACGACGTGTTTTTCGTTGTCACTACAACAGAGTAGCCTCCGATGCAGACGTCTTGTGTGGTTCGTTTCCCTCCCTCCCACACCAACGTCTGCGAACTCAAGCCGGTTTTTTTGTTCAGCCAATCAGAGAGGAGCTCCTATTTTCCGGGAGCTCATTAAAATGCACAGAACTTCGATATGAATAGAATTCCCTACAAACCTTCGCAGTCTCTGAACTGAGTATTCTTGCCACCAAAGCAAGTTTTTTTTATGGCGACAGGAAAGACGTGAAGATCTTTCTTTTGGAGATATTCGAAATCCATTGTCAAAAGTCCAGATTTGATGCACTGAAATATCTTTTTTTTCACCACTTGGCAACCTCTGAGTTATTTTCTGTTGTCTAGGCGACTGAGAGGAGACTGGCACGTGCTGCACGTGCAGAATGGAAGTAAAAAAAATCAGCCAATCAAGTGTTTGAGTTCCCACGGTCTACGAAGTAATTAATTAATGTTTGGGCTAAGGGGAAAACCTAACAAGCAATTTGATTGGGCAAAATAAACAATCCGTAAGTCACGGAACACAAAATGTGGCTCGAGTTCGCAGACGTTGGTGTGGGAGGGAGGGAAACGAACCACACAAGACGTCTGCATCGGAGGCTAACAACAGAGTACGTTAGTCGAATTTAATGTAAGAAATTCACTACTCTTTTGTATATTTTAATAAATTGCTTTATGTTCGAATTTACAGCGTTTCTGGGCAGAGCTTATGTAGAAATGTTTGGTCAATTCTTTCCGCAACGCGATAGCTTCAGCTTAGTCTCGCCAAAATGTTGATTTTTTTGCGCCATCCATTGCGTACTCGGGATGGGATAGTAAGCTTACAATGCTCCGGATAAGCACTCATGGGTGGGAAATACAGGTGACTGTCTGTGCGTTTGGAATAGACATCAGTCTGAATTAACCCATCTACTAGGTGCAAAGTTAGATCCAGCACATTATGTTTGTGCTGGGAAAATACCAATTTGAATTTAATGGTATAGGATATAATGAATTAATGTAATCCGTCAATTCATGAGGTTGGGAGACCTTGCACCCAGATGTCGACTATGTCATCCCTGTACCTCCACCAGAGTAATTGTTTAATGTCACTACCAAACTTAGCAAGCTGATCTATTTCCCCCATAGTCAAATCTGCGTAACTACAAGCGTTTTTGGGCCCATAGAAGTACCATACACTTGCAAGAAATTCCTATCTATGAGGCCTGGGGGATACATGGCTTAGTGAAGGACAGATAAGTGTCGAAATAGCCCAGTGGCTTACGGAGGAGGAGGCCAAACCGGGTGTGGCCTTTGGTAATGTTAAAACCGACAAGTCTGGTAATACGCTCCGTCTTATTATATCTTGCTGTGCATGGCACGGCTATTGTGACATTAAACCATTATGCTCTTATCCCACTGAAACGAGCATAAAGCACTTTATAGCTAAACTGCATTAAATACAAACAACAGATAAGGGGCGGGCATCTCGTTTATTGATACTTGTCGGACACGTATAATTACAGCAGTATATAATGCTGTCCAATCAAGTCTACCTAGACCGGTTACATCTAGTACCTGAAGAAGGCTGGTTTTGCCAGCCGAAATATTGTAACATTCAATATAATATCCTACGTTGTGTCAGCTTTGCCGTAATCGTTGGACTTCATATACATAGTGTGTAGTCAGTACATTTCTTCTATTCTTAACATTTGTCCTAAAGAAATTAGGTATCAAAGTAGAGAAACGCCTTCGATTGATTCTTACATATAAATCACTCCTCTTTATACACGGTATCCCAACGGGAATATATAACAACATTCTGCACCCACTTATGTACATTCCGTAACGCTATAAAGTATATTTACTCTGGTGGAGGTACCGTGATGACATAGTCGGCATCTGGGTACAAGGTCTCCCAAAACTTCATGAATTTACGGATTACATTGATTACTCGTGCCAGGCCTTTGGCCGGCACGAGTCATAGATCACAAGTGTTTTTTTTCCATGTTGCGAATCAGATTCGATTGCGCACGGGACAAACACGCGGAACAGGTCTTCTCTCTGAAAAATCCAAGATGGCGGCTACTAAAGAAGATGCAAAGCTGGCGTATGCCTTGTTATGAAAAATCAACTAGTTTTGGGCCATTTTTGCTGAAACCAAAGGATTCTTCGACTGAAATACCAAGATGTTCAGTTTTTCAGGGCCGACAGGAGTTTTACGGGCCATTTGCATGGAAAATTCTCACGTTTACGAAAGGAGGATGGCGACTGGCCGACTAGGTCCAAAAACTTGTAACCCTCCGACATTTGTAAGTATTAAAACACAAACTTCTAATACCAGGTTGCAGTGTTGATATTTATTATTTCCTCTTAAAGTATAAATAGCTTCTAATAGACTAGAAAATGGGCTCCAGAAATTGGCCAAATTTATCAGTTCTTCCGGTAAAATAGAAATACGGATCCAGGAATACTTCTAAATATTCGGGCAGTTAGATCTACAACTACAATTAACTATGTCATGTGAACACATATTACTCCAGTAATCCAAAAACCGAGTGGAAATCGCATGTTTATTTCTGAAATACGAGAATCAATTGTCTATTATCTATTTGAGAACTAATAATTTACTCTAAATTTCAAAGTTACATGTCTATATGTATTTATAATTTCATTACAATTGGATTAATTTTATCTGAACTAAGTTTGGGCCCAAAACAGAAAGATGGTAGCCTCCAGTTTGCTTAAACTGCATTCCAGTAAGCTCAGTGGTTAAGCGTCAGTCTGTTGTGCAGGAGGTAGTGGGTTCAAATCCAAGTAGGACCTTAAAATAACTGGGATAACTGGTACTTCCTTTGCTCTGACATTTGCAAATGGTTAGACATTCGTGTCTTCTTGGATCAGAATGTTAAATCATAGGCCAACACTGAGAATGCAATCAATTCTCTGGTAGTGACCACCCTCAAGTGTAGTGGATATAGTGTTGTATACATATAGAGTAAATGAGTTTGTCCCCAATTATAGCAATACCATGCTAAATACATTAGCACTCTCCTCTGTTAGTAGTAGTAGTACTAGTTCGCTTGGTTCCACTATATACATTTTATATATTAATATACAGGCTAAATCTAGTAGATTACATACTACATAAAACATAATCATGACTGCTGCCTTAAAAATATCTTTGATGTTGTTGTAAATGGATGGGTAAATAATGTATGTATCAGCAGCTTCCATCAGGGGTGGATCCATGGGAACCTTGTCAGAATTAATTGTTTGTTGCCCGTCGTTGAGGGGAAAAGCTCACTTTGGTTCATGGATCAGGACCCCAGGGTTCCTACCTTGTATGAATTTTTACTAATTACTGTGCCCCATACCAGGGGATTTGATTCAACGGGTTTTATTGGGCATTTGGACAAATCCCCAGGGTACCTGGGAGTTGACTCCTAGGGGAAGCCACTGATGCATGCATAACACTGCTGTAGTAGCTGCCAGTAAATATGGAAAGCTACCGATACAGTAAATAATATTTGCACAGTTCAAATTATGACCAGAGGTACAAATAATCGCGAGTGGTTTCACGGACTTTAAAGTCAAACAAAGCAAAAGTTTAACCCACCGTTTCACAGAATTGAAGCTGTGTACCACAATGGATGCAAAACATTGTTAATTCCTTCGCTACACTGACCTGAAGTTTCGAATCGGAACATGTCGGCTGCGCGCGTCCAAAGGACTAAGTACTAGCCAAAGGAGGCCCAAGCTTTACTATGAACTGGAAGTTTTTAAAATTCGCGTGATTTTTTAAAGATGATCATTTACCATAGATTACATTTCATTTAAATGGTCAAATTCAAATTCCAAAACCATTCAATGGACCTGAAAACAAAATGATGTACGTTTTACATGGTTTTAAGATTGCTTGGGCTGCCTGTGTTATTCATTTTTAAACCGCTGACCAGCGGTGAGCGTAAATTTACTGTGAGCGATTTTAATTTGCTGTGTGCAATTTTAATTTGCTGTGAGCAATTTTAATTGCTGTAAGCACCTTTAATTTGCTGTGAACAACTTTAATTTGCTGTGAGTAACTTTAAATTGCTGTGAGCAACTTTAATTTGCTGTGAGCAACTTTAATTTGCTGTGAGCAACTTTAATTTGCTGTGAGCAACTTTAATTTGCTGTGAGCAATTTGAATTGCTGTAAGCACCTTTAATTTGCTGTAAGCACCTTTAATTTGCTGTGAGCAACTTTAATTTGCTGTGAGCAACTTTAATTTGCTGTGACAGTTATGTGAGCAGATATAGTTTGATAGTTTGGGGCGGAGATAATGGCTATTGACCTTTGATAAAGTCAAAATGCCGGTTCAAAACCACAATTAGCATGTAGAATTACATTCTCGATTACAGTGGATTTCCGGTGTTTAAATTTCACCGGGGAGAACAGCAGTTTTGTGTGTTGGGAATCTTAAGAAAATGTCGGGAATTGGTAGGCTCAGGGAATTTACCGAGAAATCGTTCATACGTCGGGACAAGATGAAAATATATCGAGACAATTTTGAGACAACACACCACAGCTCAAACAGGCTTCAATCGCACGATAGCTCCAAAACAACAAAATATATTCAGCTAACACCTTGGCATGCCCAGTAATATATTTTTCCTACCAAAGAGCTACTGTAAGTTTTCTTCTAATACATTTCCTCGGTATTGTTGCAATTTTTTTACAAGTATACCACAGGAAGCCCGGTATTTTCGATGATGTTTCTCGATGATCCTACAGGAAGTTTCTCTTTTCTCCCCCCCCCCCCCCCCCCTCCCCCCCAAACGATTCTGACCGGATTGACAGACAGAGTATGTTATTGGCACTTGTGAAAATATGGCTCTTCTGCACATAAGTTGACCGTACCATCGAACTATATTCAAGGGTACTTTATCAGATAAGCTCCCAGTTACAGTTGAAATTCCTCAGGGGAGCATTCTTGGACCGCTCTTTTTAACTCGTGGATGCACGCATCTGCAGAACGAGTTATTGGGATTAGGTAGACGCGAGATAATTTATTCAGCGATTTTTTCTGTGGATCGACGACTCGCCGTTGACTTTCCGAATGACGTTTGATTTTCCGAAGATATATTGACGGACGCCTTATAAACAAATTATATCGGAGAAGACGCAGTGATGCCTTCGAAAGGATTTGGTCATGTTGTTAAAGGTAATATTCCGAAATGACTTATAATTAACTGACCGGCTTCCTTAGCCATCTTATGGTTTTGCTTTAAGATCGTAAGATATTAAAGCAAAGATAATAAAGCAAAAGAAGGATCTAGCAAAAACAGACAATACAAGCACTGGTACGGCGACACTTAGGACACATGAGTTTGGAGCTGCGAATGTCGTCTTGATTGAATATGTCTATGAAGTGTCTAAGGTTTCTCTTATAAGTCGATAGAGTTGGAAATGATTTGATTCCATCCGGGATGACATTCCATATGTTAACAATGCGCAAAAAGTACCAGTCCCTAAAGCTAGACGTCCTGGGAATGACAGATTGGCTAAAGTACAAACCAGAAGAAGCACGGCGGGAACGACCGGAGCACAAGTTCACGTATTTAGTGATAGCAACTTGCAATTGTAAAATAAGACTAGATCTAGGTATTCTAACCAGTAATTGATAGGCAAAACACATCGTCATGATCATTATTATTATTAATATTATTATTGTTATTACCACTGGTAAAACTCATCATCGTGATCATTATTAACATTATTATTTTACTAGTATAGGTATCGCAAATGATAAGAAAACATGGTATTGAACATAGGTCTATTATTCTCACCAGGGAAATCCGCTAACAAAGGCCAAAATTAGACAGAACTCCACATTCCATCACCCTGAGTGTATCCATTGAGACGTCCTCATGCAATTCACGCGACGTTTTCGGCTATATATACCTCGCCTTTTCTGCCAAGCGGGGTCCTGGTCTTTCCTACTCAGACGTACCAGAGATCCGACAACGTGTATCCTTCTCTATTTCCTTCGCTGCGCCCGACCTAATGGCAGAAGAACCTGTTGCTCCAGCACATGCTGCTGTGCGAGCTGCCTTAGCAGAAGATGCCCCAGCTGGTCCAGTGGCCGTGGTGGCCGAACCGGTGGAAGACGCTGCGATGGTGTTGTGGCATGCTATTGCAGTGCTTTCTCTTCCTTTTCGAATCTTCGCTTGTAGGTCTTTCCCAGCCCCGTTTTGTGCGTTTGGTTCGTTTTTGACTTCCCCTGCCATGCACTGCCTACTCCATATCTCAGTTTTCTATACCTTCCCATCCCTCTCGTTTTATTCGCCGCTCAGTTTAGTTTAGTTTGGTATAGCTTGTCCTCTTACCTCGCTATGTAGGTGAGTTCATTTATTCCCTTCGGTTTTATTTCCATTTTGTTGTTGGTATGTGCGTTTATTACTCGGGCTGCCTGTGGCAGCACCGAGTCTTAAAATGCAAGCGGTAATTTTTTTGGTTGTTGGGTGCAACAAAATGTGACTTTTGACCTTTGGCTTAAATTTCAGCACCAATCAGATCGCACTGTGCTGGTCACGCAACAATCGCCAGGTTAATTTATTTACATAATTTAATACAGTAAATCAAGATGGTGGAGGGCCCGCGAGGAACTTTCTTTCTAATTTGGAGTCCCATCTCTCAAATGTAAGCAGTTTAATGTTTTATTTAACTTCACTCGTGCGAAAGCCTTCCAACAGGCTCAGGATATTTCAACTGGCGCTATTGTCGGAGCCGAAGGACTGCGTTTTTTACCCAGATGGCCAGTGATTTTATATACGACACGTACGACGACCTGAAGCCAGTGAAGGGGCCAGGATCCGGAAAGCTAAAATTCGAAGAAATAGATATTGGAATCTATAAGCCATCGACTCGCTGTGCTGCATTTAAAACATCCGAGGAGAACATCTTAATTTGGGTGAAGGGACTTCAAGACCAATATTACGAGTCTCTTAAAAACTGTCAGAGATTTAAATTTACCGTAAGTTGGATCGACCACTTAAATGAGGAAGAGACACAGTCAGAGAGTATTGAGATCAAGTTATTTCGTTCCAGCGAGAATATTGACCTAGCGGAAACGGTACAAGCTGTCGAAGGATTTTACTTATAACCATCCACGTCTACTTAACAACAGGAATAGTTATGTGCCAAAGCATGGGTAAAGATTGAGTTTCCCAGATTACAGATGAAAGTAGAGAACTTAATGAATGAAGAAACAGGTCACGCGCAACATGCTTGAGAACATGTTCAACACTTTATGTTATACTAAGAAAACAAAACAAGTTACAGAGCCTGCAAGTTCACAAGTCAATGAAAAACCCCAAGAGCCTGTAGTGTTGGATCAACATATCCTTGAAACTCCAAAAGCAACATACACATGAGTCAAATTCAAACCGGAAGAGACGGAATTCTTTAGATTCTTCACGAGGATTGTTAGCCCGCAATAAGAACTCTCTCGCTGATTTAATGACCTTGATTTGTAACATGGTCTCCAGTGTTCCGAGACTACCCAACCTACTGAAGCTTTAGCAACGAATCAGTTTGTTCAAGAGCCATCTTTCTTACATGACAACCCGATCCCCTATTCATCATAAATACATTTTCTGTGCTAAATGACGAGAGTTTACGATCACCTGACCGACAACCTACTACTAAAGAAAGGGACCATGAAGTACGGTAGTACGGTTAATTCTCGGGTTCAAAACAATGAATATATGCCTGCTCAAATGCAGTGTGTTAAACGAATAAGTAGTGTTTAAATTAAAAGGTCAACATACGAGAAAAACAAAAATATTAAATTACATATATACTAGGGGAGCAGAGAATGAAAGTCACAGCGCTACCGGCCACTCCTGAAGACTGCTAAATTCAGCTAATAATTATTCCCTTTGGTTATTACTAAGAGGATTTCAAATGAAAGTGTATTTCATCTTCAATCTCATGTGGTCCGAGTGAAAGCCCAGATGGGCTCTTGTTAGTTCTAGTTCGCACGTTTTTGTTCGCTTGCTTTTCTCACTCCCTTTTTGTTTTCACCATTCTTATTCGCATAGCGGTATTCTCTTGTTTACTAGCACCGGCTTTCTACTTTCTGTTGTTCGTGTTCACATTGTTAGCTTACTTTTGTCATGCACTTCGTCTATTGCCGCTTTGCTCGCTTTTTATTCATTTTACCCTATTGTATACGCCGCTCCGGACTGCTTTTCACTACGTTTATGTGCATAGTTTCTCGGTGCGGCCTTCACCTCCTCGGAACCTGGAATAATACTGGCTATCCAAACAATGCCTAACCCTGAAACAATACAAACCCTAAAACAATGGAATTCTTTGTCAGTGCAGTCCAATGGGGTCCAATAAAATACAAGGTTTTGAGAGCGGAAGACCTGCTGAGTTTTTCTTCTTCCTTTCGACGTTTTACTTATTGGGCGACAGGGATGACCTCGCTAGTTCATTGGGTTAGTTTTCAGTTTTCTGTGTTTGGCGACAGCGTCGGATCACCTTGCCTATTAATTAGATTCGTTTTCCGTTGTCTGTGTTTGGTGACAGGTATTATTACTTCGCCATTTCATTAAGTTAGCGTTCAGCTGTCTGTGGTTAGCGACAGATATGACCTCGCTAATTCATTAGGTAAGTTTTCAGTTGTCTGTGTTGGTCGACATATATCACAGTGCCAATTAATCTCGCCAATTTAGTAGATTAGTTTTCAGTTGTCGGTGTTTGGCAACAGGGGTGACCTCGCCTTATTACTTAGCTTAGTTTTTCAGTTGTCGGGGTTTGGCAACGGGGACGACCTCGCCAATTATTAATTAGGTTGATTTTCAGGTGTCTGGGTTTGGCGACAGGGGTGACCTCGACAATTATTTAGGTTAGTTTTTGTTGTGTTGCTGTACAGGTATGATCGCGTCAATTAAGTAGGTTACTTTAATATTTTAGATTAGGCCGTTATTTTAGTAAATAGCAATTTTCCGGTCGTTGACGTTCTGCATCTTTATAACGGAGCATTTTTCGTTTTTCATCTCTAGGCTTCACTTAAAAAGAGGTAGACGCCTTACAGCCTTCTGTCGCAGCGAACAGCGTCACTAACGCCCTTATACCCGTACGACAATTAACTGGCTAACCGGCCACGACTATTAGTAGACAACCACGCTATTATTCTCATCAGGGAAATCCGCTAACAAAGGCCAAAATTAGACAGAAATCCTCATTCCATCACCCTTAGCATATCCCTTGAGACATCCTTATTCACGCGACATTTTCGGCTATATATACCTCGCCTTTTCTGCCAAGCGGGGTCCTGGCCTTTCCTACTCAGACGTACCAAGAGATCCGACAACGCCCCTCCCACCTCCCTGCAGCGAAGGAAACTAGACATTTTGAGAGCTACCCGCTCTCAACAGCCTCGGGCCGATTCTACTCATAACTTCATGCCCGGGGCTTTGTGTGCGGGTAGCCCTGATGAGAATATTTTCCACCTACGAAGGCTAAAATGGAATTTTGGGTCATTTCTCGTCCAAATAAGTGTCCTAAACTTAGGGTGAATAAATATATTTAGTACAGGTTGTACTATTAGCGAGTAATGTTTATACAGTTCCTGTTAATGGTATGTTCAGTTCATTAGCGTTCTAGTTATTATTATTGTTTTAGTATGGGTATATTAAGTGCACAGTTGCGCAAAGAGCCCATTCGCGTCCTTTGACAGCTGTAAGCCTTGGATAAACATTTAACTTATATTTCTAGCATGTCGGATTCTGACTTACGTCCATCATCTCCAGTAGAGGTTCCGGTAGAGCCAACTCTGCCAGGTTTTTGCGGAAAACTCAGGCATAATAACTGAAGAACAACACCGAGACCTGGCAGCAACCTTCGGTCTTTTCAGGTCGTATTTTGACACAAAACTGCATCTCTGTCTTGAAGCGTGATTTCAAGGGCACCCAACGAGTACTTTTTGAAATTCGTTTGAAACCAGTTGTCTGCAGTTTATCTAGCCATTTTAAGGCGCCTACTATGTCTTTTGACGTATTCTAGAAAGCTATTAGCTGTTCGGATTTTCTAGGTGGAAATCGCGTCAACCGAAAATACTATGGCAAAATATTCCCGGCATACGTATTTGTTAGTAGTCGAGAACAGAAACAAGAATTTTCTAGCCCAAGTAACTTCATGTTGCAAAGTTTTGTGGAGGTACCAATTTTTTAGGGATTCTTTTTTCCTTTAGGCAATTCTTAGGGAATGAAAATGTGTTGTTTTTACTCTATTGATCAGACGAATTGGGACGTACGAATATTTTAGGGGGAACCTTTTTAGTCTCCCTTTTCTTCTATAATTTTCTAGGGCCGGATTCAAGGGGATTAAAAAAAAATTCTAGCCAGTATTAGAGAAAACAATTTTCTAGGGAAATTTTTTTCAAATCCGAAAGTTTTAGGCTAATTTACTCTCCCGAACAGCTTTTTAACCGAAAACGTCGTTGGGTGCCCTTGTGATTTGCTCGAAGAGAATTTTGATAAGGGCGATTCTGCCGTCAAGAAGTTCAAGAAAGAGGCTGAAGTAAATTTTCGCTATATATAAAGGAAATAAGAAACAATTTGAGTTCAGTCTGTCCGTGTCTGAGGGCTTGGAGAAGGCTACCACTGCCATTGGGAAGCACCAGTACGCAAAGGCCAAAGAGTTTCTTATTTAAAGAACTTACGAAGGAAATTAGTAAGAGAAACACGTTAGCGGATAAGTCTGCTGCTGGCTGGGATTTAGTAGACGAGTATTTGTCGGATGAGTTGGCCAGTAATGGAGATGATGCTAAGAAAATTAGAGAAGCTGAACAGCGAGCTCTTTGCAAGCGTAAACAGAGAACCGCTTCGACTCGTACACCACTTTCCATCAGACAGACGTATAGCGGTTCTTCTACTTCTACGGCAGCTACCCCTGGCCCTTCTGCTCCTAATAATGTGCCGAGACAATCGGATGTGCTTCAGCAGCCATTTCGTGCCCCCCAGACAAGAAGACGTCCAAGTCCCTACGACATTTGTTTTGCATGCGGAAACCAAAGTCATTGGAGGAATGAGTGCAAGCAAACCAACAGTTAGTAAGACCAATCCCTCAGCAGGCTTCCACAGGGAGACGATTTCCCCCGGGCGTAGAGGGAGGTTGAGTTCGCGGTGTCACAGACATAATTACACGGAAGATTATGCTGGGAATTTTAAACTAACTAAAACCCTACCCTGAACTATAAAAAAAACCTAACCGGTCAGTAAACAATATCTTACCCACCTAGAGCTAGGGTTCTCAAGAAAAACTCGCGAACTCGGCAACCTCCCTCTACGTCCGTGGGAAATCGTTTGCCGCTTCCACAAGGCCGCTGCCTCGCAGTACAAGTAGTCAGAGAGTACCGTAGATTACAGCGGTAGACAGTTTAGTCGAAGATGAGTATGAGTTGTGTTATAATCATGTTGAATGGCTCAGAACTCAGGAATAGTCTATCCTTTTTTGTCTTTAACAACCTCTTTTTATTTTCTTTAATAAATTTTACAAAATTAGACATCTATACTAACACTGAACTATACACAAAATAAATAAAACTAAAACATACTCAATTTTTTACGCTACGTTTTTCTAATTACTTATTGATTGCCATTATAATTGTGTTCCATTTCTTATAATGTGAAAGGAGTGTTTCTTTTTGGGGTAATTTTTAATTCATGTTTTTCTGAGTATCTTAAAAGACTAATGTCATGAAATAGTTAATGCAGACTCTATTAACATTTTTAGATTTCATTTATTCAGTTATCTGACTAATAGTTCGAATTAATTTATTGTATTTTTATCCTTTATCTTTTTATCTTTTCATTTTTTCATTTATTTATTTATCTTATTTTAATAGTTGGTGTGATGTCCATACAGACTTTACCAACTTAACTAAATGTATAGATGTAGATAAGTTATTAAAAAGAGTCATAGACGGAATTGGTTTTTCTCTAGCTTTGTATAGACACATTTTATATTCTAAAATTATATAATTTATAACTTGATCATCTACACCTAAAATGATATTTACTATATTGGACTCTACCAACTTAATATTGACAATGAGTTTCTAGCCAAGTTTCAACATTCCACAAGGCCGCTGTCTCGCAGTACTGACAAGTAGTCAGAGAGTACCGTAGATCACTGCGGTAGACAGTTTAGTTGAAGATGAGAAAGAGTTGTGTTATAATCATGTTGAATGGCTTAGAACTCAGGAACAGTCTATCCTATCGGACTTTGATTACGATGAAAATTATGTTGTATTTGAACAGGGTATGGCTCTTCCGTTGTTAAAGGTATAAAGGTAGTCTTAGGTCTTGTATAGGTTTTTGGGAATCCATCAATTCTAATTCATTTGTTCTAGACATCATTTATAATTTATATCTACACCACCTATCAGGCGGTTTAATAACAATAAGTCTGCTCTAGATAATATACAGTTTGTTTCTTCTGCTATATCCAGGAGTTGTTAGATTCGTTCAGAGTATTTGAAGTTCCCTTTATCCCCTCACGTTGTCAATCCTCTGTCGGTTTCTACGAACACTCTAGGGAAGAAAAGGTTAATCTAGGATTTACGGTTTGTTAACCAATGTCTTTGGAAAGAAAGATTGCATTTCAAGATTGGAAAGTAGTGTCAGATTATGTACATCTCGGGGATATTATATTAACAAGACGCCCGTTGGGCATTATACTCGGGCTTTCAGTTAGGGAGGAGGCAAAATTTTCTAAAACAATTCATGTAAAGAATTGACGACTTTGTGAAACATTAAAAATGGCACTTGAAATTAGTTTCTAGCATCAAATGCATGTGTTACGTTTCCAAACTTTAAGACAGGAAATCGTCAATACAATGTTCTAATAATTTTTGTACAGCAGAGAATTGTGTTATTAAACATGTAGTAGAAATAAAAAAATGGTGCCATTTGAAGAATTATTCTTAATGTCAAAAGAGCATAACGAATAAATACAACCTTAACTTGGGCCACTTTTAATTAATACATGGAGTCTAGCATATTTTTGTGTCATACATGGTTTGTGCTAGGGGAGCAGGATAATTGTTTCACTACTCATGCTTGTGATAATTTACATTGCAATCACATATGGGAGCTTCTAATTACAAAGTTTTACTGATAATTAAATTGAGGCTTCATGAGGGTTGTCACTGAAGGGACTGGTCAGAAATTAGCATGGCCGGGAGGAGGTTGAGATTTTTTTGAATCCCCAAAAATGGAGGGTCATAAATCATGGGAACTAAAAAAAGGGGTGATAATAGGGGAGAAAGGTCAAAATATTTCATACTCATTGTCCAGGGAGGGTTATTTTTTTATTTCATTCTCTACCCACACACCCCCCCCCCCCCCCCACCCCCCCCTTGCATCTCCCCTGCAAATTTTTGACTAGTCCCTAATATTTTTAGCCTGGCTTTGAGAGAAGAATAAATTACTTTAGATTCTTTTTACAAGAGTTACATATATAAATTCTTTTGAAGAAGAATTGTGATTCTTTGTCTCCAGAGAAGCCATATAATAAGAATATTATATTAGTCATGTAAAAAGATCCTATTTTACACGGTGCCTGTGATGCGAACTTCCATGGAAAGCAGAAAGCAAATTGCAGCCATGTTTGTAACATTAACAGTAGCTACATGTGTTTGAGAAAATATACATGTGGCAACACAAGACCAGTGATAAATAGTGAACACGAATGATTAATTGAATTCAGTTTATACACATCTAAATAGCTGTAGCTAGCTATAGGGTTGATTGTGTTCTACACTAACTCCAACTATTGCTTTACACTGTATACAACACTGCAAAATGTGCTATGAATGCTCAAATGAATGATAACCACATGAAACACACATGGGTATAAAACTGTAATTATCTTTGTGTAACATTAAATCATCGGATGCGATGCTTATGTGGCTATATCTACATGTATGTAGATATATAGCCACATAAGCATCGCATCCGATGATTTAATGTTACACAAAGATAATTACAGTTTTCTACCCAGATACATGTACATCCCCTTTTATATTACATATAAGTCAATACATTCAAAATTAGTTAAAAACAAGCATTTTTGATCAGGATTATTTACACTGTCCACATCATTGCAGCAATCTTTCAGCCTTTTGTGTTACCACAGGAAGCCCAGTCCTTTATCTTATAAAAATATGTTGAACGCACTTTGATAATCTATGATTACTTCTAGTTTAACTCCTGTCATAGCTTTGTATACAGTATCGAAGCACTTTTCGATCATGCCAGAGTGCGAGTTCTGCACACATGTATGCTTGTCTTCTATAATTTTCTAGGGATTGAAAACAAATTTTCAGCCAGTATTTCAGAAAAAAAATGATAGGGAATTTTTTTTCAAATCCGAAAGTTTTAGGCTAACTTACTCTCCCGAACAGCTTTTTAACCGAAAACTTTGTTGGGTGCCCTAATGGTTTGTGCTAGGGGAGCAGGATAATTGATTCACTACTCATGCTTGTGATAATTTACATGACTGCTATCACACGGGTGTACTTGTATGAGATCGGTAGTGTTGTTAACAAAACCTGTTTTGTAAATGCTATTTTCCACCTTCCAATTCTCAACCCCCAAAGGTGGTCACGGTCCCTTACGGGAGCTTCTAATTACAAAGTTTTACTGATAATTAAATCGGGGTTTCATGAGGGTTGTCGCTGAAGGGACTGGTCAGAAATTAGCAGGGGGGAGGGGGTTGAGATGGAGGGTAAAATTGTTTTGATTCCCCCAAAATGGAGGGTCATAAATCATGGGGATTGAAAAAGGGATGGTTATAGGGGAGAAACGGTCAAAATATTTCATACTCATTGTCCAGGGAGGGTTATATATATTTTTGATTTCATTATCTACACCCCCCCCCCCCCCCCCCCCCTGCATCTCCCCTGCTAATTTTTGACCAGTCCCTTATGTTGAATAAAATATTGTGTGCATTGATTTCATGCATGTAGACCACTTGGAAAATAAAATTAACTTTATTTAAAGAGGGTAACACCAACTAGTACACACATAGAAATGTGTAGCCTCCCCCAGTCATTTTTAGGGGCTAGGTATGAGCCCCTAAAAACAACTGCGGGGGGGGGGGGGGGGGGGGGGGGGGGGGGGGGCTAAGAAATGCGTGGCCCTCCTTATAATTAAAAATTCGAAACATGATTTAGATTAATATCAATTAAAATATGTCACTAATTAAGCTAAATATTTTCTCAGTGTTCGTGACTGTAATAATAATATCAGTATACAAGTGAATGCATATAAATTATATATCACTTCAATTCGTTATCTGAAAACATTAAAACATAAATACTTCTGAAATACTATAAAAGTAGATTGGACGGATTGGGTTAGGCTTGGAGGATCAGTAATATGCCCCCAAGAGAGAAATGCACAGGAAATCCCATTGTCCCAATTTCAAAACCTAAATTATTCTATTTTTAGTATTATACAATTTTCTGATGATGGTCATTCCATTTTTCGAGTCAGCTCTAATTCAATTTTCTTTTTTCTTCTTTTTACAGTCCTACATTTGTCTTCTTTCTTCAGTATTTCAAGTTGACTTTTTCGACATATTTTTCAGGGCAACAGTGTTCGCTTGGTAAATAAATCTCCAAACCCAATTCTATTTATGATTGTTCTAATCAGTTTCAGTATCTGTGTATAGCTCTACCAATTCCAAACCTGCCCATCCCCAAGGGTGGGGGTCATTTGACTGAGTTTTTCTCCCAGGGGTGAGACATTTTGGAGCAAACAAAAGTTGGCAGGGTGGGGAATTCATTAATTGTAGAAAGAGAGTCAAAATAGCGAATTTGATAAGAGAGTTGCACCCGTACCAAAGCCCCACCGTGGAGCATTTGACCCCACAGTGGGGCATTTGCAACGTTCTGATGCCCCACAAATATCCAGGGGGAGGGGCAGGTTTGGAATTGATAGAGCCATAACTTATATAATTGTACTCTCCAGTATGGCTTTACACAACAAATCCTGTTCTTCTTTTGACAGTTTCACATCCAATTCAATTTTAATTCGGTATTCTCGGTTTGTAAGTCATATCCAGTTCTGTTTATGGGTATAATTCGTAGTAAATTCGAATGCCTCTCTGTATCTTCTGAGTTCTGTTATTGTTTTGACGATCGATTTTAACTTTTTCTTCTTGGTCTCTATAAAGTCACATACATTGATACAATTCAACTTATGGACGATTTCATATCCAGTTCGAATTACAGTCACCATTACACTTAATAAAAATTTAAAAGTAGGGAACAAGCAAGATTTGTGTGCGCATATATAAACACATAATTTCAACCTCACCAGTTCTGATTTCCGTTCGCGTTCAAAGCGGGGGTCAATCACTGTTCACTTCCAGCTTTTGCGACTCTTGAGTCGAAGTTAGTATAAAAGCTCAGCATTGGTTTGACTGGCTTCAAGACTTCCCAGCAGTATAATCTCAAGACAGACAAGAGTACTTCAGGAGAGTAGTCCTATGGCACTTACATGCAGCAGTACAGGCATTTTCATTCAGTTTCCGTGGATCATTCGGCCAGACTAGCACTAGACTAGTGACTAGCAGCTGACTATGCGATTATCGCCACACTCCTTTCGTAAATGTAAGAATTTTCCATCGAAAGCACCTAAAAGTCCTGCTAGCCCTAGAATAACTGAACATCTTGGTATTTCAGTCGAAGAGACCTTTGGTTTGAGCAAAATAATGTGTAAGAATGGCTCCAATACAATCTTCGCTCCCGTCCAACTTTGCCTCTAAAAATATATTTGGTAAGTGTCCCCGAGCGGTGTCGAATCTGATTGGTTAATCTTGTCACGTGTTGAGTTGTTCATCGAACAATGGCTCATGTGTAATCTGATTGGTTAACGGCGACTTCCGGAGCGACACAAAAAATAAAAATTAAAAAAAAGAATAATAATAAACACTTGCGAATTCTGACTCGTGCCTCGGCCGAAGGCCTGGCCCGAGTAATTATTTAAATTCGATTTTAAATCGGATTATCATCACATTGAGTGCACTTGGAAACCTTGCCAGGAACTCGAATGGTTAGGTCTTGTTAGGAACCTTAAACTAGGAGTTCTTTGTTTGCCGGACAGGAGAATTTTTAATACGTCAAGTGTTATTTAGGCCTTTCTTAATGCGTTGCCTTATACTACAGCGAGGAAGATAGCGGGTAATTTCTGGCAGAATCATTTCTATGTCTCCTGTTCTAGGTCCTCTCACTCGGTAAAAAAACAGAGCTATATACCAGGTTATATATAGAGAGTATAGAGCTGGTTGGGATTATACAATGAATCTAAGTAAGAGTAGTGAATGCTTGGAAGAGATTTTCTTTTGGAAAGGCAATCTTCATCGGTTGAATACAAAGAGCTTAAGTCCGCATTTTACGCCAGATTTACGCGCATCAGTTTTCAGATGCAAGCGATGTCGGTTGCGTCGGTTGGCTTGACAATCACAAGATTTATCATAGAATGTGGAATGTCGATGAAGCGGGAAAGAGCTCTACATGGAAAGAATTGGAAGCAATTTATACGGGTATCCAGGCTTTTCAGTGCCTTCTTAGGGGTAGGTCGCTCACCTGGTGTTCGGATAGTCAAGCTGCTGTTCGCATTGTTAGCGTTGGCAGTAGTAAATCTGGTTTACAGATTGTTGCTAACAGGATCTATACGCTTTGTGAGGGTTATAATATAACTCTTTTTCCACAATGGATTCCTAGAAAGGAAAATAACGTTGCGAATGAAATCAGTCAGTAGAGTCGTAGATTATGATGATTGGCAAACCGACGTTCAATTTGTTTTTTTTCTAGATTTGTTATGGGGACCTCATTCTGTCGATCGCTTTACCAATTATTACAACACTAAGTTACCTGGGTTCAATTCTAGAGTTTATAATCCATGTTCGGAGGCGGTCGATGCTTTCTCCCAAGATTGGTCTGGAGAAGTTAATTGGTTAGTTCCACCTATAAATTTGATTTCTAAAGCGTTGTTCGTTATCAGATTTACGCACGCTTCCCTTTGCCTTATAGGTTTTGCCGTTTTTTTGTGTTTCAGTGAACTTACGGATCTACGTAGGTCTGATTTTTGTTTTTTCGCTTCACACATGTCAATTCACATACGCAAAAGCAAAACGGATGTTTACCGCGAAGGAAATGCTGTTATTATTTCTAGAACAGGTAAACTCACTTGTCCAATAGCTATGATAGAAAGGTATTTTAGGATAGGCGACGTTTACGATACTTCGGACGTATTTATTTTCCGGGCTCTTACTTACTGCAGAAAGTCGGGCCTCTATAAGTTAATGGGAAAAGGTCAACTTTCCTATACTAGAGTTAGAGAAGTAGTTCTGGGTGCTTTTGAAGATATAGGGCTCCCTAGACGCAGTTTTGGTCTACACAGTTTACGAGCGGGAGGTGCTTCGGCTGCGGGAATCATTGATAGGCTATTTAAAAGGCATGGACGTTGGAAATCTGAAAATGCCAAGGATGGCTATGTGCAGGATAATTTAGATTCCCGTCTATTAGTTTCTCGTTCGTTAGGTATTTAAGTATCTTGATTGTACATAAGTTACTTTTAATTGCAGCAATGTTATTTATTTACATTAACGAACTGTCCCGTTCTTGAGATCGCGTTGGGCTTTCTGCGTGTCTTGTATTGATTATGTGATAAATAATTCATATTCGGTTGAGCGAGGGCGAATTAGAATATAAATATATTTATTACAGGTTGTACTATAAGCGAATAATGTTTATACAGTTCCTGTTAATGGTATGTTCAGTCATTAGCGTTCTAGTTATTGTTGTTTTAGTACGGGTATATTTGGAGCACGGTTGCCCAAGGAGTCCATTCGCGTCCTTCGACAGCTGTAAGCCTTTGATAAAAAAAATAACTTTGGTTAAATTTAAATTAGTAATATGTTTATTCAAGTTTTTCCAAGGAAACTTATAAGTTTCGTGTTGTGGTTTGTCACTGTTGTTGACTGAGCAAAATATTATTGACTTTCAATAACGATTGTGGGCAATCCCTTTATGTAGGACGACACGAATTTTTACCAAAAATACAATAGAATACAACACAATACAATTCAATACAACAATAGAACGCAACACAATACAATACAATAGAATACAATTTGGCAGAAATTCGTGTCGTCCTACATGAAGGGATGGTCCGATTGTGTTATTACTCGGGCCAGCGTAGGCTGGGCCCGAGTCAAGTTTCGCAAGTGTTATTATTTTTATTACTCGGGCTGGCTGTGGCAGCACCGAGTCTTAAAATGGAAGTCGTTTTTTTTTAATTATTATTCTGTGCAGCAAGCTTTCTGCGCATGCGTTAAAGGTCAAATTCACACCAATGAGATTGCACTGTGCTGATCACGCAACAATCGCCAGGTTAATGTATTTACAGAATTTAATACAGTAAAATCAAGATGGTGGACTTGACGGACGGCTGTACATAGGCTAGTTTGAGGTACGTTTGGTAGGTTTTATGCCATATTTCATTTTACTTTCGGTCAAAGTACATACCAGCGCAAACACCGTGATCGGTAGGCCAACACTAAATAATTTTGACCGTGTTTTTGGCGGGTTTACCGATTTCGTATCAAGACTTGTGTACGTTATACTATACAAGTATACTGAATAGCTGATTTATAGCGAAATATAGCGATTTACTAGCAAATATATATACTGTGGTTGAGCAGTTATAGCTTGCTGTACTCTATCGAAGTCTGAAAACATCTGAATTCCTGAACTGTGAGAGCAACGTTAACAGTATACACGAAGGCAGAAATATACACATTCCGCACAGAATTATGATGAGACAAGCACTATTCAACTCTGAAGGTATTAAACTTAAGTTTAAATTAAAGATCTACTTTGGTCTTTTATTGTGGATTACTGTGTATGATTGTAATGTGAGTGATCTGTACAGGGTGTTCATGCTCAAAGATATTCTAGTATTCCGTACGTTGTGTTTTGTAACAGCGATTATCTGTTTGAATTTGACGAAGCTTTGCCTGGCAATAATCTTAATCTTATGGGAAATGCAACTTGTATACATCTTAAATATCAACAAAACATCCGGATCGGAGGCTGAAGAAATGGTAAACATACATTTATATGAACACAAAGTGGATAAACAGCTTAAAGAAGACTGTAGATCTCGTTTACATATAAATTCAACAGCGACACGAAGAAATATATATCTACGGCTTAGAAACGATCGAGGCTGAAATGATATGAACCGACCGGAGTGCAAAGACTGTACGAAAGGTTAGATGAAACCTTTCTTTGATGGCAAAACAACCCCATGAACTCAAATACGATAGCCTTGTGAGCAATCGACGTACATATGAAGCTATAGAAGTTTATATTATCGATTACGTGAGAGTCTGCAAACATCGAACTGCTATGAACCGCTTGTCAGTATTCGCACTTTCGTGACAAGCGAACTTTTCTACTTTTGATACACGGTCGCTAAACTGTACGAAATCTCCAAGAATAAATCCCTAATGTCCAAACTAACGGGGAAAACTGAAAGAGGAAATCCTTGTGAACAATCGACGTACATATGAAGCTATATAAGTTATCATCGACTATATGAGAGTCAAACATCGAGCTGCTATGAAACCGCTTGTGACAGTTTGTTTACGCACTTTCGTGACAAGCGAACGTTTCTACTTTCGACACACGGTCGCTAAACTGTACGAAATCTCCAAGGATATATCCCTAATGTCCAAACTAAAGGGAAAAACTGAAAGAGGAAATCATTGTGACCAATCGACATACATATGAAGCTCCAGAAGTAATTATTGAATACATGAGAACCCATAGAGAAAACCGATAATAATGAACATGGTATTAGTTTCACGGACATTTGTGGCTTAACTGAACTCGCGCTACAGCATAGCTTGAAATACTGTACGAAAACTCCCGTTTAAAAATTTCCTGATGCCGAAAGGACCGTAGCATCTTAAGCGAGATATCCTTCTGACCAATCGACATACATATTAAGCTGCGAAAGTATGTTTCCATTCCATAACAGCCGATAGTGCAAACTAGTAAACTGCCACTAGTAAATTAACCTTGCGTACTTTCGCGAGTACTGAACTTTCTAGCGTCAAATGCATGTGTTACGTTTCCAAACCTTAGGACAAGAAATTTTCCATAGAATGTTCTATTTTTTTACAGCTGAGAACTGTATTATTAAACATAAGAAATAAAACAATGGTGTCATTTGAAGAATTATATCATGTCAAAAGTGCATAACGAAGAAATATATATCTACGGACGCGAGCAGCTCGTTTCACTTTGGTCAAATTCGGACTGTTTACGACTGGAACCTGCAGTATATAATAACAGAACAGCAGACTAAATTGTAAACGTAAGGTCAACTACTTTAATTTACATACGAGAAAACAAAAATATTAAATTACATACATGTATATATACTAGGGGAGTAGTATATCACCGCGCTACCGGCCGCTCCTAAAGACTGCTAATATTCAGCTAATAATTCTACTAAGAGGATTTCAAATGAAAGTGTATTTCATCTTCAATCTCATGTGGCCCGAGTGAAAGCCCAGATGGGCTCTTGTTTTTATTATTTTCTGTGTCGACTTCCGGGTCCGTCAACCAATCAGAATCGATTCCCTACGGGATAAACACGAGGGACAGGTTTCTCTATGAAAAATCCAAGATGGCGGCTACAAAGGACTTATGCCTTGTTATGGCAAATCACCTTGTTTTGGGGCCATTTTTTCTGAAACCAAAGGCTTCTTGGACTGAAATACCAATTGCAAGGTGTTCAGTTTTTCTAGGGCCGACAGGAGTTTTACGGGCCGTTTGCATGGAAAATTCTCACGTTTTTATATACGAAAGTCTGAGAATGAGATCGTCCGCGTCCAAATTTATGTATCTGACATATTTGGTAAGTAAACACAAATGTTTAATACCAGGTTGCAGTGTTGATATTTATTATTTCCTCTTAAAGTTTAAATGGCTTCTAATAGACTAGAAAATGGGCTCCAGAAATTGGCCCAATTTATCAGTTCTTTCGGTAAAATAGGAATACGGATCCACTAATCTAAACAAGCGGGAAGATCTACAACTGCAATTAATTATTTGGTGTGAAGACAGATGACTCCAATAATCCAAAAACCGAGTGGAAATCGCATGTTTATTTCTGAAATGGACTCATGCAGTCGATAATTTATTTGAGAACTAATAATTTATTCTAAATCATCTATATGTATTTATAATTTCATTACAATTGGATTAATTTTATCTGAACTAAGTTTGGGCCTATAACAGAAAGATGGTAGCCTCCAGTTTGCTTAAACTGCATTCCAATAAGCTCAGTGGTTAAGTGTCAGTCTGTTGTACAGGAGGTAGTGGGTTCAAATCCTGGTGGGACCTTCAAATAAGTGGGAGAACTGGTACTGCCTTTGCTCTGACATCTGCAAATGGTTAGACCTTCATGTCTTCTTGGATCAGAATGTTAAATTGTAGGCCGACACTGAGAATGCAACCAAATCTCTGGTAGTGACCACCCTCAAGTGTAGTGGATATAGTTGTATACATAGAGTAAATGAGTTTGTCCCCAGTTAGCAATACCATGATGCTAAATACATTAACATTCTCCTCTGTTAGTAGTAGTAGTACATTTTATATATTAATATACAGTGCGGTAAATCCGTATAATCATGACTGCTGCCTTAAATTCTTTTGTTGTTGTTGTAAATGGATGGGTAAATAATGCATGTATTAGCAGCTTCCCCCAGGGGTGGATCCACGGGCACCTGTCAGAATTAATTGTTTGTTGCCCATCGGTGAGGGAGAAAAGCTCACTTTGGTTCATAGATCAGGAACCTTGTAGGTTGATATCATATTACAAGTGAAAATGTAAATTGTATTACGTAAAGCAGTTGTAACTGATATATTGTAAGACTGAATATGGCAGTTTGATTAAAGAGGCTTGCTGCGTGTCGAGAGGACATTACCCCTACGAGCGTCTTGTATTATTATGTGATAAATAATTTATATTCGGTTGAGAGAGGGCGAATTAGAATGTAAAGTATGGTTATTAATAGGAATTGCATGTTGCTCCCCACCCCTTACCATCAGTTATGCAAGGACGGCAGATCTTATCCCAAATTTGCATTCATCGTGTTGAGTACCAAAACTATGATTTTAAAGCTGCAACTCCATTCAAGCCACTTGCAGGGACCGGCGGAACTTACAAGAAATTAACAAATATGATATAGTTACATAGTCTGGCCAGTTAACCGGCTACTGACACAATTACAATGCAATCTATGGCGGGAGGGTTTAGCGTGTTGATGTTTTCGAAATTGTATTTTGATAAAAAGAGGCAATAATATCTTACGGATCTCAGTTAATTTCTCAAACCGATGAACACAATTATACGTATTGTCGAAAAAGTGCCAAAACTGACGGTCACCTGAGGCAGCTCGAGTCAAGAATTCATGTGACGAAAACAAATATGATCGCCGAAAATAGCATTGATCGAAGCAAGAAAACGGAATAAAAACAATAATGAAAAGCCAAGTTATTTGAATGTCTGGTTGTAGTGATCGAGTTTCTGGTCTGAAGTGCATACGAAGTTGGGCGAGAAAACAGTTAGTTTTTATAGTAAGAACACAGGAAACTACAGAGAACAGACATGAACAAAATACATTGCTCTTCGACACACCATAGAGTTGTAAGATAAAAAATGAACAGCCTTTTCCACGGACAACATTTCTAACTGTGTTTTAATACCAGGTCTTACCTGGTCTTTTTAACATTATTTCCTCAAATGCAACCAAGAACCAAGAGAGAGAGCAACTTTTCGCATGATTTGTCGTCTTCGTTGGGATACCTGTGGCCGTCACTTTTTGGCACCATTTTCTGACGCGCGCGCGCTTCTCCATATTAGGATATCGATCGAGGGAGACTGGAAAGAGCGTTACACACACACACTTAGCCTATATTATTATATAAGATAATAATAATAATAATAATAATAATAACTTGAACGGACCCTCCCTATGGGATTTTCAGGCCATTTACAATGAATTTAAAATGCACTGACATAATATCTAAAATTATACAATAATTACAATAAATACGTAGAACTACTCCAATGTTAGAAATCCCCCTTTTAAATTTGGCCAAATTGGTGCTGCCCGTAAGATTACTTGGTAGCGAATTTCAAAGACAATGGGGGAGGATAACGTTATTATCAGGAAATAGATATGATTTTCCACCCCTCCCCCATCAGTTTTGCAAGGGTCGCAGATCTTACCCCAAATTTGCCAACAGCATGTTGTGTTCCCCGTGCTTAGTACGAAAACCACGATTTTAACGCTGCAACTTTATTTAATCCAGTTCTGGACTGGGAAATAGAAAATGAAACTGTCCCAGCATGCTTTGCGGCCAAAACGAAAAATGCGATGGATTTCTACGGGTCGGCGTAGAACGACCATGGGGATCACCATGGGGATCAACTGTGCACTACGAACAACGTCGTAAAGACATGGGGTTTTCACCAAAATGTTACCCAAAGAAAACTGCAGGGGTTCGTCTTAATTTGGTTGCCGTCATATCAAACAATTTATTGAGAAAAGTGTCGTTCCTGAGATTTGACGAATTGTTCAAGCAAGCAACCGTGAACGACAATCCTGCTGGTGTACGTTGGATCAAACTAGTGATCTAATCGGCTATCAAATAAAAAATAACTATGAAGAAGCAAAGACCGATACAACGTAGAATTTTGAATTTAGTGGTACAATATTTCGGCTGGCCACACCAGCCTTCTTCAGGTACAATGAAGAAAATTTACATTGGCATGTATTTTTGAACTTGATACTGAGCTGTCATAAAACAGATTACAATATGATAGATCGTGAAAAAATGTTAAGAAGGTGAAAACAGATATCTAGTATGGCTCTCGTTCCTGAGAGCTCCCTGTGATATTCCATATATGGTCAATATATTCAATATTTGGAAAGCAGGACGGTCGTCGAATACTAGAACACGTTCAGGAAGTGTAGCGAGCCGGCAGAAGAGAGGCGGATACGACGTAGGCTACAGGAAATGCTATTAAAAAAATCGATAGCGAAATTTGAAAAGGATGAGCGTATGCCTCACTAGCATTTATTCAGGCCCAAATATTACTCTGAACGACAACAATTGTTTGATATGTAATGTTCGGCGGAAGAAATGACAGCTTAACCCTGAACTTCATTTGCGCGGGTAATAACGCAAAGATTTCATTTAATTGGTCGAAATTACATAAGATAGGCTGGTTTTGGTTGCTTTAACTATTTGCTACATACCAAACATTAAACCCTCTAATTTATGAATTACAAATATTCCCTACTCCACATTTATGAATTACGAATATTCTCTACTTCACCCCCCCTGGAAATGGTATACCCATCTGTGTTAGCCAAATGTTTTCCTAATGACGTTTCATGACAAAACTGATCGGTTTCTAAGTTTTCAAGTTCAACACATAACCACATAATTCAAGTTAAACGATTACCCAGGTCCCACTCGGCCAATATCCATAACTTCAGCACTGTTCCGTAACCCAAATAGGCCTTTTGCAGGAAACAGTCACGTGCTGATACTAATAATTCGTTAACGAATGAATTGAGCTCGTGATCCCCATGGCAAAGGCGTTGCCATGGATGTTGGGTGACAACGCTGGTTTAGAAAGATCGACGATCGATTGGAGGTGGAAAATAATAGGTTTTGTTAATAACAGTACCAATCTCGTACAAGTGCCATTAAATAAATATATGAATTAAGATTTGTTTTGCCATCTAGTACAACCACATGATTGCATTCCTGCAAAAGGTCCATTCGCAGACACAAAATTGAAGGTATATCAATTTTCTACAATTTAATGATCTTATCCTAGAAGACGTGAAGGTCTAACCTTTAGCAATTAGAGAACGAGATTGCTTCACAATGATTTAAAATTAGTTATTTTAAGACCGTGAGCGTTGGCTCGTCCTGGATTTGAACCCTCGACCTCTCACGCGACTCAGTTTACCAGAGATATCAGTGACGAGCGAGTTTCATATTTATTTTATAATCCGCCGATAAATTTTATACACCGAAAATCTAACGCCTTGGAAAAAAACAATAACTTGCATGCCTAACAGAATCTTGAAGCGTGACGAGCATGCTGATTGGTTGTCTTGATTTTATTGTATTCGTGATTGGACAATAAAGAAGGAAATAAATTGAATAGACAGCATGTCCCTTGATCTGAACTCTATAGCCATGCGTTTTGACATAAACCTTTAAAGGGGACTGAACCCTAAAATTATGTACAAACATATATTCGAAATAAATACGTTGTGCTATTTTATTTTTCTGTGTTGCGCGTCTAGGACGAGAAAATCCGAAATTCTTCCTCACAATCTCGGCAATGTACAGACGACTCAAGTCTTGTAATTTGTGACGTCATGTACGGGGAATAAATTAGTTTTGCCATGCTGTCCCCGACATTGAATAGCGGGACTAACGGCTTCTAATTGCGGACCATTGTGTTTTCTTTGTGCTAGAGGTGTGATCGTTTTTCTTTGGTATGTGTGACGTACGATATGGGGAAATTTGCAATGAATTGAGCCGCCACACAATATAGATTTTTAAGCGGAAAATCGAACTTGGAGACTAATTTTCTCCTCATAGCCGCGCAACAAAAAAAAATTAAATAGCAGAACTTATTTATTTCGAATACATCTTTGTATAGACGTTGTGGTGATGTTATGGTTCAGTTCCCCTTTACCCTTCTCACCACAGGTAACCCGTATAGACGTTGTGGTGATGTTATGGTTCAGTTCCCCTTTACTCTTCTCACCACAGGTAACCCGTATAGACGTTGTGGTGATGTTATGGTTCAGTTCCCCTTTACCCTTCTCACCACAGGTAACCCGTATAGACGTTGTGGTGATGTTATGGTTCAGTTCCCCTTTACTCTTCTCACCACAGGTAACCCGTATAGACGTTGTGGTGATGTTATGGTTCAGTTCCCCTTTACCCTTCTCACCACAGGTAACCCGTATAGACGTTGTGGTGATGTTATGGATCAGTTCCCCTTCACTCTTCTCACCACAGGTAACCCGTATAGACGTTGTGGTGATGTTATGGTTCAGTTCCCCTTCACTCTTCTCACCACAGGTAACCCGTATAGACGTTGTGGTGATGTTATGGTTCAGTTCCCCTTCACTCTTCTCACCACAGGTAACCCGTATAGACGTTGTGGTGATGTTATGGTTCAGTTCCCCTTCACTCTTCTCACCACAGGTAACCCGTATAGACGTTGTAGTGATGTTATGGATCAGTTCCCCTTCACTCTTCTCACCACAGGTAACCCGTATAGACGTTGTGGTGATGTTATGGTTCAGTTCCCCTTCACTCTTCTCACCACAGGTAACCCGTATAGACGTTGTGGTGATGTTCTGGTTCAGTTCCCCTTCACTCTTCTCACCACAGGTAACCCGTATAGACGTTGTGGTGATGTTCTGGTTCAGTTCCCCTTCACTCTTCTCACCACAGGTAACCCGTATAGACGTTGTGGTGATGTTATGGTTCAGTTCCCCTTCACTCTTCTCACCACAGGTAACCCGTATAGACGTTGTGGTGATGTTCTGGTTCAGTTCCCCTTTAAGCGTTTTTCATAAAAACAACAACAACCATGTTTTCGTAAAAGGGAGACATGATGAGAAATATGAGATATACTTTCTTTGACCGGCGGCTTAACAAATGGCCTCTAACCCTTCTTGAAATATTTCTACCTATGAACCTATGGAACCTTTTGAGTACTTCTGCAAAAAAAAAATTGGTTTAAAGATAATACTCTATGTTTTACGCTTGCCGTTTGAAATGGTGAAAACTGACCTTTCCTGATCCATGATCGCGTAAGTAAAAGCTTGTCACGATTGCCGGGGTGACGTCATCTCATTAATGCATTATCCTCCATGGCGCCTATCTATCACAACAACATCGATTTATAGAAAATATGCATAGTTTGTGAGTTGGTAGTAAAGAAAAAGTCATTTTAGACAAAATCCTAAGTATTTTTTCAAATTATTGCAAAGTCGAATTAATTAGATGACGTCTACCCGGAAATCGTCCCAGACCCCATGTCCGCGTTAATTAGTACAAGCCTGGAAAGGTCAGTTCTTCACCATTTCAAACAAGCGTAGAACATAGAGTGTTATCTGTAAACCAAAAATGTATTCGCAGAAGTACTCAAAACCTTTCACAGGTCCATAAGTAGAAAAATGAGGCACTTTAACAAACGGCCGTTCTAAAAATATGCCAATTAATACCTTTTAATTTCGAAGCATTGGGTTTAGTTTAATTAACATAACTCTAGGCTGAACTTTTTTTTCGAAGATATGCATATTATGGAGCGCCGAATGGTCCAAAAATAAAAATCACTATTGTAATGACATCAAAATGTGTTATTACCAATATGTTGTCAACTGTCCTTGTTTTCATTTGTCAACACTACTCAAAATCAATAACTTAACCACTGTTGATTGCCCTCAAATACACTGTTGTTTCAAAAAACCTCTAGAGATGGTGATAAAAAAACCCTCTGGTAATTGAAAAAAAACTCTGGTGATTGAAAAAAACCCTGGTGATCGAAAAAAAACTGGTGATTGGAATAAACTCTGGTGATTGAAAAAACTCTGGTGATTGGAATAAACTCTGGTGATTGAAAAAACTCTGGTGATTGAAAAAAACTCTGGTGATTGGAAATAACTCTATTGATTGAAAAAAACTCTGGTGATTGAAAAAACTCTGGTGATTGAAAAAAACTCTGGTGATTGGAAATAACTCTATTGATTGAAAAAAACTCTGGTGATCGAAAAAAACTCTGGTGATCGAAAAAAACTCTGGTGATTGAAAAAACTCTGGTGATTGAAAAAACTCTGGTGATTGAAAAAAACTCTGGTGATTGGAAATAACTCTATTGATTGAAAAAAACTCTGGTGATCGAAAAAAACTCTGGTGATCGAAAAAAACTCTGGTGATTGAAAAAACTCTGGTGATTGAAAAAGAACTCTGGTGATTGAAAAAAACTCTGGTGATTGAAAAAAAACTCTGGTGATTGAAAAAAACTCTGGTGATTGAAAAAAATGTGACGAATTGTTCAAGCAAGCAACCGTGAACGACAATGCTGCTGGTGTACGTTGGATCAAACTAGTGATCTAATCGGCTATCAAATAAAAAATAACTATAAAGAAGCAAAGACCGATACAACGTAGAATTTTGAAATTAGTGGTACAATATTTCGGCTGGCCACACCAGCCTTCTTCAGGTACAATGAAGAAAATTTACATTGGCGTGTATTTTTGAACGTGATACTGAGCTGTCATAAAACAGATTACAATATGATAGACCGTGATTTTTTTTTTAAGAAGGTGGAAACAGATATCTAGTATGACTCTTCCCGGGGCCTGTGCGATTAAAAACGCTTCTCTGGCCTTACGTATAGAGTCTCTCTTAGAAAATATTTTTCGATAGGAATAAGTTGCATGTCGTTGGCAGTGTGATTAGGAGAATTAAGAAAATGTTCGGCAACTGTTGTGGGTTTAGATTTGTTGTTAGAGTTATCTATCGTCCGGCGGTGTTCGTTAAATCTGTCTTTTAAGCGTCGTTTAGTCTCACCTATATATTGTAGATTGCAGCGGTTACATTGAATCATGTAGATTATATTTTTGGTGTTAAAGAAAGTATAGTTAGTAAGTCAGTCAGAAATGTAAGAGCAAGTGGCGCTGTTCTTCCTACAACGGAACGAGCCAGGTGGGAGTTGGAGCTGGGAATTAGTCGAGTTAGAAGGGAGTTTAACTTTAACGAGTAGGTCACGCAGGTTGGTGGTACGTCTAAAGGCTACCAGGGGCAAGTGTTGAAAGGCTTTCTTACCGCGGTTAGAAGAGAACAGCAGGCTGTAATGTTTCCTAATGATGTTAGAGATATGTGGAAGGGATGGATTAAAAGTAATAAAAAAGGGATACGGTTAGAACTGTGTGCGTCAGAAACAGTGAATTCGATATACCTAGGTTTGAAACAGTTAGTTATGGAAAGCATTCAATTAGATACTTGGGACCATTTATATGGACAAAGCTTAGGCCTAGTCTTAGGACTGTGTCCAGTCTAAATTCGTTTAAACATAATATACGAAAGTTAGATATATCAAGCTTAATAGATAACAATTCTTACTGCTGCATATTATGCAGCTCATGATATAATTAGCTCTGCATATAAATTTTTAGATTTTATAATATATTTAAGTATAGTTATAGTAGATTTTAAAATTGTACACAACTCTAGGTTACTTTTTATCTTATTTTACTCTATCTTTTGTTAAAGTGTCCCCCATTAGCTGAACAGCTAAATACATTGACACTGTAATAAAGTTATTATTATTATTATTATTAAGTAAGAGTGCGAGGAATG
This sequence comes from Actinernus sp. WN-2022, assembly GCA_030867875.1. Classification (NCBI taxonomy): domain Eukaryota; kingdom Metazoa; phylum Cnidaria; class Anthozoa; order Actiniaria; family Actinernidae; genus Actinernus; species Actinernus sp. WN-2022. Next base: position 59,823,806 of record JAOWCC010000019.1, read on the forward strand.
TCGGCAGCGCGTTGTATTTGTCAAGCAAGGAAGGAGCGGTTATAGCCTCGTTTAAGGAGGTATGTAATTAATTCAGCAGTACGGGTCTTAAAAGATTCGTCGGTAGAACAGATACGTCGCAAACGGAGGGCTAAGCTAAAAGGAATAGCTTTTTTGGTATGTTGGGGATGGCAAGACGAATAGAGTAAATGTTGGTGTTTATCAGTAGGTTTAGTGTAAAGGTCAGTCTCAATATTACCATTGTTTAAAGAAACATTAACATCACATGGTAGGATGAATGTTATTTAACGCATATCTCACTTTGACTACCACCTTAAACCTTTAGTTTAGAGGTTTTTTTCGATCACCAGAGTTTGTTTCAATCACCAGAGTTTTTTTTCGATCACCAGAGTTTGTTTCAATCACCAGAGTTTTTTTCGATCGCCAGAGTATTTTTTCGATCACCAGAGTTTGTTTCAATCACCAGAGTTTTTTTCGATCGCCAGAGTTTTTTTTCGAATACCAGAGTTTGTTTCAATCACCAGAGTTTGTTTCAATCACCAGAGTTTGTTTCAATCACCAGAGTTTTTTTTCGATCACCAGAACTTTTTTCAATCACCAGAGTTTTTTTTCAATCACCAGAGTTAGTTTTCGATCACCAGAGTTTTTTTCAATCACCAGAGTTTCTTTCAATCACCAGAGTTTTTTTCAATCACCAGAGTTTTTTTGATCACCATCTCTATTAATAGGTTTTTTGAAAGAACAGGGTATTTGAGGGCAATCAACAGATGTTAAGTTATTGATTGAGGTTTTGTGTAGCGTTGACAAACGAAAACGAGGACAGTTGACAACATATTGGTAATAACACATTTTAATTTGATTACAATAGCGATTTTTATTTTTGGACTATTCGGCGCGCCATAGATTGTCGTGAAATTCGACTAATTGATATACATATATAATTATAATTTTCTTTAACAGAGAAACAGAAAGTTCCTATATGCAAATGATTTGTCTTTAACAAATAAAAGATGGTTCTCCTTGTTCTATAACAAATCAATGTTCAAATCTCGTGCATTGTACAGAATCCAAGCATGTGATTGGCTAATGAGCGTGCATTATTGATGACCACAGCACTCGACCCAGACCCTCTCTTACCTAGGGAAAGGGAGATCTGATACAGTAACTGAGCACGGGAGCACGGCAGACTTGCCTGTTTTGTTTCACTCACGATCTCTTCCATTTAGCCGCCATCTTGAAATTCCTTTATTACAATGCGAATTTTCGCTGACAATAATTAATGTTGGCGCTCACGAGACACGTAGTGCCGAGCGATTCCCGAGCGGGGAGTGCTACTACGTGCCTCTTCGGGGCTCTCTCGGCATTACGAGTGAAAATGTAGACAATAACTAGAAATAAAACGGCAGGAGTGAACTCTGTTTCCTGTAACACAGAAGATATATATTTTGAGGCGGACATTTGCATAATCGCTCGTTGGAAATGGCTGATTTGCGCGCGAGTGCTGGAAGTACATCTCAACAAGTCAACATGTGTCCGAGTGAACAAAAGTTTCTACAACACTATAGTAGTCTTACTGAAGAAATGGATTTTATTTCCGAGACCATACTTTGTCAATAAGAGGAGAAAATTAAGCGAGAATTCAGTAGATGGTTCGAAAACCCAGGATTTTTGATTTGGAAAATGTTTGCATCGGAGTTGAGCACATGTACGGAGGCCGGTTTCAAGTCAATACTTCAATTCACTGTCCCACTGGAATCTGCAGGTTAGTTATTTTCGAATGAAAGAAACTACTAAAGAAAGGAGACTATCTTGGAGTTAAGCCGGCTAAATACTTGGTATTTGAATACATGGCTCCGAGAGAAACTTTTTCGAGATAAATGTACAATCATACTCGCAAGGCGTCAACTAAACTGACCGACAAACGCCAAAGTAAATTATTATTTGCAAAGTTATCTATACTTATAGTTGGATATTAAAAGTCTAATGTCTATTTATTTGTGGAGATATTTACCGTAATATGATTTAATTCATGCGAAATATTAGACTTTTTTTATGAAATTGTTATTGACAACTGATTTGTATAGGAGTGAAATCGAAGTGATTACCATTAATATTATGGAGGGCAAATTACGATCCAGGAAAACATTATTTTAAGCGCGCGTAGGCGGTATTTGAAATTTCACATGTGAAATTACAAATTACGCGTGAAATTTCAAATTTCAAGTCACTTGCAGACTGTATGATGAACTCAAAATTTCTTCATACTTCAGTATTCAATACTTTTCGTTCATCGTACAGTCAGCGCGTGCCTTTATTTGCTGATAAAGCTCTCACAAGCAGTCTCAAACCCTTACATAATGCACGCTCGAGGTCTTGAAAAACTGCGGATGCACGAGCGGAACGCGAGTGCATTTAGCAGCTTTTCAAGACCTCGAAAGTGCATTATTCTGTTATAGAACAAGGAGAACCTCTTTTATTTGACTTATAATATAAACTTCAATGTAGACGAAGGAAATTAAGCTGTATAAAGGGCCCGTACCTGCATAAAAATCTAAAAGCAAACTGACAATAGCGAAAACCCCATTTTTATGTACTTGACTTGTTTACAACATTTTTCGTCGCTGATTGGGCCAATTGTGGCAGCTTGACATTGACGATCTGAAAGCTCGTTTCTTATTGGATCAAGTAACCTGCTAAGAATAGAACATGTCAATCGATAAAAGTGAAAGACAGCGCCGGAGTAAAATCTGGTCAAAACTGTTGCAGGAAACTAGTGCGTTAAAGTCCGCGGGAAAATTTATAGACAAATGTTTGGAAAACTGAACTCACGATTGAACGCTTCCCAGCACAGCTACATCCCTTAAATTTTGATCAGTTAATCTTTTACCTGCTGTCTTAAGTTGTCAGACAGTGAATTTATCAGAAATTCGATTTTACGGAAATTATTTGGCCACGGAATTAACGGAGTTCACCGCGAACTGGTCTATGAAATGACAAATATATATGAATGCGTGTCCGTAAGGATAATATTTGATATATACATGATGATTAGAAGATCCAATAATATACTGTGCTATAAATACCCTCTGCGCATCATAAAACTAAAACGTAACTACTCACTTAGTATAAACATCGGTACATAATATTAAAATCATCTCAAACCGAGTGTTTAATTTTCCCGTATCGCTGCACGAACGACTCTATAGGTTCCCGATTGCCATAGCAATGCTTTAGCTTCTACTTTACTCCAAGAATGTCAGATATTTATCATAGAGTCCGAGGATGAAAACTCTTTACAAGCTTGATGTTTTGCTTTCTACATCGCTGTTTTTCATTGGCATATTTGTCAAAGTCAAGTCTACTACACTGTAAATCGCTTTCTAAACAATAAAGTAAACCTTGCGTTCGATTATTGAATACAATTCAACATCGAAGCGCTGTTCAATTATCTCGCTGACCATTCAAAATCGCTCAGTTTAACGACGCGTCAATTAAGGCATATCATGTTATAATTCATTGATTTCCGATAAGCACGAAAAGGATTTCCTCGAGTTTTCCTGAATGGTAAACACAATTTGCAGCAAATTTGCTAGCCTATAGTGGAACGCATTGATATAGAAAGAGAGAGCAAACATTCTTTTAGTATATGACATAAACTCTCTTCCTTGTCAGATTATCCCCAAGGCCCTATCAAATTGATTCGTGCAGCTAACTGGGATCTCCGCTTATAGGCTTGTCTATAATATTTCGTGACATAAGTTAATGATGGGATAGAAAGAGTTGTTTCAAGTTAAATATATGTTAGTAGGTTAAAACTGCAAAACATGGCTCTACAATTTTACTTATTCTTTTCGCAAAAAGAATAGCCCATTAATAATCGCTATTTTTTTCTTAGATATGTGTGTAAAGCTATTTCCCCTGCTTCCGAATTTTATATTAGAAGTGATTAGGTAAAAGGCTATTTATCATACGATGTCACTAGATCGTATTTAGATGAAATGAAGATCAAATACTTCTGTCTTCCTGCCCTTTAACAAGAGCTTTTTGATATTAAGAGATCGACGAAACAAAGTCATGCATATTTAGCCATATTGGTTGTCACACGCTAATACCTGAATTCAACATTATTGCTAGTCGAGCCCAGCTGGGAACAACTATACTCTCCAAATTCTGATGTAATTAATTTGAATATAACTTATTGGGAAAATAACCCAAGTAATTAGTAAGGTTTTTAGTAATACCCTTTTTGGATACTAGACTCCAACCCTGCAGTTTTATTTGTTATTTTATCCCAAGCCTCAGCAACATAGTCTGCCTCAAATACGGCGGATTATTATGCTACTATGACGTAATTTTACCATATGTTAGGTCACACAAACGGACTAATATTACCCACTAGAATGTTGTATTACCCGCTTGTAAACCAGTATTATCCGGTTTAGAACACTTTTCTTAGTTGAAAGAATTAGAGAATTTTGGAAAAAGCTAAAACTAGCTGGTTTTACGAGATTCGTGTCACATGTCATACTTTTTAGTTGATCATCCAACGAAATTAAAGGCTCTTTTCTGGTTTTTCGTCGCTCACATTCAAAACTCGTAAAATATCAGCCCGTTTACCTGAAAAAACATCTAATAATATATTCGCTCATAATCCTGTGACCTCTCAAAATAGTTGTTATATGTTAAAAATATTCGCCTCTTTAACTTCTCGTGCGTTTGCAGTTCTTAAAGTGCTAGAATATTGAACAAATTTATGGCACCGAATAATGAAAGCGAATAACAAGGTGCTTTAATTGAAGCCAGGCGGCGCTTTCTTTTATTTAGTCGAGTATTATGTCGCATGTCAGCACCATATTATTCTTATTTGAAAGTTCTTGGCATCTAAATGTTAATATAATCCGTTTATTACAGACATTTCTTGATAATGTATTATATATGGTATAAAATAATGATTTTATTGTCGTCAAAGAGCTTGTTTTGAAATAAAGCTTCACTCTTAAGCAACAACCCCTCCTCTCACCCAGGAAACACTTTGTATTATGGCACAAATGAGTGGGGAAACAAGTATATCTCTTAAGGGCGCAACAAACAAGTGCACGAAATAACTACATTTTTATTTTGAGGAAATACATTTCACATTAACTTCACCTAGCCAGCAACTGTTATCGGATACTTTTGAACTACGATAATATTATCTCAGTATTTGGTGGCTTCCGCGAGTGAATTAGACCACATTGCAGCTCGGTTAACCTTATTGGATATTCTTAGTTCGTTCCCCCAAATTAAAGTTTTTCTTCATAGTAATCTTACGATAGGAATCAGTTCTTAGCTGAGGGATTAATCTCCAGGGTGAACTAAGGTAAATTATTTTCTAAGAATGATATGCGTATAGATTATTTTCCTGATTCTCCATCTTTGCGGAAGCAAAACCAAAAGCCATTTAGGAAGAAATCTGGTGGCATTAAATTAGAGATAAGGCATTCCAGATTGTGTACATATCGTATGCTGTGTTAAGCATCACATTCTATTTCTTTTACCGCTTAACTCCAATATCAACCGTGATCAGAATCCTTTGCGTCTAAAATCATGAAAACATTATTAATTATTAAAGCTATACATAAGTTCGTAATGTGAATACTAAGATGTAAAATTGTTAATTTACGGAGACCAGATCACTCGCTGTAAGGAAATGTCGAACTAGACAAAAGGAGCAGCACACTACATTGTACATTATATAACTAATTACTTGTGGTAGTTTATTTGTCCTAATTTTAAGTGACATGATGGGGTTTTAATAAAGGAAGAAAGTATGAACGCATTTTAAAATGCAATAAATGAAACTCGATCCATAATTAAAGGAACATGTCATTTATACAGTAGTAAAACATGGTGTAAACCAACGTAATTAATTTGCTAACATAGTGTTCATTTGAGGTGTTTACCGTTTCGCAAAAACGTTGTGGCAGGTTGATAACAATAGCGAAAGCTGTTGTCGTCTGTTGACATACATTAGTATTCAGCTCGCAGTTCAGTTACTAAAATGAAAATAGCTTTTATTCTATTAAATGTGGCGCGTGCAAAGAGCAGGAAACGGCCATAACGGGTTCATAATGCTGTTTATATATACTGGTGATCAACTTTCAATTGTGCGTTCGTTTAAAAGTCATTACCAACTATATTCATGCAAAGTTGGCGTCCTCTCTGTGAATGTTTTGAGATCCCTTTATTCAAATGGTCCTTAAGAAGTTCCCATTTAAACGCTTTATCAATTCCAGACCACACCAGAACATGAACCTTCCCGCAATTTTAAATTAATCCTTTAATGCATTTCTATCGCGGCCACTGGCTAACAGAAACGTCACTTCTAAGAATTTTTGATTGCCTTTCTATCTAGATCTTTCTTTCCTCTTTGTGGTTCGTTCTCACCAAATATTTTCAGCCAAGAATTTGCGATTTTTTGAGCCTCCGATTCGTCATCCTCATCCTTATTCTCCCAGGAATACTGCTTTGTTGCCAAGAGTTTTGTTTCTTTAATGGGGACAACTGAACGTTGAATTCCCTGTACTGACATTCCAGCTGGAAAATATTCCGGAAACATAGATAATCCCTCTCCCCAAACGTCTCCAATATTGAAGGAACCTTTAGAATTCATTGAGGGAATCCGTATTTCAGGATGAATTTGAAAACTAGGATCCAACCTTCCTTCCAAAGCTTGCGAACGCATTAATCCCGCTGGAGTCTTCGGCCGAGCTCCCTGTTTCAAGTGAAGGGCATGCTGGTGTTCCAGTTTAATAACATGCTGGGGAAATTCACTACGTTCCTTCGATTCTTTTGTTGATTTGGCGAGTGTAACTGTTTTATGTACACTTGATCCAAAGTGACCATCTTGAAAACTCGAAGCATAAGACGTGTTAGAAAGCACACTTTTCGATTCTTCACTTGTGATCTGTCCAGTGAATTTGTTTTGGGTAAACGACGAGGAGGATACGATTGTTTTGGTGACAACTTTAGAAGAACGAGTGACCTGCCGTGAACTACTACTAGTACTTGATATTGAGGTTGTGTTTACTCTCTTTTCGATCTCCTTTCCTGGCTTCTTTTTCTCCATGTTCGCGCCGAGTTGTAACTTTCTACATAGACTGCGAAAAAAGAAATAAAGTTCACAATCAACAGACTCACCATTAATCTGCAATTCGTGTCACCACTAAGTCTAGTGATATATTTTCTTTAGCCATGGTTGGCGCGACGGCTTATAATATCTCAGATGGAATTTTAGTCACCTTTTCCCAAACAAAACGACCTACTACCGACAGTTCCACCTGGAATACGTAGAATTCATTGGCAATTGGCAAGCGAGAGTTGCTAATTTTCCGGTTTTAAGAAATTATCGGAAAATTGGTTAGAGTAGCTGAGAAACTCTCAGCGGGCCGTCTTCCCATACGCATGCGCAGCATACAGGTGAGTAAACAGATGGATATGGTGTTATGTTCTGATGGAAATATAAAAAAAAAACGTTTTGAGTTTCCGAGCAAAGCCTGGACAACATTTGCGACTGACATTCCCATAAAACTTCTCCGAACCTTTTCTTTTATTTCGAATTCTTATTCTTACATGAATAGAATTGACGACCGCCTCTTCTGTTAAGAAAGTCGACGCAAAAGCGTTCTACATTCACCCTGAAACAATAAAATGTTTACTTGAGTTGACAGCTTCATTTTCGCAGTTTACCTTTTATGAGTATTTTTCAAAATGCAAACACAGGCCGTGCAAACAAACGGGAACATGTCACAGAATACTTAGAGAAGATGTTTGAATTTGTTATCAAGAACAGCGCTTGAGGGATGGAATTTAAACTTCTAAGCATGTTTAGCACTGTTAGACATGTTCCATGAAGTATTCGAATCTAAAAGAGAATGAAGTCTAACCATGTAAACATTGTTTATGCGATAGATCATAAAACTACAAATCTTCATTTTCTTGGGGAAAGTATAAGAAAATAACAAGAAATAAATTCTTAAGTAACAGCACTTTGTTGAAAATGAATAAAATAGAGGGTATCCCGTCGACTTAAAGATTGTGTTTGAAGAGAAACAACCAATTACCGTAACACTTGTATTACTGAAATGACATGGCACCGACATGTAACCCTAATCATAGTCGGATTCTATATAAGGAGTTATGGGATTGTAATGCCCTGCTTGTTTGAATTACTGGCGCCCTATTAATATCTTCCAATGACTGTATGCTTATTTAATAATTAAAATGAAACTGCTAAAATTATTCGAAATTGGCTCAATTTAGCTCTTTGTGAGACAAAACCTTAAGAACTATGTATTTCTTAATTGAAAAACAAAATCAAACTGGGGCTTAGTTAGCCTCCATACTTTAACTTGCTTTAATACAACAACTCATGGGGAAAGGTAATTTAAAAAGGATTTCTCATTTTCAAATTAACTTTCACCATGAGTTGTTTAATTAAAGCAAATTAAATGTTGTATTTTTCGTTACTGATGATTCTCGTTGAACAAACAGTAATAGGGGAATTTCAATCCCACATTTCGTAGACGTTTGACAGCTGCATTCGTAATTAAAAACTGGTTCTTATCTAGAGGATTTGTTTTAAATGAAAACCAGGTCTCCTTCAATAGTATTCTTAATCAGATAGCATTATTGCCATTCTTAAACCAATAAACAAACATACACTAACCTAAATAAACTATCGCACTAGAGAGAACATATGCAAATTTTCCTATGGATTTGTGCTGAAACTTGAACCGAGGCAATACATTACAATAAGTACCCCTGTTTTGAACAGAATATTGTACTTGCATAAACACGTTTTCTGTTATCGCACATGGATGTCCTTCATGATAAAAATGAAGGTAAGAAATGTGCAATGTTTTTAATGTTGTATATAAATCATTCCTGAAGGATTCTCGCGAGTTAAAGGTTGCAAGTTTTGATGAATCTAGAATTTATTATTTCCGACAGTGTCGCCTGTTCTTACGTTTAATTCTAAGTATGCAAAATGGGTATGTAGGAGAGGATCATCAAATGACTAAAGCAGAAAACATCGTCAATAGAAAAGTAGATATTACTGTCGCGACTGCAAATAACAATTTCAGTGGTATTTACCGAACGTCTCGCTTAAGTACTGAAGCGGTATTATAGCAGTGTATTTAAATAGGTTGTGTTTGTGTAAGAGCTTGAGTGGTTTCTCAATATTGGTTTGACGATCTTAAAGGTGTTCCTTTACATGGAAGTGAGGCCTTTGAATCAATACCGCTGAAACAGCTGTTTGCAGAAAGAAATGTAATAATGAGCAATTAATAATAAAAATAGTACCCAGTCGGCCACTGAGGGCAGTTTGGATTATGGAAAGAAGTGTCTATCATTAATAACCTCACTTGGTGCTTTGGTCACTGATTCAGTGGAGAGGCCATGAAGAGGATATTCCTCTGTGTGTGGAAACCACTCTTGGCTGTCCATTAAAGGCCACTAAGAGTGAAAACTGAAAAGAGAAAGAGAGCGTTAGAAAAGTGGACAGGGAATGGCATGCTTACAAACCAAACGTTTTTAAATTTTGCAAGGGAGCATCCCCTAGCCTACAGGCAGTGCCTCGTCGCTCACACAGCATTCTGAAATAATGCCTAAAACTCCTGTAATTATTTGGTTATTTCGGATATTGAACATTATCCACCTTACCAAATCAACATGTGAGTTGAGCGTTGAGTGCATAGAATATATGAATGTAGTAAGGAGTGTGTGTGGAAAGAGTCTAGCTCGGATACTTAGCATATCTTGCTAGGGGACTAATCAGCATCATTCGTCCAAGGATAAACAACAGATTTAACATTTTAACAAAAAATACATGGGCAAATGCTTCTGAGCAGCTAACAAAAAAGGCGACGTACATGAGATTTTAAAGCCTCTCGGGATAATGCTATTTCACGATATTTGTGAAGGTAAACATGTTTTTTGTTTACATTACAAACTTACTTAATGGTCTTTTGCTTACATATATAGTTTTTTTTGCCGCCAGTGTTAAAGTGTTTCATTTTGTAGACTGTTTTTTTAAAGTAAAACCTCTGCTACACAAAAAAAGGAGAAACCGAAACAAAAGAACTGTAGAAACGGTTTGCGAAAACTATTTTCACCTGAAAACAATCGATTGTCCTAGCATGGATTTCTCGACGCAAACTTCTTAGCGCAAGACAAGACTTCGGGTGACATTTTTACAAATTACAGTTTCATTTCATTTTTCAATTCAAGTACTTTCGAACGTTCTGCAATTGTTTCTTGTATACCAATTACATAAAGTTCTTATTATCTGAGCTGGTCTTTGGCGTTGATGAAGGGCATTTAGCACTTTTCGAAACGCAAAATATATAGAGGATATTACACGGTGGTGAGAAGATATGAAGTTTTTCCTCGAGAGTCGAAAATATTTCACGAGCGAGCGCAGCGAACGAGTGAAATGTTTTGGACTCGAGAGGACAAACTTCATATCTACAAACCACCGTGTAATTTTCTTTTTATTATATGGACAATTAAACTGCTCTAAGAATTCTTATCTATTCATTTTATTTACTGCATGTCAGTACAAACTTCTTCGTGATCTTTTTAAGCTGTTCTGGGGAGTTTTATCGGGGTTTTATCGAGTTTTAGATCGTATTTGGCTTTTTGTGCTCGGAATATTCATTTTTACATCTTCCTCTGTGATTTTTACAAACCTGCCGCCATATTTGTAGTTCAAAAGGCGGCAAACGTGACGTCATCGATATTTTCACTAGTGAGGTATGGAAAATACGCCACTCAGTACCCGGATGTAGTTTCGTATGAGTTCTAAGAGTGGTTTATTTCTTAGTAAAACACTATCGCCATATAATAAATAATACCCTAAGTTCTACATTTTATTAGTAACAAGATGATCTGCGGGCAGGCTGAACTCGGACATTGCACTTAACTTGGACTTATTTCTAAAGTGGAATCGAAAATAATTAGTTGTTTTATTCGAAGCTCTCATAAAAAGGAGTTGGGACAAAGTGTTTGATCACAAACGTAAACATGGCCCGAACAGTTGTTTAACAAATGTTCGGTGGAAATATTTCATATTTGACAGAAGAATTTCGCCGAAGCAAGAGCTCACTGAAAACGTCAGAAACAAAACATGGACTGACGAAACAAAACAACGTAATAGGCATCAATTGATCACGTGACGATTTCCCCATAGCAACGCCTGTGCGGAGGGCAAGTCATTCTAACATTCCTTGACAATAGAGAGAGCGTGAGAGACGCGAGCGTGAAACCTCAATACTAGAACTGCCGGTTCCTTTGTTATTCGTTTTCAGCCCAAATTTATCAGAACTATTTAGCTTTAAATCAGTTCAGTGTTAGAGGATTTTAAGAGCCGTAAGACGATCAGAAATAGCTTTCTGAAGCCAAAAACGAACCGGACTCTGCAAGTTACTCGCAACATGATGGCGGCCTCAACGTAACAGGTGAGAAGCTGACTTCGGGAATGTACTTTTCTTCCACGATTTAAATCGTCTTTATGTTCTAAAAACATTATGTGATGACATGAGATGTATATATTACTCTACCATAGCCGAGTTGAAGTTCAAGTTTATTTACACTGTTCAGTTACATATATTAAAAGAAAATAGAAACGTATAGATAAGATAGAACTAAGATACAATCATTAGAGGTAAAATAGGTTGAATTATTGTTTAAGTGTGTGCAGTGATTAAAGTAGCAAAAGCTTTCGAGTTAATCACTACCTATTGTAAAGTTGTACAAATATAGAAGAAAATTACTACATAAATATAATCCTGTATGATGTATAAAAATTTGGAACGCTTCACGAATTTGCGTGTCATCCGTGTCATCCGAGGAGACGCTAGGAGACGCTGGTGTTAGTGTGGGAATCCCAAAGTCCTGGGATTCCCACACTAGCATAATGCATAGGCAAATCATCCTATTCAATTGCATTAGACATATTAAAAATGAATAATTTCATTTAAATCCTTCTTTCTTTGTGTAAGTTAACTATTGTGTATTATTTCATTTCGGAAAAAGGACTAAAAATGGCATATCCCCCAAATAGTTCTCCTCAAATTCTAAATGTTCTTACAAAAATGCATGTTTCACATAAAATTTAGAGTTGCAAGTTTGCACTAACCTTACTTTCTGTCCCTGAACATTTAAACTTGCCCAGCACCAAGCCATTCATTCCATAAGCACGTCACATCAAGCTACATTCAACCACTCTGACCGCAAAGCTTGCCGGAAAACCCAACCAATCAGCGGTATGGCCCTCCCCTCTTCATTCTTCAAAACCATTTCGACGTAATAGCTACATATTGGAATCAATGACAAGCAAATGTTGCCCAATATAAAAAAAACCTATGATAGGTGGCTTCAGACCTCCATTTATAAAGCCCACTCGAAATTGTGACTGCATGAAGAAATCCTATTCGTCACAATAACATGCACAGACTCAGTTCTTCGAGGAAGTGCTGATTTAAGCCATCATCAGACCTAATGATTTCCTCCAGCACTCTATGAATGGGGGAAAATTCTGAGTGTTCCCTCAAACACACTTCCCGGCATCTCGGCCGTAAGAAAAACCGACAATGAGTTCAAAACATGACATTGTCCCCCACACCATCGAACTTGCTTTTGGTGTCATTGTGTCTAGCAACCTACGTGGGCGAGACACATCGAGGACATTTGCGCCAAGGCCAACAAGACATTTGCGGTCGTGACATCACAGAATCTGACACACGGAAACTTCTGTACTGTTCGCTAGTACGACCTCGACTTGAGTACACCTGTAATGTTTGGTCTCCATGCATACACGGCAAAACATCGCCGATTAATAGAAAACATCGGTGCAGCGAGAGCGTCCAAGTTTATATTGCACTACCCTCCCCGTGAGACTACAGGGATATACTCGCCGTATTAGATATGCTTTCTCCCGAATTCAGAAGAGAAACTAGTGACTTGGTCCTTCCAGTTAAATTTAGAATTAGCCTTATTAATGCTGATTTCAACAACTATCTTGTACCTGTTTCCTTCCGTTATAACACCCGTAATTTCGATCATAATAATTATTGCGTTCTGGCATCTCGTAATCAGAACTACTTTATATTTTCTTATTTTCCTAGATCTATCAACCTGTGGAGCAGTCTGCCTCAGAATCTCAAGTGTTCTTCTAGCTTAAACCAGTTTAAGAATTCTCTGAACTCCTACTATAAAGATTAACTGTCTACTTACCAGCCGCCGTAGTCTTGGCTATCTAGTTTCGCCATCTTTTTGAGTGGTTTTATTTCTACATGTAATTCATTCTGTATTTTTCCTATTTTACTCTTTTTATCTTGTTAGGGGAGGATATCAGGCGCAATTAAGCTCTGTTTTCTTCAATCCCCTGTCACCTGAGTTTTTGCTTGCTAGTTTTTGTTGTTCTTCTTCTCCTTGATGATTGTAACCTTTTCATTATTGTTTTTAGTAACAAGTCATCATTAGTATGTGTGACGAATACAATAAATACAAAATGCCTGACTGAAAACTTTGAGCCCCCAGTATTAAACGTCAGTCGAAAATGCCATGGTAACAATGACTACTGTTTTTTTAGGGGGGGGGGGATCGTTTCAGTCTAGACATAGCTATAAAGTATAAGTTAAAATCCCTAGGAGTGAAAGCGTTAAATATTGTGGGTACCATAAACTTAACCCTAACAGTCAGTAAACAAGTTCCCAGGTAAACGACGAGGGATAAGGTATCAGAGTTCACAGGTAAACAACGCGCTCTAATTGTAATCACATCACATTTTTGTGAAATTGCTCAGATTATAATTCGGTACGGGTTCAACCCACACCATTAAATTTAATGTTTGCGAGTCGGGTGTGGCCACTCCGCAGGCATTTCTAAGTATCGGAAACCGCGAAAACAATCTTAAAGTGTTTATGAAACCAAATTTTGCATCTTTATTTTATTGTAGAATAATAAAGATCATTCTTTTGTGATTATCAAGAGTATATTTATTTTTCAGTTCCGCTTTCGGAAAGGTCTCTCAGTGTTGTGGAGGTTGCTGAGAAACATGTTATCAAAACTTTTAAAAATGTACACGGTGTCGGTCCGAACAAGAAGATTAATTGCTCCATGGGCAGTCCTTTTCGTGTCCTGTACGAGTAATTTTCTTGAATCGGTTGAATAAATGTTGTTTTATTGATGTGGTATAGTTATCGCTGAATATTTCGCGGTGTAACATATCGCCGGGATATCGATAGCGGCAGGAGCCCATTACCAGGAGCGTACCTATGTGATGGGTAGCGCCAACAGCACAGTAGACGATGTGGCTATTTATAGTCGCGAAGTTCTGGTATGCGATTACGTTGTCTTTTGTTCTCTTGCGCTTTATTATTTTTTAGCAGTTTGAACCGTGTTAATTACAATTTTTCAGTGCATCATGATTGGTTAAAAGTGACGGCCTTTGTTTCTTCTCGCGGGAAACACAAAGCTAAAAATAGCTACATCATCTATTCTGCTGTTGGACAGACCTAATCTGGGAGATGCACGCTCCTGGTAATAGCTCCTGATAGCGGATATAATTGAAACGTTGATTTATTTTGTTACTTTGCCTTTGGTTGATTATTTTATATAATATTCAAATATAAGTTACGTTATCCGTTTACAGGCCATCCCTTCATGTAGAACGACACGAATTGCTACCAAATTGTATTGTATTGTATTGTATTGTGTTGCGTTCTATTGTTGTATTGAATTGTATTGTGTTGTATGCTATTGTATTTTTGGTAAAAATTCGTGTCGTCCTACATAAAGGGATTACCGTTCACATAAATTTACAATTAGCCTTGATTTTATTTCGGTGTAGTTTTAATAAGCTTAATTATTTTGTGCTAGGATTAACTTTTAATACTCTTCTTTAATTAGGAAACTTTGCATCCTTCACTTTAGTATAAGCTTATGTTGTATCAAATATATTTTATTCATTTAAATGTTAAAGAATGTAATGTTCCTATCAATGGGGAACTTTCAGTCAAATTCTCAAGGGTGGTGAAACATGCTTGTTGATCAAATGTAGAACCCAGGGCCTGGCTGTTCAAAGTAAGGGTAAGCGCTACCCTGGGGTTCAATAGGCCTTTTGCATCAATTGATCACGTGACGATTTTCCCATAGCAACGCCTTGTGTGGAGGGCAAGCCATTCTAACATTCCTTGACAACAGAGAGAGCATGAGAGACGCCAGCGTGAAACGTCAATACTAGAAGTTCTACCAGTTCCTTTGTTATTCGTTTTCAGCCCAAATTTATCAGAAATATTTAGCTTTAAATATTAAAGTTCAGTGTAAGAGGATTTTAAGAGCCGTAAGACGATCAGAAATAGCTTTCTGAAGCCAAAACCGAACCGGACTCTGCGAGTTACTCGCAACATGAGACAACAGCTGGCGCCGGTAAGAAGCTGACTTCGGGAATGTACTTTTCTTCCACGCTTTAAATCGTCTTTATGTTCTAGAAAAAATATGTGATGACAGGAGAATGATGTATCTGAACGCGTTACAGGCTACAGAGATATTATAAACTGGATGTACGAATAACAACCTGATATTATAGGTTGTTGAGTAGCTGGTTTTCCTATGTGACAGGTTCTCTCTTTTTTTTCAAATCACCAGCAACACTAGAGTCTGTAATCTTGAAATAAAGCCCGTATTTTGGTGATCCACTGAGACCTTAATCCCATGTCTTTACCGGGGAATTTTTGCGATGAAAGGAAAGTCCATCGTTATAGCGTGAATCACCACTGCATATTTGTGGCCGCACACAACAGTGGTAGCGCGTTCCAGTTTATACAACACCAGCGTCTCCTAGCATCTCCTCGGCTATGGTAGAGTATTAAATAGATACATCTCCTGTCATCAGATATTTTTTCTAGAACATAAAAACGATTTAAAGCGTGGAAGAAAAGTACATTCCCGAAGTCAGCTCAGTTCTTACCGTCTGTTGAGGCCGCCATCATGTTGCGAGTATTAAACTCGCAGAGTCCGGTTCGGTTTTGGCTTCAGAAAGCTATTTCTGATCGTCTTACGGCTCTTAAAATCCTCTAACACTGAACTTTAAGATTTAAAGCTAAATAGTTATGATAAATTTGAGCTGAAAACGAATAACAAAGGAACCGGCAGAACTTTTTTTTTAGTATTGAGGTTTCACGTTCGCGTCTCCCACGCTCTCTCTGTTGTCTAGGAAAGTTAGAATGGCTTGCCCTCCACACAAGGCGTTGCTATGGGAAAATCGTCACGTGATCAATTGATGCAAAAGGCCTATTGCTAACCAGAGGGTAAACTGTATAGATTTAGCACATTCCTCATTCATAATGGCCGCCACCTAATTTGCATAAATTGGAAGATTAATATGTACAGAGAAACTATTGCTTCCACATGAAAGATCGTACCTAAATTAGTAATTGACCACATTTCGAAAGAAATGTTTCTAATTGCTGTCGAGTTATTGGTATTTTAAATGTAGAAAATACATGAAAGCGAGGCTGTAAAGGCCTTCATGGTATTTCTCATACAAATTTCTCTAATTTCAAATCGCTGTAACTTTACAGCCTTTTATGCTACAACACTCAAATTCTACAGAATCACCAATGTTGATATGCTCTTTCGCATGGCAAGGATGTTGTTTTTCATACATTGAACATGTAGCTAAACTGTTAAAATACAGAGACCACCACCTTATGAATGAGGTGTATCCTAGGGATAAAGTTATCCTTGCTTCGAACAACTGGGCCCTGGGCAGAAAATTACAAGCTTATGCAGAAATTCAAAAGAGTGAGCTAAAGAATAGGAACAATAATATTGTAAAATGTATAGTTCTTTATAAATGGCTTCAATTTGTTTAACCCAAATCTGAATGAGAAAACAAATTTACCAAGCTAAAGCCTTCTATTTTGGTAAATATAACACAAGGCCTTGTTTTAAGATGTTCTGTTTGTATTACTTAGAACTGACTTACTCAGAACTATGAAGTGCAACAAAAATATGATGCTAATGGTAACCTTGAAGGTTGGGCCCATACTTTTACTTTTCCCAGTCAAAGTCTTCTACAGTTTGTATATGCCTTGACCCCTGGGCGACAATTCAAGATCAAATACCCGACTCTGGGGTGGATTGAAATGGGGTGCACCATATGAGCACCATAGGCACAGGGGGGTAGGGGGGGGGGGGGGGGGGGGCAATATGTTTTGAAGTAGCATTTCTGAATTTTGAGACCTCTTGAATCTCAAAAGGGGGTGCATCCTCCAAATAACCTTGCCCTCCCATAGATCTGTCCCTGAGGATGGTGAGGTGTAGCAAGTATAAGAGGGAGATGTTCTTTCCTAGTTGTTACAATCCAGGGGGGAACTTATAAATAGTAGGTGCAATGCATGCGCAGCCATGGCCATGGTCCTAAACTGGACCCAGTTTTACACAAGTTCGCTCCAAACCCTGGATTTCCAAGTTGTTGTGAAAATGAACCCATTTTCAACCTCATTGATTATTTTGAGCTGTCTATAACTCAGAATTCCGCAGTTTTACATAAAAGCTAGACCCTAAACTCTAAAGTAGGTTCAAATCTGACACACAATATATAGCATAAGTAAGTGTGCCCCTGGGTTACAATCTACCAAAACAGACTGCTGGACCACACCATGTATGTTCACAAGCTGCCCTGTTAGTGTGAAGTCTGAATGTAGACATATATTTGTTTCTGCTACACAAATGTTTGAATATTTCCTACTAAGTCAGATAATGTGTATTAACTCATTGACTCCTACAGCACTTGTAACCATCCCAATAAAAAACAGGAACTCCCTGAAAAAATGTTGCATCAAATCTAGATATGCTGGAATTCTGATAATGCAAATATTATTTCAACTGATTGATTGACTCCAATCTTCTGGAAAACACACTTTCAATTTTTGTTTTTCATTTCTTTGAATTTTCAATACCCTAAAAATAGGTTTAAAAAAATCTTCCAGTTCGCAATTAAAATGTATTAAAAGCAAACACAATTTAATCTATCCCACTACCATATTTGTTTACACAAAACACATCAAGTGACTGTGAACCCACATCTGGCATTCTGACACTGCATTTCTCTTTACAATTTTGCAGCAACAATCCCAAAATGCATTGTGGGTAATGGACAAAAATCTCCCTACTTCAACCCATTGTCTATTGTGCCAATTTGGGTTAAACACATAGTACTAACTCAACTAACCCCCCTTAGTCCAAGTTTGGCTAGCTCTGTTCAGTTACAAACTGCCAAACCATAACGTAATGGCTCAAGCTTTCCCAGAATGCCATTTGAGAAGATTCTGTGGCTTTGCCGATGTCCTTGTAGGATTTTGAATGGAAACTGCTCTAATTCTGCTCAAAAATGGCCACTGGTAGAAAGCCAAAGGACATACTGAGGTCTGGGGGTGGCTGAAAAATACTTGGCTTGCTTTTAGTAGGCTTTGTGAGTGGGGTTTTCTCTTGCATTTCTGCATTTGACATACCAATTGGTGATATTTTTACTTGTGAGATTGTAGGAAGAAAAACCCTGAAGGTGATGTAATATATCCACTTACACCACAGTGCAAGTGCAAAGGAGCAGGAAAATAAATTGTGAGAAGAACTTAAACACAAAAATGTCCCTTCATCAGGCTGACTGGTAGGGAAGCAAAGCAGCCTATACATCTGTTGAAGTTATCAAAGCTTACTTGTTTGATGATCAAATACTTGCATTGGTTTCCTATAATTATGATTGGCATCTACAGGTATAAAGAAAATAATTTATCACTGGTAATGGCTCTATCGATTCCAAACCTGCCCATCTTCCCAGGCATACATTTTTGTATGGGGGGTATTGACTGAGTTTCTGTCCCAGGGATGGGGCATTTGCCAGAAAAGAAATGTTGGGAGGTGGGGAATTGGTCAGAGAGTCAAAATAGTAAGTGTTTATAACATGGTTGCCACCCATCAAGAAAAATATAATTCCCCTGACTTTTTCCTGACTTTGACAAGAAATTTAGAATTTCTCTGACCAGATGCAAAATTCCCCGACTTTTCCCTGACCATGAAAAACAATTTTTTTTTCTGACTTTCCCTGTCCTGTGGCAACCTAACCTGGGTATCAGGCCTTCCCCTCCCCCTGATACTCAGGTTAGTGCCAACCCCGCATAAGAGATTTATACTCGTTCCAAAGCCCCACAGAGGGGCATTCGCATAGCTTAGCTGACCCCACGGGACTGACCCAATGGGGCACTTGCAATGCTCTGAATTCAACCACAAATGCCGGGGTGGGGCAGTTATATGTGTATAAAATAGAACTGGTATATTATGTCGCTGTCATCATCGTGCTGAAGTAGTTTTTTCAGTTTTCTTCTGCTCAATGATAGTTATTATTCATCTACTACATGTAAGCCCGGAATGTAGGCCTAATAGTAAATACCTATTTGTCTTTATGCAAAGATAAAACATGTTTTATTCTTGTTTTCACTTCACAAAAAAGATGCATGTACACACGTTTTATTCTAGTTTTCACTCATTATTGTGGTTTTTCCGCATCTGCCCAGAGCATAAAGTCAGGTATTCAAAGCTAATTTCAATCACTAAATCAGCAATTTAGCTAGTGGCAATTTTCCTCTCGCAGTTAATCTGGTAAATATTTCAGCAGGGCAGTTGAATTTCGGCAAAAATTCTCCCGTACTTCTGACCTGACACATCGTTCTTAAAAACCTTCAGAATGTGTCTCTGTTATTTTTTATGCAGACAGTTCAACACGATGATTACTTACTTGACTGCAGCAACGGCGAGAATCACAACCTTGATTTTTAGCGATTTTTTCACCACCTTTTAGCCCGGTCTTATGGCCGATCGAACGAAGCAACTCCATGCCGTTGTTGTGAATTTACTTCCGGTGAGATATGCTAGCCAATCAAATTTGACCTCGATATGGATTATCCCAGAGCTCTCCTATCTTGGCGCTGGCCAAAAGATCGCGGGTTCTGGGAACGAGATTGTCCGCGCGGCAAAACGGGACAGTTTTTAGCATAAAGTATTCAATTTGAATGGCGAAAAAGAGACCTTTCCGAAGGCGGAACTGAAAAGATTATCTAGAAAATAATTAAATTTATTATTCTGCAATAAAATAAAGATTTTTTTTTTTTGGCCAGACCTCGTATTGAGACATAGAGTTGCCTGTGGAGGAGCTGGGCCGGCTCAATCTGCGTGTGAACTGGTTCATGATATGAGCACTTCAGAGAATAATCGAGAACGGTTAAGTGACAAAATTAAATAAGCCGGACTTAAATACGGCAATACCTTTATCAACAACCTCCGCAATAAAAGAGCCCGTTCGGGCAAAGTAATTACTTCGATGGCTGATCAAATACTCAGGCTTCGAGCTGTCGTTAAGAAGCAATTATAAACTAAACATCAAACAATTTCTCCTCTTTCATGACAACTTCGTGAGGCTTCTAATTGAGTGCATTTGGTATTTCCGCTTGGGTTACCTGTGTTCGCATATGCATTTTAACCGATTCAACATCGGAATCTCTATAAGAATTTCTTGTTATCCCGAGTATGTTGATCAGTCTTGAAAACCGATTGTTGTGATTGGTAAGCGAGAACAGCCTGAATGCGCTGCCATTCTGTTATGTCTGCCGACAAGGAACAAACTCGTCTCACTTTCGCTCGGCACTTGTATAATAAATGCGTATGTATGTGTGATCATAGGGTGAAGAACAGGACCCGGCCTAACAAGGAAAACGGAACTCCAAAACTGTGATTTCCAAGTTTTAGTGAAAACGAACCCGTATTTTCACGCGCACCCTGTTGGAGTATTCTGAGTCAACTATAACCTGCAATTCCACACATTTTAAAGAAAAATCCGGACACTGAAATCTAAATTAAGTTCAAATCCGAACCCTGTACCGTCGCACATGCGTTGTGTTGCGTTGCATTGCATTACATTGCATCACATCGATCACATGTACGTTGCATTGCATTACATTACATCGAACACATCGATCACATGTACGTTACATTGCATTGCATTGCATTACATCGATCACATCGATCACATGTACGTTACATTGCATTGCATTACATTACACACATCGATCACATGTACGTTACATTGCATTGCATTACATTACACACATCGATCACATGTACGTTACATTGCATTGCATTACATTACACACATCGATCACATGTACGTTACATTGCATTGCATGGGTTTTATTTGGATCGCGTACAAACGTAGTACATTGATTGCTTGTTACAAATAAAGTTAGTGCTAAGATAATTTTACAAATAATTTACACATGGCTTTACATATAGTTTTACAACTAGTATTAGAGACAACTATGCATCTATACTTATATATAGTCTAAATTCCAATTCGATCTGTGGTTTAGCCGGATCCGAACTTTGATCAGCCTCTGGTTGTTTCAGCTAGGTACGTTAAAAATTCAGTGTGTTCCAACGATCTGATTGGTCGCCAGTAATGTCCGCCGTTCAGCGATTTGATTGGTCAAAGAAACTCCAACTCTGATCCAACTTTTAATTCAAGCTTAGTTGTGTTTCTTATCTCTCTTCTAAGTCTTAAAAATGCGCTTTAAACTGTAAATTACCCGGTTTTTCTCTCCGATTTAGGTAGGCACTAATAAGACCTGGATGTCACTCGTTATGAAGTATACTTTTTCAATAAACAACTCTAACTAAAGGTAAAAAATGCAGAAAAGCCGGCTGTTCTCACTTGCGAGAAATTACTGACGGTAGATATTTCAATGCGACTGTACTGTTGCGTCCTTTCATTCACTGCACATGTACCGCATTTGCTCAGTGGTTCGGTTTGGTAGAGTTGATTATTCGATCCTTGAATTTTTCAAGCTTACGTTCAACTTCAGAAATCTTTCTTCGAAAGCTCAAAAACTGGGCTTAAAAAGTAAAGTACTATATTTTTAAGAAAACAGCAGAAAAATATTAAAGTGCCTATCACCCTTTTGCAATTTTGATAGCCTATGGACCTCCGAAACGTTTTGAGTACTTCTGTGAAGAACATTTTGGTTTAAAGTGAATACTTTATGTTCTACGCTTGTTTGAAATCGTGTAAATGTGACCTTTCCTGACCCATGACCGCGTAAGTAAAAGCCTGGGTCGAAACCTGGTAGACGTCATCTCATTAATGCATTATTCTCCATGGCGCCTTTTTATCACAACGACATCGATGCATAGAAAATGTACGCAGTTTTTGAGTTGTTAGTAAAGAAAAAAGTCATTTTAGTCAACACGTTGAGTATTTCTTCAAATGATTGCAAAGCCGAATTAATTTTATGACGTCAAGATGACGTCTACCCAGGTTTCGACCCAGGCTTTTACTTACGCGGTCATGGTCAGGAAAGGTCACATTTACACGATTTCAAACAAGCGTAGAACATAAAGTATTCACTTAAACCAAAACTTTCTTCACAAAAGTACTCAAAACTTTTCGGAGGTTCATAAGCTATCAAATTTGCAAAAGGGTGATAGGCACTTTAAACTTGAGCTGAGTTGAGGAGGAAAGACGAGCTCAAATTAATTATTTATTTATAAAACGCCGTAAATCAAGCCGTAAATCATTGACAGCGTTTGGGATTGGATCCAGCCATGAAGTTCAATCGATCGGATATTCAAGTTCGACTCAAGTAAACATAGATTTATAAGTAATTCCTGTTGAAAGCGTGTTAGTTCACATTTTAACGGATCACGGGAAATTAAACAGAATAAACATTATTTTCACACGCGAGAACTTCTCTGTTGAATTTTATCAAGAAGTGCATTTCCGTCTCACATTTTGAACATATTCGTTCTCCTTTTTTTTGTATGGCATTGCGTGTCTGCCCTTTTCTATTGCTAGGTTGTGATTACTAATTATTAGTCTAGTTAGAGCAGTTCTGTGTTTCAGATTCTTAATTTCTGTGCGGTAATTCGCATATGTATATGTTGTTTTAAACATAGTTAATAGAGTGGAATGGTTAGGAAACTCAGGGACCTTCTTTGTTATAGGTCTTTGTTCGATTTTTTCAACCTTGACCGTGCACAAAACACAATAGAAATTCCAACATGTTAATCAATCAACCAATAGAAACGTGTGAGTTCAGTCGTTCAGGGAACGCTAATGAACTATGATCGTGCACAATCTTTTGTCTTACCCCTTCCAACCTAAATCGCAGCGCCTTTGTTAGCCCTTTTGAAGTTTGCCGGGTTTCCTATCCATTCCACTCTATTAACTATGTTTTAAATAAGCGGTATGTTCTTAATTTGTTGCGCTGTTTGGGTCTTTTCCTATCGTTATTTCGCACTTCGCCAGCATTGAAATTCATTATCGTTTCGTCTCTGTTTGATGTGCCATACTTATTGTCTTGTCTTGATCATACCAAAGATTTCCAAAGCCGCAATGAAATAATATTTTTTGACTTTCAATTACTCCAGAATGCTTTTTTTATTTTCGTTTTTGGTCTTGTGGTAGATTTGATAGTATGATAATTGGCAGTAAACGGACATAAGCGGTTTTAGCGGGTGGATTCATTATCAAGTAGATTGGATTGGCCAATTGCAACGCTACTTCCCGCCATGACACGTAAAACATGTTTTTTTACTCTCCCATGGCTCTTTAAATATTAAATTAAATATTCTCAGATTATGTACTGTGGAAAGTTCGATCAGCAACTTCCCTCGAATGTCCCTCGTATTTTTGTCCTTGGATTGCCTTTTATATGGTGTCTCTGACTGATAGCCATCTGGTAAATTTAGAAAGTGTCCGTCATTATTCAGAATAAATTCCTGTATTTCTCCCGTACGGCCTTTCTGTGAGAACTCGAGAATTTCGTTATCTAGCTCATTCATAAAGTCGTCATCGTTGGCTTGTTTATAATTAGTTGGACTAAAATATACCGTTCCGACGTACACTGATTAAGATGTCCTTTTGAATTGAGAAATATATATGTGTCTATCTATCTTACACCAAATAATATTTTACCTGCTGTTGGCATGTATGATACTCCTTTGTATATCCGTTTGTTTATTTTAAATGCGCCCATTTCGGTAGATCTGACAGTCGGCATTTGTGTGAGTTTCAACTATGCCAATTATTGTCATGTTGTACAAATAACTTTGTACTTTGTTTCACTTTGTTGCCGAATTCCCTGCTTTTGAACCATGAATATTCCAAACGCCGATGCGTAGGAACCCTGTCATTTAGTACGAGTATATCCTCGCTTTATGAACGTGAAGAGTTTTCATTATGGCTTTGTATTATTATTATTATTATTATTATTATTATTATTATTATCATTATTATTATTTACACATGCACAGCTCAATACAATGGTATACAATACAATACTAAACCAAAATTACTATACTGAAAATTACAACACAATACGAAAAAAACGTACATGCCTATAACGTCAATAGGTAACGAAACTGAAACGGAACTTGACAAGTAACATAAGTGTTTAAGTTTAGTGATGCTAAGGTGTTCTCATTTTTTTCAAAAAAACTTCAGGGTGTTTTAATATTTATTTAGAGCCGTTTTCAGTTGAGTATAGTAAAACCAAAACCAAGTAATTACATAGCCAATCACAGGAGCAAATAAAACACAATGAGCCAATCACGAACTGAAGTTATTCACGATTGTTTTACTTGAACCAATCACGAGGCAACGTAAACGCAATCGTCGATACTCTCGCTAAAACAAAACCCGATACACGCCTTTCATAAGTTTTACTTCCGGTTACGAAAACAAGGCTCCAGGTGGTTTGAAATCCAAGATGGCGGACAACTGCACAGAAAGTACCTCCGAAAATACTCCCAAAAGTATGTTATTCAGTAAATCATACCTGTGTTTGGTTTTAGAATCACTGTATTTATGTCCATGTGTAGTCTGCATTATTTTAGTATATTGTTTAGCGCACAGAAAAGTACTTTTCTACTTGATCAAGTCATCAGTCATTTCCGAACAATGTACACCCGACAGGTTGCAAATCTAAAAAACGTTTGCAGCTTACAGAGGACGATATTAATTATTTCAGGGGCATCTTTCCGTCTAAGATATCTAAGCTAACTTAAAGGAGTCGGAAATATCTTCTGCCTAAAATAAATTATTATTGTGGTTTAAAATTGAGGCAAAGTGATTTATGAGGTGCAAAGCAAATTTTAGTTTATTTCTGATAGGCTGTTTAATAAGCTCATGTCATGATATCTAATCTCTTTTGCTATTTAATACAGCAAGTAAAGTGCTATCGATGGGAAATGTAACTACTGTACATACATACATACATACATAATCTTTATTTATACACGGTTTCTCATCATACATATGCTCTTCCTGAGAGTCGTGTCTATAACTACGAAATTCATAAAAATACAAAATCGGATTGGTAATAAAAAATGGCGACACTAGGTATTTATAAAAACTATTCTAAATCATTTAATGCGTCTCTGTAAACTGCAATACTTGTCTGATTCTTAATATTGTTAGAAAAGCTATTCCAGAGAACAGACCCTCTATACTGGAAACTTAGTTTACCACTTTCGCTGTTTGGTCTAGGCACAAACAGATTACTAGACGAATTTCTCAAGTTATAAGAATGAATATTGTTTGTATTTTCAAACACGTTAGTCAAGTAGTTTGGAGTGCCCCCGTTTAGTGTTTTATACGTTAATATTGCTAATTGTTTCAATCTTCTTTCTTCAAGATTTTCCCACCCCAGCTCATCCAGCAACTCAGCCGACCGCTTATCATAATTTGAAAAAGTGACCACTCTGGCGGCTCTGTTTTGGAGCCTTTGGAGTGTGTCAGACATCCCTTTCCCACATGTTCCCCATACTGCACTACAATAATCAAAATATGGTAGCACAAGGGAATTATACATTGTAAATAAAGTTTCATAGGGAACGAGATGCCGTACTCTTTTTAATGCGCCAATTCCTCCCGAAGCTTTCTTATCAGTTTTACTTATTTGTTCTTTCCAGGTAAGGGATTGATCTATCTCTACTTCGAGATATTTATATGTCAATTCCCTTTTCAGAGGTTTGTTATCTACTTGAATTTGAAAAGGATAATCTAGGCTTCTTATCTTATTTTGACTGGCTACCATCATGTATTTTGTTTTAACTACATTTAGGCTATAAAGCTTGTTTTCTTTTAACCATGTATGTATTTCATGCAAATCATGATTCATTTGTTGCTCTAGGACGCTCTCGTTTGCATTAGCAACAGTTAAACTTGTATCATCCGCATACATACGTACACTGGAATTCAGATCACAAGCTGGAAGATCATTGATATATACTATGAAGAGCAGTGGCCCCAGGATCGACCATGGGGTATACCAGATTTAATTTTACAACTATCCGACAGAACACCATTCACAGCTGTTTTTTGTTCTCTATCTGTTAAATAGGAAGCAAACTATTTTAGGCTGACTTCATTGACACCATATAATCTGGGTTTTGCTAATAAAATGTCATGGTCCATGGTGTCGAAAGCTTTTTTAAGGTCCAAGAAAATTATTCCATTTAAAAGGCCCTTATATATATTTAAGAACCACTCATTTGTGGCATCTAATAAAGCTGGCACTGTGGAGTGTAAGGGCCTGAATCCAGACTGTGACTCTGTAAGTAAACCGTGTTCTGTCAGATAATCATAAAATTGATTATAAACTATCCTCTCTATGAGCTTTGTAACAGCCGGCAAGACTGAAATAGGTCGATAGTTGTTAGGGATGCATTTCTTATCGGCCTTATAGATAGGCGACACTTTGGCAATTTTCCAGTCTGCTGGAAAAATACCGGTCTGAATAGAGAGATTAAATATATGAGTAAGAGACGGAACAATTGTCGATCCAGCCTCCTTCAACAACCTAGTAGAGATACCATCTAACCCACATGCTTTATTAGACGGCATAGCCTTTAGCAGTTTATCTACTTTTAGCAGTTTATTTAATACTAAACGAGTGCTCAGTTGGAGTAATATATTCTGAGAACTGCTTCGTCGAGGGTGACAATTGGCAGGCTAATTTAGGTCCAACTTCCGTAAAATGGGAATTAAGTGCAGAGCTTATTTCTTCTGGAGAGGAATGTTTTTTTATTATTATATATAATATTGTTAATGGGTACTGTGTTTTGACCACTTCCCAATAGAGTATTAATTCCCCTCCATGTCTGTTTAATATTCTTGAAATTTCTCTTTGAAGTAGGCATTGTAATATTCCACTTTAGCTGACTTAATACTATGGTTGACACTGTTTTTCAGTTGTTTGTATTCATTCCAGCTCTCTGGGGTATTAACTATGCTTGTTATTTTCTTAGCCTTGTCCCGTAAAAACATTAGATCTTTCAGTTCTGATGTCAACCAAGGGGCTGACCGGGCTCGCACTCTTTTCCGTCTTAAAGGGGCGTGGTGGTTACATACAGAGAGGAATGTTTCTGTTCACCTAACAGAAAACAAACATTGAAAAAAGCTGGAGTCAACTGATAAGATGCAGGCAACGAGTATACCGAAACAGCAGCCATTATACTGGATAACCATCCAGACATAGTTCCAGTTAGAATATGATTTATCCGTTCATAGTTCCCCAAAGCCGTTTTCACTTAAATTTTGTACAAAACTTTTACATTAATAAAGAATGATAGCACGTTTTCCTTCCCCTATCCCTATATACCCTTTATATGGTAAATTCTATTTTTTCATACCCTTTTTTCACATTGTATACAATTCATACCCTACCCTTCAATGTATATTCCCTGACTTTGTGTCACTTACATTATTGTGTAACAGCATACGGTATTGATTTTATTATTCATATACCATTAAAATAAGTTTATTTGTAGTTAGAATATATCTAGCAAAGGCTTTTGGACACTGCTTGGGCTTTTTGAATGGAATTCAAATTTCTAACACTACCGTTTTCTACAGAATATTCTTTTGTGTAATTATTGATAATTTGATAATTATACATAATAAAAAGCTTAGCACAAACTGATTGTAATTAGTAGTGGTTCCTATTTCCCTATCCCTGCATGCTCTGTGTGGTATATTAGCTCACCCTATCTAGGGTTTTAGTCAGTCAAATGCCCTCCTTTCAATGCCCTCCTTTCCCCAAGCAACTTTCCCCACTCCCTTCACTCTCATATCATCAGGCCACCACATTGTTATATCAGTTATTGTTTATTTAGCGGCTCTCACTCGAATATATATGCATTCACTACTCATAATTTTCCTTTATTTTTAGTGTTTTTCTCATTTCTGATTTTGCTTCACCTTACCCCAAACCTTCTGGGCTAAAACCCTGCTATATCCATACACACATTATCACTCATCTTATGATTCCCCAAATTTCATGTGGACTAATTTTAATATCACCTTCAACCACCACTTAGTTAACACCTATTTTACCAGTTATTAGTTTTAATATGTTTGTTACAATTTATGTAGTACTTAATGTTTTAATATTTTTATTGACCTGAATTGCTTGTATAGCCACTGTTTATAAGTGGTATTCCCTTCCCATGTTACTGTTAGCCTCCATTAAACATTTATTTCAGTAAATGATATTTCTCCCTTCTCTCAAACATTATAAAAATCATACTAGACCTGAAATATTTTAGAAGATGAGAATCCTGTGTAGAAACTAATATTATATTTTATTTCCTTGAAGAAGAAAAACGAGCAGGTTTTTCAATAGCGGTCGGTTGAATCTGTATTTTCATCGTTCGACTGATGCCCATTGATTGAATATCATCAACAGTCTTTTCTTCATTCTGGTAGCTGTAGCTATCATTGTTTCCAAGAGCCAGAATTATGCTTCAAGATTTCTCTTCTCTTGAGTACGTTGATACCAAGGGAACATATTTTTTCCGGGAATGCCTGTGCCTAATACGACGC